>CP126892.1:86950000-88150000 GCA_030440675.1 Furcifer pardalis
AATTAATAATTAATTCATGAAATTATTTAATAGTCTTAAAATAAGGGAGGGGTAGAATGGGGGATGGCAATTTTTTAGTTAAATTACTCATTCTTATACATTTCAAGTATTTGAGATGATTTAAAAAATCACAAGAAGGAATTTAATTCCCTGTGAAATTCTTTGCTGTCAGTCAAGAGTGTGACATAGAGCTCTCTGCACCCCTTATTCTTTGTAATATGTGCAAAATGTCTCTTCAAGAATCACACACCCATTCAGTCTCGGCTTTTTTGACTTGGGTTCAACCTCTAAATTGGAATCTTAATTTGAAACTCCAAATTTTCATGCCTCTCATTGAACCCCATACCATAAAACTGATGAGGCTGATTCTTTTCCCATGTCAGTTATTTATTTATTTTGGAAACAATAAATGACAGTAGGCCAAACTAAGCGATAAATGACACATTTAGTTTGGCCTTTGTTTAAAAGAAGCATGGGAAAGGATTCCATTGGATTCAATAATACAGAGGAAATGTTCTTGCACTTCCTAGTGAGTAGGTTGTTATGTAAGGGCAGGAGGTTTCTGCAAGTCGAATGCTTGGTCATACATTGATTGTCCAATTGGCAGAGCAACTAGGCATGCAACAGCCAGCAAGGAAGAATAGAAAGTCTCTCTGTGTTTCATCTGACACAAACATTTTCCATAGGATGATTTTGGCCACTTTGAGTGAAAACATACCCTATCTTGAGAATCCCAATAACTGTGAGTTTTACAAGCCTTTTTGTAAGCCATTTTACATGAGCCCAGGTGGTTTAGTGATTAAACTGCTGTACTGCAACCAAAACTGCTGATTTGTGCATTTGATCCTGATTGGGCCAAAAGTTGACTCAGTCTTCCATTCTTCAAGGTCAGTAAAATGAGTACCAGTATGTTGTGGGCAGTATATAAATGTAATTGCTATTGTTATTTTGGAGAAATGAAGTGTGCACAGTTAAAAATTCAAGAGGCAGAATATATACAATTAGGAGAAAATACACAAAAAATAGTAAATGGGCAAAATGTGTAAATCTGGCAAAAAGTTGAAATAAAGGCATACATTAGGTAAGAAAATACAAATGAACACACCTATAAGATGAAATATGCAAAGAAGTAAATGGATTTCAGTGCAGGACAGACAGTTACTAAATATAGACATCAATTATAAAGACAGACAGAAAATGTAGGTTTGGATTTGGGGAAAAGCAACAAAATTAAGATTGTGAGATTTTTACATCTTTAATGTCAAAATGATGTGCCAATTACTGTGCTCTTTTTCACAGGGTGGAGGCCCCCATTCTCATAATAATGTAGTGTTGCATTTGAAAATATTTTGGAGGTCCTGCTTTTTCATGGATTCAAATAAATATTCAGAGTAATTTCCCTCTGAATCAACTAATTGGGACTTGTATAGAATGTGCCTTCCTGACCTCTGCTGAAACCAGGTTTGAAGAAGGGGAGGCTTTTCCTTCCTCTGGCTGAATAAAGAGGTAGGGGTTAGTGTGACATTTCATCGCTGCCTACCAGCATGGGGCTGGGGCAGCCTGATTATACAAAGCATGCCAGTCTCTTTTGACAGTTCAGTCATCCTGCCCGCCTGCTTCTCAGGCTCGAGTGCTTAATGGTCGCTCTTGGAGGCCAGATAGAAATGTTTTGCCCTGGCCCCTGATTGAAAAGTTTAAGAAAGGAGCCCAGGTCATTTTTTGCCTCTGGTCTGTGGGTCATTAGGGAAGCTGTTTTTTAAACAGTAGTATGGAGGGTAGTGCTAGGTTAGGGTGATAAACATGAAATTTGCTGCCCCAGATGTTCTTGGACTTCAATTCCTGATGAGCAGGCATGCTGACTTGGGCTTCTGGGTACTGAAGTCCAAGAACATCTGGGGCACCAAGTTTGAAAAACCCTGCCTTAGGACATTATTAGAAAAAATGGGAGTGTATGATCAACACGATTCATATGAATTGATTGGACATCCAGTAGACACCATGGGACAGTGCTGTTATATGACCAACATCCATTCATGGGAATAGAGTTGGAAATGATTTATTTATTTATTATTAGTTCAAATTTATATTGCTTCCCACTCACCATAGCAAACTTTCAAAGTATTTTCATATATCATATGTGCTGTTGATAAGCCAGACCTCTAACAAAAGTACTGACAACCCATACTATTACAGTCCGCTGGATGTGCTTAGCCATCTGCTCAGGCACAAAATATTAGCCTTGTTAAACCCTTGCTCTCAGGCACTATATTATCTAATTAGTTGGGTTATTTTATGGATCCTGAGGCAATTTTTCTGGATTCCCCTCATCCACATTTCAGCATCCAATTGGTGCAGAGACAGTTTCATTCTTACAAATGCTGTCTCATACCAAGGGCTCACATAGACCAGTGGTGGCAAACCTATTGCACACGTGACGAAGGTGGCACTCACAGTCTTCTCTGTAGGCATGTGATCTGTTGCCTCAGGACAAAGTTCACCCTGCCCCTCTGCCCAGCAGCCCAATGGGAGTGCTTCCTCCCTCCCCCGACACAGTGTTTGCCCTACCCCTCTTCCCAGCAGCCCAATGGGAGCACTTCCTCCTTGCCCTCAGCTGGTGAGCCCTTGGTATGAGACAGCAACTAATTAGATAATATAGTGCTCCTTGTCTGAAAAAGTGGACTTGATCAATGAAAGCTAACAATAAAAATATAGCAGTTAGTCTTTAAAGTGCTCCAGTGCTTTTTATTTTTATTTTGTTTTGTTTATTTTATTTTGTTTTGTGATATGCCTGAACCACAGACTAACATGGCTACTATTCCAAAAAATTCATGCATGCCTTGAGATTTCCATTGAAGCATCAAATGGTATGATGTCAAAAACTTTGAACCTAGGATGGGGAAAACAAAATTTCTTAGGCCAGACCCAGACCTTCCTCTCTTTCTCTCTTGTTCTCCATTTCTTTCCTCTGCTTTCACAAAGACTGTGTCTTTGCCAGTGATGGTGTACCTTTTAGAAACCAAGTGACCAAACAGAGGGGAGGTGTAAACTCTGTGCTGGGGGCAAGGAGGAAGTGCTCCCATTGGGCTGCTGGGCAGAGGGGTGGGGCAAACACTGTGTTGAGGGATGGAGGAAGCACTCCCATTGGGCTGCTGGGCAGAGGGGCAGGGTGAACGTTGTGCTGAGGCGACAGATGAAAGCTTTTTTGTTTTCTTTCTTGGAAAATAAAATAAGTAGGCTTGAGTCTTCCATTGACCAGAAATAATAGTAATGTTTTATTTCTGGTCCAAAATAAATCAAATGAATAGGTCCACTGCATTTAAGTGGAATTTGGAATATTTTACAAAGGAGAATAGACTCCAAATAGCACTTTGACCTGCAGAAATACATAAATCCAAACATAAATTAGGTTCCATCATTCCTCTAATGAAAGACGATCACTAATAGCCCAAATAAAAGTCAAATGCAGTTTCAGTGTGTTGAATCTAAAACCTATGACACTGATAAATGGATATGTAAATGAATGCAATCCTTTTGCAAAATGCAAGGTATTTGGCTTAGAGATATGTTTTTGCTGGATTCTAGCTCAGTTTTGTTGCAGTGCAATTTATCATAAACACCAACAGCTGATATTCTTGCTTCTAGCAAGGATATTACTAGGCATGATTTCAGTAATACCAGCTAAGTATTTCCCTTTAAACTTAGAAATTAAATAACATGAATAAAAAAGGTGCATTATTTCTAATAAAAGTGATTTTAAAACATCCATCTGAAAATGTAAGTCAGTCTAATCAATTTCATTAAAAATCATTTTCTTCTGAAGGCTAACTAAACAGAAGAAATGGAATAGGACAAAAGAGAATTGGAAAAAAAATAGGAAAAAAACCATTTGTACTATGTCTGCTATGTATGGGAGTCTTAAAATGGAGACCCAAAAAGATCAATATGTACTATACCTTGTACCAACTACATGGGACAAATACGTCTGAACTTTATGGGGTTTACTGGTGAAAAAACACTGAAGAAACATTGTCAATGTAAAGCAGCATTGGGGTATTTGAACTAAAGTGTATGGGGACAGATTTTGAAACTTGCAAATATAAAGGAGTTAATTTTTAGTGGGGAAATGGTACAGGAAGAACAGATCAAGGTCTTTTTAGTTGCATATGGTAAAACACAGAAGAGACATTGGGAATCCAGAGATGCTCCCTTGCTTAAAAGACAATCATGTTTGACTCTACGGGTAGGTGATCATCTCTTTTTACAGTCAAAGAGCCAGTGGTGTCTGTATCTGCAGACATTTCCATGGTCTTGTGGCAGGCACAACTAGACACTGGAGTGCACAGAATGTTGTTACCTATCTCACTGAAATGGTGCTATCGACTTGCAATTTCTTGCTTTCAAACTGCTAGGTTAGCAGGAGCTGGGACAGACAATGGGAGCTCAGTCCATCATGCAGCACTCAGGTCTCAAACTGCTGACCTGCTGACCTTCCATTCATCAAGCTCAGCATCTTAACCACTAAGCCACCACAGCCCTATGCTATGTAGACTAGATTATGATAAATCTCAAATCAATCAGATCCAAGTAAAATCAGGAATTGAAGCAAAGCTCATCTAAATCATCCCAAAATGTATCTGGGATTTTCTTAAGCTTCAAAAGCAATTGAGAAGAACACAGAGATGTAGTGTGGTCTGAAAATTTGAGATATTTCTCCCTACAAGCCCCAGGAAAAGAAAGAGAAAGAGAGAGAGAGAGAGAGAGAGAGAGAGAGTGTGTTCAGGAGAAGAGAGAAAAGTGTTATTCTGTGGCTAGTAGGTATAACTTCCAGTCTGATTCTAACTTTACCAATGCTCTGTGTTTTGTTTTGTTTTTAAAAAACCAATCGATCTTAATGTGTTGGAGAGAAATGTAGAACAAATGTATCAGAGCTGACTCCTATATCTTCATTTCATTGTTTAACTGCATATATGTGTAATCAGTCTGAGGACTGTGTGTAAGAGTGTGAGAGCCAAAGCTAACAGGGAGATGACTGCACTCATTATTGTCTGTTCAGTAGTTGGCTTTAGGGGACACCAGCTGTCCAAGCAGGTATTTCAGGGTTGAGCAAATTCTGAAGGTTGAGAGCCATTTTGTTCTCAATGGACCATTAGAGGCACTTCCTATGTTCTGAACCCTAAAATACTGTTTAGTCACAAAAACAGCAAAACCTCTGGGGCCACCATTTCCTCTCTCTTTGCCATTTTGCAGTCTCATTTTGGTCCAAGAAAACCCATGGGAATGAAACTACATTTAGAAGCCACACTATAAAACCCCAAAGATTCAAGGGAAATATTTTGAGAAATTGAAGGGGAGGTAGAACTGTGCATGGCTGCACTGGGGACCATAAGAGACTAACTTGGTCCATGCCCTGCACTTTACCGGCCCTGGAATTACATAGAAAAGGGGTGGCTAAACTTGGTGCCCCAGGTGTACTTGGATTTTAATCCCCAGAAGCCCAAATAAGCACACTTGCTTATCAGGGCTTCTGGGAACTGAAATCCAAGAACATCTGAGGCTCCAAGGTTGGACACCCCTTGCATAGAGTTTTAACAGGTTCCCACCCAAGGAATGTTCTACTAGTACATACTCCTGGCTGCCAGCATGGGAAAAGCAAGGCAGTTTGCAGAAGCTTATGGTCCATATATATCTTGCCCATAGTTCCCATAATATTGCAGCTGCTAGAGGCCTAGAGTCCCTCCATAGTACCTTTGTTGTCCACAAGCTGGGACCCATTGGTCTAGGCCAGGGGTCAGCAAACTTGGCTCTCCAGATGTTCTTGTACTTCAATTCCCAGAAGCCCCGATCAGCAGGTGTACTGATTTGGGATTCTAGTAACTGAAATCCAAGAACACCTGGAGAAGCAAGTTTGCTGACCCCTGGCCTAGACCAATGAGCCGCAGTTTGTGGACAACAAAAGTACTATGGAGGGACTCTACTGATTAATCAGTGAAGCCCAAATCTGTAGGTAGGAGTGGAATGGATGAATCAACCACAAGGAAAAGAGAATGTTCTCATTAGCAGGGACATCTTCTCTGTGAAGATTCTCTAGGCCAGTATCAACAAAAAAGTCTCCTCCTGAGCTATAGAATCCACAAGATTCTATCACACTTCCAGACTGTATAGACATATGCAATGGAGAACAGCTTTGTACACTAAATCCCTATTCAGGTCTTCTAAAAAAGGGGTCCCCAACCACTGGGCCATAGAACAGTACCAGGCCACAGGCTGTTTTTAACTGGGTGGCACTGGAAGCCCTGATGGCAGCCTTCTGCCCTCAACATGCTCCACCGAGTCTGCCTGGCAAACAGAGCAAGAACACGGGCTTCAGACACAGCAGATAGGCAGGTGGCCGGGCTCTTCCTCTATGTTGCTTAACTATGGCAGGTCTCTGCCCTTCACCTGTGAAACTATCCAATCCCACCATCCCCACTTACTGGTCCATGGTGCAAAAAAGGGTGGGGACCCCTGTTCTAAAGTGAACAATCTGGAGAATGAGCTCTACTTTACAGCTTGACTTTTTCAGCTTGGTATGAAGGTCTGAAAGACATTCTAATCTTATTTGATCAAATAAGCTTAAAGATTTAGGTTGAAGATTTAGCAGAAGCTGAATGCAAGTAAAGGCCCCTTGTAGAACTTCCCCATCAACACAAGGAGATTGAGACTGTATGGGGTGGGACTGGACTCCGCTTCTTTGGTTCTTGCTTCATGTTTATATATTAGAATGCTTCAATGGGGTGTATATAGATGTTACTACTCCTATTCATAAAATTATACATTTCTACCTTAAGCATTTAGGTTTTGTTAAGTAAAATGCAGGGATATTCACAATTAGACTATTGACTGTTTTTATTATTTCTATAAGGCTTGATACAGCAATACTGTACCCCTCAGATTTCAAGAGTTTTTCATTACAATGACTTTCCTGGCAATATGAGCTAAGAAGCTTCAGCTGCATGACAAGGCTCTTGGGGGACCAGTGTCCACTCATCCTTGTCTGGAATGACATTGATGGCTTGTACAGGCTGACAGAGGGACTTCACCTGGATATTTTCTCTTGTGTTAGGAGTTGGCCAGTAATGCCATTCCGCCTTCTCTGTATGTATTTATTTTCAGAGTAATTATGAGTCCATCCCCATGCTTTAATCTTGCAAAATTAAAATATATAACTAAATAAGATTTTGGAATGATACCTAGATGGCCTGTTTGGGTCAACAGGTTTGGGGTCTTTTGTTAAATATGGGCAGGTTGTTTGTTTACATGCCAGTTTGCCCCTGTACACCAAGGAACTGGCTAATTATGTGGAGTATATGTCATACAGTTTCACCCCATACACATACACCCATGTGTGCCATCCCAACTATAAAAGCTCTTGACTGCATACAGATTTGGGAAGAAACACTTCAAAGAAATACAATTCAGCAGCAGAATGTTATATTCTGTTCTTCTTTCAGGACAGATATTTGGATATCAGGTAATGCTAAAAACCATTAAATAATAATTGCCAAAAGGACTCACCAAAAAACAGCATTTAAAACATTGTTGCAACCAAGTCTATATTGCCTTCCAATATTTATGCACATGATTTGAGCTTGGAAAAGTTATTTTTGGAGCATGGTTTATAGAATATTGCAATCAGCGTGACTACTGTGGGCTTCTTGGAATTTCCCCCGCAAATAATTTTTTAAAAGTTTTGATTCTAATATTTAATTAGTATTAATTTACAATTTTTTAAAAAAATATTATGATCTCCAAATCCATCAAAGCAAAATCAGGCAGGGATGACTATCTGAAAGTATTGAAGAGTTGAAACCATTCAGTAATGTCCATTTCCAAAATACAGATCTGGCTACTCTTGGCAATTTGAAGGACGATCTCATCTCAAGCCTGCATTCTGGTCAATATTTGAGTCTTGCTCTCTGATCCCCATCCAGCCTTCAGAAGTAAGATGAAGGAGTGGAAGGAGCAGAGCCTTTTTATTCATGGTGCCAATATCATCAAGACAATTCTAAAGGGGCCAATGCTGAATCCAATCAATGACCTTTCCCAACTCCATATACCCCACCAAGGCTTTCCTTCAATGCACCCAACTTTGTTGCTTTAAGTATCAGCCATTGCATATCACAAAATTTCAGAAGACTTTAATTCATGGCAATCTGCTGTTGGCAGGCTTCAATTACCTTGCCCAGGATTTCAAACAATGTTTCATGTTTTGCTTTGCTTAATTGTCATTTATTAACATCGACAATAGACAATAAAGTAAGAATATAAATAAAATAAATAGAATTATTCAAAAAAGAATAAAATAAATTATTCCACCCTCTAAATCAGCCCTATCCTCATAAAGGCATAATTAGAGTTGATAAATAGTGACAAGGTGGCAGATAAGGAAGTGTTCAGTTGTTCTGGACTTCTTATATCAGCTTTACTTTAACATGGCTTTTAACATAATGCAAAACATCTGGATTGACTGGGAAGTCAAAATTTAGTTTTTCTTCCATGTTTTCTCCTACACAAACATCCATATGTGATGTGGCACATGAGAAGTTAAAGTGGCTCCAATGCCCCTCTTAGTGTCGTATGAGAAAAGTAACCTTTACAATGAATGATCAAACAAAGCCATAAAAGTTGATGGCTTTCAGAAAATGTGTGTGCACATGTGCGTACGTGTGTGCATGCACATGCACATGCATGTGTGTGTGTTAAAAATGTCTCAGGAATATATGAAATCCTGATGCTGTCATAAAATGCTTACAAGTGTAATCTAGTGGAAGATTTTAAGGATCGTAGTGCAAGTGCATTTAATAGTATTATTCACATTTGACAGTAATAATTATTCCTCACATACATATGCAGATGCACACACATACACAGGCAAAAAAAAAATACTTACCATATTCACTATCATAAAAAATAATGAATTTCTGCCAGGCATATTCCGTGACCACTCTCAAGATGACATCATTAATGTAGACAGGTGGTCGGACAAAGAGTGTGTAGTCATCATTTCTGTTGCTCCTGGTGGTCCCACAGCCACTCCTTGGAGTCCCAGCTGTTGACCTCTGGATGAAGAGGTGAGGGATGTGCATAGCATCTGCCAAAGACTGGAGAGATCCTGCTGATGTACATCCAATGGAGCTGACAAGTGCCAGGATGCCATGGTTCATAAGGTCGCAGGCTGCAAGAAAGCACAATGATATTCAAGATGACAAGGCTTGCTCAGCAGACATACAGAGAGAATGTTTTTCTATATCCACTCCCCCCCCCCATCTTTTTCTGCATCAAATAATGAAGGCTGCATCCAACAGCTTCAGTCAATGGAGTAGAGATGAGAGTATTTTTTATAAATCCAATAGTCTTCTATCTTCTCAAAACAGTCCATTCTAAAAGTCTGGATGATGCCATAAAAGCCATGAGGCTTGTCCATTTGCTCAGAATTGCCAGACATATTACTGCTAATGAGAGGTCTCTCTCTGCCCATCCCCTCACAGCCTGGAAGGATGTCAGAGCCAGAGAAGAAGCTACATCTATAAATATAGCCTTCCAAGGACTCTTTGTAAATATTAGTAATCAAATTCAGTATTAAAATAAACAGAATTCCTGGAGAGATAAATACTTCTCCAAGTCCAGCATGTAAACTCTGGAAATGGAATGTGCACATTATATGCAGAGAGCTTTTCACAAAATAACATCTCAGACTGGCTGTCAGCTTTTAATGGAGTAAGACTATATATGCATATTTGTACAGAATGAGTCACAAACAGGATTGCGTTGCTGCAATAAAGGAAGGCAGAGGCAGTAGAATTAATTTAGACTGTGATCTTTGGTAGAGAGCAATTCATCAATGGGTGAAATAAACAATTAAGCTCACCTGAAAGAAACTATTTGCATAGCCTAAGCTTTTCAGATGTGGCATTGTATCATGTAGTTAAGACCGACATATCGTAATGCTGTGCCCAAAAAACAGGAGGAAATGGTGTGTGTGAATCTTGAATCACTTTGACAGCATGCAGATCCATTATGCTGTAACCATTTAATGCTAGAATCTTCTTATGAAATAAAGGGTCATGGAGACGTTTCTGTCTCCCTGATACTCTGCTGATCGTCTGGAAGTCACCTTTCTCCCAAAAAGGGTGGCAATGGGAAGAGAGACTCTAATGTAATTGTACTAATAATCATGTGTTGTCAAGTAATTTTTGACTTATGCCAGCCCTCTACAGAGTTTTCTAGGTAGAGAGAATTCAGAAGTGTTTTCTCATTTCCTTCTTCTGGGAAATCCAGAGCATGTGCAGATTGCCCAATGTTACACAGATTGCTTTTCTCCTGAACACACACATGGGGAACTGAATTCTTGACCTCTGGTTTTGCAGTTAGAAGCCTAACTCACTCGGTTATATGGTGAGATTCCAATGTAACATTGCTGGAGTAGTATTTAGACTCAGCTACATAAACATTTTCTTTCATCACTGCTGTTATGAACAGTCTGAGTTCGGTATAGAAATGTAACAGACCATGCAATTCTATTTATGCATTAGCTACTCATGTATCTGCCCCTTTTTATGCATCAAGGGAAGTAAATCAGAAGAAGGGGAACTTTGCTACACATGGGAACCATCTGTGAATCTGCATCCTAATCATATGAATCATATGAAAAAGCTCCATAGGTAGTGGAGCTATATTTCTTCAGCTCACCTCCACTTACAAGAGGGCAACTGAAGATATGATGGAAGATGTGGGGCTAGAAAGACTGATCCATTCTACGTGTGAAAAATATACAAGAAGATATAATGTTTAAATACTGAAACATGTCTTTCCTCTCCACTCTTTCATACACTTCTGTATATATGTTTCTCTCTCTACAGGTCTATCTCAGACTTTTAAAATTCTGCTATCGCTCATAGAACATTCCCATTCTTTTCTGGGAGTTTCAGTTCAAAAAGCAAAATCTCCAAAGTCTAGTAAAATAAGGATAATTTTTCATGAATACGATGTAGCTGAGGTTCAGTGTAGGAAACTGTATAACACAATATAAACCTTTTAACTGAATGCATTGCAAGAGTTTCCCAAATAATTCTAGATACAGTGGAACCTCAGTTAACAAATGGTTCAGTTAACATAAAAATCACATAACAAAAGGAAACCCATAGAAAATAGTGGCTCGGTTTATGGAAATTTTCCCCAGAACATATTAATTGGTTTTCAATGGATTCCTTTGGGAAACTGCATTTTGGTTAATTTATTTTGGTTTTCAATGCATTCCCATGGAAAATTGCATTCAACACATTCCTATGGGAAATTCGGTTAAACCAATTTTTGCTATAAGAAATGTCCCAGAGAATGCATTAATTACGTTAACCGAGGTACCACTGTACTGTACAGTATTTGTGATAAACATGTGACAGGCCAGTGGTAGACTAATGCATATTCAGTTAGCACAGGAATGGAGAACCTCTGTCCATATCAAGGTATTAGACTGCTACTCCCACACAACCAGAATGCTGTGTCCCTGGCCTGTTGTTTGATCTAATATCCCCCTCTTGTTCTTATCTCTTTTAACGTGTTCACTTTTTGATTAATTTTAATTGATTTTTAACTTTTTTAATAATTTTAAATTTGAACTTTTACGGTGTTCACTGATTTTGTTAGCTGCCCTGGGTCGCTGGTGCGAGGAGGGATGTATATAAATCAATCAATCAATCAATCAAACCACTAATATCCAGTGATGAAGGACTATAGGAGTTAGAGTCTAAGAACATAAAGAGGGTAACATGCTCATCCTGAGTTTGACAAAAGTAATGCATTATGCCTGGAAATTACTTCTGCTTGAAATTCCTTACAATCACTACCAGTTAGAAATTGGCAAGTGAGCACAACTAGTCTAAACAGACAATTGTTCTGATTTCATATACTTGAACTGAAAAGCAATTCAATGGCATTCTTTTATCTTTCAAGGTAACACTCCATTTTGAACCCTCATTGTCTCTTCAGTGTTCCATGAAGACCCTTATCATGTAGCTAGAAGGAACTATCTTCTAGTGTTTCCCCGTGGGCTAATATGAGATTGATTTGATGCTATATTTCCCTCCCTACCCACATTGCAAATGTGTTGAAAATAGTCATTCAGGTCACAGGTCAATGAGAGGGATAGCTTCTGATTTTCTTTCACAAAAAATGGACACAATCATTGCAGCCACATGCATTGAAACTCTGTGTGGGGAATTTTTATGATAGGTCCCAATCAACCCCATTACACTGTAATTAGATGCAACACAGAGTCTGCAAAAACGAGAGCTACACAGAAAAGAAAAACCCAAAGCATCAATATGGGGAGCATGGAGTTGTTTATGCAAAAAGTAATACCTTGTAACTAATGGTTCAGTTAATGAAGGCAGAGCAGCAGTAGAAACTCTTGAAGTGCTATACTAATGACATCCACATTACTTCCAGAGGTCTTTAGAATGATTAATGTTAGCTCAATTGATAAATATCAAAGGAATTAATAATGATTAAGTCCATAATTTTGACACATTACTCCAGTGAGAAATAAGCAGAGAATGAAGTGTTTATGTTGGCTTTCTAACAGAGTCAGGGGCCTGACTGAGGAAGCAGAGCAAGTTGTCCAAGTAGCTGCATACTCACAAAGGTTTTCTATGGCCAGTTTTATGCTTGGCTGTCGACATGGGCAGCTGACCTGTTCTTTAAGATTTAATGCAGGCAAATGCACATCTAATAGACTGACACTGTAAGCTGCTGTTTCCACTTGCATATTGTTGTAAACTTCAGCAAAACGAAGAGAGTTTGGCAGTTGTGCACTGTTACCAGTGGAGGGATTCAGCAGGTTCAGACCAGTTTGCCAGAACCGGTAGCAGAAATTCTGGCTGCCCTCCCCCCATCCAAGTTTTGAATAAAGTACAGTAGTCCTAATTCGGGTGTAACACAGGGCTTTTCCCCTGGTTATGCCCACCGTATCACACCCACAGAGTAGGTAGTAATTTTTTTTTTTGAATTGCACCACTCACTGTTACTCATTTATTTTTTAAAAAATCTGGTGTTTTGTAGGTAAATTATTCAAGGGCTTAATCTGAAACAAGATTTAGGACTCCAACTCCACTTCAAAACTGTTGGGAAGGTTAGTTCTAGAATATCTGGAGGATTAAAAAAAGAGGAATGCATCTGAGTAGAGGTGTGCAGATGTGTATTTTTTTAGTACAACTCCAAGGAAACAGCAGTCTATATGCAGAAGCTCCCTACAATTCTGGGATTCTGCAGATACAGTGTCTACATCTGACTATATGCAGTTCCTCCACTCTAAATGGAAACAGCTAAACTTACTTATCCACATACACTGAGTAAAACCTGTTCTAGAAAGATCTGAGAAAAAACATGTTATGGTTCACAAAAGAACTGTTTACAGCCTCCGCTACACGAGATCCTTTAAAGACCTGGGAAGGCACTATAAGGAGTGGAGGCCAACACTCTTTTCTTCTCTCCATAGCAGTGCTGAGAGTGGCTGCTTTCCATAGTACTGTAGTATAAAAACAACCAGCTGAAAACAAACCATTTAAAAACACAGATCTGTGCCTTCTGCTAGCCTTAATAGAACACGTACAGGGCATGGTAAATGTGCAGACCTTTTGCATAAATGGGGAAAACTACCATCACCAGCGCGACACACTGTGTAACATATTATAGAATAATGTAGCCTTAGAGCATCTGAGAAGATTTTCTAAGGGTGACTCTTGGTGCAATCCATATGCTAAACAAATAAATGTGCCTTCCACTTAAAAAACAGAGAAACAGAGAGGAAACTCCAGATTATCTGGGAAGACAAATGTTGGAACATTGCCCTATCCTATATTATTTGACCACTACTCTGGATTGAACCCTGACATACCAAGAAAAAAAGTCTAAACATCAAACATGATGCAATGAGAAATGCCATACAGGTACTTAGGAAATAGGCTGGCTCAGACTTGAGTACACATCCACAAACAATAAGAACAATAGATCTGTCCCTCTGTTACTCCATAGCAGATCATGCTAGTGCCATATGATGTAAATCAACACATGCCAAACAAATGGATGTAGCTCTTAATGAATTGTGCAGGCTTATTATTGGCTGCCTGACACCTACTCCTGATGAGAAAGCTGTCATCAACCTTTTGGAAGGATTTGGAGTAATACTATAAATAATGAATGAAATAAGATGATATAGAACCAAACCCATGTAATTCAGGGAACAACCTCCCTGGCTAAAAGCAAGGAAGAGATTTTAGCTCACGTCTCTAGGTGTAAATATCATATCCAAAAATGCTAGGCTAAGTCTATGAAGAACAAATACAATTCTCCTTGATGGATGGATGGATGCTGAAGAGTGTCTCCCACTAAGACAAGATTCCGGCCAGACCATTTGGAAGTCAGTTAATAGACTTTGAAATGAAATAGAAAGATCAAAGAATAATTAAGTTAAATAGGGCTACTTGGATACAGAACTATTTTGCTGTAAATGCCGAGAAATACTATCAATGCATCATTTATTAGCATGCAATTTATGTCCACCACATGCACAAGCGAAAATATAGTAAGTGGCCAAGATATTGCTATTACATGGAAGAACTCAAAGCATTCCATATGTGCATATTCTTATAGAACATAATGTACTACTTCTAGAATATTTTGAGCCACAAAATCTATTATTTCAAGAAAAATCTCAGAAATGGATATCTATGATTCATTATGATTTCTGTTCTTTATCGTGCATGAATACAGCAAATTTATCATATATAGTAACAAAACACTGACTTACTTCTCTGAAGACCAACATTCCATAAACCTGCCATTCTGAATAAAAAATGTAACATTCACTTATTTGCATTGATCTTTCTATACATATATGCAATGAGTAATAAGAAACACGCGGTCCTCCAGATGTTGAACTGCGTCTGCCATAATCTCTCACATTGGCCAAGCTAGTTAGGACTGATGGAAGATGCTGTCTAATTGCAGCTGGAACATCACACATTCCCCATTCCTGCTTTATACTCTCTGGCGGATAGGCATCATGTTTTCATATCTGATGATTTTAATAACGTACATATATCTACACATTATACAGAAAATTTTTAATCATTACACTTTTTAATAAGTATCTAGAGCCTAGTACTGCTCTATTATATTTAGCACAATATTGCATGATATATTTTCTATCCTCATACATTTTACATTATTACACCAGCTGATTAATACTTTTTGTTGTTCAGTCATACAGTCGATTCTGACCATAAATTAATACTTATTTATTGTTAAATTGTTCATTATTCAAGCTACAGCAACCACAAATCTAGGAATGTATAGACCTGAGAAAATGAGTCCCTGTCATGAAGTGGTTAAGCTTCAGAAGCCAAAATTCTGCTCATGATCTGAGTTCAAGCTCAACTCGAGGCTGATTCAGCCTTCCATCTCCTTGTTGGGGGCAAAATGCTATTTATTTTGTGAACTGCACAGAGACTGTTCTAAGAGTTGTAGAGTAATATATAAGAGTAACTGCTACTGCTACTGCTACTGTTCTCCTCTTGGAAAACAAAGAAAAGAAAGGATGGTATATGTTAATTTCTTTGTAGTCATTTTTTGTTGGGAAGAAAGCTGCATTTTCTGGGTTGTCAATCCAACTGGGAATAGCCATTCTTCAAAAAATAAAACAATTAGAAATGTATCTAGTGGGTTTTGGAAAAGAACGATGTGTATGGGGAGTGTGTGTGTGAAGCTATGAAGCTCTTCACAGCCTTACAAAATAGTTCTATAGTTCTTACTCATAAGTAAGAATGCCTAGGGTTGCAGTGTAAATGTTCATGCATACAAAACAAGGTGACACTTGACCAACTTCTGCTTTAACCTGTAAGAATTTTGTAATATGTTGAATAGCACTCAAGCAATATCAGGCAGTTTTCTTAAAACCAGCCCCCTCTTCACTCCTCACTGGGGGAACACAGACAATCCCTTTTCCACAGTACAAACAGATGAGAATTTTGCATGAACAGGAAATCTCTGCCAGAGCTTAGGATAGAAAAGCAATGAGTTGGGTTTGCATTTCCCTACAAAATGTCCATTTTTCACCTCTCAAAACTTGCAATCAAACCAAGCCATTTTTTCCTTGCAAATCTAACATTTCTCTGTCAAGGAAAAATGTGCACAAAACTAAAGTATGGCCAGATAAATGTATGAGAAATTATGACTGAGTCATTGGTGTTAACCTGATGTGACATTGTTGATGGGATTTCATTCCTTTCTCTCCCCCCCCCCCTTTTTTTTGGCTAATATTCTAGAGGTTAAATAAAGATGCCTGACAATCTTTCAGTGGTTACACACAGCAACAGCTAAAGTTCTGGATGAATTAATTTGACTTTTTTTTCTTGATCTACTCAGCAGCAGTAGGAAAGTACACTGGGAATCACATTACAATCTCAGGTGCAATTCTTCTGGTATTCTTTTTCCTATATGAGAAAAATAATGTATGTTTGGTATAATCAGATTGTTTACTGCTATGAACTTCCAGCAAGCAAGAGATATATGTATGCTAAATACGTTGGCACATCAGCTCACACTGATGATGGCCTTTAATCATTTCCTGCTGTAAAAGGCATGGGGAACTCACCATTCAAAGCATCTTTGCTTTAAATCAATAAATCTGTTTAAATCCAAAAGCAGTCATCTGTATTTCTCCATTTTGATTTGGTGTAGTGCTTCCATTTTAAATGCTTATGAAAGAAGGTTTCTAGTGTTTTGCAGGTACAGTATTATCAAATATAGGGGGACATAATCATTTCATTTTCTCCTATACTCTCATGAGGAGGGGTGCATCCACTTCCTTCAGTTTTTTTCTGTCCTTATTATGAATCTTGTGTTTTTTTGGTTGTCCTCTTCAAAAATGAATGGAAATGAAAGTTTCCTCTCATTTACACCAATCAAATTCAATAGCTACTGCTATTCCCAGTATGGAAAGGACCCTGTTACACAAACCTATCATACTGATGTTATGATACAATGCCTCCTCCTCCTTATAATACTATGAGACTGCAGCTTCTTATTCTCCTGGTAGGCACAAAAAACACCAAATCCCTGCTTCAACTCACACACAAAACCCACAAAAACACAGTAACACATTAACAATAACTCTGGGTCTTTACCCAGAGGCTCTCTCGGCATCTTTTTGCCCATTTGAGCTCTCTCAACTCTTCTGTGTACCAAGTGGATGATCAATGCCCACGGGCACAGAGAGCCCGTAGTGGAGCAATCACATCCAAGGCTGCCATCACCCTCTCATTCCATAGGTTGACAAGAGCCTCAGACAAATCGCACTGTAGGTCAAGAGGAAAACATCCCAGTTCCCTCTGTAATCCCTCCAGATCCATTAGTCACTGGGGGAGGGCCAATTTAACTGGCCCTACCTCCCTGCGCTGAAGCCTCCCCCTCCCCCGAAAGTCTAGTCTAGATTAATGAAGAAATGTTACTGCTGCAGGTACCTGAGCTCTATTGTGAGTGCAATATCCAAAACTAAATGAAATCCATAGAATCTCATTGCCACAATGAAGTCCATAAACTTTTGCTAAATTTTGCAGAGTGCCCCCTGCTATTGAAATTTTAGGTAAGTCGCGATCTCTTGCTTTCTCAATCTGTGCAATAGATTTGTTTGTAATTCTTATAAAGTTGTTTGTAAATTGCTTATAAAATATTAATTGGTCTCAGTTTGTACATGGTTCCTTGAACCTCATTTCTCCCCAGCAACATGTGTGGAGGTAGACATCTAATAGATGAATAAGCAGCTTAAATTTGACTTATCATCTTCTGGAGACCTATTCAATCATCTTGAAATTTAACCTGTTCTTGTC
This sequence comes from Furcifer pardalis, assembly GCA_030440675.1. Taxonomy (NCBI): domain Eukaryota; kingdom Metazoa; phylum Chordata; class Lepidosauria; order Squamata; family Chamaeleonidae; genus Furcifer; species Furcifer pardalis. The sequence goes on from CP126892.1 coordinate 86,967,922, forward strand.
TATGCAGCCCTTTTATTTTTCCTGAGATATCTTTCACTGAACTGGACCCCATGAGTAGGCTGCCTCGGAGCTCAGCCTCAGTTTGCACCTTTGGGCTACTGACTGTATAACATCTGTGTATTTGGCCTTGGAGGAGATCAAGAACTGACTGAGCATAAAGGAAAGCAGATGTCTGAGGTGAGGAAAGAAGAACAACACAAATAGCTGGTGCTCACAAAGGCTGCCTGGGAGATTTGGGCTAAGATTCAAGGTGGTATGAAAAATACCAGAAATCCAAGATTTCAAAAAGAACACAGATCTGCCCATCGATTTTGGGAATTTCATTTGAAAGAAAGCAGCCTGAAAAGATGTCTTGTGAGTTTAGAAATCCTTCCAGCACACAGGTTCCCTAGCACACCATTTATTTACATGAAATTGTAAATTTGCCCATATTGTGTGCATATCACTACCCAATATGATTTTAAACATTATACTAATATTTTCACATGGAGCTTAGAATATAACCACAGTGACAGGCCTTAGTTAGGCAGCAATCCATTGGTAGAAAGAATTGACATCCATAATATTTTGAAGGCTATGCCCTTATGCAAGGTGCATAACAGTAGATTAATTGTGCTATAAAATGGCTGCCTAATGAGACCCAATTTAAGTAAAGGTAATACACTTACAGAAAAGATACTTAACAATGCAACTGGTCACATTTAAAGTGACATTGGTGGAAGTCAATTATATATGGAATTTTCACCTAACTGGCCTAAGATTTTAGCACAACACTGTATATGAAGACAGTCACACATAAGGATGTATGCATTTGCATGCATTTTTTAAAAAATACATAATAGATGAGGAAACAGGTTTGAGAATATTAACTAGAATGTGTCCTTCTAGGTCCTTAAGTGCAGCCGTGGTTTTGATTTTTTAAATTTTTTTATTAAGTACATAGTAGTTAGATGTTTACAAAATAATTTATATTTTACTATATCTAAGTAAAGTTTCTTGAATTTTTTGATTACAGCTAATCTAATGTGGCTTTCCTACAGGAAATGGTTCCCCACCCCTGGTCTAAATGAAGAGATATTTCCATCTCCAGATATTGTTGGACTGAAGCCCCTATGATTTCTCATGGTAGGCCATGATGGCTGAAGCTAATAGGAGGCACAATCAAATAACATTTCAAGGGCCATTAATCACTCACAATGTTATAAAGCACTTCAAGTGAAATCTTTTTGGGAAAACAAATTCTACCTTTGTGGAGAAGCCTATGCCCAAAGCCCGCCCATGATTTGCAGAAATGCATGACACAATAAAGTAGAGGCAAAAAAGGGACAGATTTTATTTTGTCTTATTTTATTTATTATTATATTTATACCCCAGCCATCTAGGAAATTTTCCTAGACAATATGTCAGCATGAACAGATTGTGGGAGCCATTGGACCAGGAATATGCAACATTTTCCCATTCCCTTGTCTTATCCCCCAAACAAAATGATTCCAGTGGGAAGAAGTTTGTCAAGAGAAAAGGAGGAAAGGACAGAAAATGAGGTGGACAGTTCTGTTGCTCTACAGCTTCCACTTTGTCTGCATGAGCCTAGCATGGCCTTGGATAAGGTGGATCTGCTTCCAGATCTTCTGACTCTATAAGATTACTCTGCTAATGACTTGGTTCACCCTAAATAAAGTACTCCAATTATTTTTGATCATCAGCAAGCAACCAGGCATCTATATTTGCAGATCTTTGACTGAAAGATAAGCAACAAGGTCACATAATTTGTCAGCTTCAGGAGATGGAGTAATATATAACCACATGACCAGCTATGCAAGCATATTAGATGAGCTGCAGAGTATCAGTTATATGGAGATTCAACCAGCACCATCAGTTTGCAAAAGACTGCTGGCCTTTTTTGTCTCCCTCTGTGAAGAGCTAAGACCTTTTGATGGAATAACCTTATGTTTTAATAGGAGCAACTTTTTGGCATGCAATGTCCTCATCAGCTCCAGACCAGTATTAATGAAACTACTGCACTCCATCAAGATGGATTCAAGTGGAATTGAATCCACTTGGAGACCATCATCCTTTCCTGTGAACTTTGGCACCCAAGCCATTAGTCCTCAGTGTTGTCAGGTTAGTTAACCTCCATCTGACACTTGGACTTCAGCAAGGCTGCTAGTCCTCAGGGTTGTCAACACTCAATGTTGAGTTGCTGGCAGTATGGTCTACTCTATTACCATTGCAGGGTAATCTGGTCCGACTGGGAACTTCCTATTATTTTTGTCATTTAATTATAGATGGCTTTAAGCTTTAAGGACAAAGTAATGATTCACATCAATGGAAACTCCTCCGCCAAAGTTCTAAGAAGCAGGAAGGAAATGACTTATAAAAGAAAAATTCATTGACACCTTCACACCTGTAAGCAATTAGTCAAGAATCAAGCTTCATTAACAGTAACATGTATTTTGGTTCTCAGTTGCCTGGGGTGGTAACTAGTTGCCAGACTGTGTAAATATGAAAAAAAATGGCCTTATGCAATTTACTATGACAAAACTACAGAGCAATGTATCATGTATTATGTTAATATTAACATAGGTGGTTGCTCAAAATTAGTTCAAATTAGCTTTTGTTTGACTTTTTTTGAGAGGATTGATGAAGAGCCTTGGAAATTGAGATATTCATAATCAATAACAACATGCCAGTCACACTTTTATTCTAACCACTTTTGCTGTCGCTCAGCCAAGTTTTTTTAATATGATTAAGGAGCAGCAAACGCCTCTTACACGCTAATACTTACAATGAAAATTTTCAATTTCCACAAAGTATTGTTAGCTCAATTTATTACGAACACCCTACAGAATGCTGTTGGCCTACAGAAAAACCATTTTTCATCTCCTCCTTCTTCATCTTCTGTCTCTCCAAGTTCTTCATGTCATTTGTCTGTGAATATAAATGTGATTCCAAAAATACTAGCTGCTTTTTGCATCATATCCAGTGGTGGGTTATTAAATTTTCCGCTACCCCACCGTGGGTGTTGCTGACATCATGACGTCATGACGTCGTGGGTGGAGCAAAATAATAATAATAATGTATGTACATGCATTAAACCTCCATTTGACGCATGTGCAGTTCTTTTTTTAGTGTGCATGCGTCAAACCTCTATTTGATGCATGTGCACTAAAAAATAGAACTGCGCATGCGTCAAATGGAGGTTTGACGCATGGTCAGTTCCAGGCAGCCATTTTGGCTGCCCAGAAATACATTTCTGGAGGGGTGCCAGAGAGGCGACCGAACCGGTCACCCGGGGGTCTCCCCCCCGGGACCCCTTCTGATGGGGTGCTACTGGTTTGGACGAACCGGTCGAAACTGGTAACATCCCATCACTGATTATATCTAAATAGTACTTTTGCAGTTCAAATGTGCTACTTGGATAGATTTTTAAAAATCCCCAACAATACTGATTTTAAATTTGCAATTTAGTTATCCGGCTGTGGAGCCAACTCATGCTTCCTGGGAGAAGAACCAGCCTTCCCTCAGAAGAAGGGAATTGTAAACTACTTCTGTTTATTCCATACCTAGAAAGTCCTGGAAAGGGTTGCCATAAGTCAAAATTGACTTGACAGCACACAATCAATATTAATTTACATATACCACATATTTTGGAGAGAGAAAGAGAGAGGGAGGAAACAGCTCTGGTGGTAAGGATGGGACTCTCACTGTCTCCTAGTTAAGTATGATAGATGATGAAAAAGCAAACCCTGGTTGATTAATAAGTGGAAAGGTCACATTCTGTGTGGTATATTTATTAGGATGCTGGCATTAGTAAATCCAGATTCAAAGTCCTATTCAGCCCACTGATTAGCCTATGAGGCTGGACAACATAAACTCTGGATGGATAATGTGGGACTCTTCTTAAATTCTTAATGGTAATAATAATAATTTCATGTCAAAAATTATTTTGGGTTGAAAGGATTTTTGCAGAAGAAACTCCACTCAGGGAACGGCGTGGAACGTATGGAACTGGGGTTGACCGGTGCACAGTCTGGCCATGTTATCTGGGATCGGTTCGATCCAGTGGACCCTGAGGAAGTGGACAGACTTCTTGGATCAGTTCATGCCACAGCCTGTGATTTGGACCCATGCCCTGCCTGGCTAGTTAAAGCATCAAAGGCGGTGGCAGGTGGTTGGGTTGAGAAGATTATAAATTCATCATTGACGGAAGGGTCTTGCCCAGCACCACTAAAACATGCTTTAGTGCGCCTCCTCCTAAAAAAACCATCTCTCGACCCTACGGTAATTTCGAACTACCTACCAGTTTCTAATCTACCCTTTCTGGGTAAGGTACTGGAAAAGGCTGTGGCACAGCAGTTACAGGAAGTTCTGGATGAAGCGGATTATCTGGACCCTTTTCAGTCAGGATTCAGGCCCAGATATGGTACTGAAACTGCACTGGTCGCTTTGGTGGATGATCTCTGGAGAGAGCGGGATGGAGGCCATCCGTCTATCCTTGCTCTTCTCGATCTCTCAGCGGCTTTCGATACCATCAATCATGACATTCTTTTGGGAAGGCTCCAGGGATTGGGGATCCAGGGCACTGTGTTGGCCTGGTTTTCCTCATTTCTGAGGGGCAGGACCCAGACGGTATGTCTGGAGAATGAGAGGTCCAGCCCTAGGCTCCTCCAATATGGGGTGCCTCAGGGCTCAGTACTCTCACCTCTCCTGTTTAACATCTATATGAAGCCGCTGGGTGAGATCATCCGTTCCCACGGGGTAAGGTACCATCAATATGCAGATGATACCCAACTGTACATCTCAGCCCGTGGGGACCCAAGCCGCGGTGCAGTAGAAGTCCTAACCAGGTGTCTGGAGGCGTCTGGATGGGGGAAAATGGGCTACAACTGAATCCCGGCAAGACTGAGTGGCTATGGGTGAGGGGCCCTGTGTTATCCCGGGAGCTTCCAGCTTTGGTTCTGGATGGGGCAGTCTTGCCCCAGACAGATCCGGTGCATAATCTGGGGGTCCTCCTGGACTCACGACTACTGTTCGAAGAACAGGTGGCAGGCGTGGCCAGGAGGGCTTTTGCACAACTTCGTGTAATATACCAGTTACACCCACTCCTGGATCGGGACTCCTTGCTCAGGGTCACACATGCACTGGTCACCTCCAGACTTGATTACTGTAATGCGCTCTACATGGGGTGCCCTTGGTGACCATTCAGAAACTCCAGCTGGCCCAGAATGCGGCTGCTCGGGTAGTGATGGGGTGCGGGCGTTACGCTCGTGCCTCACCACTGCTTCGGCGGCTGCACTGGCTGCCAGTATGTCTCCGGGTGCAATTCAAGGTGCTGGTCATTACCTTTAAAGCCCTATATGGTAGTGGGCCAGGATACCTCAGAGACCGTGTCACCCCAAGAACGTCTGTCCGTCCCACCAGGGCGGATCGGAGAGGCTCCCTTGCAATTCCATCAGCTAGAGAGGCTCGCTTCTCTAGCACCAGAAGGAGGGCCTTCTCCGTGACCGCCCCAGCCCTGTGGAACCTCCTGCCAATCGATCTACGTCAACAGACAGAGATCCTGCCCTTCCGGAAAGGCCTTAAAACCTGGCTGGCAGGACAAGTTTGGGGATCCAGAAATACCGGATCTCATGTTGGGTGGCTTATCAGATGAGACAGCCACCCTTTGTTCTTACCTTCTTACCCCGGTCCTGCTTTTTATAATTTTTGTAATTTTATAACTTGGAAATGTTTAATTTCTTTTAGCTTAACTTTTAATATTGTATTAATTCACATTTTTAACTGTTAATAGGGTACCGTATATTGATTTGTGGTTTTTAGCTATGTATTTTTTAAAATTGTTTATGTAAGCCGCCCAGAGTTGGGTTTTTACCCGATTGGGCGGGATAATAAGTTGAAGAAATAAATAAATAAAATATAAACACCCAAATGAGACTCCTTTCATGTTCCCAAGAGCTGAGACGGAGACAGGCGCTCAATCCGTCATGCAGTACCCGGGTCTCAAACTGCAGACTTGCCAGCCTTTTAGCTAACAAGGCGAGCTTCTTAACCACTGAGCCACCACAGCCCCCTATCCTTAATGGTAACTTTGGGGGGGGGGAAAACACCATAAAGCTGGCCCTGGCCACTTGGTTGCAAATACAATCTCTCTCTCTCATATACACATAATACAAAGGATAACATTTTCCCTCCACTACCTAGAAGTTACTTTTTAATGCCTTGTTGGAGCTTGTAAGAGTTACACTTTTGGACCATCACTACCAGACTCATGTAGTTATAGTTGAAAGCACTGGGAGTTTTAGGTTTTTTTTAAAAAAAAAACATTTTCTTAATGTCTCTAAGCATATTCCATTTTACAGTTCAACCTTGCACACAAATAAGCTGCAGTGTGGGATATGACTAACATTGCCTTAACAGACAGAATGTCCTGGTGGCTGTAGATGAAGAGAATTGTTGTCCAACACATTTAGAAGGAACCAAGATGGGTAACACTGCCCTGTATATAGCGTCCTGTAGCATTAACATGGTTTCTGATATAATATATCTCCCCACAGCTTTCAATTGCTATGTATAATATAAGTGTATTCATAAGTGAATAACAAGACAGCATTTTCCTTTCTTTCCTTCCCTCTCTTTCTTCTTTGATTTGAAGTATTGTTATCTCATGAACAAATTAGATTTTCCTCTGAATTCCATGAGGCTTTGTTTATTACTTTAATTTCATATTTTAAAAAATGAAGAGAGAATATGAAAACAACTCTTTCTAAGCCTATGTTGTCAATTTTGATATAGTGTGTATAACAAATATGTTGGTGTTTTACTTGATTAATTTTCTAAAATACAGCTTTTAAGAAAGTTAAGAAAATGCTTCTGAGAAATTCCTTTTAGGCATCCTCATTTTGATGTTATCCAGTAACATGTATTAGTGAAATGCAGCAGACTACAAGGAGTGTGCATTACTCCCTACATACTTTGCATGAATTGAGAGGGAGATTTGGAAACTATGGGGAAACACAGGCCAACCCTACCCAACTCTGGAACCATTTACCATCTTCATGTCCCCTAACATATTTCCAATGAATGATCATGAGAATGAGTTGTACATGTGGAAGGTCTCCTGTAGTTGCTTACCAAATGGTTCAGCTTTCTAGAGTAGCCTTCAGTCTATCAGAGGAAGAGGAGCAATAATAGTACTAGACTGGGAGGCTTCAGAAGACTTAGGAAAGCTTGTTCATTGTGCTGAATTAACAGCTACTTTCCTTAGGTAATAAGGTTTCTTACCTTGATCTCTCCAAAGTCCTGACTATTTCTGCCCTATCTTCTACAATTCTCACTGTACCTGCCTTAACCTTACTCTGTTTTAGTTGCTTTGACCTAATCTTATTAGCCATTACTTTATCTCATGGGTGCCCAAACTACGGCCTGTGGGCCCAATTAGGGCCCTGCATATCATTAATGCAGCCCACGGTCAGCCCCCGGGCTCTCAGTGGAACACCCCCCATCCATCCCACCACCTGACATCAGCAGCGGCGGCAGCGGCGGCAGCAATCACTCTTTGTCCAGGCTGCTTCAAGCAGCCTCTTGCTCGGTCCCATTCCCCTCTGCATCCTTTGCCAAAGCTTATCACTGCATCAGGGGATTTTTTGGAGTTTCCTGTGTTTTAAAATTCACTGCACTAGGAGAGCCCCTGATGGCCTGTGATGATGTTACTGCAGTCTGCCAAGTTTACTCTTCCAGCACCACAAATTTTGAAACAAAAGATCCTCCAAAAAATTCCCCAACATGGTGATCGGCTTTGGCAAAAGCTGCAGAGGGGATGGGACCAAGCAAGAGGCTGTTTGGAGCAGCCCGGACAAAGTGCGTTAGCTGCCGCCGCAGCCACCCCTGCTGACATCAAAACTGTCAGCAGTGGGAGCAGCCAACCTCTGGCTCCTGCAGCTGTGTGTCAGGGGTGGGACCGGCCCTAAAAAAAAGTTTGGGCACCACTGCTTTATCTTGACTCTTGTCATGTTGCTCTGCCTCAAAGTGTCACTGCTGCAGGCCATTTTCTCTATGAGCATGGAGGTCAGCCAATATAAGACAGTAAGGAGAAGCATTTATTCATCCAATTTTACCTGTTTCCAAATCACAAATATGCTTTATTGAAAGCAAAGGAAAAAGAAAATGAACTTCAGGGCATTGCTATATATCATGTTACTGTGATTGTGATTACTCTCCAGCTGAACATAAACTCCTCTGCATCTTACTGCTTAATTAAACGTTTTCTCAAGAGACTGATAGTGAATGGTGCAGAGAAGCTGATAAATTGACACACACAGAAAACACTTCTGGATGGGTTGGAAGATACAGATGGAGGCATAACTGATTACTTTTCTTCTTTTCTATGCCAAGCATGCTTGTGGTATGGCTGAACAGATACATAAAGGGCATATATATAGAGACAAAGAATGGCATATATTTTCCCCAGTAACTACAAGCAACCTGCTTGTTGATCTAATGGAAATGGAAGATGTCAAAATGAACTGATTATTTATAAATTACCTTATTGGCATACATCACAATGAGACTGATGCCCATATTTACAAAGGATTGCATCATATATGCTGAACCAGATATTTTTTCAGCTGGCTACAATTTACAGAAATGTTTCACTCAAGCCTGTTGACTACCAGATAGAACATCTCTGGTATACTGAGGAAGAGGTTTTTGAGTCTACTGCCATTACAAAACTTTTGCAAGTTGATAAAAAATAATAACATTCTAAACAAGCAGGAGTGTGAAAACCTTGATGGCCAGTTATGTTCTGATCCACAGAGGGATCTGTGGGATCCCAAATAGTGGTGATCAAGTTATTTTGTAGAAGAATTCACAGACAGCCCTCACCTACTACGCATCTGGAGTCTTCATATATATATATTTGTTTGCTGCAATCTACTCCATTGAGCACAATGTGTAATGATGGATTTAAATGCCAAAACGCAACACAAAATGAAAAACTGTGCACAATTAGAGCCCAGAACAGGAGTGAGTGTGACTTGGCAATCCTTATACAGTAGTACCTTGCTTAAAGAGCACAGTGTGTTCCATGAGATTGCTCTTCAAGTGAGTTTGCTCTTTAAGCGAAACACGATTGTAAGAGACCAATTGTGACCTCTGGCAGGGGGGGGGATAGTGAAACATGATTTATTTGTTAAGCAAGTTTGTGGTTGGTTTTATTTGTTAAGCGAAGCGACCATTCAGATAAAATTCTGCTCTTTAAAAGAGTTACTCTCTAAGCTAGGCACTCTTTATGCGAGGTTTCACTGTATCACATATGCTTGTCCAGGCTATTTTTCTGAAACTCAATACTGGTAGGGATGGGGAGAGATTGGTGAAACACCCAGGATAATGATTTTTCTTTTAAACTAGGGATATCCCATACTTACCTTTCTAAAGTTAAAAACAATCTTTACAAAACTGGGAGTGGACCTTACTTAACTTCCATTCTTGCTTTTTCCATTATTTTCTTCACTTTGGGGTGGGGGTTGTGATATGGCCTACTAAACAATCAGAAGAAAAGAGCCTCCATATCCAGCTGTACATCTAGGGCAGGAATTCACAACCTTTTAAAGCTAGGGGCCGGGTCATACTCCCTCAGACAGCTTCAGGGGCTGGATGCCAATTTTGCCCTTCCTCCACCACATGACACTTCCTGGTGAGGTGGAGGTGAAATGGTGCCACAGAGCTGCATCTAGCCCATGGGCTGTATGTTGAGAAACCCTGATCTAGGAAAATGGGTATCTAGAGACATCCTGGCCCTATTCAGTAGCCTTAACTATATGCTATAATATACAATGAAACCTTGGTTAACATACAGGTAAGTAATGCATTTTCTGGGACATTACTTACAGCGAAAATTACTTTAACCGAATTTCCCATAGGAATGCACTGAAAAATCAAAATACATTAACTGAAATACAGTTTCCCATAGGAAGGCATTGAAAACCAATTATTCCATTCTGGAAAAAATTCTGTAAACTGAGCCACTATTTTCTATGGATTTCCTTTTGTTATGTGATTTTTATGTTAATCAAACCATTTGTTAACCAAGGTTCCACTATTAAAAAAATGCATACATGAGCAAGACATCCTAGAGAGTGAAGCCAGAAAGGCCCTAAAAAGCACTAAAAACAACAAAGCCAGTGGAGATGATGGTATTCAAGTTGAAATTTTCAAAGCCCTAAAAGATGAAGGAATCAAATTACTACATTCTATATGTCAGCAGATTTGGAAAACACAACAATGGCCACAGGATTGGAAAAGATCAGCATACGTTCCAATCCCCAAAAAGGGTAATGCCAAAGAATGTTCAAATTATTGAACAATTGCGCTCTTCCCTCACGCTAGCAAGGTGATGCTCAAGATAATACAGGATAGACTGCAACAGTATGTGGAGCGAGAATTACCAGAAGTGTAGGTGGGTTTCAGAAGAGGCAGGGGGACTAGAGACCACATCGCCAACATAAAATGGATCATGGAAAAAACAAAGGAATATCAGCAACAAGTCTACTTCTGTTTGATTGATTGCACTAAGGCTTTTGACTGGGTCGACCACAACAAAATGTGGCAAGTAATTAAAGAAATGGGAATACTGGAACATCTTATATGCCTCATGAGAAATCTGTACATGAATCAAGAGGCAACAGTTAGGACAGAAATTTTGATGATCCGTGATCTGTGTACGATGTTATTATGATTGTGTTACTGTGTGCTTTGCATTGCTGTAAGCCACCCACAGTCACTGTCGCGAGTGGGGTGGGGTATAAGTCTAACAATTTAAATTAAATTAAATTAAATTATCGAACAATTGCACTCATCCCACACACTAGCAAGGTGATGCTCAAGATAATACAGGATAGACTACAACAGCATGTGGAGAGAGAATTACCAGAAGTGCAGGCAGGGTTCATAAGAGGCAGGGGGACTAGAGACCACATCACCAACATAAGATGGATCATGGAAAAAACAAAGGAATATCAAAAACAAGTATACAGTAATACCCCGTATAACGCGAGTATCATATAGCGTTAAAACCGCATAACGTTACAAGATTTTCGGAAAAATCTTGTATCGAATAACACGATTTTTAACGTTATCCGATACAGTTGTTCTTAGCAGCAGGGTGGCTGGAAAGCTGAACGGGTTTCTCCGTTCAGCTTCCCAGCCACCCTGCAGGGGTGGGGAGGCTGGAAAGCTGACGGGGGGCTCCCCCATCGGCTTACCCAGCCACCCCACAGCTGCGGAGGCATGGGCGGGTGGCTAGGGAAGCTGACAGGGAGTCCCTGTCAGCTTCCCTAGCCACCCTGCAGCTGTAGATCGGGTCCTCTGATCTCTCTGGAGGTGTTTCTGGGTTTCCCCGACGTCATGAGCCAGTGCAGCAAGCCAGAATGTCAGAGTTCGAATCCCGACATTCTGGCTTGCTGCACTGGCTCAGGACGTCGGGGAAGCCCAGAAACACCTTGGATCGGGTCTCCACACCTCCCTGGACCCAGCGGGGGGGGGGGGGGGTCAGAACCCCCAAAATTGGTAAAAAAAGTCCGTTTTTTTTAAACCAATTTTGGGGTCTCTGACCCCCCCCCCCGCCGGGTCCAGGGAGGTGTGGGGACCCACTCCAAGCTGTTTCCAAAGTTCTCCCACCTCCCTGGAGGCTGCAGCAAGGCAAAATTCAGGATTCGAATCCCGACGTTCTGGCTTGCTGCAGCATAAAAGAGGGTGGGGGAAGTTCAAAATTAGCGCGCATCGGGTCTCCCGACTTCCCTAGAGCTGATGCGTGCTAATTTTGAACTTCCCCCACCCTCTTTTATGCTGCAGGAAGCGAGAACGTCGGGATTCGAATCCTGACATTTTGCCTTGCTGCAGCCTCCAGGGAGGTGGGAGAACTTTGGAAACAGCTTGGAGCAGGTCCCCACACCTCCCTGGACCCGGCGGGGGGGTCAGAGCCCCCAAAATTGGTAAAAAAACGTCCATTTTTTTTACCAATTTTGGGGTGTCTGACCCCCCCGCTGGGTCCAGGGAGGTGTGGGGACCCGATCCAAGGTGTTTCTGGGCTTCCCCGACGTCCTGAGCCAGTGCAGCAAGCCAGAATGTCGGGATTCGAACTCTGACATTCTGGCTTGCTGCACTGGCTCAGGACGTCGGGGAAGCCCAGAAACACCTTGGATCAGGTCTGCCCATCTCCCTGGACCTGGCGGGGGGGGGGTCAGAAACCCCAAAATTGGTAAAAAAAAACGGACGTTTTTTTTACCAATTTTGGGGGCTCTGACCCCCCCCGCCGGGTCCAGGGAGGTGGGGAAACCCGCTCCAAGCTGTTTCCAAAGTTCCCCCACCTCCCTGGAGGCAGCAGCAAGCCAAAATGTCAGGATTCAAATCCCGACGTTCTGGCTTCCTGCAGCCTCCAGGGAAACAGGGCTTTTTTTTAACATTGTGTGTTCAATGTATCGTACAACGTTAAAAACCGGATAACGACGGGACTTGTGGAACCAAGTCATAACGTTATTCGGGGTACTAGTGTACTTCTGTTTCATTGATTACACAAAGGCCTTTGACTGTGTGGACCACAACAAAATGTGGCAAGTAATTAAAGATATGGAAATACTGGAACACCTTATATGCCTCATGAGAAATCTGTACAAGAGTCAAGAAACAACAGTTAGGACAGAATACAGGATGACAGAGTGCTTTGGAATAGAAAAAGGAGTAAGACAAGGCTGCATTTTGTCACCCTTCTTATTCAACTTATACACAGAGCACATAATGCACAATGCAGTGATGGAGGAATCACAATTTGGGATCAAAATTGCTGGGAGAAACATCAACAATTTGAGATATGCAGATGATACCACCCTAATGGCAGAAAGTGAGGAGGACCTAAAAAAGCTCCTGATTAGGTTGAAAGAAGAAAGTGCAAAAGCTGGCTTGAGACTCAATATAAAGAAAGCAAAGATCATGGCAACAGGCCCTATCAGTCCCTGGAAAATAGATGGGGAAGAAGTAGAAGCAGTGACAGATTTTACTTTCTTAGGATCAAAGCTCACTGCAGATGGTGATTGCAGCCATGAAATAAAAAGGCGACTGATTCTTGGGAGGCAAGTAATGAGAAACCTGGAGAACATAGTGAAAAGTAGAGACATCACATCACAAACAAAAATTTGCATAGTGAAAGCAATGGTATTCCCGGTGGCAACGTATGGTTGTGAGACCTGGACCATTAGGAAAGCTGAGCACAGAAGAATAGATGCCTTTGAGATGTGGTGTTGGAGGAGAGTTTTGAGAGTCCCCTGGACAGCGAGGAGAACAAATAGGTCAATCTTAGAAGAAATCGACCCTGACTGATCCTTAGAAGGTCAAATAGTGAAGATGAAGCTAAAGTACTTTGGACATCAAATGAGAAGAGAGGATTCGCTTGAGAAAGCCTTGATGCTGGGAAGGGTGGAGGGCAAAAGAAGAAGGGGGAGGCCAAAAATGAGATGGCTAAATGGTATTGTAGACTCAATGGGCACAGAACTGAGCGAGTTGAGGAGGATGGTGGAGGACAGAAGTGCCTGGCGGATAGTGGTCCATGGGGTTGCAAAGGGTCGGAATCAACTGTGTGACTGAAAAACAACAAAGGCCAGAAACCTGTTGAGGAATTAACCTGGCATAAATTTAATTTCTTAAAAATTGGGAGAAAATATGATTAATTAATGAGTTGCTGTTTGTATTTTTAGTTTCATGTGAGTCATGTGACATGGTTTGTGACCAGGAATGAGGGCTGAAACTCATTAAGTATTGGCAATTCACCATCAAGTCTTCTATAATTGCACATTTGTTGTTGTTCATTCGCAGTTGCACATACGCCAGGATAAATCCACAATAGAATTCTAGTCATTCTATTTAATCTGAAATTTTGTTTTTGAATCATGAAACAAATAAAAACACCAAGAAGGAAACCCTGTGTAGTTCCTGCAATTATACCTCTTTGAACTGTTGACACCAAATTTAAAATACTCTGTGGCAGATGGAAAATAGAACAAATAAACACAAACACAATTTGTTAAATACTTCAGATTGGAGATAATTGCACTGCCCTCTCATTTGGTTAAAATAGCAAAAATAGTTTGGAGCAGTTATTGGCTACCACAAAAGCCAATCAGTGCTTCATAATTTAAGGCCAAGCAGCTCTGACATTAGCATTTAATTTCAACACCAGTGCAACTGCCAAGAGAGGAAGGGAGAAAAATATCTAGTCTGGCAATTCTCCAGCTTGGTTCTCACCAATGGCATGCAGATGTCAATGAAGATTTTGTTAATAAGACCAATCATTAGCCAAAGCCTTCAAATCTTAGATCTGTTAAAACCATTCATTTTCACACACACCCGGAAATTTAGAGTGAATGCATCTATTAAGAGCAAAATGATGGGACAGATATGAACAAAAATTAAAACATTAAAAATAAGCATTCCACATCTGCTGTTTGCTACAGTTTGAAATAGGATAATTGCCTCCATATAGAATAAAGGAGGAAATTTCCTTAAGCTTCATCTTGATGTTTTTCATTTTATAACAGCTGCAACAGCTCCCTAAAATATGCATCAAGTATCTTTTGGAGTACCAAAATGTTGATTGCAGTCTTATGCGCAGCTATGCAGAAGTACCTCTAACTGAGGTCAACAAGTCTTACTCTTAGCTAAGTGCATACAGGATTGTAGCTTAAAGTATTGTGTAAAACTACATTTACCATTCCAGGAAAATATATCTTCTAAAATTATTACAACAGTAAAACAATAATTACCATATTCTAACCTTCAAAATATTATGGGATACATTCCTAAAACCCACCCCATTCCAATTTATACTTACAACAACTTTGTAAAATAGATTAGACTGAACCCTCTCTTTTTTGGGGTGGGGTGGGGGGGAGAATGGCAGGATAAAAATTAAATAAATAAATAAATGCTCATACACACAGAGATAAGAGTGAAAATTAATGATTAATCAAGACTGAATTTTGTAAAACCATATGAATCAAAGTTCCAAGCTCTAGCCATTACACTGTCTTCCGTGAACTTTCTGCTTCATCTCAGGTCACCTAATTTCATAGATCATTAAAATGAGTGTAATGAATTGAAATGAGGCCCTTATTTTTCAGAGTTTAAAATGGTTGCTGTTGTTTCTTTGCTTCCTGAGATGGGGTGAAGAAAGTTTTGGGATTTATTCCTTTCAATTTGTACAACTTTTTTGTGATCCTGATTTTTAATCTATTATCCCTTCATATAATAAGCTGACTTTTTACAGAAGACTTTTGTACTTTTTGGTTAGAGCTGGTGGGAGAATTCCAGTTCCTTTATTGGTGCAATGCTACATATTGCTACTCAACCTACACATTGCTAATTCCTACCTGATCTGGTTAGTTTGTGAGCAATAGCATAAACAGCCAGTGATTGAAAACTATAATAGATTTCTCTAGTCTGGAGCAGAACATGTTGTACTCTGAAGCAGCAAAAGCTCTTATGCTGGCTTCTTGAATGGGTGTAAGTTTCTGTCAGGTGTAATGAGTCCTATGGTAGTGAGTCCTATGGTAGTGAGTCCTATAGGCTTTGTTGTCCTTACAGGGAGCAACACTTTCTTCAAATAATAGTTATTGTTAACAATTATGAAAAAGAAAAGGAAGAGTAAAATGATAATGGCAACAAGAAGACATAGGTGTTTCATTATTATTATTATTATTATTATTATTATTATTATTATTATTATTATTATTATTATTATTATTATTATTATTATTATTATTATTATTATTATTATTATATTCATGACTTCTGGGCTTTAAGCTATGCATTCAGTGGTGGGATGTAAAAAATGTTACTACCCCACTGTGATGTTATCACAGTGTGGGCAAAGCTAACATCATGACATCATGGGCGGGGCCAAAGAAAAAAATAAAAATAATAATATAATAATAAAAATAAAAATAAGCACACATGCACACCCCTCAACCCACACCTACAACACAAACCTGTAAAATAAATAAATAAATAAAAATACATTAAAATACAGCCACCCACCCACCCACCCCAAACACAAATCAACCAGAGCTTTTAAACCAGAGCTTAAAGCTTATTCTGGCTAATCTTTCTCACACTAGGTCAGATGGAAGGAACTACAGAATGAACTCACCACAGGATGGCTTCATTTTGGCACTTTTCAACTTTTCAACAGTTAAAGAAGTTAGGTACTAAGTCTTTGCCTAACCAGTTCTCTAGGATAATATGTTTTAATGTAAATGTAAAACAGCTGTACCTCCTTAAGGGTTCTCCAATTGGAACAGCAATTGGAACAGCACAGGTGTAGCTTATTGATGAGGTAACTCCAAGACTTTGCTTAAAAACCCCAAGCCAGGCCTTCAGGCCTTTTTAGGAACTGTGGTAGTACATCAATATAGGTAAATATATTAAATATACATTAAAATACACACAGACACACCACATTCAAAGGTGAGTCACTTACCTTGGGGAGCAGGCTATAGGGAACTAGCAGCTTCTCTTCCTTCTCCCCGCTTGGAAGGACAGCAAGGAGGCCGTGCATACGCGCCAAGCACTGTAGGCGTGCATGCGCACCAAGTGCTTGGTGCGCATGCGCAGTGGGGGAACCAGTGAAAAAGTAAGCCCCGAAAGTGGTTCCCCCCAAAAGCTGCTACTGGTTCTCCGGGACACTGGGAAAAGTTACTACTGGTTCTGGAGAACTGGTGAGAACCTATCCCATCACTGTATGCATTACATTTCCAAATGTGTGGGCAGACTGAGATTGTTCGATGAACAAGAGAGGTTGCTATCTGTATGCCCACTTCATGTTAGGCATGACATTTAAAATATTTCCAGGACTGAAACACTGAATTTACTTGCTTCTTGTACTTCCCTACACTGCTCCTGCCTCACTCCACAATGTCTCCAAGATATTTATTTGTTAATCATCTTTCTAATGTTCAAGCTGGTCTGCAATGAATACATTAGAAAGTTAATCCTCTTTCTAATGTTCAAGCTGGCCTGCAATGAAAACTGCTTGCTGCAATCATTCTCCTTGCAGTAGTATTAGATTCTGAACCAGAGTTTTAACTCAGTAATCAGCAACATAAATCATAGGACTGTATATACATATAAAAATGAATAGCTGTTGCATATATTAATTTTAGTCATTATAACTGTTCATCTAATTTCCTGGTTTTGGACACTTGTCCTACTGTTTTGTTATCTTTAATAAAATTAAGTTTTCAGGGAATCCAGACTGTCAAAAACCACATTGCAACATTCATAAAAGTGCAAAATCTCAAACATGACAATGGTCCAAGAATTATACTACAACTGTCAAAGATACTGTTCTCCAGGCATCCTTACCTGTATGATCATCCATGTTGAAGTGCTTGCATGCTTTCTAATATTACAATGGATATTCTCCTTTCTCACAAATTTTTTACTTTCTTGTGCTAAATAATATCTTGCAATTTCCCACACTTTCCACATCAGAAGAAAAAAAGGTGGATTCAATAAATTTGATTGCTTAGTTCCTAATTCACATCTAAATCAGATGGAACCAAAGTCATAGGAGTCCAGAGTCCATAATGTAATTTGACATCAAGTAATGCTATTTTATAACATCAACTTAACACCCCTCCACCCCAAGAATGAACGGAGTGTTGTGAGTGAAAGTAGAAGCAGACAGAAGTAATATTGCCAGAGATTTTATTCATGAAAATCCACTGACAGAAAACAGAATAGGTAGTGTAACATTTTTCCAAAGAGTTTGATCCATCCATACCAACAAACTCATTAAATACTGACTAGAATTGAGGGACCAGCACAAAGTCCCTCTTCAAGCACTTAGTAGAGGATTAAGTTACCTGCATAGTTTCTGAAAAAGTGTGCTTAACAAATATAAGCCTTTTATAGACACCAAGCATGTCGGAATTAGTTGGTACATGCAAGGAGATAAATATTAGTTTTTAAATTATTGGGAGAGTGTATGTGTGAAGTAAAAGGGGAGATAGATTTTATTCCTATTCTGGTCAAGGGCCGACTTGAGTGTTCCCATGGAAACATAGCTAAGGGCTCTCCTTCAGCAGCTGCTGATTACAGTTTGAATGTCATTTGCATTCATGATTGAGGAGGATTAAAAAAGGACTGAGGTAAAGAATTTTAAAAAGCAGTAAGAGGATAAAAAGACCTTTCAATCAATACTCCTCAGCACTTTTAATTAAATAAAAGGAGAGATTTCATGAAATTTTATTTAATGGTTGGGTGGTTGTTGCAATCGTATTAACAATTCCATTGTTGACAGTGTGAACTGAGATTGAGAGACCAACCACATGCCCATTAGAACAGCAAAAGCATCACCATTTATCCATGTGTTGGTCAAAAAAATGTATCAACAACACAACTTCCAGGACGTCTGTGTAATTAATACACTCAAGTTCCTTTATAACTGTCATGCTTGGCACTGTGTGGATATTAAATTGCTAAAACTGTTCTTTACATAAGGAGCTTTTTTTTTTTTTTGCTGGCCCATAGTTATTCATTCTTCTGTATCTATCTCTCTGCTTTTTCCTCTGTTCTGCTTTTTCCTCTCCCAACATCCTTCAGGTTAGAACACTATTTCATTTCCTCTGAGAAATAGCCTCCATTTACACTGTGGCTGCTAATTTTCCATTGCCTGCTCATCAGTGCAGGATGACAGAGAGGAAATGGAGCATCAGATGTCAGACTTGAGCAGGGGTACCCAAACTACAGCCTGTGGGCCAGATCCAGCCCAATGCCAATTCATCTGGCCTGCGCTGCCCTCATTGCTCCCAAAAGCGGAAGTAAAACATGCCCACATGGGCATGTTTTACTTCCCCCTCTCAAAGCAACAAGGGTGATGTGGACCAGACGAATTGGTGTCAGAGGCTGGTTCTGGCCCATCGGCCATAGTTTGGGCACCCCTAGTTTAAGCGGAGAAAATGGCAGCCTAAAATCTATCTCATCCTGTTGCAAAACATATCTGTTGTAAAACAGATGGCAATACACATTTTACTTTTGCTTCCGGTGGGAGGAACCAGTGGTGGGTTCAAAAAAAAAATGACTACCACACTGTGGGCATGATATGGAGGGCATGGCCTGGGGAAAAGCCTTCATTGCACCCAAATTAGGACTACTTTGTTTCAAAACTTGGATGAGTGGGGCCAGCCAGAACTTCTGCTACCAGTTCTGGCGAACTGGTGCAAACCTGCTGGTACCCACTATTGGGATGGACCATGTGACAGGCCCACTGAACCAGCCCATGGGCCAAAAAGTTTGGATATCCATGGACTAGAGGGCTAATATTTTAAAGGTCTCCACTCTTCAAGAACAGAACGAAGCCTGGGAGACTGGAGGTGTATATAAACTGTAAAGATTTAGCAGTTTGGCTGAACTAAAACTTTCCACCTTTACTCCAACCTACAGAAAATGGGGATCTATCATTTGATGAGGGATTTAGATTTCAGTATTAGATACCTTTAATGTTGTCATTCAGGGGAGTGCACAAAAGTTCCCTAGACAAAGAATATTAAGTACCCTAACTAAACTACAGATCCCAGGCAGCCCACAGAGACAAACTAGCGATCATATATTTCTTACCAAATGATATTTAGGTCTTCCTATCTTTCCCCCCTAAGTACCAAATGGTAAACCAGGTTGGTTGCATTAATATTATACAGTAATACCTCGGATTAATGTTTACCTCGGATAACGCTAAAATCGCATAACGTTAAGTAATCTGGGGAGGAGAATTGGATCGAATAACATTAAGGTCCTATGGGATGGATCGGATAACAACCGCTAAAGCCTGTGTGGTTACAATGTATCTCTATGGAGCTTTAACGTTATCCGATCCATCCCATAGGATTTTAACATGCATCGGATAACACTAAAAATCTGATAACACCAAGACTTGTGGAACCAAGTCTTAGCGTTATCCGAGGTATTACTGTACATGTGTTTCTGAGAGCATGACATGCCCTGTATGTTTCTCTGTCATAAACACTATCTTTTACCACTCTGCGAGGTGTACATCCTATGAAGCCTTGAGGGAGAATGAAAAGAAACCTTGCCATATATTAAAAGAAAAATGGAAGCAAAGTATCTTAGTATCATCCATAGCCCATCTTCAAATTCTTATGTCTCCAGGCAATGTACAATTTATTCCCTCTAAATTTCCACAATAAAAGGGGGTGATCAGTGATCTTTATCTTGCATTATAGGCTATTCCCACCCACACCATCACCCAGTGTTTTTTTTTTTGTGGGAGAGTTTGTGTCTTCTTCAAACTTACTGATCTGCCACCTTAACAATAAAAGATAGAAATAAATTTTGATCTTGCAGTACCCTCCCCCCAAATAACCTTGCCCTCCCCCCCAACCCCAACCCTCTAGCAAAATCAGAGTCTAAATATTTTTGTTACAATTTTTCAGGAGCTGGTGTTCGTTTCTTAAACATTAAAAATTATCTGGTTTAATAATGCTGGATAATCAGTGAGTTAGGTATCTGGCTGCAGATCCAGAGGTTTGGAGTCCAATTACCCACTATGGCCTTGGTAAGGTTGCACTCTCCCAGGACGCCCCAGAAGAAGGGAATGATAAATTTGTGTATTCTCCACTTATAAAACACTGGAAAGGGTTGCTTAAGTCAGAACTGATTTGATGGCATGCAGTCAAATCAGAAGACAACAGAAGATGACCCGCTGTTGAGGCTGTGGATGCCTGCCACCCTACCCCTGGACTTTCACCTGGCTGGGGGTTGAAAAGCCATGTTGATATTTTTTCTACTGTTACTATGTTATTGATATATATATATATTCTGATACTAATACTGTGATGATTGTTATTGTGGTGTTATGGAATTTATGATTGTTATGTTGTTATTTTTTATATAAATTGTAAGCCGCCTAGAGTCAGGTTTGCCTGAGCAGGGCGGGGTATAAATTTGAAAAATAAATTAAATTAAATGTTGGCTGAGCAGCAGAAGACGACCCACCATTGAGGCTGTGGATGCCTCCCACTCCCAGACCTCCACCTGGCTGGGGACTGAAAAGCTGCATCGGCTGAGTGACAGAAGATGGCCCGCCGTTGAGGCTGAGGATGCCTGCCGCCCCACCCCAAGACTTCCACCTGGCCGGGGGTTGAAAAGCCATGCCCGCTTGAGCTGCAGAAGACAGCCTGCCACTGAGGCTGAGGATGCCTGCCATTTGTTTGTAATTTTTTTGTGTGGTTTGTGATTTTATCATATTTGATGTTTGTGTGATACTCTGTTAGCTGCCCTGAGTCGCCTGTGAGTAGGGTGGTATACAAGTGTAAACATAAATAAATAAATGTATACAATCATATATTTATTATTTTGGGGCTTTCTGTAAAACTCCTTTTCTTCTGAAGAAAGAATGATCATATGAATACTATGTCTTCTCTTTTCTTTGTAGCTGTATGCCTCTCACAGCTGCATGGAAGTTTTCTAAACACTGATCTAATGCATATAATCCTTGGAGAACTGAGACGAATTAAACATGTGTTTGACCTCTGCCCTTTCTCATTTATAATAGCTGCTCAAGAGGCCTGGTTTGTAATAAATGTCTCCTGACAACAAAGTGTAATTTATCATCCCTAAAGGAGGTTGGTAATGTTACTTGTGTGTATGTGAAAATCAGGCTGGAAGGAGGTTAACAACTTGATGCTTAATTCAGAAAAAACAGAAAGTAAGAAGCTGAAAGAAAGATCATGGAAAATCAATCTGACTTGGACAATGTTACCAAAACACCACATTGTTTTAAGTCTCCAATTTGTCCATGATGATGAACCTTGACACTTCAGGTGTTCTTGGATTCCGATTACCAGAAGCTAAAGTCAGCACTCTTGCTGATCAGGGCTTCTGGGAACTGAAGTTCAGGAACACCCAGAGTGCCAAGGTTCACCATCACTGTGATAGGTGTTTCCTTGATAGTAAATTACAATATATTTAGTGGGAAGTATTTTTTAGTTAATTGTTACTGCTCTTTCCAAAATAACAACACAATCCCCTGTAAGCTGACCAGTTTTGAAACATCTACGTGGGAAAGTTTTCCAAACTAACTGAGATGCAGTGAAGAACTTTGACTTGGAGAATGATACAAACCTGTCTTGGTTCATGTAGAGTTCTCTCTCTCTCCCCTTTCTCTCTCTGTATATAGAATAAATTGTCTCTAAGAAACATTTCTTAGTCTGAGAAGAAATAATGCCTTAGAAAAAGGTACAATAGTCTTGATTTTTCCATGCCTTTTGTGAGCAGAAAAATTGGAATGGGAAACTTTTCACCAGATAATGCTCTCTGCCCTTTTTTTCTTATGTTTCGTTTTATTTTATCATCACTAGATGACACCATAAACTACTAGGCTTAATACCAAGGCAAACCTTTGTGCCAACCTCAGATTTAGTGTTTTTTTCAGTTATTTTTTGAAATGGCAACTACTATAAAAATGGAGAATGTTCTGTAAAGTGTCCTCTTTTTTTTGAATAGAGCATACCATTTGAGCTATAGGATGAGTTATGAACCCCGAAATCTCCAGGTGGGCGTACATGGAAACCTAGAGAGCCAGGATCAATTAGTGGTGATTATAGTAAGCTTAATGGACTAATTAGCATCATATAAAGCAGCTTACCAGGTTCCAAGGTGAAATATCTATTAAAATGATGAACAATTTAGTCAATCAAAGCAGACCACCCTGTCCAGGAACACACCTTCTTTCACTGCTATCTATCTGCAGATATCTTAAGCTTTCAGAATAGTCAATCATACAAAAACTCAATATACTATCCCTAAATTGTTTCCCAGTTCCCACAGCCTGGATAGCCCTGATAAGAGTCTCCCTGGGTTGAAAGTTGAGATTAACCTGAATGCTAGGTTAGTGTGAAGAAAAACACCATCCATGACCTAGGTTGAGCATGTTGACTTGGTTTGTATCACAGAACCCTGGTTGAATGAGGCTGGGGAAGCTAATCTCTCTCAGCATTGAACACCTGGACTCTGTACAGCAGCAAGCCAGACATAGGGGTGGGAAGGTGGACTTGCAGTGGTCTACCATGATTCCATTTTACTCACCAGATGTCCTATCTCATAGACATTTGGGTTTCAATTTGGGAATAGAGATTAAATTGATCATACTGCCTACTTTCTACATGCCAGTCTCTTTTCCTGAGCTGGCCAAAGGTGCTCTTGGAGTCCCCTTGACTTGTTGTGATGGGGGACTTCAATATTATGCTGATGACCAGATTACTAAGAGTGACACAGGTCAATATGTTCTTCAAGATAACCACGAGTCTGTCCTGAGTGATATCTAGCTCTACTCACATTAACTAGGGCACATTATATACCTAGTTTTCTGTGCTGGGCAGGGTAAGGGTGATTTGGCTGTGGAAGAGGTTTATATAGTGCTGTTGTTAAGGGACCCTAGATTCACAGGAACTGAGACCTTCTATATAGGAAGGTAATTATGATGATCTGCTACAGGAGAACTTGGGGAGAGTCCTGTCACCTCAGCAGGTGAACTACTGGTGTCCTGGAAGACCTCCAAAATAAAGAAAGGGTTAGGGATGTGGCATCCATGGGGTAAAAGGAGAAAGTTCTTAATTACATAAAAATTTTCCCCAGCAAGTAATATCATTCAACAGTGCCGATTTTTAGTAATTAAAGACTTCCTCCTTCCTGACCATAATTCCCACAGCTTTAATGTAATCAATGGGGTTACATGGAAAGCAGAAAACCTATGGAACAGAAGTACAACTTTTTTTATTGCCAAAAATCACTCTCTGCCTGTGACAGCATCATTCTTCCTCAGGCACAAGTTATGAACAGGATTTCAACCACAATATTTATTCACAAATATATGAGTCCTAAAAGGTTGAATAAAATAATAATTGGTGCCCAAACCACTTGGAGGTTATAGTCCCATTTTTAAATATTTACAGTCTACTGTAGTTTCTTCTGCCACTATATAAACTGCAAGATGAATAGTTTAATAAAGGTCAACTCTTCATTTCAAAAGTGACAATATAGAAATAATAAGGTGAAAAGCTGCTATGCACACAGAAGTTGAAAAGTCAAATTAACCTGCCTTATCCAGTCACATGAACTGGGAAGTTGGAGCACATACAGCCAACTTTGTGTCAACTGCTGTAGCATCCAATTAAGGTGAAAATAAAATGTCATTGCCAATTGACCTCACAGGGCGGAGACATTTAAGCTTTGTTTGGATGGGTCAGGAGAGAGGGGGGAGATTATGAAAGTCACTTGTGCTCCTCCTATCCAGGATAATTCATTTTAACTTGTGAAGAATAATATGGTATCACATTTCAACATAATGCTGGAACAGTATGGGAAACTAGCAAAGAGGCCATTTACTAGGAGAAAGTGGGACATGGAAAGTCACCTCATACTTTTCTACACTCATCTGAAATGGAAAGTTGAGATCAGGTCTGTCTGAAAATGGCCCTTTCACCTTGATGTTCTATTTATAAAATGATGATCCCAGCCTCATAGTGCATGTTTTAGTAAAGAAAACCCATTTAGATCTGTAAATCCTCACACCTTAATATCAGATGGGAAATCTGGAAATTTGTTGTTGTTGTTCAGTTGCACAGATGATTCCGACCTTTTGCAACTCTATGGACCATTGCACATCAGGCATCTTTGTCCTCCACCATCCTCTTCAACCCGCCCAGCTCTATGCCCATTGCATCTATAATACCATCTAGCCATCTGAGTTTTGGCCACCCCCTTCTTCTCTTGCCCTCCACCTTTCCCAAAATCAAGGCCTTCTCAAGTGAATCCTCTCTTCTCATTTGATGTCCAAAGTACTTTAGCTTCATCTTTACTATTTGATCTTCTAAGGAGCAGTCAGGGTTGATTTCTTCTAAGATTGACCTATTTGTTCTCCTCACTGTCCAGGGGAATCTCAAAACTCTCCTCAAACACCACGTTTCAAAGGCATCTATTCTTCTGCATTCAGCTTTCCTAAATTAGAAGCTTACAATTAGTGATTTATTAAGCACACAAAGAAATGCATGTTGGAAAAATCAAGGCAGGGAAAGAGGAAACAATGGCCAAAATCTTGTTCTGCAGTTACACAAAAGGAGTAACGTTTAGTGTTGAATAGTCATAAATTAAGAAATCTCCATGGATATTATCGGCTGTTCACCAAGTCATATGACTGAAAATCTAACAGACAATGGCAATTTGTTTCCAAAAGTTACTCCTTCTTCAAAGCGGCACAACAGAATTGCTTGCAAAACATGTCTTAGTACTTTAGTATCTGGCTGATTTGCTGCAGTGTGAGCTTTTTTATATCAAAATCCACTTATTTGGACACATAATACAAATATGTGCCCTCTATACTTACACATATTTCCATAATCAAGTGAAGATGGAGACAATATTATGGAGAGAGATATGCAAATGACACTCATATGTTTGAAGAAGTGCATTTTGGTGTACAAAAGATCACATTGAAATAAATCTGTTAGTCTCTAAGGTACTGTGACATTTTGAATTGTAGAGAGAATGAACAAGGCCTTACAAATGGAGTGCCCATTACCATGGAATAAGAGTTCTATCAGTATAGTGATTGTTTAAGACAGCATAAGAACATAAAGTTCTGTTAAGTAAGCAGGAAGGAAGGAAGGGAAGAGAGGTGTTTGGTACAAAACATGTATGGAGGTAGATACAGTATGGGCATGTGTTTATCATTTATTTTACTTCTTTTCAGTTGACCTGAAACTCTATCAGATTGCTATTGCTAATTTTAGGAAATTTTTGGTGACAGTGGATATGTACAAATGAAGAAAACTAAAAATGAGTACATATATTAAAAATTAAATAATTTAAAAGTCATCGTTATCCTTCTGTGACAGGACAGAACATTGCAATATTCATTTATTCTGATATCAGGTGGAATAAATGGATGTATTACCAGTGAACAGAGAAATTCATCTGCATATTCTAGAGGAGATCCCTATATATCAACCGCAGTGCTGATGTCTTTTCTTTGTTTCCTTATTTATGATCTACCAATGAAGCAAGATATAGTTGTGAAGAGAGTGAGAAAAAACTACAACCGAAAAAATCCAACACATTTTTACTGCAAAAGCAAATAGAATATACTCAAATATTATGAGAAAATGTCTTATGTGAGACTGTCAGTTAAGACTCAGCTGAGAACTTTCTCACCTCTGAGATGCAAAAATAAGTAAATAAAAAAAACTGAGAACTTCTACAGTTAAGCTTTAGTTATGTGTTACTACTGATTTTCCACCTGTGTTCAGGCCATACTTGTCATTCACTTTTCTCAGCACTAGTCAAGAAAACAATGTCAAGCATAATAGTAATTGCAATGAACATTATTTTAGGTAAAGGTAAAGGTTGCCCTTGCTGGAAAGCCAGTCGTATCTGACTACAGGGTTCAGTGCTCATCTCTGTTTATAGTCAAAGAGCCAGTGCTGTCTGGGTTTGCAGACGTTTCTGTGGACATGTGGCAGACATGCCTCAACACCTAGTGCATGGGACACTGTTTACCTTCCCATCAAAGTGGTACCTATTTAGCTACTTGCAATTTTTGCTTTCAAACTGCTAGGTTGGCAGGAGTTGGGACAGAGTTGGGAGCTCACACTGTCATGTAGTACTCATTAATCAAACTCCAACCTTCCAATCATCAAGTTCAGTGTCTTAACCACTTGAGCCACAGCAGTCCCTGTACATTATTTTACATAACAATAAATAAGCTTGCAACTATGAAGTACTGCACCAAAGCAGTTTTGGAAATAGTCTCTTGCTTTAAAAATGTCTAAACAAATTCCTTACAGTACTGTATAGTTATGCATAGTGAGTCCTTGCCATGACATTCTTCCTAATGAATCTAGCTATATTATACAAGATTTCCACCACCTCTTTTCCTTGTCATCATCCTAGATGTAACTGCTGGTATGGGCTAATCTGAAACAGATCACCATTGAAAGACTTCACTACATATTTATGAGAAAGCAGCAGGGGTGTGCTTTGCAAGGTTGTTAACAGTAAAACACCACAAAAATTTATTCATTAAATTCCTTGTGTGTACTTCAGAATGATACTGTTTACAATGTTGCCTAATACAGCTTGCTAAACAGTGGCCTGTAAAATTCATACCAATCTGTTTTTGCTGGATACACTACTAACCACCTAACTCACTAAATAAATTATTATTTCTACAGAAATTTGTGAATTTAGGAGGGATGTTTTTAAAATTTTAAATGGTACTAGGTATCCAAATTCCTCGATTGACCAGACTATCAAGGTATGAGTCACAATTCACTTTCCATTCCTTTTGTTGCAGCACTCTTCTTCTCCAGGTTCAACCAAAACTTTTCACGATTGCATCTTCCCATCTTTTTTTTTTTGGAGGGGGGGCTGCCAAGGGGTCTTTTTACTCCTCTAGGATACCACTCAGTGTCTGCTGCTGTCCAACGCCCATCTGTCATTCTAGTAAGGTCTCCTCCCTAGCACAATTTCCATTTATGATATTAGACAACAGCTTCGTTTAGGTGTCTAAATATATTTTAATATTACATTTTGCAAAGTTTTCAGTTGTGTTAAACAAGTCGTTTTAATTTACCCCGAGACATCTTGAATATAGGGGGAAAGGCAATGAACAAACAAAGAAGTTTTTGTTCCATCTGACACAGAGAACATCTGAAAAAAATGTCATAAATCCCTTTCTAAGATATTTTCTGTCACAACCACTAATGCTGCTGCACATGCAGGGCTAAATGACATTTATTTACAGTTGTAAATGTGCACACTCCTATTCCAGCTGTGCTTTTTTAGCCGGCTGCAGTATGCAGCAATCTGTCTGAGAGCAGCTGTTAGTTCACATCGACTTCTTATTTGCATTGGTGTGAAATAGCAGCTTGCTCTATGAATAAAACATGTTTTCCTCTTTGCCCTATGCTGCCAGGAGGATGCATCTCACTGATTTACTTCAGAGCAAGCAGAGGAAATCTTATTTTGCTTCTAAATAAGTTTCCTTTATTCATTTCTTTTCCTCAATATTTGCCCATCACATATTTCAAGGCACTAAGCAGCCTTTTCAACCGCAGGCAATACTACTGTGGCATTTGTTAGGATATTTTTATTTAATGAAAACATGGCTTCAAACAGGGGCTCATGAGCAGCAGACTTACAGAAGAGATTCTCACTTTCAAAAGTGATATTTAAAACGCTCATCAAGCTGTATGAAAAGTGATGTTGTAAAAGCTCTCTAGACCAGCTACAGGCGCACAAAGAAAGACCTGTGCTCTAAGTGGAAAGCCCAATAAACAAAACAAACTGGAAGTGAAATTCACGCAGCCTTTCTTCTGCTATGACTGATCTTCAAAAGAAAGAAAGAAAGAAAGAAAGAAAGAAAGAAAGAAAGAAAGAAAGAAAGAAAGAAAGAAAGAGAGATTCAGGATAAGGAAATTTCCAGTGCCACTGTTTTAGGGAACTCGTACTTCTGATACAAAAAGTCTACTCATGGTAATACTGACTTGACCAGTATATTCCTGAACAAACATTCAACATTTGCATGCTGTTGCAACCAAATGTCTTTCTTTTCTTTCTTTCTTTTTCTTTTCTTTTTTTTCTTTTTTTTTTGGGGGGGGGGGCATTTTCATCTTTCTAGATAGAAAATAAATTGCATTTAGGGAAAAAATGTTGATAGAGGAATACATTTTTTGAAAAATTCTCAGGGCTCTTTTGCTTCTCTTACATATGAAGTGGATATATAGTGTGTTTTTGTATCCTGCCTACATAGGCATTTGATGATTTTGTATCTTAACAAAAGTTAAAAAGATATGAAAGAAACTCTTATTCCCCCCCCCCATTTTTGTGTTCTTTTTTAAAAAGAGGAGACTGAAGTGGCTCAAGTGGTTAACACTGGGAAGCGGAAGGTCAACAGTTCAAAGCCTGAGTACTGCATGACGGAATGAGCACCCGTCTCTGTCCCAGTTAATGCCAACCTAGCTGACTGAAAGCAAGAAATTGCAAGTATATAAATAGGTACCACTTTGGTGGGAAGATAAATAGCATTCCATGTACTTTGGTGTCTAGGCATGCCTGCCATATATCCACAGAAATGTCTGCCAATGCAGACAGTCCTGACTCTTCAGTTATAAACAGAGATGAGCATTGAACCCTAGAGTTGGATATGACTGGCTTTTGAGCAAGGGTGACCTTTACCTTAAAAAAGATTTTTTCCAAAACACAAATGGTTCATGTTATTTCATGTTTATATTTTTTTTATTTAGCCTTTCTTTCATCCTGTGTCTGTCAAATGACCCTGGAAATGTTTCTTCCAATAATATCATAAAGAGTATTGTCAGCAGCCAATCAGAAAGTCTGGGGAAGGGAACAAGCATTTTGAATCTGTAAAAGGGCCTGGTTTGGATGAAGCCCAATAAAGAGTGCTCTCATTTCCAATGTTCCTCCATGTGATTATTATTTTTTATCCTCCTCCCCTCTTCTTTGGGATTTTCTCCTCTTTGGTCCTTTCATTTCTTGGATTGTTTTGATGTCTGCATTTAGACTCTAAGATGAAAAGGAAAGGCATGACTTTCTAGCCATTTTGGTTTGAAGGGGGATTTGTCTGTGTTACATGCTTTGCTTGCTTGGTTTGTTGGTTTTCTTAGTTTTGGGGAGAGGAGCTGTGTATAAGATTTTAATGTTGCTATTTTACCCCCTGTGTGCAATGCTTTCTCCATTTGATTCATTTCTTTAAAATTTGTTACTTCTTTAATTTGCTTTCTATTTATTCTGTTAAAGGTGTATATATTGTGTGGGGGGACTGGTTTGTTTGGTTGTTGGTTGTACTGATATCTTCATTTGGAGTACAGTGATCCTTTGTTGTGTTGCCTATGGGTTGTTGTTATTGTTTTTGGGACCCAATTACAGGATAGCTGAAAATCACAATATATTCTAAAATGCTTTGAGAATCAGGAAAGTAGGAAGCTTTGAGAAACTGTTGGAGAATTTTCCTCCCCACAGACAAATGTGATTTTTTTTTTTTTGCCTCCATGTTTCCTACACAGAAACAGCATTATAGCATTGCTATAACTAGATTTAAAGAGACTCTCTAGTAGGCTTCTAAGTAGGAACAGGAATGGGCAGCAGCAATGATAGAAGAAGCAATAGTAGTTGATTGACAATGTTACTTTCCCTTGAACCAAGTATCAGGGCATTGTAGGAATGTAAAATCCAGTCTCCCTATTCTCAGATAAGAGTAGTGAAAATAGGGCCTAGAGCAGACATGCATGCACGCTCTGGCGGGATCTGGGCAGATCCTCAAGATGGGAACTCCACAAGACATTCCCCACCTAAATCCTAATATTACATATTGGCATTTCACAGGGATTCAGCCATGGTTCATACATACAGAGATGGACAGTAGTCAGTGGCGGCTTACCCTGGGTGGCACTTTTTGGGTTGTGTTCTTGGACTACAATTCCCAGAAGCCCTAGCAGGAGCGGGAGCCAGCATCCACCAGGGGGCAGCAAATTTGGCTTCAGCTCCGGGCGGCTGAAATCCACGCGATGTTACTGACAGTAGTACAGTGATGGGATGTAACAGGTTCTCACCAGCTCGCCAGAACCGGTAGTAACTTTCCCCAGTGTCACGGAGAACCGGTAGCAGTTTTTGTGGGGAACCACCTTCGGTGCTTACCTTTTCACTGGTTCCCCCACTGGGTGGGTGTATTTTAATGTATTTATTTATTTATTTATTTTATTTACAGGTTTGTGTTGTGGGTGGGTGGGTGGGTTGAGGTGTGTGTGTGTGTATATATGTGCCTGTGGTTATTTTTATTTTATGTTATTTTTATTTTGTATTTTTTAATTTTTTTTCTTTGGCCCCACCCACAACATCATGACATGATGTTAGCTCCGCCCACACTGATGATTTCACGGTAGGGTAGTAAGTTTTTTGACATCCCACCACTGCAGAAAGAGGGGCATTTTCCTGCACATTTTAAACACGCTTTAGTGCTTCCCCTCTTAAAAAAACCGTCCCTCGACCCCACGGTAATTTCCAACTACCGTCCAGTGTCCAACCTACCTTTTTTAGGTAAGGTTCTGGAAAAGGCTGTGGCGCAGCAGTTACAGGAAGTCCTGGATGAAGCGGATTATCTGGACCCGTTTCAGTCAGGATTCAGGCCCGGATATGGTACTGAAACTGCACTAGTCGCATTGGTGGATGATCTCTGGAGAGAGCGGGATGGAGGGGAGCCGTCTGTCCTCGCTCTTCTCGACCTCTCAGCGGCTTTTGATACGGTCGATCATGGCATCCTTCTGGGTAGGCTCCAGGGTCTGGGGATCCAGGGCACAGTATTGTCCTGGTTTTCCTCATTCCTGAGGGGCAGGACCCAGTCGGTGTGCCTGGAGAATGAGAAGTCCAGCCCTAGGCCCCTGCACTATGGGGTGCCTCAGGGCTCGGTACTTTCTCCTCTCCTATTTAACATCTATATGAAGCCGCTGGGTGAGATCATCCGTTCCCATGGGGTAAGGTATCATCAATATGCAGATGATACCCAGTTGTACATCTCCGCCCGTGGGGACCCAAGCGGTGCAGTGGAAGTCCTTTCCAGGTGTCTGAAGGCTGTTA
Source organism: Furcifer pardalis (assembly GCA_030440675.1). Lineage (NCBI taxonomy): Eukaryota > Metazoa > Chordata > Lepidosauria > Squamata > Chamaeleonidae > Furcifer > Furcifer pardalis. The sequence goes on from CP126892.1 coordinate 86,999,635, forward strand.
AGGTCTGGATGGGGGACAACGGGCTACAGCTGAATCCCGGCAAGACTGAGTGGCTGTGGGTAAGGGGCCCAGTGTTATCTCGGGAGTTACCAGCTTTGGTTCTGGATGGGGCAGTTTTGCCCCAAACAGACCCGGTGCGTAACCTGGGGGTCCTCCTGGACTCACGACTACTGTTCGAAGAACAGGTGGCAGTTGTGGCCAGGAGGGCTTTTGCACAACTTCGTGTAATACGCCAGTTACGCCCGCTCCTAGACCGGGACGCCTTGCTCATGGTCACACACGCTTTGGTCACCTCCAGACTTGATTACTGTAATGCGCTCTACATGGGGCTGCCCTTGGTGACCATTCGGAGACTGCAGCTGGTCCAAAATGCGGCGGCCCGGATAGTGATGGGATGCGGGCATTATGCTCATGCCTCACCACTGCTCCGGGAGCTGCACTGGTTACCAGTATGTCTCCGGGTGCAATTCAAGGTGCTGGTTATTACCTTTAAAGCCCTATATGGTAGTGGGCCAGGATACCTCAGAGACCGCGTCACCCTAAGAACGTCTGTCCGTCCCACCAGGGCGGATCGGAGGGGCTCTCTTGTTATTCCATCGGCTAGGGAGGCTCATCTCTCTAGCACTAGGAAGAGGGCCTTCTCTGTGTTCACCCCGGCCCTGTGGAACCTCCTCCCAACTGAACTGCGCCTACAAACAGAGCTCCTGTCCTTCCGGAAGGGCTTAAAAACCTGGCTGGCGGGACAAGTGTGGGGACCAAGGTATGTGGGATCCCACACAGGGTGGTTGATTTAAGGGATAGCTTCCCTTGCTGTGGGTTTTATTCCGCGGGGTTGTTTGTTCCCGGTTTTTACTTCTTGTTTTTATGATCCTTTTTACAGTTTTAAAATTTTAATTATTAGTATTTATTGGATGGGGTTGGGTTTGTGATTGTGTTTTGTCTTGTAAGCCGCCCAGAGTCGGGTATACCCGATTGGGGCGGGATAATAAATGTGAACAATAAATAAATAAATAAATAAATAGTATAACCTTAAAATGCATTAACTTGCCTGTTTGGGTTTAGGAGGACAACAGTAGGTCCAGACAATGACTCACCTGAGACAAAGGTCAACACAACATCTTTACCATCCTTCCTAATGATGTCCAATTGGATTGCCACCTTCAATATTAGCAATAGTTCCACTGCACCAAAGGGCAGCAGCAAACATTAAGGGATTGGAACATATGATGGATAGATCTGCTCTCCATTACAAAGGAATAGCTAGTGTTTTGGAAGGAATAGCTGAGGTCACTGCCATTGCTGTTCCTTAAAACAAAACAGGACATCTAACACACAAAGCAGCTCAGGAATGGCACTGCCTGTCAAGTCACTCTATTTTCCTCAAAAGAGTATTTGATACCATCAATGCTTCAAAGGTGGACAACAACCATGCTTGGGTATAACAAGATACACTGTAGCTGTTGCTGTATGCATAGGATTGTAGAGCTAGACCTCTATATATAATTCATAAGTATAATTAAAAAAACCAATATAAAGCAGAGAAAGTTATTTCTTGGTAAGAATTTTCTGGGAATAAACAGGCTCATGCCATAATATGGTGGGTGTTCTCTGTGTGTTCAGTGAGATATTGAAAGGGAAGTGGAAGTGGAAGTAAATACATTTATTTACAATGCCATTATAACATTTCATGGAGAAACGGATTTTTCACCTTTCCACATGGACAAATTTCCACTGATAGATCCCAGCATGGTATTCAGTAATCCTGTTAGAGAATAAATCTTGAAAGACTTATTTCAGTTGGTTCAACTAGACTTCAGAATTCACACTGAATTTTCTCTATGCAAAGAGCTACTTTATTCTACATTAAGAATATTTTTCTGTGTGACAGGCAGGGGACTATTTCAGCAACAAACAGGATGGCTACTCTTTTTGGCCTTTGTCAATACACATTACTAAGATCACAGAGTAACTTATAATTTAAATATTGCTATTGCTGTATAGGGCATATAATTGTTATACGAGCCACTGCTTAAACAGAACACTGTTCCAATTAGCTGTGTGTGAACTTATATACTGTATTGCAATACCACACACAATTGGAAATAATAATTCTGTGTAAGTCCATGAAAACAGTCAAAGTGGTACTTTCACTGTGAAGTTTTTATCTGTTAATATGAGAAGAGTTGCCAAATACACCAAGGTTTTGGGGCTAGAATTTGATACCAAGTAGTAATCCTGCTAATACTGAGTAGAGCAAGAAGGAGTGGGTCAGATCCAGACATATATGGACTTGCCCTTTTTGTAGTTGTTCAGTCGCACAGTTGATTCTGATCCTTTGTGACCTTATGGACCATTGCCTGCCAGGCACCTCTGTCTTCCACCATCCTCCTCAGCCTGCTCAGCTTTGTGCCCATTGCATCTACAATACCATCTAGCCATCTCATTTTTGGCCGCTCCCTTCTTCTTTTGCCCTCCACCTCTGAAACCTCTGAAATCCAAGGAAATCCAAGGAAGTCATAAGTGAAAAGTCTGACTTAATTTCATGTGGCTATTCTACATTTATCTTTATACAGTATATCTTAGTTTGGGTTGAGTTCACTCAATTCTGAAGGTTGGTGACTAACTTTAATTTCTGAATCATCCCGTTCTGCCCATAATAATAACAATAATTTCATTCAGAAATTATTCTGGGTTGAAAAGATTTTTGCTGGAGAAACTCCACTCGGGGGATGCCCAAATGAGGTTCCTTTCATGTCCCCAATATCTTTTCCCACCAAAGTAGTCACTATTTATCTACTTGCAATTTCTTGCTTTCGAACTGCTAGATTGGCAGGAGCTGGGACAGAGATGGGCATTTCTTCCATCATGCAGTACCCTGGTCTTAAACTGCCAACTGGCTGGCCTTCCAGCTAACAAGGCGAGCTTCTTAACCACTGAGCCACTGCAGCGCCATTCTGCCCATTATCTGGCTTTGCAACATTTGAGTAGTTTCACCTTTGTTCTTTGCTCACACAGCTAATTACCAAACTGCTGTTTTCATTCCAGGACACATTATAATTTGGACCTTAGTGAGCTAATGACTATTTGATTTCTTTGCAGCTTTGTCCAGACATAGGTGAAAAATATAAATTCCTCTACTTCTTCTGTGACTTATTTTATGACCTAGACTTTCCTTTGAACAAACATTGCCTTCCAGCACACTATATGACATGAGTAAATTGGGGGGAAATGGAAAGCAGGAAAAAAACTACTTAGTCGCAACATTGTGAACAGAGGGGAAGGTAACGAAGAGAAAAAGGATATGTTAAAACTCATATGTAAACAGTCAAATCTCCCAGAATGGCCTCCAGAGAATGGCACTGCCATTCATTTTGGAGTTGCTTGGCATCTGGTATTTTTTATTTCAGTGAACACAAGAAACCTAAGGAACATTAGTCATGCTCAGGGTAAAATCATCTCTCCTATTAGGGAAGCACTACAGACTCACACATTAAATGTTCTGCAGGCTAGCTTAAGGCTTTGGGTGAGCAGGTCGCTCTGATTACTTTATCCCAGCAAGTCTCATTACCTTTAGGGAGGTGTAACATACCACTACTGGGTAAATTCCCAGACTCTCACATGAAAAACTATCCTTCAAGTTAAATCAGGCCTCCTGTTGAGATGGTTTCATTGTTTGCACTATGCTGTTGATTAATGACTGGGAAAGTGTAGCAGTTTCTATGCCTCATTTTCAGAAGCCTAAAATTGCAAAGCCTGATTGCTTTCTTCTTTCAGTTGAAGAATCTAAAAGGAGAAGAAGAAGCACACAAGCACACAAGCACAACAGAGATATTACCCTGTTGTCAATTAATCAACCTGTATAAACATGTTAATAGGAAGATTGTTTCTTTGATTTAAAGCAACAATTATAGCAACACTAGTCATAGAAAGTCTGGAGTATGTAAACTCTGATTTTTAAATCATTATCATCATTTTAAATCATTATCATCATCGCTTAGTGACTTGTCCTGTAATTTTGTTGAGCTAATTTCTATATTCATCTGCCTTTCGTAGAATGAATAGATGAGAGTCCTTCATTATCATGGCTTTGTGTGTACTGAAAGAGTCACTTCCAGCAAAAGGAATATCTCATGCTAACAGGATTCCGAACAGTAATAAAACTAAAGGGAAGGTTTCTGCACATTCTGGTCAAAGACACTAAATTGTTAATACTGAGTGCAGGTGAGTGCTTTTTCTAGAACCATATGCTCGCTGTCTAGGCATGCCACATGCCTGAAATGAATTCTACTGTTGACTGAATCCCTATCTGGCTCTTCTGATTCTTATCAACACGTATACTGATGAAAATTGCTATACTGATGAAAATTGCTACTATGTCTTGCATATTGTGTCCATACTGCAATAGTCCATGCCATGATATTTTTTGGAGGTGCTAATTGATATGCTTAATTTTGATTTGAAAATGTGGTAGGACAGAGCAACTGCAGAAAGCTATTTCTATTGTATGAAGCGGGATTTCAATTAATCGGACAACACATTTTCCTTAATTATTATTATTATTATTAGAAGAAGAAGCTAAAAGAGCAGCACACAGTTGACATCATCTCACTTCACCTTGAGGGACTGGCTTCCTTTTGTAAGGAAATATTAATTGCACTGAAATTGCTTATATTTGAATTACCTAAAAACAAAAGAACATTTAAAATTTAAAAGAAACATTTGAGACATGCTCAGATTTATGGAAATGTTCACTGCTGATATATACATATCTGCCTAGTAGGAAGTTTGTAGAGTTCCATGGAGCTTTCTCCTAGAAAAATGTGAATAGGGTTTATAGTCATAAGCAATTAAACTAATTTTATGAGGAAAAATTCCTTGGAGTAACCAAATAAGATTTATTTAATTTATTTTGTTATAGTCCTGAGACTTGGGGAGTCATCTTGAGGAGACATTATCTGTAGGGCACTGGAGGATGTTCAGACAGATGCTGATATAATTTGTGGCATTCTTCAATGGATTGTACACATTTTTACTGCTAGCAAATTTTTGCCCATAGGAGTTTGTGATCAACTCATGTGAAGCATCTTTAGCAGATTCAAGAACAGGTAAATAACATTGAGAAGATTTTTACATTTCTGAGATTCATTATTCCGCATAGACATAATGCTACCTGAAACAGAACAATATGATGTTTCCTCCTATTCCATGTACACACACCAGCTCAGTCTTTTCTTGAACATTGGTGGTGAAAAGCACACATCTGAAGGTAGCATATCAGCTTAGGTAGTACAAGCAAGGAAAAAGTTACAGAGCACATAGTTTTCTCCTCCAACACCTTGTTAGCAATGCATTTCTTCACTGATTCTGATGGGTGACAATGCTGAGAATGTCATGTCCACTAAAACATAGACTTTTTCTCCTGTGTTGAACTTCAGAATGTGCATATTCAGATTTGGAATATGGGGCATGAGAAGGGGGAGAGAAATCTCAGAGTAGCAAAATTAAAAGAAGGGGGAAATGAATGAAAGCAGTAGAATGGGCAACACATGGCCCTCCAGAGTTTGGACTGTCACTTCTATAACCCTTCATCATTGGCTATACTACTTAGTTCTTATGGGAAGCTGAAGTCTAGGAACATCTGGAGGACTACATCTTTTCTGCATGCCATGTTTGCTGCAGGTAAAATCATGCTTTTTATCATGGTGTGAGTCCCAGTGAGAACAGCAATGACCACTGGAACTGGTCAGCATAGTTTGATTCCTGCCTAGCTACTAAAAAACTTATGCGCCATGTTGGTTTGCCATAGGTTATCCAGCTTTCACCAGCTTTGGGGCATATTAATTTGGATTACCCAGTTGTTGCTTCTACAGTCCATGGTCCAGAGTCAACTGAGTCCAAACCTCAACCAATTTTGCCTGCTGTGTCTCTTGCCTGCTATGTCTCAAAGAGTTGCATTAGGTTTTGGCTACAGATCTCTCAAAAATGGGTTGATGCCAATGATCTGGCTGTGCTTCTCCTCTCAACTGCACAGGTAAGGAGTCACCTAAAGTACTATGGTCTATAATACATGCTACATGATGGTATCACTATCCTTCCCTTTAATGCAGTGATAAACTGGCAGAAAAATAACCCATTTCTTCTATGCTGCTTCTTAACAGATTTATATATAAGACAGGTATGGGGAATCTTTCAACTTCCAGATATGTTCACCTGTAAACTCTATCAGTGCCACACAACATATTAAGAAACTGTGGGTATTTGAGACCAAAGCAGCTGGAGAACAGAAACTGGTATAAGAGAGAGTTAAATTCCTTCTCTTTGCTGCTGACTTTATTGATCCATGGAACCCATATATTTATTTAACTGAAGGGCTTTCAGTGACAATGTTTGAAATACTATTTCCAGAAGCTAAAAATTCAAAGGAATCCAAACCTATGAGGAGAGTATTGAGGTTGACTGTGGTGGTGAGTTGAATCAGGCGAGTCTTATATTTCAAAGACAAACATTCTCTTCTCAAGAAAAAAAGAATGAAAATACTCCACTGAAACACATCACAGAATCTTTCCAAATTTGTTTGTGGAAAACTATTAGTGACAAGCTAAATGTGATTGTATTCACTTTTTATTTTGCTTTGAAGGTTTTTTCAGATAGCAGAGGCCAGAGAGAAGGCTAATGCACATTTTGAAATCAAGTCCTTTTGAAGTCATGTCCTTCGAATGCTGAATTTGACAGAGGCTGATTAATAATCCCTCTCTAGATTACTTTGCCTTTCAGGTTGCTTGGCTGTGAGTTGAATTAGGTCTGCAGAGCAAGATTGAAGCACAGTTTAAAGTGCTAGGGATGACTTATAACACCCTACACACAGAGGGGTCTGGACTATTTGAAAAACCATTATCTACCTGCATGAGTCTGCCTAATAATTAAAATCCCAAGGGAGGGCTTTTTTCTTTGTCCCGTCACTCTCACAAGCATGTTTGGTGAGCATGAGAGAGATGGTCTTCTTGGTGGCAGCTCTCAGGCAGTGGAACTCTCTTCTGAAGAGGGCTAGGTTTGCCTTTTCCTTGACCCTTCAAAGATGCAGCCATTTTTATGTAAACAGCTTTTGGCCACAGATTAGAAGCCTATAATGTCTTCTGTTGCTACTGCTGTGTTGTCTTCCATTGGTTTCAATGGCTTTAAATGCTATTGCTTGTGCATTTGTCATAGTATTTATTCCTGTTTTAATACTGTAATTTTAATGTTCTGGAGAGCCATTTTTTGAAAGCAAAGTTGATTTCACAAGGGAGACAAGCAGAATATAATAAATAAATGAACCAATATATCTCAGTAAAAGTAAAGTGCCTGACTCTAGGGGGTGGTGCTCATCTCCGTTTACCACCAAAGAGCCAGTGCTGTCTGTGTCTGCAGATCTTTCTGTGGTCATGTGAGTAGATGCCAGCATGCATGGAATGCTGTTACCTTTCCCACCACAGCAGTACTTATTTATTTAGCTGCATTTTCTTGTTTTTTAATTGCTTGGTTAGCAGGAGCTGGGACAGAGGAAGGGTGCTTGCTCTTTTGCACTGTATTTGGGCTTCAAACTGCTGACCTGCTAACCTTCTGGTTGTCACACTCAGTATCTTAACCACTAAGCCACCACAGCCACTCAACCTGATACAATACAGATCAACACATGTATAGTTTTTTGAGCAGAAATTCAAACTCTCCTGTCAGCAGACAGAGAAGGAACTCACAGCTGCCATCATAATCATCAGTACTACACCAACTGTTTCCTCTTCTTTCTTGCCTAGTTCCCTTCACCTTCTCTGACCTTTTGTTATCCTGTCTTTTGTTTGCTCTTGCCAATTCTAGCTCTCTATGGTGAGAAGCAACAGCCCTGTGAAGCCTTTGGGTCTGCCCTCCACAGACCTCACCAAATGCTCTGAACAGGGCAGCAACAAAGGCTATCTTACAGAGTCCTGAGGCATCTAAGGCTGACTCTGAGACACTTTCAGATTTGAGGGCACTGCTAGCTGAAATGTTCTTCTGAAATGATAAAGAGAGATAAACAGAGCATCCTTCACTGCTCTGGGAAATCACAATAAGTCACAATATGTTGGTTCCAACTTGACAGCATATAACAGCAATGACTATGCAGTTACTGACTACTTTCTGGTTTACAGTGGGAGAGCACAGCTTGGCTGTGTGAGAAGAGCTGAAGATCAAATTGCCTTAAGTGTGCAGTGTGTTCCTTCCAATGTTACTTTTATTTGTGCACAAGTACAGACAGTGATGACTTAGCTGTTAATATGCTGAGCTTGGCAATTTGAAGATTGGCAGGTCAGCAGTTTGAGACCCAAGCCTGCATGCTTGAGTGAGTGACCAATGCCTGTCCCAGCTCTTGCCAACCTAGCAGTTCGAAAGCAAGATATTGCAAGTAAATAAACAGGTATCACTTTGGCCAGAAAGACAACAGTACCCTAAGCATTTCAGTGTCTAGTCATGCCTGCCACATGATCATGGAAACATCTGCAATCACAGATAGCACTGGCTCTTTGGCTGTAAATGGAGATGAGCACCATCTCCTAGAGTTGGACACAATGGACTTTTGAGCATAGGAGTCCTTTACCTAAGTGTACAGTACCTAGTTATGAGGATTGGGGAGTACTATGCACATGAACCATAGCCATTCCTTTCCTTTCTAGCTTTTTAACGCCAAAGTAAAAATTATACAGGGAACAGTGTGCTATGTAATTGATATATAGCATGTGGTTGATTCAGATAGGTCTGGCCAGACATCCGTCTATATAGTAATGGAGTAGACCATACAGCCAGCGACTCAACACCAAGTGTTGGGCAGTGGTAAATAACCTGACTCTCTAAAGGAGCCAATGGCTACAGGCAGTGGCATTTCCTCAGTGGAGGAAATGCCACTGCATTGGGCCCAACAGTAAAATGAGCAGAGGAGGAACTCTGATTCCCAATGGCCATAGAGATGGAAGAGACCATGCCAGATGGACTGGATGTGAAGGTGCACCTTGATAATGTCCTCAAGGCTGCAGCAGTCCATTGCAGTCCTGGTGTTAAATCCTGCATGTCTCATTTCATATGTGCCACAGGAGATGACTCCCTGATCATAGTGTCTGGGTCACTTCATGGCAAGCTGGGATCCACTTTAAACAAATTCATGCAAAAGGCTGCTTCAGGAAAAAATGCATTCTCAGATATGAGTTGGTGCTGCCGCTGCCAATGGTGAGTTTATTCAAATAATTGATACCAGATTGCAGCAAGGAAGAGAAGGAAGCTATGCCATCTCAACCTTAGATCAGTGTGTTAAGGCAAGGAAGAGAAGGGGAACACTGCTACTCTCTCAATTCAGCTGAAATGCCATCATCTTTTTTAAATACAGAAATCTCTATGTTGGCTGATGCACAGTGTCCAAAATAATTTATACAGAATTTGAATGTTGGGGTGCTCATATTTAGCTCTTCCTTGGTGTGAAATGTTTTTATTCCTGGTGATCACTATAGACTAACAACTAGCCCCAAAGCTTGCTTCCTTGTCCATCCTTTCCAGAATGTTTTCCTTTAAAGAGTGTAAAAATGCTTCCAATAGATTACTCAGTTAACCAAAAATAGGAACACAGAAAGTCACCTTATACCTTGGAGTCTTTATTCAGTGAGGAGTCCGCACATTGGTAGACATCTCCGCAATGACATTCTGCATGTAAAAATGGATCTGAGAAATCAAGTCCATTTGCAAGCAGGTTTTGAGCCATTTGGATATCATGTCACCTGCTGGCTAGGTGGACCATAACGTATGCCCTTCACTTTCATTGCTCAAGGGATCCAATGGAAGATGCTTTGGTGAGTTTTAGTCCCGGCCTAACATCATAGACAAGAGATGGGCAACACTGCCTGATTAGAATCCTCAAGCTCCCGTGATCACAAAAGGCTCTCACCTAGCAGGGTGACTTATACTAAGTCAAAATATTGGTCTCTCTTGTTTAGCTATGTGGAATTAGTGCTGATGACTTTCTACATGGAAGATTCTGTAGAAAACACATCTAATATGATATGTCACGTCTCCTATTCTGTAAGTTTCCTTTTTTTTGTGGGGAGGAAATTGATGGATGGAGATCAAACTTTAGAATTGAACAATGTTCTAACTGTGCATATCAACTTTTATGTTGATAGCTGACTCTCCAATGTTATGCATCTATTCTATTTCTTTTGCAAGCAGGTTTTGGAAGTCTGTAATTCAAACACAAAATAATGTCTTGATATATATACCAATACAATGTCTCAGCGTCGATGGGAAATACTACTTGATCACATATTGTCATTTGTTCCTTTCTTCTGAAATGGAGATGAGGAAGGAATTGAACTTGTATTCAAACTTGAAACACAAAACTGTGTTCTGACTTGTGCACCAAATTTCATTTCAGCATATAAATTTCCAGCAGAGTTATGGCATTATAGAATCTGGACTAGCTGAATTAAACAAAAGACTCAGCCTATTTTTTTCAATTTCCATGAATGCAAACAACCACCTATAATAGGTTGCCTTTTATCTCTCTTTTCTTCTTTCTAAGCACATTGAAAGAGCTCTATAATATTTCAGCTGCCTCCCAACAGGATAAAGACAGAAACTTACTTTAAAAGCCACAAACAATGAAACAAAGGAAGGAGAATATAACAATATGTCATTGTCTCCCTTGACCAACAGGAGAGGGGAGATATGTGACTCACAGATAATTTACCTCTTTGCCCAGTGCAAACATGAAAAGGCTGCCTACTTCATTTTAGCTAATCTGGTTGTAATCTCTCTCTGTTCATCTGTCTCTGATATATCTATATATCTCCACCCACATTCAAGGTCAAAGATGTATTTGGGCTCACAGTCAAAACAGATTTCTCATTCTTTTTTGTGTGCTTTTCCACCCACTTTTTCTTGCACCTAAAATAAAACTCCTCATTCTCTTTAGGTTGCAAACACACTCAATTTGCATGCCTGGTACCTTCAGTGTTCTTCTTTTACTACTTAAGTAACCACAGTGTTTTATTAATTTGTCACTATCTAAGCAGTGCATTTCATGTATGGATTTTCTTGTTTATGTGTGCCCCTGCTGGCTTTGTTTTACTGCAACTAAATTTTCTTTTTCCTGTGGCATTTCTCTCTTTGCTTCAGTTATACTCTGATCTGGGTTTTTTTTTTCTTCCTTGATTTCTTTTCTTGTTCTTATTCCTTCCATTTCAGACTAGTGGCTACTACCAAAACATGACACTTGCAATTCAGTGACCATCTTTGTACTTTACTGAAGAAAGTCTTGTACAGTACTTGAAAGAAGATAAGTTGGTTGGCTTCTCCTTGAAGATGGTTTCTGTTTGAAGGGCTGTCCAGACTATTGTAGGTTTTTAAAAAGAACCATAAGAAATAGATAATATGTCTGGCTAGCTGTCATTCTTATAGAGGTCAAGGAGTGGTGGGAAGGGTAAGATAAAAAGAGCCTGGTGTGGAAAAGCAGAAAGGTGGAAGTAGATGAGCAGGTGAATGAGCTAAGACAGGCAGGAAAGAAGGATAAAATGTCAATCAAGGGAGCTGAGGAGAGGAAAGAAAGGAGGTGGGTGTGGTGAAACCATGGACCACAGCTTTCAGAAATAAAAGACAAAGCATCAAGGAAACATTCACCTCAGTAGTAAAAAATCACTTTCACGTTGAAACATTTTCCCCATAACAGAGCACTCTAGTGGAGAACTGGCAAACATCGACAATCGTTAAGGAAGATCTCTTGGCTGCTACAGTGAGTAGCTGTGTACAAATCTTGAGTCTGATAAATATTACATTTAAGAAAGGCTCACTTGACTTAAAAGAGATTAAATTATGTGACAGAAGTCATAGCTGCTTCATCATTCACTGAAAACCAATATCGACCCTAAAGCTTCTCAAAGCGATGCAAATGCTTGGAAGAAAAGGTTTTACACAGGTGGGAGCTTATTCAGAATCACACTGGGCATGAAATGAAGCAGGAAATGGGCCACTCTGGAGTAGAGATGCAATGGTACATCAATCGTCAGTGTCTCATTTGATTTTTCTTTCAGCATGCAGATGGAGCTCATAAGTCTAGGTTCTTCTAACAGGGAATACAAATGTTACCTTCATGATTTCTGGGAAACAAGAAGATAGTTTCAGTCTCTCCATGACAGTGTTTTGCAGTTTGATTCCCTTTTGCAGATTTTTGAACTGCATTTCCACCAGCCCCCAAACAGCATGAACCAATGTTTAGGAATTTAGAAAATTACATTTTAAAATAGAGACAGAATCCTGGAGAATGTAGCTGTACATCATAGAACATATTTGCTGTTTATAATTCTGCCCGGAGCAAAGGAAGAGACCAGATTACCAGGTCTGACAATCCGTCCATTGTCAGAGCTGATAATTAAAAAATTACCTCGGTGCATTCCATCAGTCCTCCAACTGCCATTGGCTCTACAAAATCTCAGACATAGGACCCTTTCAGTTCACCAGTAGGGTAATTCTTTTAGCTGAAGATGCCCGGGACTAAATCTAATAAAGGTAAAGGTTTCCCTTGCTCAGAGTCGCTTGCTGAATGGGTGGGTATATAAATTTGACAGATAAATAAATAAATAAATAAATAAATAAATAAATAAATAAATAAAGGTAAAGGTTTCCCTTGCACTGGTCACTTTCCAGTTAGACTATTGTAACACACTCTACATGGGGCTGCTCTTGCAGCTGGTGCAGAATGCAGTGGCCCGCATGGTGATGGGGTGTGGTCACTATGACCATGTCTTACCCTTGCTGTGGGAGCTGCATTGGCTACCGGTGTGCCTCTGGGTGCAATCCAAGGTGCTGGTCATTACCTTTAAAGCTCTACATGGTAGTGGGCCAGGTTACTTAAGAGACCACATCAGCCCATCCCACTAGAGCAGACCGGAAGGCTGTCTAAGGGTTCCAACTGCTAGGGAGGCACACCTCTCCAGCACTAGATGGAAAGCCTTTTTGGTGGCTGCTCTGGCCCTTTGGAACTTCCTGCTGACTGACTTCTACCTACAATTAGATCCCCAAGCATTTAGGAAGGGCATTGGCTGGTTGGCCCAGTGAGTGTAGGGTGCCACAACAGGAGCCACCACCACCAACCCCCCGGCCGGTTTATATAGGTTAAAGTTGTTTTTAATTGTGTTATACTTTAGATAACTGTAAGGCACCCTAAGTCACTATGGCGATCAGGTGGTGATATATATCTAATAAATAAATAAATAAATAAATAAAATCATGTCCAACTATAGGGGATGGAGGTAATCTCTATTTACATCCAAAGAGCCAGCACTGTCTGTATCTGCAGACATTTCTGTGGTCATGTGGCATTCATAACTAGATATTGGAGTGGACAGAATGCTGTAACCTTACCGTTCAAAGTGGTACCTATTTATCTAATTGCAATTTCTTATTTTCAAACTACTAGGTTGGCAGGAGCTGGGGCAGATGATGGGAACTTACTTCATTGTGCAGCACTCAGGTCTCAAACTGCTGATCTGCCAACTTTCTGGTTGTCAAGCTCAGCATCTTAGCCACCATGGCCTCTAGGACCTTCTAAAAGCAGTGTATTCCACTGCTGAGCTGTCTCTCTCTACTCATTTTGATGATGCCATTGTTTTACATTGGTCTGGTTTTCTTCAGATAATAGGTATTTTCATAGTATTCAATTCCTCTATTGGTAGGCACATACACTTGGCATGTAGAACATTCCAGTTTCTACCCCTGGTATCACCAAGGAATGGCTAGGAGAGGATCCTGCAACTGCTGTACAGTAGACCAAATATCAACAACTCTGTGCTATATGGATAAATAGTCTGCCCCAAAATAAGACTGGTTTCAATACACCTACAGACATAAATTCTACCTTAATACTAGTTTTCAGTTAGAAGGATATTTAGTATAAAGATCAGCTTTGCAAAATAGAACCACACGGAAAGTCTCAAGGCTTTGAAGGACTAAAATCTTGCCATTTTTGTACTGTGCCCATCTGTTTCTTAAGTGTTTCCTAAGCTATCCTCCAGAGGCCATTTGCCCTATATCAATGAGCTGGGAATTAAGATGCTGGAATTAAGTGATCTTCTCCCAATGGTGACTTTAAAGCAGATCATTCTATGCAGGCAATCTGGACTCTCACAGAGAGATGGAGCACAGGAAAGTAAGTGACTGGATAAAATGTAGGAACATGAAGCTTCAGAACCAAATAAGATTAATTTGGAGGGAGCAGCAGCAGGAAATGCCAAAGCTGACTTACTAGAGCCATGGCTGATTAAAGCTAAGCACTGTGTGACCATAGACTATTTTCAATGCAAGTTGGTAGGCTTCTAATATAATAATAATTTTAAAACAGCAGAAGGAATTCTTAACAGACATCCATGTTTATCTGACTGGAAGTCTCTCAGAAAAGTGGACGGGTAGGCACAGAACAAGAAATAATAATTCAATATGTTCCTAGTTGCTTGGTTTCTCTATGTATTGATATTCATCATAGATCTGTTGGTATTGCCTATGACAGTTACAGACTGCAATCTACCTTTCCAAAGGAAATCTACCACACAGTTCTAGTTGTTGGTGTGAAAAAGAGAATAGCTCATCATATTCACACTGTACCTGTGGGCATCAAAAGGTGGCCACAAACAGCAATTATGATAGTTTTACACTTATACTGCCATAAAACATGAACTTGTGAAGGTGAAAATTCTGATTGACTTGTCAACTATTCTGTGATTGAGTGCTTGGACTCAAAGGGTGGGAGTAGTGCTACATCTTCAGCCACAGAAGGTAGAAATATTCCTCTCCTCTGGATTTTTCATCTCTTGCTTTCCAGGTTCTGTAGGATCTCCATTGCTATTAGGGTCAGAATAGTATTTCATCAAAATCAGCTGGGTCCCATGGAGCAAAATCTGCTTTAGCAGTTCTGTGCTATAGTAGTTTCTGTATCCTACGCCACCCCACCCCCCACCCCTTCTTGGTGCCATTGAAACTCTCCTTCTGACACAGCCATTATACTGTTGAATAAAGAACAGAGATCCCTTGGATGGTTCCAGGAAGATTCTCCTTATTTGCATCCCTTTTTAATACTATAAGTCCCTCAGAAACCTATCTACATCACATGCATATTAAGCCTCCCTATTCACATTATCCAGGTCTGAGAGTTTAGTAAGACACTACATATATGTGCAGCAGTTATAACTGATGAATGTGATTTTTGCAAATGCAATGAAGGCTACTTAGATGCACTTATCCCAGTTTGACATCTGGAAGAGAATGCGGATGTTAACCTCCTAACTTGTCGTGTCTGAAAAATCGTAGCAGTATATTTATACTAATGGCAATTTTGCAAGAAAACTTGTTTAAAGATAAACCATTGCATTGTGTTATGAATTTCAATTCTGAAACATCTACTTTGAAATTCTGTACAACTTTGAAATTAAAAAAGAAATAACAGAGGAGGGAGTTGGAAGGTGTCATGAAACGACATCTTTTCTAATGTTCTCAAAGTTTGGAGAGGACCTGGTTTAAACTAGGCCTCAAAAATCCTTTCTTCTCTGTGTCACAAGGCTGTGTCACAAGACTGCCTGTTTCCCAGTATATTTATCTGTAGCTAGATGAGCTCTCACATGTTTTGACTATTAGAGAGCACTCTTCCTTCACGTGTGTAAACATCTTCTCTTGTTATGAGAAAGTTTTCTCTGTTTCCTGATTGGTTAAAAGGAAACTGACTGCAGAATCTCCATCTTGGGGAGAGCAGGAGTTTGCTTTTGGATGTCTATGGGTTAACATCTATGCCTGGGGGGATATTTTCCCTTTTTGTTTTCATCATGGTTACCTAGATTACCTAGGACTATTGGTCTGTTTGCTGGACTGTCTTATGCTACTGACCTATGCTTTATGAACCTGATCAATATACCTGATCAATAAACCTACATTTGCTTCAACAACATCTCTTCATTGGACGCAGTGGTTCCCAACAAGGGGTACACAGCCCACAGGTGGACTTCAATTCCCAGACGCCTAAGTCAGTACGTTGGCTGATCAGTGCTTTGGGAAAATGACTTAGGCTTCTGGGAATTGAAGTCCCAAACATTTGGGAAACACTGGACTAAAGGGTAAGAGAAGCAATGCATTCACATTCAAGCCTCTGAATATGCTACCTGTTTAAACCTCCTTGCAGAAGAGAAGCAGCTTAGCTGCATTGCCAGCCAGCTCGTCCTCTGGGGGCTTTGGTTTAGGAGGGCCAGAGCAGAGGGGGCCGGCTGGTTTCATGACAGAAGGGATATATGAGTGGTCACATACAAAACTACACCAGACAAGGAACAGAGTGCCCATTCATCTCTAATACAGAATAAAGTGTAAGACTTCATATAATTGAAACAACATTGTGCTATTTATGTAGCTACTGAATTGAGTGGAGGAAGTATAATGGGAAATATATCCATGGGTTAGAGAACAAAATTAATGAAGAAATTAAAGCAATAAAATCAAAGGAAGGGAAGAAAAAATACTGGGAGCTTTTACACTGAGGAAAAGAAACACTGGGAGAAGCACAAGGCACACTTAAAACTTTAAGAAAGCTAATTTCCGCAAGTTTGAGAAAATAGTGAGAAATACTGAGAAGGAAAAACAGAGAGACAGGAGTTTCTTAAAGGCAAGATACAGAAAATACAATCCTAAAACATCACTATGAGAGAAAGAAAAGTGGAGGCAAGCTGGGATAGCTACATAAGGAGCTTTCAGGTGAGTTGAGATATTTAAAAAAATGTGTAGGAAATGGAAGGAGGGACAAATCACCAAGGAAAAGGTACTCTGTATTTTTAGTGAAAAGATTGGGAGGCCTAAAGCTCAGAAGGAGGTCAGAATTGCAAGAGAGGCTAACTATAACAGAAAAGGGATATTCCAGCTGTGGTCAAAGCAAAAGGAAGGATAATGGTAGGTCTTCTGTGAGTAATGAATGTAAAAATGTCAATGGGTGTCGGAGAGAAATCAGGACTGCTCGACAGATACTTTGTCTATGCTTTAGTCTATCCAGAAAAGAAAGCAGTGTTCTGACTAGAAAAGGTAGAATAAAGGAAGCAGTGAAGGGGCTGCTGGGCAAAGAAAGAACAAAGAAAGCCAGGGAACACTTCAAAGGAACTTAGGTCCTCTGGCCCAGATGAGGTGCACTCAATGAATGATCAAAATATGCAGATAAGTTCTTAGAGATTTCTTTTATAACCACCAAGAATTCTGAGACAACAAAAAAAGTCCCTAAACACTAGAAATCAGTTTGGCCAGGTTATCCTGCTATTTATAATAGAGTAGACCATACTGCCAGCGACTCAACACTGAGTGTTGACAACCCTGAAGACTAGCAGCCTTGGTGAAGTCCACAGGGAAGGGTGATGATCCCCAAGTGGATTAAATGCCACTTGAATCCATCTTGATGGAGGGGAGCAGCTTCATCAATACTGGCCTGGGGCTGATGAAGACTTTGTGTGAAGAAACTGACTTGCAGAACTGGATCAGTGGTACAAGTGTCATGCTGTGAAGCAGAAGGCAAATGGAAGGCTACTGCATTATATACGCAGACAGTCTTCATGGCTGATCATCATGATGATCACCAATATTCAGATTTGGATATGGCAGAACAAGAAGATAATTTCAGAGACATGTACATTTCCAATCAAACTTGCAAATTAAGCCTTCCTTTGCCTTCCAAAGACTAATTACAAAACAAAGCATCTGAAGGAAGTTTTTTTTTTAATAGAAAATTTCAGTGACATTGTACTGGGTGAGGGGTACAGTAGAGTGTCATACTGAAGAGATTCTGTGAATGTCCTATTTTTCACTGTAGAATCATCTCTCAAGTTTGCAGCCTTCTTCAATTAAAGTTCAGAGGACAATGTCATGAGTTAAGTTCTCCTATAGGGTTTGTTAAAATGTAGGTGGCATAGGCAGCCAGGGATGTTGAAGCATGATGGGGAGATATATAGTAAAGAGCCTTGCCTTAGGAGGTGCCATTCAGATAAACTCATTTTATAATTACACAGCAGAATTGTATTGGGGATTTACATCAGTATTAACATAATCGTATAAATTGCAGCTTTGATGCTGGGAAAGGTTGAGGGCAAAAGAAGAAGGGGCGGCAGAGAATGAGATGGGTAGATGGCATTGTTGATGCAATGGGCATAGAACTGAGTGGGATGTGGAAGATGGTGGAGGATAGGGGTGCTTGGTGTGTGATGATCCATGAAGTCTGAAAGGGTTGTACTCAACTATGTGACTGAACAACAACAACAAATCAATTGCAGCAGAGAATGGCTGTTAAATACTAAGTTGATACATATACCCTAGATGCACAACTGACACACAACCAGGAATGTGAGTGTCAACTTCTTAATTAGCAGCAATTCACACCCATGATTGTAATTACAATTACCCCAACATGAATCCAAGAGGATTCTGGCTAGGGAGCAAAACTTTTTGTCTTTCTGCTCCCAAATTTCTTTAGATAAAACCTACATTTTCTTTTTTTTCTCTCCCTCTTTGCCACTCTTGCTTTTATCAGATAGCCAAATTATCCAGTCCCCCAAACCTATGCATAATTTTATATCTTTCCCCAATGTTTGCATTTATTTCCACATTTTACCTAACTTTACACCATTTCCCCCTTGATAACAGCATGTTTGTGCTTATTTCCCCCAAGTATTTTTAGCTTTTGACAGTTTTTGAAAAGTACACATTATTTGGCTCACTCATTACTATCTGAATATATACTGTGTACAAATGTGTGAATGCCTCAGACAATGTGTGCTTCTCACAAAGGGTCTCAGGAAGTGTGAAAAGGCTGTTTGTTTCAGCCTTCACATACATGTCAACATAGATTACATAAATTACATTCTCCACCTATTAGTAAAAGAGATGAATATTGATAGAAATTGTTGGTATAAGTGGCTAGGCAGCACTGTCCTACTATGTTGCAAGCTGGATATGGCCATTGTAGCTTTAAGGCTATTTGCAGAGAATGGCCAGGTGCTCTGAGTCAGCATAAAATCACTAAACTCTGAGCATATGAAAGAGCATATGAAAGAGGCACATCCGAGTGGAGGTTTTGGCTTTGCACTTTTGCCTGCCCTTGGCCTGATGTGCTGCTGTGTGCATTCGACTGCCAAGATTTATGCCTGAGTCTAGAAAGTGTTCAACTCAAGGACAAACTTCATTGGAACAGCCAAAGACCACTGAGGTATGAGGAGAATTGCTTCACAGCTTCTTCCAGCTACTATCAACTGTGGAACTGTTTGCAAACCAATGAGGTCTGCTGCCCACTCTTGTTGGTGGTATTTGGGTAAGCAGAGCAGAGAGCTGTGTGCTCTAACTTGGCAAGAGAGAGAAAGAGAGTGTGTGTTGGACTTTATGAACTTTATACATAGTGCTGAAGTCAAGCTAGTTTTGTTTTCTGCCCTCACTGTAACTATATAGCACTTCTCACGAGTAAAGAGGCTTTTGTTCGTTTCACCAAGAACCTGGCTGCTTCTCTTTGTCTGCAAGCCACATAAGCTGCACAGCCGGCACATGTGTGACTCTCAAGGTTGTGGGTGCAGATTCCGCCAAATTTTTCACCATCAGAAATCATAGAACACATTCTAGAAAACACCACCTCCAGTATCATTTTGCTAAAACATAATGTTCACACTGAGACGTCATGCCTGTTTTTTTACAGCCTACTTTTTAAGTTGTAATTTTGTAGTCAAATGTTAAATAAAACAAAAAAATTGTCAAATGCCAATGCTCAGAGAGCAAAAGCAAACTCGATAACGTGATTGGGCAAGAAGTACTCTGAACGTTTTGCTCCAACATGATTTAAAATTTGTAAGGGCTGCTTTAACAATGATGATAAGCAATCATGTTTGCATCTTGTTCACATTTGGGAAAGATTGTTCCAAACTAGTGATACAACATGTTGAGAATTCTCTATAGGCCATGAGAGGCCTCACTTCCTATATTTCAAAAAACAAAAAACAAAACCCAAAATGCACCCTTTCCCCACTGTAATTTGTGTATGTCACACCAAATGATTCTAACTTCTTTTTTCATTATGAAACTAATTAAATACATACATACACAAAACATGCATGAAATAATAGCTTACTGCTCATAAAGATGCAGACAGAACATCTTCCAACTTTTTAACTGTCCATGTGCTGAGGCAACACAGTTTTGTTTTGTAAGGTAAAGGTCATCCTTGCTTGAAAGCCAGTTGTATCCGACTCTAGGGTTCAGTGTTCATTTCCGTTTATAGCCAAAGAGCCAGGGCTGTCTGTGTCTGGAGATGTTTCTGTGGACATTTGGCAGGCATGACTAGACACTGGAGTGCATGTTACTCTGTTTACCTTCCCACCGAAGTGGTATCTATTTGTTGTTCAGTTGCACAGTTGATTCCGACCCTTTGCGACCCCATAGACCACTGTCTGCCAGGCACCTCTGTCCTCCACCATCCTCCTCAACTCGTTCAGCTCTGTGCCCATTGTGTCTACAATACCATCTAGCCATCGCATTTTGGGTCGCCTCCTTCTTCTTTTGCCCTCCACCCTTTCCAGCATCAAGGCTTTCTCAAACGAATCCTTTCTTCTCATTTGATGTCCAAAGTACTTGAGCTTCATCTTCACTATTTGACCTTCTAAGGAGCTGTCAGGTTTGATTTCTTCTAAGATTGACCTATTTATTTTCCTCACTGTCTAAGGGGCTCTCAAAACTCTCCTCCAACACCACATCTCAAAGGCATCTATTCTTCTGTGCTCAGCTTTCCTTATGGTCCAGCTCTCACAGCCATACATTGTATCTATTTATCTACTTGCAATTTCTTGCTTTCAAACTGCTAGGTTGGCAGGAGCTAGGACAGAGATGGAAGCTCACTCCACTGTGCAGCAATTGGATCTCAAACTGCTGATCTGCTGACCTTCCAGTCATCAAGTTAGGCATCTTAACCACTAAGACATCACAACTCCAAAGTTTTGTACTTTCGCAGAAATTCATAAACTCAAGATCACACAGTTTCTTCCCCTCACCCATTTTCTGCCACTTTACAACAAAAAAATCTTAGATAATGGGCCAGAGGAGTCAGTACTGGTCCAGCAGGAAAAACAGTTGAGGAGATGGAGAGAGGTATGCATCCAGAGAAATCACTTTTCAAAGGAGTGAATAAAAGCATGGGTGCTTTGACTGTTATGAAGAATCTGACAGACAAAAATGATGTGGTGAATTACCCTATTTCTGCTGCTTTTCTGATTGCTTTACTGTATTTTTATTTATAAATATCATTCTTAGGGTCATTGGTTTGAAAAAGAAAGACAAAAATAAATATATTGCTGCTGGTGCATTAATGTTAATTCTGGTTGAAGGAGAGAAATGTTATCACACTCACAGCAAGGATATAAAGTATTTTAGACCTAACAGTGTTACTTTACCAGCTTAGCTCTGGCACAAGAGTGTCATGACCTCATTCCCATATGAGTATAACATCAATAACACTAAGTGTGTGGACAGAGAGTTTTTCTGAGTGTTGTTTCCTCCTCTCTCCATTCATTTGTAACACAGAGAGCTGGAATTAAAAGAAAGAAAGTTCTCATAGCCTCCTCATCTACTATACATAATTTATGAAATTATGAGACTGAAGAGCAACAAGCTCAATAAAGCACAGTGTAGCTGTTCATAACAATAGGCTTCTTGCTCTTTTGCATTAATTACTTTTTGGGTCACCTTCAACTACATTGCTGCCCATTAACTATTGCCTCGATCTTTTGACCACCACTGGAACTATTCATTCTGCTGATTTGGCCATTGTCTGATATCTCGGCTGAGACATTTCCATGTTGGGTGGCCCTGTTTGGGGTCCAAGCTGGCCTCCTGATGGCTCCACTATGGCCTCTCTGTGCTCATGGGCACCATTCGTCACCGTGGTTCACAGAGGAGCTTAGGGTGCTCAAACAGACTAAGAGACGCCAAGAGCGCCACTGGGTGAAGACACGAAGTGAGTCTGACCGAACACTAGCTAGAGCTACTATTAAAGCCTACTTAGTGGCAATGGAGGGGGTGAAATGCCAGTATTTCACCTCACTCATTGCCTCTGCAGATAACCGCCCAGCTACACTGTTCCGGGTGACAAGGTCCCTCCTCGGTAGGGGGGGGGGGCGGGCCCCAGGTGGCAGGGGTCAGCTGAAGTTTTTGCAGATTATCTGACTGAGAAAATCGCTCCAATTCACCTAAAGTAGAATCCTGGCGTAAACATAGAGCTGGGGTTGTCTGAGGTACAGCCTTGCCATGTTATCTGGGATCGGTTCGATCCAGTTGTCCCTAAGGAAGTGGACAGGCTCTTGAGAGCTGTCCATGCTACTGTCTGTACATTAGATTCTTGTCCCACCTGGCTTGTTAAGTCTGCCCAGATGGTGACGAGGCAATTATTAATTCCTTGCTCTGGGAGGGGGCTTTTCCAGCATCTTTCAAACATGCATTGGTGTGCCCCCCTCCTGAAAAACCCTTCCCTCAACCCAACCATAATGGCCAACTTTCGACTGGTATCCAACTTACCCTTTTTGGGTAAAGTATTGGAAAAGGCAGTGGCATGGCGGTTACAGGAGT
Source organism: Furcifer pardalis (assembly GCA_030440675.1). Taxonomy (NCBI): domain Eukaryota; kingdom Metazoa; phylum Chordata; class Lepidosauria; order Squamata; family Chamaeleonidae; genus Furcifer; species Furcifer pardalis. Next base: position 87,022,285 of record CP126892.1, read on the forward strand.
TCCTGGATGAAGCGGATTATCTGGATCCTTTTCAGTCAGGATTCAGGCCCGGATATGGGATGGAAACTGCATTGGTCGTGATGGTGGATGATCTCTGGAGGGAGCGGGATGGCGGACATCCAACTGTCCTGGCTCTTCTTGACCTCTCAGTGGCATTCGATACCGTCGACCACGGTATCCTTCTGGGAAGGCTCCAAGGATTGGGGATCCAAGGCACAGTGTTGGCTTGGTTTTCCTCATTTCTGAGGGGCCAGACCTAGTCGGTGTGGTTGGAGGGTGAGATGTCCAGTCCTAGGCGGCTCCAATACGGGATGCCTCAGGGCTCGGTGCTCTCACCTCTCCTATTTAATATCTACATGAAACCGCTGGGTGAGATCATCCGTTCTCATGGGGTGAGGTATCATCAGTATGCAGATGATACCCAACTGTATATCTCAGCCCGTGGGGACCCTAGCGATGCAGTGGAAGTCCTTTCCAGGTGCCTGGAGGCTGTCAAGTTCTGGATGGGGGACAACGGGCTACAACTGAATCCTGGCAAGGCTGAGTGGCTGTGGGTTGGGGGTCCTGTGTTATCTCGGGAACTACCACCTTTGGTTCTGGGCGGGGCAGTCCTGCCCCAAACAGACCCGGTACGTAACATGGGGGTCCTCCTGGACTCGTGACTACTGCTCAAATAGCAGGTGGCAGTTGTAGCCAGGAGGGCCTTTGCACAACTTTGTGTGATTCGCCAGTTACGGCCGTTCCTAGACCGGGACTCCTTGCTCATGGTCACACATGCCTTGGTCACCTCCAGACTTGATTATTGTAATGCACTCTACATGGGGCTGCACATTCGGAAGCTTCAGCTGGTCCAGAATGCAGCTGCACGAGTAGTGTTGGGATGCGGGCATTATGCCCGTGCCTCACCGCTGCTGAGGGAGTTGCACTGGCTCCCAGTTTGCATCCGGGTGCAATTCAAGGTGCTGGTTATTACCTTTAAAGCCCTTTATGGTAGTGGTCCAGGTTACTTGAGAGACCGCATCGTCCCAAGGACATCTACCCAGCCCACCAGAGCGAACCGGAGAGGCTCTCTGGTTGTGCCATCAGTCAGAGAGGCGCATCTCTCTGGCACTTGAAGGAGGGCCTTCTCGGTGTCCACTCCGGCCCTGTGGAACCTCCTCCCGTTAGAGCTACACTCTCTTCTCATTTGGTGTCCAAATTACTTTAACTTCATCTTTACTACTTGACTTTCTAAGGAGCAGTCAGGGTTGATTTCTTTTAGGATTGACTTATTTGTTCCCCTCGCTGTCCAGGGTACTCTCAAAACCCTCCTCCAACATCACATTTCAAAGGGATCTATTCTTCTGCGCTCAGCTTTCCTAATGGTCCAGCTCTCACAACCAAAGTGCTAGTTTGTATGAAAAAGAGACAAAGGGCAGTTTGATGAAAGTAGGCTGGGGTCTCCATATTTCTGTGCTGTTATTCTTTTTCCACCTCATACTCCGCTAAGTAAGAGGAATAACCAATTTTCCCCAATAGAGAAAACATGTGACTTAACATAATGGTGTCTAAATTAAAAGTGGTAACTTTTTTAAAAAGGTAAGTGTTTAAGATTACATTAAAACAGGCAAATTGTTCAAGGTTTCATGGATTTCCAGTTAAACTCTGCTGCTTAAATTGAAATCCATTGTTTTGTGGAACAGAAGCAGCAACAGAATTTCTCCTGGGAATTTAACACCAGACACATTTGTCTATATTTCAAATACACTATTAGGGATTTCAGAAGGATTTGATGTGTTCTGCATTTATGAATAGTAACCTACGAGTAGACAATTGATTCCCTTTGATTTTCTTCCACACTGTTAAAAATTGTGGGGGGAAATGAACTCTCCAGTCAACTTCAATCATTATATTTCATGATATGCTTGTAGCTAACTTAATTACTCCCCTAGAGAATGTAGGCCTCCAGCATACTACACATTTTTAAAATGTATAATTGAAAATGCATACATACATGCATGTGCGCAAGCGTACACGCACACACACACGCACGCACACACGCACACACGAGTCACGTGTGACACATGTCAGCATTATATTCCAAAAATGAAATAAAATATTTGTGATTATATTCACTTTTTAAGCATCATAAAATTACTTCTGTTGAATGAGCATGCAGAGAATATAGCCAAAAGGAACTGGAGGGGGAGAGGTTCCCAGCTGAGCAGTAGCTCCAATTAGTCAACTGCAATCAAATTGCCCAAACCACAATTAAGAGAGTTTTAAGCCAATTTTATAATTTTAATTATTTACTCCTCCAGCAGTCCTCAAAGGTGCTCTTTTAGCATCAAGTGAAGCTGAAGATAAATCTTTAAAATGTGGCACACAAGGATCTAAACTCATCTCTTCTGAGTATTGCTCTTTATAAGCTAACTGAGCTAACTGAAATCACACAGAGCTAAGAGAATGACATATCACATCAGGAACTAACTTTCTCAAAGTAATTTCAATTACTTTTTAAAACAATGGTGCAGCCTTTCAGTTCTTAAAATAAAGCCACTGCTTATGTGATATTATGTGGTTCTATGGGGGTATCTCTATATGAGTATTGGAAACAAAAACTTTACAAAAATGTTTTATATAGTATATGTCATCATCGTTGACCACAACTCAATCTGAGTATACATGGGTTTTTTCCTGCCTCAGGGCACCGGAAGGCCTGGTGTTGGAGGTCAGCTGATTCTGGGCCACCTTCTTCCTTTGAGGCAATCAGGAAAAATGTCACTGGTGTGAATTTGTTTAAGGTGGATCCTAACTTGTCATGAAGTAACCCACACAATATAATCTCAGAGCCATCTCCTGTGTCTGGCCGGATATCCCACTATGATAATGGAGTAGACTGTACAGCCAGTGACTTAACACTGAGTTTTGGGTGGAGGTAAATAGCCTGACTTCCTAAAGGGGCTAACAGCTACAGGCAAATCAGCCCCTTTAGGTGGGATGATGGCCCACTCAGTGGAGGAAATGCCACTGGAAACCAGCATATTGGGCTCAACGGCAAAATGAAGAGAGGAGGAACTCTGATTCCCAACGGTCATGGAGATGGAAGAGGCCATGCCAGATGGACTGGTGGTAGATGGCGCACCTTGTCCATATCCTCAAGACTGCGGCAGTCCATTGCAGACCCGGTGTTAAATCATATGTTTCATATAATATATGTATACATACTTATACTGTATAACAAAACTAAATGCTACAATTTTATACACCCAAAGTTCTCATTACCAGGACCAGATAACAAACTGCTTGAAGAATCTAATCAGTTAGGGTGGATTTGATTTTTTATTTTTATTTTTTGGAAAGACTTTTTTTCTTCCCAAACAGGTTTATTTTCTGTGCTGATTAACAGCATCTACTTTTTAAATGCTTGTATGATTTGAAAGGTTCCCTCCCCATTGGGATTTGTTATAGAGGAGAGAGGGCTGTCTGTAGGTGATATTTCAGTGACACTAGCTGTTGGATTGTTCAGGACTTTGTTAACATGCCTCTGCATTGATTCTACTGTCCTAACCAACCTCCTTTTAAAAAAAATATGAATTATGACATTAGCAGTCTATTATCCTATCACTTTAGCAATAGCAATTACACTTATATAACACCCCCCCATAGCACTTGTGAACTCTCTGACTGGTTCACAGAATGCTTAGTATTTTGCTCCAACATGCTGGGTACTCATTTTACCAAACTTGTAAGGATAGGAGGATAAATCAACCTTGATCACCATCAGGAATGAACTCACAACATCAGCAGTTTTGACTGCAGTACAGTGATTTCCACCAAGGCACTTTATTGTTGAGACTTCATTTTATTGTATTTATCTCTTGTCTGTTTCCCAAGCAACACCCATAAAGAGAATGGCAAAGAGTATTGGAGAAATACATAAATGGAACAACATTGGTATAAGATGAAATGAAAGACAAGATAGAAATTACACAAGGGTTCTCAGTGCACATAGGAGCAATGATTCAGTCCTCTGCTATACCTCTTTAACAGTAGAGCACCTCCAAAGGAAAAAAAAAATCAAATTGAGTAAAAGTTGAGAAAATGATAAGGGAAAGGAGCAATCAAGAGGAAATGAAAGAAAAACTAGTCCTCTGATGTGTTTAGAATGCTGGCAACTTTTCCAGAACACTTCAAAACCAAGGGGCAACACAATGAACCATAAAAGAATTTGCAGAGGCACACCACACAAAGAAACCTATACTAACATGACAGAGGTGGGAAGGTGTGTGTGTGGGGAGTTGGTTTGCAATTCCAGTTGCATCACATCACAGTAAGGTAAAGGTAAAGGCCACCCTTGCTCGAAAGTCATATCCGTTCAGCGCTCATCTGTTTACAGCCAAAGAGCCAGACCTCTCTGAGTCTGCAGACATTTCTGTGGACATGTCGTAGGCATTGGAGTGCACAGAACCCTGTTTACCTTCTCACCAAAGTGGTACTATTTATTTACTTGCAATTTCTTGCTTTCGCACTGCAAGGGTGGCAGGAGCTGGGATAGAGATATCCCAGTTTGAACAATCATTATCCCCGTTAATTGCAACCATTTATTAAAACTGCAAAACAAATTGCAGCAGAATGGAATCACTGGTGAATCCACTTTTCAGGATAGTTGCACCATGAGAAGAATCTTTGACACTAAATGAGAACAAACGCCATTATGTATTTATCACAGAAAGAGCTTCCTTGAAGAGTGTGGTATTTTTGAACTACAATGGGGCATACCCCAGTAATGGCAACCTTGTGTTACCAACTAATCTTTCTCACAATAGGTCAGGCAAAAAGAACTGAAAAGTGATGTGAGGCATAATGTAAACTACAAGGGATTAAGGGGGTTTCTAATCCATGTAAAAATGGGTTCTTTCATCAATAAGCAATAAGGATTAAACATGTTAGCTCTACACTAGATATCTTTTTCAGTGTAGACACAGATAAAGAGTTGGCTTGATTATATGTTAGAATTTCTTAAATTTAGTAACATGTAATCAAGCCAACTCTTTATCTGTGTCTACACTGAAAAAGATATCTAGTGTAGAGCTAACATGTTTAATTATTATTGCTTACTGATGAAAAAACCCATTTTTACATGGATTAGAAACCCCCTTAATCCCTTGCAGTTTACATTAAGTCTCACATCACTTTTCAGACCTTGGTGGCCTTCCTCTCCTCATGTCCCATGCTCCATCTTTAGCAAGCTAACCCATCTTGGTAAAGAAAGCAGCTCCTGAAACTAGTGATTACCACTTAGGCCAGATCTGTCAGGTTTGCAAATCTCAGATGAGTTATTAACCTGCACTTTGAACTCATTTCTGTAATAATGGTATTCTGGCCATTTCTATAACTGAAATTGAGGTCAACTGAGGTTTTTGGAAATTACTATTACAATTTTCTGTGCCTGTAAGGTCTGTTTCAGAGAGCAACACAACTCCCCCATTTGTCATGTGCTTTTATTTTCCAAAGAAAATGTAGTTATCTGGTTGCAATGTGCTTCTGTGTGCAATGATTTTACTTTAGTTATTCAGACAAGCTCTGCCCAAACCAATCTGTAAAATTTTGGATCTGAACCCATAAAAGTACACACCACACAAACATGCACTGCAGCACAGATATGCCTTCTGTCTTTTCCAATCTTTGTTGATTGTAAGTTTAAAAGTAAGTAGAAAAGGAGAGAGAAATAAGAGGGATTCTGAAGACACAAAGGCTTCTCCTCCCCCACCTCCTCCCTCCTCCTTCTCCAGCATTGGCATCAGCATCGGTCATTGGTCATTGTCTTTGTTGTGAATTTTAGTGAGTTTTGGTGAGTTCATTCTGCAGTTCCTTTTGCCTGACTTAGTGTGAGAAAGATTAGCTGACAACACAAGGTTGCCATTACCAGGGTATGCCCAATTGTGGTTTAAAAATACCACAATCTTTGAGGAGGCTCTTTTTGTGTTCCCCAGGCTTCAGGTTATTGATTGGTTCAAGTATACACTTTATTCAACTGTTCTTTGTGATGCATGTGATCACTGGCTGTGGAATACGAAAACATAAATTTCCTTTACTTTGAAGAAACCTTGTCTAAATAAACAGAGAGCTGTTGATTTGGTTTTGTAGTACTTTCTCTGAGAAGAATTACATTTTTGATTCAGTGTTATCATTTCTGGAAGTGTACTCCACTGACTCATTTTTAGTAAAAGGTAAAGGTTATCCTTGATCAAAAGCCAATTGTATCTGACTATAGGGTTCAGTGCTCATCTTTGTTTCGTAGCCAAAAAGCCAGTGCTTTCTGCTTCTGCAGACATTTCCATGGACATGAGGCAGGCATGCCTCAACACTGGAGTGCATGGAACGCTGTTTTGTATGACCTTTAGTCAATTGTATTGTTCCAAGGGAATACAAATGGCTTCCAACTTTCATTATAGCCTGTAATTCAGCCATCTGTGCCTTGGGCAATTAATTTGTTTTGAAGATAGAATCTAGGAAGCTTAACCTACTTCCTGAAGAGGTCTAGAATCCAGAAAAGCTGCATGGAGCACAGAAGCTTCACAGAGCTGTGAAGGACATTGACTATGGTTGTGGCTTCATTGTAATTTTTCATCACTTGTAATAAAATTTTCCCAAAATCACTTTCATTTCCTATGAGTACTTTAAATATTATACCAGTGGAACATCACATTTCATTACTGCTAGTGTAAAACTGAGGGATGAAAACTCTCAGATTTCTAGCTGTTTTAAGAAGAAAATCTTTCCATGAGTGTTGAACTCTGGGCTTGCCCAACACAATTTTATTGCCTCGTGGAAAATACATTCTTTCCCATTGAATAGACAGAGGCTGACTAGATTATTTGTTGTATTCAGGCAATGGGACCTCAACCTCTACCATAGTAGATTGGAAGCAGGCCACTTCACAGGGTCCTATTCACAGGAAGCTGAACCTCTTGGAAGAAGGCCTAGGGCTAAATTGTTAAGTGGATGTGTCTTACCTTCAAGTGACTTTGCCATTACAAGTGACTGTCTTGCTCTGCCAACTGATGGCTCCATCCTTCCTGAAACTGAAGACTACTCTGTTTGTATTTGTATTTGTATTTTTGTATTTGTATTTTCGACTTATATGCCGCCCCACTCGCAGAGCGACTCTGGGCGGCTTACAGAAGAAACAGCTACAATTACATAGTACATACCAAAGCACAAGAGCAATTACAGATATCAAATACTAAATTACAAATATTACGTATACAGTATATATGTGTCCATGCTGGCAAATAAGAGCAGGTGCGGCTTTAAATGGAACCATTTATCAAGAAAGTCCACCACTTGATAATACAAGAAAATGAAAAATGAGAATGGAAGCAATCAAGGTTCAGAATTTCAAACAATGGCACTACTTCCACGTGTAGGTCAGACATTAAACTGCTGAAATGAAGCGATCTTTTGGTGAATTTATACCTAGCTCCTTTCATGTTACCTAATGTGAGAAAGATTAGCTGGAACAACAAGGTCAACATTGCCCCAGGTACTCCTGATTGTGGTTCAAAAATACCACAACATTCAAGGAGGCTTTATATCTTCTTTAAGAAAGCAACTTCTATCTAGAACATTGATTCAGGCAGAGCCTGTTATTTATTCTTATGTGCCCCAGCACAGAGTCCACCCCTGTCCCTCTACCTAGCCACCCAATGGGAGCACTTCCTCCCTACCTCCCCGCACAGAGATCACCCTGCCCCTCTGCCCAGCAGCCCAATGGGTGCGCTTCCTCTTCCCCCAGCACACAGTTTGCCCCAGCCCTCTGCAGCATAGATGGCAACCTGTTGAGTTTAAGGACTCGGTCTCTTAAAGATTTCTCATCGCTGCTCTAGAGTACATTAGGAAAAAAAGCAGTTCAAATGACTCCATCTTTCTACATGAGAGCCATCAAAATGTCTGCTTTGTAGACATAGCCGCCAAGCTGACCTCTGCCCCCACCTTTCTGGGGCCAGGGAAGGGTCCCCCCACCCATTGTCCACTCAGAGGGAAGTGACTGTAATTGTCCACTTGGAGGGAGGTGACTGTTTTGCAATTGTAATTGTCTTATGACATGCACTGATGATATTGATGTATTTGTTGTTATTTTGCTGTTCTGCTACATTATATTATATTGTATTGTATTTAAAATGTATTGTGATATATTGTGATTGCTGTTAGCCACCCTGAGTCACATAGTTGATTGGGCAGCATACAAGTCCAATAAATCAAATCAAATCAAAAAGACACTTTCCCCATCATCATCATCATCATCATCATCATCATCACCATCATCATCATCATCATTGGCCAAGGGGTGAAGAACAGCTGTGGCCACTGTCGCCATCCTCCGGGCCCTGCCTGTGGCGTGGTATGGACTGTACGGAGACGGTTACTTTGTTGGCATGGACTTGTAAAGTGAACTTATGGACTTTTAAATGAATGGTTTTCCCCCTTGCAATTTTTTATGATGTTTTATAATGTTGTATTTATGACTTGTATGATTTTGTGGTGTTTACCTGTTCTGTGAGCCACTCAGAGTTGAACAATTGAGGGGGCGGCATATACATGTGTAAAATTAAATTAAATCAGATCAAATCATCATCATCATCATCATGTTTAATTTGTATGCCACCTGCTTGACAGTGTGACTCAGGGTGGCTAACAAAAACAACAGAGCATAACACAATGGAATACAATAGCATAAAAAACATTACAACAGATAAAAAGAAAATCATTCATTTAAGGATTTAAAGATCCAGTAATAGGAACAATAAAAGTCCCAACAATTCGGCATGAACCACACCATAGTACCACCCAAGCGTTAATAGGACCTGGCAGTCGGCAGTGGCTCCCTGTCCTCCCCGGCCATGGGAGGGGCCCAGGGACAGCTGTGGTGGTGAGTCTGGCTGCCTGTGATGCTCCTATGGTCATTCTCTCCCCAGCCATGGGAGGGGCCTGGGATCAGGTGTGGTGGCAAGTCCCTCTGCCTGCAACACTCCAGCAGCTTTTGTCTCCCTGGCCATGGGAGGGGCCTAGGGTCAGCTGTGGCGGCGAGTCTGGTTACCTGCGATACTCCAGTGGTCTTTTCTTTCCCTGGCCATGGCAGGGGCCCGGGGTCAGCTGTGGCTGTTAGTCTGGCCACCCACAACACTCTGGCAGCTTTTCTCTCCCCAGCCATGGGAGGGGCCCGGGGTCAGCTGTGGCAGTGAATCCATAGAAGGTAACAGCTGCAAATGAAACCACCTCTTTGGATCCAGCTTTTGGTCTTTATTATTCTAAGGTATTGATGTGGACTACTTTGAACACTAGGGCCAGAAGCCTGTAAGGATTGTGCAGTATAAAGTTATGATCATGCAAATGATTCTCCCTGTGGAGCTGTCGGTCTGTCATACTCCCACACCGTCTCTGTTTGGGAAAACAGTTGGGCATCTGGCCCTGCCTGCCTTTATGTCTTGATTTTATTCAAAATGATTTTAGTCCAGAATGTTTAAAATGTTTTAAACATCATAACTGATTGAAAGGTGGCACAGATGGGAAAAATAGGAGAAAAAGGTACAAACAAATTCTGGAGTTTGATGAAGTGAAGCATCTCTATGGGAAAGTGTGTGATTCTCCTGATGTTAATATAGTCCAAGTCCCATCAGATCTAGCCAGTAAGGTTAGTTGTTGGGACTGGTGTGAATAGTAATCTAGTAATATCCAGAAGACCCATATCTCCTACCTCTCTACTGCAGCATAAGGAACAATCCAGATATCAAAGAGATAAATGGTGCATCAGTAGCAAAATGATAAAAAAGATATAACATTTATGAACTTTATAAGTTAACAAGTTAAATTAAATCCTAATGGCAAACACAAACTGGTGGTGGTCTTGGTAGATGATGAAAGGAAATTCATTCAAAATGAAAAATAAGGGGAATGGAAGCAATCAAGGTTCAGAATTTCAAACAATGGCAGTACTTCCATGTGTAGGTCAGACATTAAACTGCTGAAATGAAGCGATCTTTTGGTGAATTTATACCTAGCTCCTTTCATGTGACCTAATGTGAGAAAGATTAGCTGGCACAACAAGGTCACCATTGCCCCAGGTACTCCTGATTGTGGTTCAAAAATACCACAACATTCAAGGAGGCTTTATATCTTCTTTAAGAAAGCAACTTCTATCTAGAACATTGATTCAGGCAGAGCCTGTTATTTATTCTTATGATTTGGGAAATTTGTTTTATATTTTCTGAACTAGAAACTTGTATACATTAGCATTCTTTGCTTATGAATCCTCCTCAGTATGCTAATACACAATAATGCATCCTTAGAAGATAAATTGGCAGACAGGGCAAAGGGGGTAAGCAATCAAAAACAACCATGTGTTTATGTCAGAGATGATAGCAAGATGCTGAAAGTCAGAACCCTGATAATACTGACCTGCCTGATAGGATCATTAGAAAGGTTACATACACAAATGAAAACACTGTAAGCAAGCTGACCTAGAAAATGGTTCAAAAGGACACAGGCAGATTCTGTTGTTAATGCTAAGGGGAATACCTTCAAGTAGTGAACTGGAGATGACACAATACATTTAGCACAAGACAGATTTCTGGATGAGATGAAGACTCTGATGGTGCTGCATCCTGATACAGAAGGTGTTGAATTTTTTGGAAATAATAAAACCTTAAAATCAGATGGCATTGCAATATCCCAGAAGCCCAAGTCCTTGCGTATGTGCAGTAAACCCATTCATGTGAATTCATAGGGACTCAGGCTTCTGGGAATTGAAGTCTAAGAACAGCTCCATATGTGCAGTAAGCCCGTTCATGTGGATTCACAGAGACTTGTACTTCTGGGAATTGAAGTTCAAGAACAGTTGGAGTGCCAAGGTTTGCCATCACTGGTATATAACATAATGGCATTGACTATATTATATCATGACGACAGTCTCAACTATTAGAACGAAAGCTCCATTCGGATCAGCAGCACTTCCTTGCCAATTGTATAGATTTGTCTTGTAAAATGCACGGGACAAACCTCTCTTAGTTATGCCCACCTCCATCTCCCAGTTAGCATCAATCTTATTGGTGAATTGCCACCATTTAATAAGTTTATATAGACATTTTCTAAAGTGCACTGTCACAAAACTCTGCACAGGAGCAAATGGATATTCTCACTTTTTAACATGTGGCAATCTGCCAATGAGATTTGTTTCAATTCTGTTATACTACTATAATTGCTCAATAAGATTTTCTTCCTTTAAAAAAAAATTAGCAATCTGAAGTGTAACTTTGAGTTTTGAATTGCAAATGAAAACTTTTTTGCTAAAAAGGGGGAAAGAAGAAAATATGTAGGTCATGTTTGTTTGTTTTCCCTGTTTTCTGGTGCTGTATATGTTATTTTGTCACAAACATGAAGGCCTTGTACCCTCATGATCACTTGTCAACATTTAAAAGCTTATTATCCAAAGATGAGTGCAGTATAAGTCATGATTTTGTGATTTGTTTTTGCATACCACTGGTTAGAATTGCTGTAGGGTAGACTTCACCTTCATCCTTTTAGAAAAACAGACCCCAAACCAGTGGTCATGGCAGAGCCTATGTCATAGGTGGAGCCTACGTCATGGGTGATCTAGTCATGCCTGTCATATGGCCATGTATATATCTGCAAACACAGGCAGCACTGGCTCTTTGGCTGTAAATGGAGAAGAGTACTGCACCCTAGAGTCAGATATGACAGGCTGTTGAGCAAGTGAGACCTTGAACCACTTGCAGGACAAAACCTGATGGGGCAGGGAAGGGAGGTGGGCATGCTCACCCAATTTCACTACCCCCTGCCTGAAGGCCACCCAATTTGGCCACCCCCCTGCCCAGAGGCCACCCAATATTGCTACCTACTGTCGTTGCCCACCACTCTCTCAAACCATTGTTAACAATTCAGGCCACCCAGAGAGTCACCACCATAGGGAAATTATTGGAGACAGCAATGGGATTATGAAAAAAAATATACTTTTCCTGAAGTCATAGGAATGGAGTGGTATCTTCCAGTAAGTCAGCCTGGGCTACTTCAGCCCACCTGGTGCTTAATTAAGATGGAACTGGGATAAAGGAGTGTCAGACACCGGCTGTCTCTGTAAGGGCCCCTCCCATAATGTTCCTGAGGCCTTGGCTCATTCCTGGAACTTTTAGCCCTTACCTTCCACAGCTGAGAGAGTCGGGCTGCTAAAAAAAGGAACTCTTACTATGCTCAGGCAATAGAGCAAAACAAGGGAGGTCTTGGTAGCAAGGCCCTGTGTGTGTGCTAATGATAAAAAAAATCTTCAGAGAAAACAGCTGCTTTATTGTTCAGGTTATCAAAGCATAGTCCATGGAAAAACGTAGATATAAGGTCAATAACATAGATCAGTCCAGTTAACAGTCCACGTTAAGTAATCATGATGCAAGGAAAAGAATAGTCCCCCCAGGCCAAGGTCTTAAACCACTGAGATCCAAACACGAACTAACTCTCCTCTCTCCAAAATGGAGATTCACCAGTCAGGTGGGTTACCCTTGGCCAATCAGGGAACAGAGAAAAACTTTCTCATAACAAGGATTGCTGGCACACGTGTACAGTCAGTGCTATAACATGTAGTCAAAACAGCTAGCCTAGAGATAAGAGGCAGGAACTCTGAATTGAAAACAAGCTGTCTCGTGACAGGACTCTTATGAGACAGAAAGAAGAAAGGATTTTTGAGGCCTAGCTAAAACTACAACCTCTCCAAGCTTTGAGAACCTTAGGAAATATGTCGTTTCCTGACAAGGAGCAGTAGCAAAGTGAAGGGATCCACAGATTTGATACTACTTTTCAAAGATTGGGTTGATTTCCATTTTCTTAGAGGCATTGTTCCAGTGACAGTTCTCTCTCTCTCTCTCTCTCTCTCTCTCTCTCTCTCTCTCTCTCTCTCTCTCTCTCTCTCACTCACACACACACACACACAAACAAACACACACACAAACACACACCCACACAGGCGTGTGGGTGCACACACCAGTGGGGATATGGATAGCTTAAACTCATCTCTGTCAGTACAGCTACATATACCTTTTCCCCTGCTACTCCTGCAAATGGGTGGTGGAATTGGACACTGAAACTTTTATACAGAAAACAAGATAAAAATAGTTGGCCTATATATTTCGACTAAAATACCAAAGAAATTGTGTATTTTTGTAAAGTAAAAAGAGAGAGAAATATATTCAGCATCATTCGAGAAAATTTATTCCAAAGCACTTTCTTATATGTCATGCTTACTCTTCATTTGCTGTGCATAGTCTATTTATTAAGTGAATAAACTTATCTCTCAAGTCATATTCATCCATAAAGGCAATTTGACATGACTTGGCTGATCCAATACAATTAATATGTAAAAAAAGAAATCCTTTCTAATGTGCTAAACATAACAATCATGAAGATATGATGCTTCCTTCCCTTCTTTATAACAAACAGATGCTCTCATATCTTTTTGCATGAATGCATATATACACTACAGATTTTGAAGGATACACTAAAATTAATGTAGCATTTAATTTTCAAATCTGGGGGTATTGATTATTTTATCCAACATGTTGCAGAGAGAGCTCCCAGGTACTGCGCAAAAGGCAATCTACAGCTGAGATGGACAGGAGTTTTATTACTGCTTTGCAGGGGTATTATTATTATTATTATTATTATTATTATTATTATTATTATTATTATTATTATTATTATTATTATTATTATTATTATTATTATTATTATTATTATTATTATTATTATTATTATTTCGATTTATATGCCGCCCTACTTGGTGAAAACCAACTCAGGGTAGGGGACAAATTTCAAGTAAGAATAAACTGTACAAATCCACAGCAAATTTAATGATGTTTAAATTACTGTTTTGCTGTTATTTTCTGCTGAGAACTAAAAGCAGGTCCAATTACACCAGGAGAAACTCCTACCTCAAGTGGCAGATTGAAGAGACCAGCAGTTTGATGTGAATTAAACTTGCACTGTATCACATCAGAGCCTAGGAAAGTAGTGACTTCAAGAGAGAAAACAGAACTGGGGCAAAGCTAACATAAGCATCATGCTCTACCTAGCCAAGTACAATCTGAGGATGAAGCTGAGAATAAATAGCAGGAGGATGGGCAGACCAGGGGCAGAAGATCATGTGGTCCCAACAAGCAGACTTCTATCTGAAGAAGCATCGATGATTGAGGAGGTGCCCGGCTCAAAGAATCTAGCACCTTCAGGAGATGACAACACTTTGATGAATGAAAAAGGTCCCAGCCCTTGTGAAAGCCAATGATTCCAGGTGATAGAACAGAGGAAAAATGAGGGCAACATGGACATTATCTAGATCAGACACCTGCAGCATGTAACTAAATAGAGACAACTGAAGGAGAGAGGCTTCTCAAGTCAAAGATAGTCACTAGGCTAGTTAAATCCAGTGGTTCCAATGGTATATTGAGGTCTCCCTAAATCAGGGGTCAGCAAACTTGGCTCTCCGGGTGTTCTTGGATGTTAATTACCAGAAGCTCAATTCAGTATACCTGCTGCTCAGGGCTTTTGGGAATTGTAGTCCAAGAACATCTGGAGAACCATTTTTGCTGACCCCTGCCATAGATAGAGAATATTCACAGAAAAACAGCTGCATAAATTGGCAACGACATTGCCTCTCAATTTAGTGTGCTCCAGAATCAAAACACTTCAAAAATCATTTGCAAATCAGAAGACAGATCCATGGGGAGATGGATTGCATTTGGGGAACCACTGACATTCATTGATCATTTTTGACTGCAAAGACATTAAAATGTCACTATGCATATTTTAAAAGGGACGCAAAGTGGCCACATTAATTAGCCCTCAAACAGCGAGCAAGAAGATCTCATGAGATTAACCCTAATTTAGTCATAATTTTGCTAGAAATATCCCTCAGCTACCTATTCATTCCATACATGGACAAAGTTGTGCTTTCATCTAAATGGCTCGTTTTCAGGCTGGAATTCAGTGTGATTAGACTTGCTGCGCTCTGCCATTTCTAAGACTTCAATCTCCCAGAAAAGGTATTTTCAAATCCCAGTGTTTCTGCTCATAAATCAGAGGTTGTGTTACTCAGTATACATGCTGCATATTGACAGGGCAGCATATTGACAGGGCAGGGGGGGGGCATCAATTAAGATATGAAACCTCAGAGATACAGTAAGACTTTATTAATATAGGTTTAATGACAGAATACTGCACAAGAGCTCCAATGTTGAGTTCTCCATGTGGAAAATGTTGGAGAAAAAAGTCTCTATATATTTAAATAATTACTTATTTGTGTAAAACCAAGTTGGATGAGATCAAATATTACTTGAGAAGTTTCCAAATAACATGAAGCATTCTTCTGGCTCACATTGAGAGCCACTAAAGAAGTAGAAATAGCGAGGGCCAAGACTGCTGTGCTGTCTTTAAATGCTACATGCATTTAAGCAACTGAATAAAGTCATAGGGAAAGGTCATGACTGGGATTAAATTGCAGCAGAGAGGGCTAATTTACAGTCTCAATAATATGAAAGGTTAGTTAACTTTGATAAAAAGTCAGCAGTATCCGACCAGTGATGGGATGTAACAGGTTCTCACCAGTTCTCCAGAACCGGTAGTAACTTTTCCCAGTGTCCCAGAGAACCTGTAGCAGCTTTTGGGGGGAACCACCTTCGGGGCTTACCTTTTCACTGGTTCCCCCACTGCGCATGCATGCCAAGCACTTGGTGTGCATGCACGCCTAGTGCTTGGTACATATGCACGGCCTCCTTGCTGTCCTCCCAAACGGGGAGGAGGAAGAGAAGCTGCTAGCCTGAAGCTCCCTATAGCCTGAAGCTTCCTATTTTTATTATTTTGTATTTTTTTTCTTTGGCCCTGCCCATGACATGACATCATGATGTTAGCTCCGCCCACACTGTGATGACATCACGGTGGGGTAGTAAAAATTTTGACATCCCACCACTGAATCTGACTCTAGGATGTGGTGCTCAGCTCTGTTTACAGCCAAAGAGCAAGTGCTGTCTGTGTCTACAGACATTTCCATGGTCATGTGGCAGGCATGAGTAGATGCTGGAGCAAATGGAACGCTGTTACATTCACACCGAAGTGGTACCTATTTTATCTACTTGCAATTTCTTGCTTTCAGACTGTTAGATTGACAGGAGCTGGGACAGAGATGGGAGCTCACTCTATTGTGCAGTCTTCAGGTCTCAAACTGCTGACATGCCAATCTTCCAGTCATCAAGTTCAGCGTCTTAACCACTAAGCCCCCCTAGGCCTTGGTGGCCGCAGAGCTGGCTCCAAATGATTTCAATTGTATTGCTGACAGCCTTGCAAATGGCTTAGCCTAGTACCTCAGGCTAAGTGTTGACTACTACTGAATCTTTACAAGATCGTCCAGGTAATACATTATCAGTTCCCTTTGGTATGGGAGAAGAATTTCCTAAGCTTCCTTCCCTCTTGCGTCAGGCTGCTTTGCCAGTGGATATTTTGTGATCACTCTGCTACAATACAGAGCAATCTGGAGACTGTTTGAGCATCTGGTGTGTCATATACTGAAGACTAGGTGATGGGTGTACAATTGGATGCTCATAACCTGCTCATTATGAGCTAAAGATGAGCTTGTTGAAAGGTGGAATGAAAGTAAGCAAAGAACAAAGGGTGCACTGTTAGCCTGGGAATGTCAAACCTCTGCTCCCTTACAATGCTCCATGTGTGGTTTTGTACCTGTCATTATCTCTCAGTCTAAGATTCTCCCAGAGCAGTATTGTGAAAATAAAACATCACTCTGACCTTTCTTTAACAATAGCTGTGTGCTGTCAAGTGACTCAGCATGCAGCAGGAACTGCCTACATTGATTTTTTAACGTGTTGGAATTTGAAGTTGAAATCTATTTTGATGGAGATAACACAAAATGTTTCTATTGGATTCCAGCCATGAGGTGCCACCAATTTGATTCCAATTCATGACAAGCTTTTCAGAGTTTCTAAGATACAGTTGTACCTTGCATAAAGAGCATAAGGCGTTGCACAGGATTGCTCTTTAAGCGAGTTTGCTCTGTAAGCAAAACACCATTGTAAATTACCAATTGTGGGGGGGGGGGATTTGCGAACCCTGATTTATTTGTTAAGCGAATTTTTGGTTGGTTTTATTTGTTAAGCAAAGCGAACATTCAGAGAAAATTCTGCTCTTTAAGCAAGTTACTCTTTAAACGAAGCTCTCTTTATGTGAGGTTTGACTATACAAAATATTATTACAGCAATGCCTCGGATAACGCTAAGACTTGGTTCCACAAGTCTTGGTGTTATCCGATTTTTAGTGTTATCCGATGCATGTTAAAATCCTATGGGATGGATCGGATAACGTTAAAGCTCCATAGAGATACATTGTAACCGCACAGGCTTTAGCGGTTGTTATCCGATCCATCCCATAGGAACCTAACGTTATTTGATCCAATTCTCCTCCCCAGATTACTTAACGTTTTGTGATTTTAGCGTTATCCGAGGTAAACGTTATCCGAGGTATTACTGTATTTTTAAATTTACCAATCCCTCCTTCTGGAGGTGCTGTGGAACCATACAGCTTGCCCAAGTCCACACCAATGGCAAGGCACATAATTCCATTAGCCAAGATGCTCCCGGTAATCTAATCTGGCTGTTCTATTTTAATTCCTGGTCCTTGGGTTCACGCTGAGGTGCTCCAAATGCACTGAACTATATCAATTTAAGTAAAGGTAAATGTCTCCTTTGCTTGAAAGCTAGTTGTGTCTGACTTTAGGGGGTAGTGCTCATCTCTGTTTACAGCCGAAGTGCCATCTGCAGATGTTTCTGTGGTCATGTGGCAGGCATGACTAGACACCAGAACACATACCTTTCCTGCCAAAGCAGTACCTATTTATCTACTTGCAATTTCTTGCTTTCTAACAGCTAGTTTGGCAGGTGCTTACTCCATCACACAGCACTCGGGCCTTGAACTGCTGATTTGACAACCTTCCGGCCATCAAGTCCAACATTTTAACCACTAAGCCACCACAGATCCCCTGTTTAACTTACTTATCTCTGATTACAGCATATAACACCACACACCATTCCTTTATGCTTCTTCCATGGTTCCACATACCTCAGTGACATCCCTGTTATTTTATACACCTCAGTGACATCCCCTGAAGCTCGATCATTCAAAGTTAACTCACCTTTCATATCATTGAGACTGTACATTAGCCCTCTCTGCTGCAGTTGAATCCCAGTCGTGACCCTCTTTTAGCAAGGTCACCCAAACTGCACATTTCTTTCCCAAATACTATTCCTTCATTTTGTGACAAAAATTTCATAGATTTAAATAATTATGATAGGGCTTAAAGTCATAACCTGATGAAAGAGTTATTTGTTTTCCTGCTGTCATCCAGTGATATGTGCAGACTGTTTTACCATAATTATCCACAATCATCCTCTAGGCATATTGTTTGGTTGCAGATATTCTCTTTCATTCTTGCTCTTTTGTGGTGATTATTCTTTCAGTTTAGACTCACTGTCATACACTTATGACACTCTAAACCTATAATTTATCCAAATCTTTCCAAATTAGTTTGTGTTGCTGCTGTTTGCAGAACAAGCCTACAATTACCGTTTCTTCCTAAAATTTCAATATCAGGGTCATTTGTATGCTGGATATGTGAAATTGCTTTTAATTTTTTACTAATTGAACTATTTCTTTTTAAACAAAATATCTTCCCTCTTTCTTCTTCTTCTTCTTCTTCTTCTTCATGATCATCATCATCATCATCATCATCATCATCAATATTTTTGCACTGAGTGAGTTCTGGGATACTTTCTGTCTACACTGCCAGTCTAATGTACTGGCAGTTAAAACAATGCCACCTGGTGTGACTAGGTGGCCCAGGGGCTGAGTTACCCCCCCTCAAAACACTCACACACCTTGAACTTTAGTTCCAGGGGCCCTGATCAATAGGTGTACTGACTTGGGTTTCTGGGAATTCTGGGGACCCAAGGTTGACACACAATGGCATAGAAATCCCAGCTATGTCTGCAGCACTGATTTAGTCACCTCAAGTGGGGCCTCTTCACTGCCCATCAGGAGCCATCATACCTGCTTCCATCTTGCTAAGATGCTGGAGGTACAAGCAGCAATGGGCACAGCAAAGCGGCTCCAGAAGATGCCGCATCATGGAATGCAGCTCTGGTTCCTCACCTTTGCCAGTACTGCCAACAAATAGACACATCCTGGACTAGGACTCACACTTGCACCAACTTCTTCTCTGGCCTTGACTTCCAAGTATCCCAGTGAGGTCAACTGGGTTCTTGGCCAGGGAAACTGTACCCCAAGGGTTAGTGCCAGAAACTCAACCACTGGGGAACATGGGGGCTGGTGTTGTGGTTTTAATAAAAGTGATTGTTCATGGCAAAACCAAGCTGGAGCCTATGGACCTATTGCCTGGAGACCTCCCCATCACTGGATCTCCAGGAGTGGAGGTGGTGGAGGCCACAGATACAGATTGTCCATTCCTGCTTTACGGAAAGAATAGAGACAGGAAAAGCTGAGGCAATTCAAGCAAGAGAAATAAGAGGATGATGGTAAGATTTGGACCTGGCTAAATTTTTGTGACCAAGTTAGGCTGATTGCATGGTAAAGCTTCAGTCATTTGGTAGTACAGTACCTTGAAAGTAAATGTAACAAAATTTCTGAAAGCAAATTATGGGTTTTCAGATGGCCCTTTGGAAACCATTCACAAATTTGAGCAGTAGCAATATCTCTAGCATGTAGGT
The DNA here is from genome assembly GCA_030440675.1 of Furcifer pardalis. Taxonomy (NCBI): domain Eukaryota; kingdom Metazoa; phylum Chordata; class Lepidosauria; order Squamata; family Chamaeleonidae; genus Furcifer; species Furcifer pardalis. Next base: position 87,042,111 of record CP126892.1, read on the forward strand.
ACATGGTATGTAAGTTCACTTGGATTTGGGCACTTTACCATTAATAATAAAATTTTTGTGTCAGAAATTATTCTGGGTTGAAAGGATTTTTTCAGAAGAAACTCCACTCAGGAAATGCCCAAATGAGGCTCCTTTCATGTCCCCAAGAGCTGGGACAGAGATAGATACTCAATCCATAATGCAGTACCCAGGTCTCAACCTGCCAACTTGCTAGCCTTCCAGCTAACAAGGCGAGCTTCTTAACCACTGAGCCATCACAGCCCCTTACTTTATCATTAATTTGGGGTTTGGTGGTGGTAGATGTCAGTAATTAAAGGCTTATAAAGAACCAGTCTAAATATTCCCAAATTGTTTTCAATTAATTAAATTATAGCTTTTTTAAAGAAAAACTAGTTTTATTAATTTCTCTCTCCTTGGCTTTGCTTGGGCTCAATTAGAACTGATGATGGACTTTTTCTGCATCCATAAGTCTGACCTTAGGCAGATGTTTCAAAGCTCACACCATATTAATTTTAATATTTCCATGCATTTATAATTTAGCCACAGGTTTAAAAATAACCTAAAATAAAAATCCCTACTAGAGCTTCTCAACAGTTCTAAAGTATGAAACTTGATTACATTTCCTAAAAAATAGAAAAGCAGTTCTGAAAATGTAAATTTAGCAAGGAAGAGTTGATGACAACAATAGTTTTATTAAGGTTTGCATGTTTGACTGGCTCAGCCACCAATTATTTCTGTGAGAGGATAGCTTGGAAAAGTGATTGAATGCAGGTCCCACATCTCTCAGTGAGTCTTTGTATCATGGCCAACAATCTCCTCTAGAATTCCCAGCTCAGCAGGATTCCTCCTCTTCCTCCCCCCCCCCTTGGGTGTTAAGGATGATACAAGGTTCTTTTTCTGGCATTTCTAGCAGCTTCCAATGGCATTATTTGGTGTTCCTGTTATAAATCTTTGATGTTATCTCTCCATCTTCCTCTGGGCCTACTTCATGCTCTTTGTCCTTCTCCTCTTTTCACATATGCCTTGTATGGCATGGAATTCCAAGACATTCTCTCCAAATGGGTGAACCACTTTGTTGTCTCTGTATATAGTTTAAGATTGGTTCTATTCCAATTCTTTCCCTCATAATCTCATTCATGATTTATCCCTTTTAGTTATTCCATTAGCCTTCCTCAGGCATCTCATTTCCATGGTGACCAGCTTTTGTTTATGTTTTGCTATAAGTATCCATGTTTGGCACTGGTAACATAAGGTGTGACTGAATATGTTTTGTATGAGGTGTTTCTTTGTGCTGTTCGGCATTGCCTTATGTTGTAAGAGTGGAACTAACTGTCCCAAATACAGTACAAGTATATGGTTTTCCTTTCTGCAGCATATGTTAATCTCTTCATCTATTTTGTCATCTTTAGCAACATTCCTGATATTTCAGGGCCCATACATGGGACCAGCAAACACACATTTGTGATGTCACAGAGGTTGGGCAGGAAAAGCACTACATGATGGGCCATGGGGTAGGCATCCATCAGCAATCTCCCAACCCCCTATGCCAGGAGTTCCCAACCTATGGCCTATGGGCTGGACCTGGCCCACGACACCATTCCATCTGCCTCGTTGCCACCTCCACTGCACCCAGAAGTGGAAGCAGGCATATTTATGTCAGCTGTGTAAAATGCACTCGTGCATGTGCAAACATGTCCACAGCTGTCGTAAATGCAGAAGTGGGCATATTTACGACAGCTGTAAATGTGCCCGCTTCTGCTTTCAGGGTGAATGGTCCAGCCTGCTCAACTGTCCGGGGGCATGGTCAGGCCCATGGCATAAAAAGGTTGGCAACTTCTGCCCTAGGCCTTGCTCTTGGCATTTGGATGTTTCACTGATGTGCATGCACATGATACAAAGAGTCACTATTCTGTTTTAACCCATGATGTCTGGTGTTAACTGGAACATGGGTGCTTGGGCTTTAAAGTCACCATTTTTGTTGTTCAGTCGCACCGTCGATTCTGACCCCTTGTCGGACCACTGTCCGCCAGACACTTCTGTCCTCCACCATCCTCCTCAACTTGCTCAACACTGTGCCCATTGTGTCTACAATACCATCTAGCCATCTCATTTTGGGCTGCCCCCTTCTTTTGTCCTCCACCCTTCCCAGCATCAAGGCTTTCTCCAGTGAATCCTCTCTTCTCATTTGATGTCCAAAGTACCTTAGCTTCATCTTCACTATTTGACCTTCTAAGGAGCAGTCAGGGTCAATTTCTTCTAAGATTGACCTATTTTTTCTCCTCGCTATCCAGGGAACTCTCAAAACTCTCCTCCAACACCACATCTCAAAGGCATCTATTCTTCTGTGCTCAGCTTTCCTAATGGTCCATGTCTCACAACCATACATTGCCACTGGGAATACCATTGCTTTCACTATGCGAATTTTTGTTTGTGATGTGATGTCTCTACTTTTCACTATGTTCCCCAGGTTTCTCATCGCTTGCCTCCTAAGAATCAGTCACCTTTTTATTTCATGGCTGCAATCACCATCTGCAGTGAGCTTTGATCCTAAGAAAGTAAAATCTGTCACTGCTTCTACTTTTCCCCATCTATTTTCCAGGGGCTGATAGGGTGTGTTGCCATGATCTTTGTTTTCTTGATATTGAGTCTCAAGCCAGCTTTTTCACTTTCTTCTTTCAACCTAATCAGGAGCTTCTTTAGGTCCTCCTCACTTTCTGCCATTAGGGTGGTATCATCTGCATATCTCAAATTGTTGATGTTTCTCCCAGCAATTTTGATCCCAAATTGTGATTCCTCCATCCCTGCATTGTGCATTATGTGCTCTGTGTATAAGTTGAATAAGAAGGGTGACAAAATGCAGCCTTGTCTTACTCCTTTTCCTATTCCAAACCACTCTGTCCTTCCGTACCATGCATGGGGGAATTTTTTTCTTCTTCTCCACCTTTAGCCACCAGAAGATTTATCTCATTGCCTAGAGACTCAGAGAAACATATCAATTCACTCAGACTTCTTCAGGTGCTCAGAGACCTGACACCTTATTTTTTCACATCCTCTGAACCTGGACTGTTGGAATGCAGATACACAGAGGTACTACAAAAATATATATTGTGGTCTTTATTGAATTCCAAAATACATAGGCTAAATAAAACTAGCTACTCCTTAAGACAAAATAAAACTCAGGGTTGTTATTCTTGCAACAGACTAACCCAACTCCCTACCCAAAAATACAGATACTGTACTGGCAAGCTAAAGAAATCATTTTAGTTACAACTTTGGTGGAATTTGTGCAGGGAGAGAGATTTTCACTTTCAGTACTCATGCCTCGCCCAGGAAGTCTGGAAATATTAAAAATTTGAAGGACGTATGGCAAAATGGGAGGTGGTAGATGTCAATTTCTAGCTTTGATCTACAGAATTTTGTTCAATTATTTGATCTGGAAAGGCAACGTTCCCAATGCACAAAATGAAGAAATTCTCAGTTTTGAAAAATAGATACTGTAGGAATAAGACAATTTTTTCCCCTGATTGATGGGATAATGAGGAATTCCACAGATGCCTGGGGGCCTAAAATGACCTTCAAGGCTGCTTATGGGCATGATGTATTTTGTCAGCACTTATTTACAAAATTATATACTGATCTCACCATAAGTGCAAAGGTAAATTCTCTTTGTTTTAAAGTAAAAGGAGCGAGAACAGCACAATCTGAAGACTAGGCAATGTTTGAAATGACAAACATTGTCTAAATTTCCAAGACCGAAAGATCTCCGCCTCACCTTAAAGAGCATGACAGACAAATGGGATCTTGAAGTACACCAAGAGTCCAAAACTATCAAACAGGATTTCCCAAAGGAATAATAAATCGAAGAAATAATATTCAAAAAGTCATAGCAGATAACATATGACTAGTGATACCCTCAATGGTTGAATAGGTCTAGAGCAGTGTTTCCCAAACTTTGGTTTTTGGACTTCAATTCCCAGGAGCCTAAACAAATCCCCCAAAGCACTGATCAGCCAATGTACTGATTTAGGCTTCTGGGAAATGGGCCCCACAATGGGAACCACTGGGAGAGCCACCATAACAACCTCTGATCCAAATGTAGCCAAAGCAACAAGAAAAGCAGCATTGCTGATGATTTCAAAATTACCTAGGAGGTCCAAGAGAATTAAGAGTTTCATTTGCTCCCAATGTAACTAGTAATATATTAGGCATATCAGAGAGTAAACAAAACAAAAACAAGGTAGCACTTTAAAGACTAACTGTTATATTTAATATGAGCTTTCGTGGATCAAGTATACTTCACCAGACATGGGAGTATGGGAGTTAGACTTCATGTCATCAATTTATATACACCAGATGCAGAGGCAGAGAGTGATTGGTCAGTATGACAGGTAAGTATTCAAATCAATATGGCTTTTTACAATTGGCAGTAGCAGATGACCTCTGGCTGGTATCTGATATATCGTATATTAATTGATTCCATGCAGTCTCACTCCCATGTCTAACAAAGTGGACTTGATCCATGAAAGCTCACATTAAAACATAACAGTTAGTCTTTAAAATGTTACAGCATTTCTGTTTTGTTTATTCTTTGATATGCCTGAAACACAGACTAACACAGCTACTCTTCCATAGTAATATATTAGTGGATGGTGGGCATTAAGGAAAAGCTTTGGGAATGGTGGCTATATAACACTCTCTGGTTCTATCTATTGATTGATTGATTGATTGATCGATCAGTCAATGAGTATTGCAAACATAAATTGTTTTTACATACTGTATATACTTGGATAACAAAACAAGAACAATAGTAACACAAGAAAACTGTATGCTATAATTTATACACCTAAGTTCATGCTATAATTTATACACGTAAGTTCATTTCACCAGCACCTGAACAGCAGTTGCTTGAACGATTAAATAATTTAAGCATTTCTTTGAACCTAAATGAGAACAAAGTCCCAGGTATGTTTATCAACCAAAGCAGGACATCCGCAACATAGAGGAACTGCCTTCACCATATACTGTCTCTGAAACACTAAGCTGAAGTCACAAGGTTCCCCCCTTCTTTATGGTAACTGTAGCTCCTGCCCCTCTGTCTCTTCTGCTCTTTCTAACTCAAATCCTGAATCACAGCCCTTTCCTAAGATTTCTCCACCCACTGGATTGAATCAGTTAGTCTACAGCTGTTATAGGTTCCCACCAGAATGGACAACAGGTCACCCAAACACTTTTGTTGTTCAGTCGCACAGTCAATTCCGACCCTCTGCGACCCCATGGACCACTGTCCTCCAGGCACTCCTGTCCTCCACCATCCCCCTCAACTCACTCAGCTCTGTGCCCATTATCTCTACAATACCATCTAGCCATCTCATCTTGGGCCATCCCCTTCTTCTTTTGCCCTCTACCCTTCCTTATTATATGCTGAGCTGAGCAAAGTAAAATACACTATACTCTAAAAGAGAAGGTTTGTATAAACCCATTAATTATAAAATCATCCAGATGCATCTGTGGTGGTCAAGCATGTTTTGACCCATATCTTAACCAAAAAATAGACCCGGATCCAAATAATTATTGTCATCTAAAGCTGCCTGGATGCACTGCCCTCTTCAGTCTAGTTTTTAGAACACACATTATCACAAACTCTCTCTTGGTGGACTTCATCTGTCAAGAGGCTCAATTACAATTAGGTTCTCTGGCTGCCCTTTACTCTGAGGTGAGAGGAAGCCCTTTGGGGATGATATTACAGACAAGCTCTTTTCCTGCCTGTTTGTTACTCCTGCTGCTTTTGTGGACTATGTCAGTCCCCCAAGGCAAATCACAATATAAGCCCTCTAAAGTGCAATTAACTCTAAACAAGTAAACATTTAATACAATGAAGCCATCAGTAAAACAGCAGTAAGTACTGTAATGAACTAACAAAATCTACTTTAAAATAAGTAAAAGATGAAGTCACTGTAGTTTTAAGAAGCTCAGAATCAACCAGTTGTCTGAACATCTGCACTTAACTGATTGATTACTGTACTGCTATTTTATTAGAAAGGAATTCCAAAGGTGGTATAGGCTTTCCAAGATCTACAGTTAAGCAATGAGAGCAGGGGTTTGAGCAGTCTCACTAGGCAGTGTTGCCCATAGCTTGTCAATTAGAAATTTAGGAGACAATTTGAAGCTATGCAAGATGTTATGCTTCCAGGGATCACTGAAACAAGGATTGCAAGGGTTTTTTTTTTCACATGATAGTTTGTGCACTTGGGAGGCAAGCTATGAGAAATCTAGGAAACATAATAAAAAGTAGAGACATCACCCTGCCAACACAATGGTATTCCCAGTAGTAATGTATGGTTGTGAGAGCTGGACCATAGGGAAGGCTGAGCGCAGAAGAATAGACACCTTTGAAATCTGGTGTTAGAGGAGAATTTTGAGACTACCCTGGACAGCAAAGACATCAAATAAGTCTATCCTGAAGGAAATCAACCCTGACTGTTCCTTGGAAGGACAAATATTGAAGCTGAAGCTCAAGTACTTTGGTCCCCAAATGAGAAGAGAGGACTCACTTGAGAAGGCCTTGATGCTGGGAAAGATTGAAGTCAAAAGGAGAAGGGGGCGGCATAGGATGAGAAGGCTAGATGACATTGTTGATGCAATGGGCATAGAGCTGAACGGGCTGTGGAGGATAGGAGTGCCTGGCGTGCAGTGGTCCATGGGGTTGCAAAGGGTCAGACTGGACTATGTGACTGAACAACAAAAACAATGTTCGTGCAAACTGTCTTTGTTCAAAACAAAATTTTATTTGTCCTTGAGAAGCAAAGCACATGTATACTGCATTTCTAGAATTTTTCATTTGATATTTTCAGGCCGTGGATAACTGAAGCTGTGGAAACTGAAGCCATGGAAAACTGAAACTGCATTGCATTATTCATGCTACTTAAATTCTGCAAAACAAACAAGCTTAGACTTATACACTGCCCTGCAGCACTTAGTGGGCAGTTCACAAGTTAATTAGCATTTTGCCTCCAACATGCTGGGTACTCCTTTTACTTACTTTGAAAAGGGCCACCGAGCCTCCCTCCTCCCCCAACCATCAAGCAAGGATGCCAAAGCATCCCTATTGTTTCATGCCTTTATCAAAGGGAGGAGGAGGTAGAGTGCCTCATCCCTCCAGATCATATAGTGGCTGGATTTACAGAGAGACCATTATCTACAGATATGCTTACACTCGTGTTGTGGGTGAAAATATGCTCTGTCCTCCCCTATTTTATAACATTAAACTATGCCAAGTCTTGAGTTCTCTCCAGACAAGATGAGTTTCTTCTATGCCAATTATGTGCTGTTGTCAGGGTTCTTGACACTTTGTCAATATGGCTGACTGATGCTTGTTTTTGTTTCAGTGGATGTAGTTTTCAGTTCACTGACCCTCTTCAAATGCTACCAGTGAGCTGGCCTTAAAGCACACCATTTGAGGGTGTTAACCCAGCATGCTGAGAACAGATATGCTACATCTGCAGAAGCATCTCAGATCTGATTGCAATGTAATGAAGAGCCATTTAAGTCATTACTTCCACATAAATTACTCAGTGCTTGTATGTTCCAATCTATAATTGGTGAACATTTTAAGCAGCATGGTTCCTTATCAAAGGGAAGGGGGAACATGAATTGGAGATGAATTGGAATGCCACACATTCTAGCAGCGGGGATACTGTTTGGATAACTTATCAAGGTGCTGGGATGTTATTGTTTAAAAATGCAAATGTTAAGAACATTATGCATATGTGGAAAGGGGAGAATTAACACTAGACCTCAGCATGTCATTTGAAAGACTGTAAAAGATGGTTAAAATGTCCATCTGGCCTAGAACTCTGTTTTCTCTAGTGTAAGCACTTCAGCATCTCTGTTATATAACTGATTGTGCTAAGTTTGAATGTTGAAAAGTGGTATAGTGGAACCTGGCCCCCCAAGGTCAAAGCCTCATGCCTGTCTGAGTAACAGAGACTCTTACACTATCATAGTTCTGTCTGACCTTAGATGGAAACTTTATAGTATCAGATGGCAAAAGAAAAAGGTTCATATCAACAATATCTAATTACAAGCAATCTCTATTGGGGTATACACAGTGGCGTGCTGGGGTATCGGGCAATCAGGCAATATCCCACTCCACCCCAGCAATCTCCGTCCCTGTGGGCAGAATTTTATTTTATTTATTTTTTCTTAACGAAAGGGTGGGAAGGAAGAAGCCAAGCCAGCGCTGCTCAGGTCTTTACTCAAGGGGAAGCAGGGGCAGGGCAGCAACACTGACACGATGGGTGCCTTCCTCCTGCCTTGTCTCTGCCCATTATCCATGTTCCCACCATCCATCCTGGGGAATCAAACCCTGACCTGCTTACAAGGCAAAATTTCAACCTCCAAGCCATGGCAGCTTCACAACCAATGGAACTGCTTTTTGGCAATCTTATAACAGAGAACTCTATGTTAACCAGAGAGGATATAATTGCTTTTAAAATCTGGACTGTAGAAGCCCTAAATGGGAATCAAACTTTGCCTCAGGAGAGACCCTTTGTTTGAAGAAAGGATGCAACATAGAACAGTAATTTTATTATTATTTTATTTATAATTGTAATTATATTTTATAATAATATTTTTTCAAAAAAAATTGAGTCCTAAGCAGGAATCAAACTCAGTACCTTTTGGGCATAGTAAAAAACACTAACCACTTATCCACTACGGATTTCTCTTTAAACCTGTTTTTTTAAAGCAATGATATCCTCTCTGGATAACATAGAGTTCCCTGTTATAAGATTGCCAAAAGCAATTCCATTGGTTGTGGAGCTGCTGTGGCTTAGAGGCTGAAATCTTACCTTGTAAGCAGAAGGTCGGGATTTGATTCTCCTGAAGGGAGTTGAAATTAGAAGGCGAGTGGGAACATATATAATTTTTTAGGGTTAGACACCCTAATCACTCCCTGTCCAGCACCCTTTCAGGGAAGCCAGCACACCCCTGGGTACACAGAAAGAGTCTACAGTACTTGAAAATTGTGGTATTTTTGAACCACAAACAGGTGTACCCTGGGAAACGACAACATGGTGCCAGCTGACCTTTCAGGCAGCATAAAAATCTAAATCTAAATAATATAATAATAATAATAATAATAATAATAATAATAATAATAATAATAATAATAATAATAATAATAATAATAATAATAATAATAATAATAATAGGTGAGGTGAATGGAACTACAGAATGAAGTCACCAAAAGGTGGTTTCATTTTGGCAGTTTCACATCTGGCCTAGACATGAAAGAAGCAGCACTCTCTGTCTTAATGGAAAGTACTGTATTTGAGAGTAATTCCTCTGAATAGAAAGCTCCATTTCTGTTTTTCCTTTATTCTAACGCAAATACCTCCCACATTCAGATCTCAACTACAAGTTATAGGCTGCACAGGCTGCTATGGTGAAGGGGAGAATGCAAGGCACCTGTCTTAAACTTAGTGAAACCATAAGTTAGTCCAGCCCCATATTGCCAAATCCCTTTGGGAATAGCATCCTAGAGTTTTGGGGAAGATTCTACCCCAACTTTACCTAGAGATCCCTGGCACTATTTGGTAATCTTTCATCCAAGTACTAACCTGGTATTTATTTAAAGTATACACAATTGTTTATGTTGATGGTGATATACTGGTTGTTAACCAAAAGAATATGTGTTTAATCTCACCTCCCATATTTTTCCCAAGCAGTTGTTACTGATGTTAAAAACCAAGACCCTTCCACTAAAGCTTATCTAGTGGTACTTTCAGAGTGGAAGGATCAGCCAACAAGGTATTGTGATTGCCCTTGAGATGCTTGAATGTGATCACAATTCTCACATTCTTCAAGAAGGCCTCCACCTCTTTTGCACTGACACAGTTCTTTACAAGAGCAGAGAAGAACTGCCAACTTCACACCCATTTCTGCATATTCCATACCCTTCAACATGCACTATGGAACATAGTGCATGTTGAAGGGTATTGATGCTAGCTATCACAAATGCTCTTGATGTTGCTCTTTTTTGGGTGGATATTATCTGGTATATTTGTCAATTGTACTGTGGTACAATTAACAGATAGATAGATAGATAGATAGATAGATAGATAGATAGATAGATAGATAGATAGATAGATAGATAGATAGATAGATAGATAGATAGATAGATAGAAGGTGGTTACTGTAGAGCTATAGCAAGACATGGCAATAAGAGAACCTGGGCTCTTCTACAGCACATGCACCCAACAAAGTACTTTTTATGTAACCTTTGTCAATTGTATGTGAATTTTCCCTTAATTATTCTCCACACTTTTATCCAATGCAGGTTTGTCACAAAGTATTTTCTGAGCATAATACTCAAAGCCTTGAAAATCTCTAGCTGTTCCCTTTCCTTTCTGAACATTTACCTCAGGAATACTATACAGTATATTGGCTTCTTCCATGCACTTCAAAACCTTTAAACAACTGAAAAAAACTAACATGGAACTAGGCATATCTATCAATGTAACTATGGGACCAAAATTTAAGACTTTCCTTGTTTCCTCCTGCTTAAACAAACATTTTTTTTTATTCTGGATAATGAATGAAAGTATAAACAAACAGGCATTTTTGGATGTATGTAGGGGTGGGCGAAGTGGCGAAGTGTGGGTTTCAGCCACCCGGGGCAGAGGCCAAACTCGCTGCCCCCCTCTAGGCTTGCCAACCCCCTCTAGGCTCACCCCCCTCTAGGCTTGCTACCCCTACGGCCCCCTATTTATCAACTTGCATTTTCTTGCCTTTGAACTGCAAGTTGGCAGGAGCTGGGACAGGTGGGAAGGACCGGAGGCCCCACGCATGCCCAGCAGCACTGCAAGGCAGGGGGAGGAGGGAGAAGGCATGGACACAGGAGCAGTTCAATTCCTTTTGCAGGGGCAGAGCCAGTCCCGTGCCCTGGCTTGGCACTCCTCAACCTTCCAGTCCACTCTCCTTCCCCCTCCGTTCAGCCCAGGTCTCCCAGCTCCAGCTCCTCCCAGCCCTCCCAGAACCAAGGACGGTGCCGTAATGGCACCATCGCTGCAGACGTGGGAAGGAGTGCCCTTGTCACCTCACCTTCCACTGGAACATTTTGCCACCCATCCAAGTTTTGAAATAAAGTAGTCCTAATTCTGGTGCAATGCAGTGCTTTCCCCTTGGCCACGCCAACCTTACCATGCCCACAGAGTAGGTAGTAAAAATATTTAAATCCCACCACTGGATATCCCTCTTTCTCCAACCTACCAACAAACACAAAGCAGCCCAGCCTCCCATCAGAACTGAGAGGTTAGTTTGCCTGCCAGTAATATTTCTTAACTCCTCTACCTGCTGGAGATCAAGGAAACAAGTATATAGTGAGAATTGTGCCTCTTAGTGTACTACAGCAGAATATGAAAAATCAAGTCTATGTTAAATTTGACTGCTATTTATTTTTGGTAGAAATGTTAGAAAGAGAAGCATTCTAAGGGGACCCCATTTATGACAGTACAGTAAATATAGCAAGCTAGAAGTGCCTGGCAAATATTTCCAAATATCTTTTACTTTTATTGATATGTGACATTTCTTGAAAAGCCTTGGTTGGATAACGCATCAGGGAGTTATTTTCCCCCTGTCAGTTGTGTCCCGGGACTTTTGGCTCAAGCAAAAATATAATGCCAGACTCTGAAGGCTGATATATATGATAGGCTGAGAACAATTCAACTCCAAGGCTGAAAAGTAAGAAGAGACCAGAGACAAGTTGCCTTTTAAAATGAATGGTTGTAGCACAACAGCTGTGCTTGGCAGATCATATCCATTGTCTTTACATAGGGAAAAATCTGAATAGACCCATTGCTGTACAGTCATTAAACATGTGCACAAACACTTAATCCCATCAATGATAGCAACTCTTTTGGGTAAATAGCTTGGGAATTGGTATCATCAAGGGATTAAGTGTTTGTGTACATGTTGATGTAACTATGCTGCAATGGGTCTATTTAGATCTCTCCCTATGCCAAAGGGATTGGATGTAGTCCACTAGACATTTAGCTTTGCCACCTCTGTCTTGTGCTGGCTGAGTTTCCATCTCTTTTGTTTTGGCATGAAATTGCCCTCAGCTGCCCTGTGCATCAGTATCCTATCTGAAGCTGGCAGGATGTGTAAATGTAAAGTAGCTTTCTCAGATAATTTTCTCACAATGGATCATTTTCTGCCTAAAAATACTACTTTTAACCCTTTCTTCTTTAAACAACATGTCACTTATTTTGAAACACCTTTGACAGTACCACTTAATGATTATGGTACCACTTAATGATTATGATAACAGACAATTACATTTTTTTTAAATACCCCAAAGTTCACTGATTGTTGTTCCACCACAAACCAATACAAGAAAGAGAAATAAGAGCAAAGATATTTCACTAAAATTCACTAAAATGTTAGATATCACTGTGATGACTTGTATTTATTCTTGGAATAAATCTGGATTAAACATTTTCAAGACGGGGGCCAGGTCACACTCTCTCAGTCAGCTTCAAAGGCCAGATGGCCATTTTGCCGTGCCTGCACAATGGGGTGGTGGTGGCCATTTTGTTCCAACAGCTTCAAAGGGGTGGCCATTTTGTTTCTCAAATTACTTTGGAGGGGTGGGGGAGGCACATGAAATGATGTTGTGGGCTGCATCTGGCCCATGAACCTTAGGTTGGAAACCCCTGGATTAAATGTTACTGAGATCCTAAATATCTAATTTTTAAAATGTCATTTAATTCTTGATTTCTGTTTAAATGGAGACTGAAGAACCTTGGATGAAGAATTATTCCGTTGTTCAATGAATGGCTAACTATAGACTGCTGCCATTTTGAAAGCTCCTGTATTTCTTATATTTCCTCATTCCTGGCAGCATGGCAATCAGGAAAGAAAGTCAGCTAGCTGGATACGTGACAACCCTCTGATGTTACTATCCAAACGTCTCATTAATGGCTACAATAAATTATAGTAAAAAAATTATTGTTAACTTATTGGCTGTGTGCAGTTGCCACATTCACCTAGGAGGTACTGTTGTCAACTGTGTTGCTTCACACAAGCCTAATGGCTTTGATCTCCATAACGTTTTTCAAGCTTGCCTGAGGCTCTGTCTAATTTGGTCATTCTTAATATCTAGACAGATGCTTGATGTGTCAGAATACATTTCATGGAACACACCAATTATTGTGGTACCTTCCCTCTTGTTCTGCTGTTAAAGAACATGTTGGATCAAATGTGGAATTTTTCTTCATACTGTAGAATTTGAAGGCCATTTTTCTCAATGGAATCACCACCAGTCTGTTATGTCAAGTAAATATTACATTAATACATTATATCAAATTATTAGACAGCCATTGTGGTGAGATACATTTAATTTATCCAAGGATAAACACTCAGAAGATACACAGCTATATCAATCTGATTGAAAATAAAACTGTCTGCCTTTCTTTGAAAAAGGAGAGTTGGATTCTCAGTAATGAAAGGTCAGCATTCATGTTTCTAGTAGAAAAAGAGTAAAAATATGTCAAGGCAAACAGCCAGACATCTGAACAAGCTATGGAGGTATTTTTAAGCACTCATCACCGCTAGCAATTGTATTTTGAATGAATGCCATTGTTAAACAAGCTTCTCTCAGAAAAGCCAAAGCAGGCCAGAGATTTTTACTCATAATGCGTGACTACAGGAGGTTCATACGAAACAACAGGAATTAGTGACAGGTTGTAGTGTCAAAATTCAAGACATAATGGTTTAATCCTCTAGTGAAAATGAAGGAAATGAGGGTATAACATACCATTGAATTTTAAAAAAGCTGCTTATTTGCATTTCTTAGCAGTGTTGAGATTTTTAGGGGCAGAGAGAGGAGAGGTCCCCAAGGAACTATAACTACTGATACAGTGTAAATGATATATTTGCTGAGAGATGAAATGCTCCATTCTTAAAGCTTGCTTCACTGTAGAGACACACAAAGGAACTCTATGAAAGGCAAGCCCATGGAGGAATAGAAGGGTGGGTGAGTTAAAAATGAGGTTATCTTTCATTTTGGAAGTAGTGTGAAGGATTAAAGCTGAGTTGGGCTTCTGAAACCCTACAGAAGGCAATGGCATTTTAACAGCCCAGCAGTGTTGCACTGCAGCCTTGGAGAACAGTGGGGGACTAGAATATATAAACCCAACATCCAAGAGCAGCTTGACTACTTCCGTCCACATGGTTTGGACTTGTGTTTTTCAAAGAGCCGCAACTATATCCCTCTACTGCATAACAACCCATTTTCTTCTCAAGCAAGTAAACTCTAAAAAGCAGTTTGTAAGAAATCTGTGGGTGGTCTCTAACACAATGGGACAAGAGGAAGTAAGTTTCATAAAAGAAAAGGGGGGACACATTTCAATTTCAGTGCAGGAGTCAGTGTCTCCACATGTTTAGGATTATAATACTGTATCTCCATCTCAAGGCATAGTCTGTACAGTACTAAGAAATGCTGGGGGGGGGGGCTGTAGCAAATAAACACCTGGAGATTAGCAGATTGCTTAAAGGATGAGTATGTAGAATGTACATGTTCTGCTGGTGTGTGTGAGAAATGGAAACTTGGTTTTTTTAACTGTAACATTTATTACTTCCGTGTATATACCACTTCCCCCTTTTGCTCAATTTAATGTTCAAAGGGGACTGGAAACCAAGGCCTATGAGAAAAGACTGAATGAACTGGGCACATTTAACCAGTGGTGGGATGTCAAAAATTTTACTACCCCACTGTGATGTCATCACAGTGTGGGCGGAGCCAACATCATGATGGCATGATGGCATGGGTGGAGCCAACGACATGACATTATGATGTTGTGGGCAGGGCCAAATAAAAAATAAAAACTATAAAATAAAATAAAAATAAGCACGCGCACACACACACACAAGCCAGGCCACCAGGCCTTTTTAGGAACTGTGGTAAATACAGGCACACCACATCCAAAGGTGAGTGACTTACCCTGGGGAGCAGGCTATAGGGAGTTTCAGACTAGCAGCTTCTCTTCCTCCTCCCCGCTTGGGAGGACAGCAAGGAGGCCATGCATAGATGCCAAGCACTGTAGGTGTGCATGCACACCAAGTGCTTGATTCTCATGCGCAGTTGGGGAACCAGTGAAAAGGTAAGCCCTGAAGGTGGTTCCCCCCAAAAGCTGCTACCAGTTCTCTGGGATACTGGGAAAAAGTTACTGCCGGTTCTGGAGAACTAGTGAGAACCTGTTACATCCCATCACTGCATTTAACCTAGAGCAGTTGTGAGCAGACCTTTGGCTGCAGTACTGCAGTTTAAGTATTATGCCATGGGGCTTCTGTGTTTGTTACATTGACTCTGAGTAATTGATAGTGAGTGAGCGAGAGAGAAAAAAGCAAGCATCAAGTGAGTCACATCAGAGGAGCAGATCTACTGGCAAGTTAAAAAAGAATCAGGGAACTGAGAGATGGAATCTGAGAAGAAGCAAATGAATCAGGATGATAAACTAACTGGTCTTAAATATTTAGAATCTTGAAAAGCAATTTCCATTCTGGGTAGAGAAGGTCACTAGAGCATGATGGAGGTAATCAGGCAGCCTCTAGAGCAGTGGTTCCCAACCTTTTCTGGGCCATGCCCCATCTAAGCATCTCTAAAATCCTGATGACAATTCCCTCTCCCTTGGTGACATATAATTCTTCTTCTTCTTCTTCTTCTTCTTCTTCTTCTTCTTCTTATTATTATTATTATTATTATTATTATTATTATTATTATTATTATTATTATTATTATTATTATTATTATTATTATTATTATTATTATTTATTAGTAGTAGTAGTAGTAGTAGTAGTAGTAGTAGTAGTAGTAGTAGTAGTAGTAGTAGTAGTTCAAATTTATATTGCCGCCCACTCGCCATGGCGACTCAGGGTGGCTTACAAAAAATACATTACAATACAATACAATATGTTGGTATGGGCAACAAATTATTCAAAAAATGAACTCCTATTCATGTGGGGCTGGGTGAATCAAATTAAAATTGCTGGGAGAAGCATCAACAACCTGAGCTATGAAGATGATGCTTACCCTAATGGCAGAAAGTGAAGAAGACCTAAATAACCTCTTATTACAGTGAAATAGGTGAGTGCAAAAGCTGGCCTAAGACTCAACATAAAACAACAACAACACAAGATAATGGCAACCAGCCCTATCGCTTCCTGGCAAATAGAAGGGAAGAAATGGAAGCAGTGACAGACTAGCTTCTTAGGATCCAAGATCACTGCAGATGGTGACTGCAGCCATGAGATAAAAAGATGATCAATTCTTGGGAGGTATGCTACAAGGAACCTAGGGAACATAATAAAAAGTAGAGACATCATCCTGCCAACAAAAGTTCACATAGTCAAAGCAATGGTATTCCCAGTGGTAATGTATGGTTGTGAGAGCTGGACCATAATGAAGGCTGAGGACAGAAGAATAGACACCTTTGAAATCTGGTGCTAGAGGAGAATTTTGAGACTACTCTGGACAGCAAAGACATGAAATAAGTTATCCTGAAGGAAATCGACCCTGACTGCTCCTTGTAAGGCCAAATATTGGAGATGATGCTCAAGTACTTTGGCCACCAAATGAAAAGAGAGGACTCACTTGATGCTGGGAAAGATTGAAAGCAAAAGGAGAAGGGGGCGGCAGAGGATGAGATGGCTAGATGGCATTGTTGATACAATGGTGGTAGAACTGAGCAGGCTGAGGAAGAAGGTGGAGGATAGGGGTGCCTGACATGTAGTGGTCCATGGGGGTTGCAAAGGGTCAGACTCGACTATGCGGCTGAACAACAACATTCATGTGGAAGAAGTCTAAAAGGCCAATCACTCTTAATAACTCATTCTCAAATTCTCTCCCCCCTCCCAAGTGGGGTGTATGCCCCACATTGGGAACCACGGCTCTAGAGACTCATAGCCCCAGAAAACTCCTTGCCATCACCCATAGGAGAGAATGTTACCTCTATAAACTAGAGTGCTCAATTCTCCTTTAAAACGAGGCACTAGCAACTTCCCAGTTGCTTGCAATTTTGCTAAACATGCTGCTATGATCTGGATTGCTGAGATTAAAAAAATGGACCATTCAGGGTCACCTACAAATGATCTTCTGGCTTGAACACTTACGTTAAAGGTAAAGGTCACCCTTGCTCAAAAGCCAGTTGTATCTGACTTTAGGATTCAGTGCTCATCTCTGTTTATAGCCAGAGAGCCAGCACTGTCTGTGTCTGCAGACACTTCCATGGACATGTGGCAGGCATGACTAAACACTGGAGTGCACACAATGCTATTTACCTTTCCACCAAAGTGGTACCTATTTATATACTTGCAAGTTCTTGATTTCAAACTGCTAGGTTGGCAGGAGCTGGGACAGAGATGGGAGCTCAGTCCATCATGCAGCACTCGGGTCTTGAACTGCTGACTTGCCAAACTTTCAGTCATCAAGTTCAGCGTCTTAACCACTAAGCTACCACAGTACTTTAAATGCTTATTGCAAATATAAGCCCTCCAAGTAGTTAGCAAGTTACTTGAGGAATGGGAAGAAAGAGTTGAAAAACAGAGACAAGAAAGTGTTTCTTTAAAAAGAAAGAGCTGGGAAGGTGTTTCCTTAAAAATCATGACTATGAGTACAGGCTATGGCATGATCCACACACATCTTCTATCACCATATACACAACACAACATAGGTGAGGTCATCAACTGGCACTTGACCTGTGTTATATTCTTCCGGAGTCCAGTACCCATAATTATAAAACTAAACGAAATATTAATGTTACACCGCAAATGGAATGATGTTATCTCTTGTTAAGTTACAGCCGTAATTGAATGTAGTTACAATCTCATTACTGGAATAGGGAATTAAATACAAGTACCAAGCCATCTGCTGCCTGGCATGTTTCTGCAAGACAGAGCAGCCAAACAGAGAGCTGGAAGTTCCTTCTTCTAACTTTGGCAGCTTCCAACATGTAGCCCCTGATTTTTCCATCTAACCTATTCCACAGAATTTGTGGAAGATAAAACTGTGGGGAAGTGTCAAGATGATTCATATGCATTATGTGGAGGGAGGGATTTTGTTCTATATAATATTGTTAAGCACTAGCATGGAAAACAGTGATAAAGAGGGAAGCTGCTTCCTATAAATATCGGATGCTCTTCCACTGCAAATTAAACATAATTGTCAAGGTCACATAGTGCAATCAAACACTAATGTTCGTGTTTGATGCTTTTCTGTTGCAGTTAGTTAATTTAATAGTCGTGTATTTAAAAATACAGTCAATATGCTCTGGAGGTTGGAAACTCACTATCTGTTTCACTACTTATTCTAGACCAGGAGTCAGCAAACTTAGCTCTCCAGGTGTTCTTGGACTTCAGTTCCCAGAAGCCCTGATCAGCAGGCGTACTGACTTGGGCTTCTGATAATTGAAGTCCAAGAACACCTGGAGAGCCAAGTTTGCTGACCCCTTCTCTAGAGTTTGTAACTATACTCTTGGATGTGGCCAGAACAGAGTCTTACTGCTAAATTGCCCATTCGTGGACAAAAATGTCTGAATGACCTGGTTTGGCATTGTCAATACAGGTACATCATTTCCTCAAGTGGGTTGAGAAATACCCTACACCTCACCTGAGTGGGTACTTACTGAGCCTGCTGTTCTGGTGGACATTGTAGAAGAATAAGGATCCTCCTCTCACTCCTCATGATTCTTTCTTTAAATTTGACATGGGCTAGATAGTGCTTCAACTGGAGGACATCTTCAAAAGATAACTGTAATCTGGCAGCCCTTCCAATAAAGTACACACCTCCTTAAAAGAAGTCATGTAGCTGCCACAATCCAAATTGCATCCAACTTACAACTCTAATAGGATTTTTAATATGGTGAAATATTCAAGAGTTCAGTGGGAATTTGAACAATGGTCTTTTGATTCCTAGTCCATCAATCTATCCATTGCACTTTACTGACTCTTAAATCCATTGTTGTTACATGATGTCAAGTCACTTCCAATTTATGGAGATACTAAGACTGATCAATCTCCAAAATGTCCTGTCCTCAGCAGTTTTGCTAAAGGTCTTTTAAACTCAAGGCTGTGGTAGAGTCAATCAATTGTTCACAATTACTCTTAATTTCAGTGAGTCTTCTCTAGTTGGGATTAAACTCACTTAAAACCTAGCAGTTTCTGAATATGCAGAGCAAACACCATATCATACACAAGGAAATGAAGGAGAGGAGATTCAAAGGGCAGAATGTCGTTTTATCCCATGCATCTCCAGATGCACTCTCACATTTGGGAAGTTTTCAAATAAAAGCTGAACTACTTTAAGCAAAGTTTGGAACAGCTAGGTTTTGTATGATGATTCCCAAACTATCAGTCTCAATAATCAGGGGTTTTTGAAAATTGTAACTCCCAAAAATACATTTTAAAGGCTGTGAACTCTCTAATACATTATATTCTTACATAAGACGTGTTGGAGTTTCTGTATAACTGAGGCTCACAAGTCGAATACAACTCGTATCCAAGAATGCATTTTTCCTGAAGCAGGAAAAATGTCCCTGGCGTGAATTTGGTTAAGGTGGATCCTATCTTGCCTTGAAGTGATTTTAAGTAATTTTGAGTAATTTTCCTCTTAATCACTTATGTATGCGCAAAGCGAGGGGGAAGGATGAATGGGTAGCAAATTGGACAGACCGCTAACACTGCATCACAAATAAAAATATTATCTGCTACTTGGTATAATCCATGTGTCCTGTACTAAATCAAGTGCGCTGCATCCAAAACTGAAGTCCGATTCTGCCTAGGACAGTGGTGGCAAACCTATGGCACGTGTGGTTCACCATCACTGGCCTAGGACATCATAATCTTAAATTAGCAAATCTCACCCTCTTTGTTAGGTTCTTGCATTAATCACATGGGGTATATTTCCCACAAATGTAGCAAAAAAAATCTGGTTTATTAACACAGTTGCTCCTACTCATATTTAGCTCAAAACAGACTCACTATGCCCTAGCTGTACTATCCAATAAGATGGTTTCACACTAGCAGATGGCACAAGAAGAGAGCCTCTCCGGTCCACTCTGGTGGGATGGACAGATGTTCTCAGGATGACACAGTCCCTTAAGTATCCTGGCTCACTACCATGTAGGGCTTTAAAGGTCATTATCAGCACCTTGAATTGTACCCGGAGGCATACTGGCAGCCAGTGCAGCTCCCGAAGCAGTGGGAAGACACAAGAGTAATGTCAGCACACCATCACTACCTGGGCAGCCACATTCTGGACCAGTTGCAGCCTCCACATGTAATGAAATCACAAAAGAAGGACTAATCCTCCATTAGAAGGCTTCAGGCAAGAGTGTGAATGAGGAAAAGCAGGACATAAATAACCACCATGTGTATTAAGAAAAGCAATTATTTTTAATACAGTCATACACTTTGGATAGAGGATGTTATACTTCATAACATTTCACAGACAGGTGTCATAATGTAATCAAACCTATGCACAGGCACTAACTCAAAAGATGATTAGCCCTGTTTTTTCAAACAACATCTCTTTACTTATAATACACAAGACAAATCATTACTGTTCGCTGCGCTAACCTTTGCTGTTCTGATTGTTCTGTTCCAAAGCAGCCATAAAGCAAAGTAATTCTAGCATCATCTTCTAATCTGTCATTTGCAAATAAAGCTCTGTGTGTATTCATATGGTGCTCAGAAGCAGAAACACTTCTCCTTTTTGTTGCCTGTGATATTTATTGCTCTGCTAATCAGCTCAAGCAAGGTAGAAAAATTCCAGACACCTATGCTGGTCCGACATGAAAAGGGAGGTGGATAGATGAGAGAAACCCAGACTTCCTGGTGAGATGCAAGCCAAAGAACTCCATGCTTCCTAGCAAATAAAAGTCACATTTTAAATCCCCTAGGTGTTCCTTTGAATAAGTATGACAATGTGCAGGATTAGTTTGCCATGCACAGAAGAGCAGACTGAAAACCTAGAAGTCTAAGTATTGTTTTGTCTTTATTCATGTAGACTGGCCAAATACTAGGTGTGCTAAGAGTATCTTTCTTATTGTTTGACATTTCATCTCTTGGTGCCTCCAGGCCAGTTCTTACAGATAGTTTCCCTCCATTGCAAGGGAGCAATACTTGTCCTCTTGAATCACTTGTATGACAGTGACAGCATAGATAAATACATATGTAATTTCGGCTACCTTCCAACACAGCCAAGCATGATTTGTACACTTGCAGTGACAGTTTGTTGAGGTACCCCCAAGATTACATCTGCACTCTTTACCCAAATCCAGTGGTTTATTGCTGTGACATATTCTTATATTAAACAGTGGTGGAATCAAGGCTTTCTTTTTCCCATCCTGTGACATGTTTGCTTTTTCCTTTAACATGAGGGTGAGGAATCAATGCCTGCTCCTTGTTGGTGAATGATGAAGAATTTCTTCTTTTTCATTTGGCTAGAATATTGTTTTGCCTAGGATTGCCTGTTTTTGCATTACATTTGCATGGTCCACTGAATTATACGTGAAAATAAAGGTCTCCTTTGCTCAAAAGCCAGACGTATCTGTCATTGGGGGTGGGTGTGCTCAGTATCCACAGATGTTTCTGTGGTCATGTGGCAGGCATGACTAGATGCCAGAGTACACATAATGCTGTTACCTTTCCCACCAAAGCAGTACCTATTTGCAATTTCTTGCTTTGAAACTGGCAGACAGATGACGGGAACTCAATCTGTTACACAACACTCAGGTCTCAAACTGCTGACCTAAATGAAGATGTGCACTGCCCCCTAGAGTCAGATATGACTGGCTTATGAGCAAGGGAGACCTTTACCTTACCTGTTGCTCCCCATGCATAACATCCTGAAATACCATTTTGTTAAAACTGGAAGTAAACTTGTAAGCCTTTCAGGTCCCCCTCTTCCTCTCTCCTCCAAAATTGTTGTAGTCTCTGTTGTGTCTGGAGGGTCTTTGGGGAGAAATCAGACCCCCAGATCCATGAAAGTTATCCAGCCCAAGTGTAAGAGGTTCAAAAATGGTCCTATAAAAATTCCTAGGCCTTCCCCTTGATTTGTGCTGGATAACATTATGTTTATTAGATGGCCATAGCTGGAGGAAGTTGAAGGTCCCATGGTCCGAGTCATTCCTCCTTCACCTATCTGACATCCTGGCAACTTCTTTTTACAGAACAGATCTGGTGTTGTTTCTGACTGAATCACACTTATAACCTGAGATTCAAAGGCAAAGTAATGAATAATTTATAACACAAGAGAAATCTATCGAGCGATCACGTGACACAAATTATGTTTTAATTAGTTATAATGTGAAAAGATGACAAGTAATTTTGTGCCAGAGCTGGTCAATTTATAAAAAATTAAATTTGACAGACTCATTTCCAATCAAATTTCATTCTTCCAGTTATCTGCAGAGAGAACCCTTTGGCCCGGAGGAAAGTATGAAAACTGAACCTTTCACTCAACTTGGGTAATTACCTTGTGAACTGCCCAGAAAGCGCATAAGCACTTTGGAGCAGCATATACTGTAAATGTAATTGCTATTGCTGTTCTGCATGGACTAACTATATGCCGCTATCATTCTATGTAAAAGAGCATTAGGTCAGTAATACAGTCAAACCTCTATGTACGAATTTAATTCATTCCTCAAGGCTGGTTGTATCCCAAAAAATTCTTATCTTGACTTTCCCATAGGAATGCATTTAATTTGTATCCCCCAAAAAATCTGCTAAAATATTGTATCTCAAACCTGATTTATTTTTGAAATTTCTGGATGTATCTTGAGTTTTTCTTAAGTTGAACCGTTCTTATCTCGAGGTTTGACTGTAATGCAGACTTTTTGGGTTGATAAACATAGAGGCTCTTGCCCAGATATATCAATAAAATGGAAATGGTGAAAATTCAAACACAGGATGGACAGATCTTTGTTTTTCTTGAAGTTAGTTCACCTGTGGATAAGGCAGGATTAGCTATGGTTCTTTGCCTTTTCTGAGCATGTTAAGTCTTCTCATCTTCATTCTAACTGATACTTCAGCTAGCAGCAGTGAAAGCTCTCCCTGGCAATATGTTAGGGTACATCTCAGGCAATGTTTCACTGTGAAAAGAATTCCCCAAGACCAGAGAAGGCCTCATTGATCTTCTAAACAGTGGTTCCCACTATTTCCGCTGGCCAAGGGAGCTATCTAGAGAGTCAGCCCATTCCAAAGCATGCCCAGAACTGTCATCTGTTATGCTCCGAGGACCTCCTCAGGATGAGAGAAAGGGGTTGCCATTTTAATAGACAGTTCACAGTGCATTGCTTTGTTCTGTTCAAGACTGTTTCACATACTAGTCTCCTACGGCAACCTTTGCATTTGGGCCATAATGGCACTGAAGCTATGAAAAAGAATCCAAGAATTAGAGTGATTCACACAATTAATGTACAAATGCACAGTGTGGAATTTGTTGTAACTGGTAAGCAAATACAGTAAAATTTTCTAGAGCCCTCTCTATGTTGCCATGTTGATCCAATTACTCATGTTTGGAAGAGTGCTTCATTGTAGTGGGGACAATTTGCCATCTATCCTGCTCTACGACCTGAAAGCTCTTTTCTTTCAGCCTTTGTGAAACACTAACGATGGCTCTGGATCTGTGTTTCCCAATGTGGGGCCCTTGCCCCACAGCAAGACTTCAATTCCCAGAAGCCTAAGTCAGTACACTGGCTGATCAGTACTTTGGGGAATTGACTTAGGTTTCTGGGAATTGAAGTCTAATAACCAAAGGTTGGGGAACACTGCTCTAGATTATTGTCTTTTCTTTACATGATGTTGATGGAAAGCCTTGGGGGCGGGGAATATGGTTTTTTAAAAAAAAAATTCCATGAGAACTAACTGCTTGTACTCTTTACTAAAAGCTGGGTTCTATTATAACCTTACAGTATATGTTGAAGCTAGTTGACTGGTGCAGACTGTCAGCACAACCAACGTTTCCAAGTCTTTTACTATGCATCTCAGAGGCTTTCTCCTGACCTGAGACATAAGCAAAGAGGTATACAATCCTGTACTGAAAGTGTAGGAAAGCTGTGGCTTTCCAGATGTTATCAAACTCCAGCTCGTCAGTCATAGCTGTCTAATCTACCCAATGAAAAGGAACTATGGACACTGTAATCTAATATGGAGAGTTGCAATTATTCCTCTCCCGTGAATCTGCTCTGAACGGCAGCCAAGACACAGCAGACTAATTGTTATAAGTAAGTAGTTAGGAGTTGCCTTTAATTCCATTTCCACAGATGCCAGGGATTTTATTTTATTTAAATTTTTTGATGTACATATTATGTTGTTTTATTTTATTGTTTATTTTATTATGTTATTTTGTTATTTGTATGTGCATTGCCCAGAGTGGGAAATATCCTAGAGGGGTGGTATAAAATGCAATCAATCAATCAATCAAATTCATTTCTTATAGAATGCTGCAGAGTAGTAGTAATAGTAGTTGTTGTCATCATGATTGTCATCTTCATTGTCATTTCATTGTAATTGTCATCATTATCCTCAACCATCACCACCAACACCACCATAATCATTGTCATCGTCAACAGCAGTAGCATACAGTTTGTGAGTTTGGACTGCAACTCCAAAACTTAAATAATGTACACATTTAATAATAATGAGCTCATGTAATCAGTGGTGTAGGGCGGGTTTCAGCTGCCCAGGGCACAGGCCAAACTTGCCACCCCCATCTAGGCCCTCGGTGGGGACCAGGGGTCGCTTATTCCTCCTCTGCTGCCTTCATCCTCCTCTTCTTCAGGCTTCCTCTTCCTTACAGCCAGCTCGTGGCACCAGGTGCTGCTGCGCAGGGCCCAGGGCCACCCTTGGTCCAAGGTCGAGACCCAGAGGCTGAGGTGATGCGACACAAGCCCAGCAAAGAGCCCACCATTGGCATCCCAGGCGTGCAGCCACTCCACCTCTGAGTCCGCCGGCGGTGCCCAGGAGGGCAGGAAGTGAGGCCAGTGGCCGTTGTGGCCATGCATCCACAGCTGGAGC
Organism: Furcifer pardalis; assembly: GCA_030440675.1. NCBI lineage: Eukaryota > Metazoa > Chordata > Lepidosauria > Squamata > Chamaeleonidae > Furcifer > Furcifer pardalis. Next base: position 87,067,188 of record CP126892.1, read on the forward strand.
AGCGCCAGCCAGGCATTGCGGGTGTGTGTGTGTGTGTGTCTTTGGACCGTCCCGACAGTAGACTCCCCACCCCAGCCACCAAGAAGTCCAGGGCTGCAGCGGCGGTGCCCCCCGCAAAGTGCCACCCGGGGCAGGCCACCCCCCTCGCCCCACACGCTATGCCAGTGCATTTAATAATAATGAAACTAAGCATACCTACTAAGAAAGATGTCCAACCACAGACAACAGGACGTCCCTGCAGTTGTGGTTGAGAGTAGGCAGTCAGTTTTCCACCCACAAGTTGTGAAGAGGTTGGCCTGAGAGGGAAGTGGATACAAAGCTTGTGCTATAGGGAACTATGCTTATGAATGAAAGGTCAACAGGCTTACCATGAAGGACCCTGTCAGTGCCAAGCAATTACTTTCAAGATTTTTGTCAAAAGAAAACTCACTCCTGCCATGGTGGAGGTGCATTAACTCTAAGTGCAACACTCACTGGGACACAGTCAATTGTAACACCAACATTCTTTGACCTTTTGGAAGCAGAGAGGGCCATTCAACACTGATCACACAAATCTGCAGTTTCAAAGGCTCTTATCTACTTTATACTGACCACTGTGTGTTGGAAACCTTCTCTTTTGGTCTTTGCAAATTAACCCAGCGTGACCTGTCAAAGATTGAATTGCTTCAAAGAGAGAAGCAGAGGGAACCATCATAATTATTACACTATGAGTCCAAGGCATTTGTCATTTTGCATTAAAGTTACCCAAAATAATGCAGTTCTCTCTCTCTCTCTCTCTCTCTCTCTCTCTCTCTGTATAGAGGGTTATTTAATCATTTTAGACAATGGGGAAAGAGGGTCTTGCAGTGAAATATAAAGTTCCTTCATCTTCAGTGATCTACCCTGTTAGTAGCAGAAATGGAAGCTGGATAAGGAATTGAATAATATAAAAAGAGAGAGAGAATAAACCAAATCACTTATTTTAGGGACTTTAGTCTATCCATATCCATTATGTTTGTATTTCCAGATGAGAACCTCCATATTATCTTTTTCCTAATGAGATTTGTCAGATGTCCTATGACATTTGCTCTAACTCATTAGCCCCTTATTCCATCTCGGGAATAAGTTCAGTTGTGTAGCTTAAACCCCATAGCTAAATGTTTCTCTTTGTTCCCCTGTTCCATTTTTTTAGCATCTAGAGTGTGTTTTTTTTTAAAAAAAGAATGAAACAGAAATAAAAAAATCAGAGCTCTGATGTATTTTTTTAGAATGTCCTGATATTTTGTAATCTGTAATTGTTACTGGAGATTTTTGGGATGTATTTGGATATGTTTTGTGATGCTATTCTTGCTATGTGATATTTGTAATTTGCTATGTGATATATGTAATAGTTTTTTATGCTATGGAATTTTGCTATGTAATTGTAACTGTTTCCTCTGTGAGCTGCCCAGAATCGCTGTGCGAATGGGGCAGCATATAAGTTGAAATATACAATACAATACAATACAATACAATACAATACAATACAATACAATACAATACAATACAATACAGCTCATCATGGTTCCTAGGGAAAGTATATATCTTTGATATACATGTATGCAAAACAAGTTTTTGACATTTGCTCTCACATGGTATGAAATTTGTGAGGTGGCTCTATATACTTAATTTGTTGGGGATTTTTTAAAACAAAATATGATTTTTCAATCGTAGTTGCCCCCACTTTAGGTACCCGTGCATGCATATACTTAAGCTATTTTTTTTTAAAAAAAGATCTTGTTCCAGGCAACAAAAGCGATGCAAAGACAGAAAATCTGTGCTTTGGATATTTTGAAGTGAACCCATTTCAAAGATCAAAAGGTTTGGTTTATAGATCAGATAAGGATGAGTAATAATCTATGGAAGCTTTCTTCAAAGTATTAGCTTCTTACTGCTATCAGAACCAAAATGCCAACCACATCCAATCCATGACTTTTACTAATATGAATGCCCACATAATTCAGGGAACTTCCATTGCTTTTATGCTCTTAATATCCTTACAGTGTGTTAAAGGCTTTCTAATGGCTGCTTTTTCCATTACTGCCTATGAAATTCTCCTGCCACATCAGTCAGGTTAGCCCCTCTGGAATTCCTATTTGCTGATTGAATATCCTGTTAGATACAGTAATACCCCGGATAACGATTGCATCAGATAACGCTAAAACTGCATAACGAAGACCAATTTGGGGGGAAGATTTGCACCAGATAATGTTCTTTTTAGCGTTATCCGATACAGTCGTTCTTAGCAGCAGGGTGGCTGGAAAGCTGAATAGGGTTCTCTGTTCAGCTTCCCAGCCACCCTGCAGCTATGGAAGCAGGGGGTGGCTGGAAAGCTCCCCCGTCGGCTTCCCCAGCCACCCCACAGCTGCAGGCAAGGGCGGGTGGCTAGGGAAGCCAACAGGGAGTCCCCGTCAGCTTCCCCAGCCACCCTGCAGCTGTAGATCAGGTCCTCTGATCTCTCTGGAGCAGGCAGGGTACCCGATCTACAGCTGTTACTGGGCTTCCACGACATCCCCAGCCAGTGGAGCAAGTCAAAACATCAGAGTTCGAACCCTGACGTTTTGGCTTGCTGCACTTACTGAGGATGTCAGGGAAGCCCAGAAACAGTTTAGATTGGGTCTTCCCACCTCCCTGGACCTGGCAGGGGGGTCAGGGACCCCAAAATTGGTTAAAAATTGACTTTTTTTACCAATTTTGGGGTCCCTGACCCCCCTGCCAGGTCCAGGGAGGTAGGAAGACCCGATCCAAGCTGTTTCTGGGCTTCCCCAATGTCATCAGCAAGTGCAGCAAGCCAAAACATCAGGATTCAAATCCCGATGTTCTGGCTTGCTACAGCCTTCAGGGAAACAGGGCTTTTTTTAACGTTGTGTGATCAATGTATCGCACAACGTTAAAAACCGGATAACAACGAGACTTGTGGAACCAAGTCTCATCATTATCTGGGGTACTAGTGTATAGATGTTCTCAGTAAAGAATCTTTATATACAATTTAATGTACAAATTAACACCAGCTTCTTCACATTAGAAATGCAAGCTATTAGTACCAACACTGCTTATCACAGGAAGACAGCAGCTGCCACGTCACCTGCACACATTGTTTATGTAGAAATACCGCAAGTGAACAAGGGCAAACATCCAATGGGCAAATGCAGTCAGACTCATCTTCTTTTTATTTTATACATTCACAATCACTCTTCAGTCAGCATGTCTCAAACCAACATGCGTCTTTGGGGAAGGATCTGATCACTGTATGAAATGTTTAAGACGCTTGATCCTCCTACAAAGCTTAGTCTTAATTAATAACAATGTTCACTCAGTTTGCCTATAATCGGTGAACTGCATTTTCTGTTCTCTTTTGTCATTATGTATTCATATTGCTAGGATTATTTATGTTAAAATCCTAGTTTAAAAAAGAGAAGTAGAATCACTTGTGAAGGGAAGTCTATGCAAATATCTCTCACAAATTTCACCTTAAGGTGCTAAAAGACAGTGGAATCACAACAATCTCTTTTTCTAGTGATCAGTCATATGCCTTTTGTATTTTCCATACACTCAGAATCTCAATGAAATAGCAAGAAGACTTTCTTCAAGAGAGACTCTTCATGTGGACTTTCTGTATATTTTCAGCACAGGAATGAAAGAAGAAACATATTCTTGATCAATGTTTCCCAACCTATAGTTTTTGGTCTTCAATTCTCAGAAACCTAAGTCAGTACATTGGCTGATCACTGCTTTTGGGAATTGACTTAGGCATCTGGGAACTGAAATTCAAGAGCCAAAGGTTGGGAAACATTGCTCTAGATACACCACACTCATTGGCTGGGATGCAGCAGTACATTCTAGCTAGATTCCATTCCACTCAGATCCACTGTGGTCTGCCCAGATGAGCCAGATATTTGCTACTAGGCAGAGTTTACAAAAACAACAATGCATTTGAATCAATTGGGGGTTTTTTCTAGATTTATTGATGAAGATTGGTGTGAAGGGTCAGGTTGACACATATGGCTAAGCTGTGACCCCCCGAGTTTCAATTGTAATCCTCCTTCCTCATCCTCATCCTTATTACTGCTCTCTATTCACATGTTCTACCACACAATCAATCAAGAAGAATACAGAGAATCTTCAGCGTCTGGGAATGACTATGAAGATTTTGGGTGAGAGCACAACTGGAAAAAAATGGAGGAAAAGTTAGCATTGAAGGTATCTCTTGGCCCAGAGGTCTTCAAAAGCTATAGCCAGCACTGTTACTATGTAACATTTCAGCTTTTGCACCAAGAGAGGCCATTAATAGCCATTAAGTAGTAGCCAAAGTTATGTGCTGTTTCTGGGACTCAAAGTGGATCAGTAACAGTGATTCCAAGTCCTACCTGAGAGAGATGACAGGAAGGATGCCATGGTTGATGGTATTGAAAGCTACTGAGAGGTCCTAAAGAACCAAGAAAGAAGCATTCCCTCTGTCCCCTTCCCTGCACAACCTATCCATCAAGTTGCCCCAAGCGGTCTCTGTTCTGTTCCATCTAGATACTAAATCAGGAGTGGCCAACCTATGACCAATGGGCCAGACTCAGCCAGCGGCACCATTTCATGTGCCCCCCCCCTTGCCACTGCCGGAAGCAGAAGCAGCCATAAAACATGCCCAGACATGCATAAATGCACCCACGCTTGCCGTTAATGCTGCCATAAATGCACCTGCTGCTGCTGTAAATGTGTTTATGACAGCCTGCTCAGCTGTCTGAGGGCATGATCCGGCGTGCAGTACAAGAAGGTTGGGAACCTCTGTACTAGGTGCAGAATCAAGGATGGGTAATTGCAAAAGGGTTTGTGAGCTGCATATCCTGTCTTCCCTCCCAGGATACCAGTAGGCAGCCATACCTACACTTTGTATTTCACACAATTCCCAACCATGACCTAAACTGAACATCTCTGCAACAGCCATACCACATTAAATAAATAACTTAATTCTGAACATTATAACCATGATTTCAAGAGTTAACCGCAAAATAATATATTCACAGCTTGAATCTGATAGCTGCTGCTGATTATGTTATCAAGGAGAGGAGGAAACAGATATCTCACTTTAGGTGTGTTAAAAATGGATGAGAAGCAAAACCACAGAGCTGTCATAAAAAGTGCATAAATGTGGCTCCTTACACTGCAAAGCTCTGCAGATAGACAAAAAGGTTATATTTCAGCAAGCTAGCTGTATAAAAAATTTAAGCTAACCCCAGCTCCGTTTTTGTTCTGATGCCTGAAGGGAACTGAGAAGCAAGGAGGCAGTCACTTTAGAACTAAGAGCTATAAAATGTTTATCTCTGTAAGTTCAAAGTACAGGTTGACATTATCATCTTTAAGAAATAATCAGGAAATCATTTAAAGTAAGATCTCAATTTGCTTTAGTCCTTCATACTCATTTTTTACCCTGCCATGTCCAGGCCAGATGTGAAACTGACAAAATGAAGCCACCTTTGGGGAGTTCATTCTGTAGTTCCTTTTGCCTGACCAAGTGTGAGAAAGATTAGCCAGCACAAGATGAGCGATTGTGAGAGCCTTGTCGAGCTGCAGGTGCTTGAGTGGTCTAACTAGGCAGTGTTGCCCATCACTTGTCAATGATGTTAGGCTGGGACTAAAACTCACCAAAGCATCCTCCATCACATCCCTTGGGCCAGGTGAAAGTGGAGGCCACACATCATGGTCCACCTAGCTAGTGGATGGCATGATATTCAACTGGCTAAAAAACTGCATGCAGATGGTCCAGAACATCTGGACTTCTACCTTTTGCCTGCCTCCATTGAAACACATGTGAATAATTTAATGAAGCAAGAAAGGAGTGGAGTGGGGTCATGACTAAAGCAATTAAAGTAATGATGGGGAAAATCAGAGACTCTGAGAAGCTAGCGGAAAACATGTACGTCTCTCACAATGTGCAAATTTTCCAAGGCTCAGAACAATGGGAGAAAGTATGTCATAGGCTCAAATAGAATCATATTACACTGTAGTACACTATGGATAGTCTATGTTAACTATGCCTGCAGCTAATTTACATGTATAATGTTATCTCTCTCTCAGCAAAGACTACTTATGCACAGGTGTTCACTGTATGGTCAATTTTAAAGGAAATGGATTACAAGATCCCTTCATGATTCAGTGTGACTGTTAAGTGATAAGAATGTATGTGAAGACATCTAAGAAGCTTCTAAAAATTGAGAGAGAGAGAGAGAGAGAGAGAGAGAGAAAGTGAACAGAAAGATAATCACAGTCTTCCTATAAATTCTCTCAAACATCCCCAGGCTCTGATGAACACTTCAAGGTCATCAAACGTGCATAGCTGGTTCAAGAGAATCATTCAAGAGATGCATATGTAGGTGTGTACTTTTCAGAAAAGAAAATTGAGACATAGGAATGAAAGAAAGATGATAGTGAAGAGAAAGTCAGTGGTGTAGTAGCAAATTTGGAAGTCCATGTGCTCATTCTGATGGTCACCATACCCAATTCCCCACATAACAATGTTCCAAGAATGTAGATTGCTACACCAGTCTATATTGTCAAACAAGGAACAGGTATTTTCTAAAGTTAATTGATCTTAATTACCTATACAAGACCAAACTAGCCTCAGATGCTTTACATGACAGCCAAAATAGCCTGCAAAGGTATTTTTGTCTGGGATTCCATTTCTGCTTTCAGTTATTCTGACAAATTGCAACTAAGCTCAAAGAAAAAGGAAGTCAGGGAGATAACATAGTCCCATCCCCTGCCCTAAACAGAAAGTCCTGGAGTTTGGACCATATAACTGCTGCCTCCATTATAGCACTAAAATACTAGCTCAGGGGTACATACACCTTTCTAGGGACCTAATTAGGGCAATGATATAATTTTATCTGTACTTATATAGGTAAAGGTTTCCCTTGCTTTAAAGCCAGTCTTATCCAACGCTAGGGTATGGTGCTCATCTCCGTTTACAGCGAAAGAGTCAGAATTGTCTGTAGACGTTTCTGTGGTCATGTGGCAGGCATGACTAGACATTGGAAGTGCACCGAAGAGGTACTTCTTTATCTACTTGAAATTTCTTGCTAGGTTAGCAGGAGCTGGGACAGACAATGGGAGTTTGCCCATCTCAGTACTCGGGTCTCAAACTATGACCTGATGACCCTCTGGTTGTCATGCTCAGTGTTTTAACTACTAATCCATCCAGCCCCACCATACTTATATATGTATTTGTATAAAGTAGGGGTTCTCAATGTTTTCCCGTCAGGGGCCTGACCATGCCCTTTCATACAGTTAAGCAGGCTGGACATGTTTCCCCTGCCATAAACACTGCTGTAAAACACATCCACAGCTGTTGTAAATGCATTTACAACAGCCACGGGTACATTTACAGTGTGGTTTTGGCAGTTTTTGCCACTTCCAGCAGTGGTGGTGGTGGGAGCGAGGGTGGTACATTTTTTGCTGTTTTGATGTTCTGCTGCTTCTGCCGCTTCTGGTGGTGATGGCGAAGACAGCGGACCACATGAAAAGGCACCATGGGCTGAGGCCAGCCCATGGACCATAGGTTGTGAACTCAATATAAACTGTACACTGTAGTTACATAGTGAACAAATATTGCAAACCACCATTATATTTTTCCCTCTAATGGAACCAAGCCTGGGTCACACTCCCTCTGAAACATCTTACCATAGCAAAAATGGGGTCCACACAACTGTATACTAGTATAGAATATTTAGGAGATTTTTATGTATATACTGCTTTCAAAAGGAAGCCCACCCAGAAGCTTATATCTCTATAATGTCAGTCTCAATGACAGTAGAGATTTACAAAGAGGCCCCAGTACACCCACCTATGCTTGCCCCTCAGGTATGCCTATTTTCATTCTGAATTGTGAGATGAAGAAATGTACTGCTTTACATAATAATTCATTTTACTCGGCAACAGAACTTTGCTTGGGGGCTGCTTTGTCTCGCCCTCTTTCAGCTCATCCTCACATATCATAAGCTATTATGTCACCTTCTACCCTCCAAGGCATCCCACTCAGCTGGAGGTTCAGAACAACACTACCAATGTCATGGTTTATTTTCTTCCCACTTGGAGACAGACGGTCCCATCCTTGAGCATTATGTGGCTCCACAAGTCCTCATTTAAGGCTGTTCCATCTTACTGACCTTATTTCTAACAAGGTTTCCTTACCACAATATACAAAAGTGTAATGTGTGCCTTCCAAAGGAAATGTGGATTAATATGTAATAAAAATGTATAATAGAAACCCTAACTTCATGCTCTGGATGCAAGGAAATTCCCTGCTCTTTGCTAATCCAGGATAAATGAACTAACTTTAATTCTATTCCACTTTGGTTCCCAGACATTCATCCTTTTAAGTCTCCTTCATGTTTCCATATCAATGTTTGATTTAAAAAAATATATATATAAGAGCCCCGATGGCACCGTGGTTCTTCTTGTTTCATGCCTAGGTCAGACGTTAAATTGCCACTTTTAGTGAATTCATTCCATAGTTCCTCCCCTGGACAGCGAGGAAAACAAATAAATCAATCCTAAAAGAAATCAACCCTAACTGCTCCTTAGAAGGTGAAATAGTGAAGATGAAGCTAAAGTACTTAAGTTTGGACACCAAATGAGAAGAGAGAATTCACTTGAGAAAACCTTGATGCTGGGAAAGGTGGATGGCAAAAGAAGAAGGGGATGGCCAAAAATGAGATGGCTAGATGGTATTGAAGATGCAATGGGCACGAAGCTGAGGAAGATGGTGGAGAACAGAGGTGCCTGGCGGGCAATTCTCCGTAGGGTCGCAAAGGGTCAGAATTGACTGTGTGACTGAACAACAAAAGTCTGAGAAAGATTAGCTTGCAAAACAAGGTTGCCATTGCTCAGGGTACGTCTGATCGTGGTAAAAAATACCAATGTAAACAAAATGTAATGCTTCATTTTGGCAGTCCAGTATTTGATTGGGACATGAAAGAGAGAGAGACCAGAGTCTACATTGAGCATGTTTATGTGTTCAGATGTTAATATTATGTCAGTCATTAACACAGTGTCTGACTCTGCAACATTTTTATGCTAGTGTCACACAATGACTGTTTATTTTGGTGGTGAATTGCCCCAGGTATGAAAGTCTGCACTGACATGTGCTGTTAGATGCTGAGTAATAAAACTCAGAATTCAACAGCAAATGCTGCAGCAGAAATCTTAACAAGAGGCAATGCAGCACTGAGATTCATGCCAATTGAGTTATGCTGGGGTAATGCAAACAGTCATTGCATTACCCTAGCATTAAAATCTTGCAGAATCAGCCACTTTATTAACACCTGATCACATAAATATGCTCAATGTAAATTCTAGTGACATTACAGAACAAATGAGAATAATTTTAAAAAATCTTAGGAGAGAAACATTACATTTTGTTTGCATTGATCTATATTTGAGAGGTATTTACATAATGGATGTATCAAAAAAATCTTTAGTAAACAGCCAGAGAAGTTCCATCTCTCTCCTGCCACGCCGACGTCTTCGCCTCCCCCGGATTCGCTACACCTGTCCGGGGGAGTGAAGAGGACTGCGCTGGCAGGTGCTCCAGCCAGAGACGCTGCATCTCTCTCCTGCCACGCCGATGTCTTCGCTTCCCCCGGATTCGCTACACCTGTCCGGGGGAGTGAAAAGGCTTCCAGAGCATGCTTGTGGTTAGGGTGAGAACCCTGACATTGTTGGATCATGTCCTGTATTTTTATATTGTATTACTGAGACTATATTGTATTACTGAGACTATGTCATGTATAAGTAACTGAAATTTGTACTTTGTAACCTTATTTTGCAGTGTGGTTTTGTTTTATTGCACTGCTGTACTGGATTGTTATATTTATTGTGTTATACTGTATGACCTTGATTATGTTATATTACTTTTGACTGTCTTATATGTATGTTTTCTGTAAACCGCCCTGAGTCGGTTGTACTGAGTAGGGCGGTATATAAATTGAATAAATGAAATGAAATGAAATGAAACTGACTGTATACCAAATGAACAGCATATTATCCTGATAATTTGTACTCCTGACAAATGCAATCAAGATGAATATATCTATACTGAGTTGAAAGGGCTGTGTGTGTGTGTGTGTGTGTGTGTGTGTGTGTGTGTGTGTGTGTGTGTGTGTGTGTGTGTGTGTGTGTGTGTGTGTGTGTGTGTGTGTGTGTGTGTGTGTGTGTGTGTGAGAGAGAGAGAGAGAGAGAGAGAGAGAGAGTTCTCAGAGGTTCATAGCAGAGAAGGTAATTTATTCCCCAATGCATTTTTACTTAAAACTTTCCTTAGGGCTAACACTTCAAAGAAAAACAAAATAAAATCTAATCTTCCATGTCATCTTAAAGACCATTTGTGCAACAAAAAACACACAGGAATTTTGCAAAACCAGCAAAGCAAATCCCACTGTATAGTTTGCTTTCTTGTTTCCATTGCATTTCAGCGTCTTCTGCAGCATTGTTAACAATTGTTTGCTAGACCAATATGGCTCAGGGTGTTTACACATGTCCCAATTGCACTGCATTATGGATTTCTTCTTCTTCTCTGCTTCCCCTTTTACCCCATTGGGTGTCAAGGGAGATGCAAGGTTTTTGTTCTGGCACTTCTAGTGGCCTTCACCAGTGTTATTTAGTGTTCTTGTAAAATTTTTTGATGTTATATCTCCACCTTCCTCTGGGTCTGCCTCATGGCCTTTGTCCTTCTCTTCTCTCCATATATGCATTGTAAGGGATGGAATTCCAAGACTTTTTCTCCAAATGGGCAAACCACTTTATTTATTGTCTGTGTATGTAGTGCAAGACTGGTCCTGTTCCAATTATTTCCCTTATAACCTCATTTCTGATTTTATCCCTTCTAGTTACTCCAGCAGCCTTCTTCAGACATCTCATTTCTGTGGTGACCAAGTTTTTCTTATGTTTTGTTGTAAGTGTCCATGTTTGGCACTGGTAACATAAGGTGGGAATGAATGTTCTTTGTATGAGGTGTTTCCTACGGGTTTGGTCTTAAAATTAGTGTTACACATGCATATATGGATCGTGGGTTTCGAAATCTTAAGTCTGCAGGATATGATCACTTTAAAATTCTCAAATAAATTCACTGAAACAAAAGAACACATCTGTCTCAATGTAGTAGTAGAATTGCAAATTAAGCCCTGAATCCCCTTCAATGAATTTGTGAAAGCACAGAGCAGTGAACTGAGCTGACTAGCTCTAAGGAACAAGGAGCAATGTACACTGTCACATTGACGCTGAGCACTTATTACAATTGGCTTCTTATGTACATTGGGTTTTTCAACTTAAAAAAAGAAATGCAAAATCCCTTGCAGCAAGAGTCTGCACTTTCTCCTATCTGCACAGAACGTGCGCTACGGTAATTTTACTTGCAAATTACAAAGTTCTCAAAAAGTACACCAGTGTCAAAAAAGCCAATTCCCAACAAAATGCATTACATTAGAAATTGGTACCATTTCTGTCCTCATGCAATGAATCACCGAATACATCATGGCTTTAGGGCCATGCTAATGCAGAAAAATGTACTTTAATAATGAATGTGATGCCTTTTCTCTGCCTTGGGAAGAGGCGGATTTGGATGGGAAGAGATCATGAGCAGCTTTACATTTGGTAGGGTGGTTTCTGCTGCTGTAGCTGATCAGAAAGACAGCAAGGCTCTGTCATGCTACTTTTCTTTTCTCTAGGCTATAGTGGAACATGTACAAGTGAGGAAATCAGAACTTCATGCTGGAGAACAATGCAGTGCTTTCTCTTTGAGGGAGAGGGAGAGGAGATGGAGGATGATAATGATGAAGAAGATAGCAAAAGAGAAGGGTTTTTCCCCTTTCTTGGCCAGCATCGCAAAAATGTCTAATGTGCACTCATTTTATAGAATGAGAATAACAAACTTAATTATTTCCCTTACCAAGCTCTCACAGAGATACAGTAAAACCCTGACTTACGTATGCCTTGAGTTACATAATATTTGACTTTCAGTAATGATTTTGTGCTAAAATCATGTCCTGATTTACATAAATGTCCTGATTTAAGTAACACAGTTTCCTATGGGTTTGCTTCAAGTTACGTAAAAAATTCATTTTCCCTAGGAGTTTGCTTCAATTTACATAAAAATTCATTTCCCCTATGGATTTGCTTCAATTTATGTTAAAAATGCATTTCCCCTATGGGTTTGCTTTGAGTTATGTAAAAACTGATTTACATAAAAGCCTATGGAATAGACTTTTTACGCAAATAAGGGTTTTACTGTATTTGCAAATGTCCATATATCAATGCTTTCTGGTTTGATCTGGCATGGAAATCTTTCTTGAAGGGCATAACTTACCACAACTGTCTTTACTTTGGACTCTGTCACAAACAAATAATCTGATCTAGTTTTACAAATATTAGTAGGGGTAATATATTTATCCAGAAGCACATCATATGGACATGGATCAATAAATCTCTATACTGGATTGGCAGAAAGACAAATCACTGGTACTAGACCAAATGAAGATTGTGCTTTCTCTAAAAACAAAAATAACTAAACTGACATATTCAAGGCATATTAGATTGAAGACAAGATTTATTGGAAAAGACAATAATGCCATGGGAGGTGAAAAGGAGGAGAGTTCTAAACATGAAGGAAGCCACACCCTTTATATTAACAACAGGACCTTGGGGGTCTCAGTAATTCCTAGGGTCACCATTAGTTATAAGTGATTCAATGGCAAATAACAGCTACAGAAAATCTTCCTCCTAGTGCAGTGATGGATGGACAAACCTGACATTGTCATTTTAACTCACATCCAGTTTATGTGAATTTCGGTAAATTCAGGTAAAAATGAATTAAAACAAATTCTAGTCCATCACTAAATGAACAGCATTTAGGGATGTGCAGGGTGGCTCTTATTTTGTTTTGGAGTCTGGGTCCCTTTCGGTAAACCCCACCATCCTCAAGCTTTCAGTTTCTTTCACTTTGAGTTTTTAATGGAGAATAAACTCAATCCAAAATGCAGATCTCAGAAGCTCTCTTAACAACCACCACTAACAAGTCACTAACTACTACAGCTAGAGATCAACCACACTATCACTTAAACATTCAACAACACCCCCTCCCCTTTCCAACTTTCCAGGATGCTCTCTTAATCCATATTGGCTGCTAACAGCCCTCTTTTTGATGGCTATGAGACTATTTCTGCATATAAATGGGGTGATTTCACATAGAAAGGTCAGGCAAAAGATATCTAAAAGAGGAAATTGGAAAGAAATACTGTATTATAGTTTTGTTATCCTCTCTTTCAAAATCCCAAACCTATCACAATTCAGAGACTCAAAAGACTCTAAAAATATGAAAGGATCTCTTAAACGTTTTTAATTCATTTGGGTTAACCCAAAAGTTGGGTCTTACAAGCTATACTTGCCCTTATCTTCTGTTTTCTTGTGTTATGTATCACTCATGTTGTCTCCTCCCACAGAGCTTTGTTAAAACTATGAAGTGTCAAAAGAATAGATAAACAGAATGTCCTTAACAGTTAGTGTCAGATCATTGATTTTGTTCCTGGTGTGAAATAACTATATTGACACAGCTACATAAAACATGAATCTTTCCTTAACCAAAAAATAGACATTTTAGATGATTGCACAGCATAAATCAAGACGTATTTAGCTTTCAGATTTCATACTGACATTTCAGTTATGTACAACAATTGTCAAACTGAAAATGTATCAGAGATTAGAGTAGAAATAAACATTCATATTTTCTATGATGAATTGCCTTCACATGTTGGTGGACATGAGATTGCATGGATGCAATAATATTTCATTATTTCTAATATTTGCTTTTCTAGTTTATAATCATTTGACATTAGAGTATAAATATCTATGCCTGTGTCCCACTTTCAAACACACAGCATTGCTGAAAATCAAAGCTGAAAGAGCATTTCTGATACCAGGGACAACCCTGGTAACCAGGGCTCAGGAATCAGATTCTGGGTGTCATCAGAGGGAATCATAGTCTTAGTGTTTTTATTTTGCAAATGCAACCAGAAATAGGAAGATGGAACAACATGATCTGTGTATTAAACCAGGCCAAATTTATTTGACATGGGCAATTAATAACATAAATCCTATCAGGGCAAAATTTGTCAGAATGGATGCAACAAGTTACAGTTGCAATGTTTAACTTCTTCAGAAATGGCTTTGGAGATTACTTGAGAGAGGGTTTCATGCAATGTCTTTATTGGTCGCGCACCAGGAGCAGCTGCTCCAGGCATGCAATTTGCCTCCCCCCCCCCCCCGAGAGAGATGCGGCTGAGTGTGCAAAAAAGCGCACAATGCAGATGGGAGGAGCCTGAGCCCTATATAAGGGGTGCATTCCTTTCCTCTGTGCCCTTTTGAATACAGTAATTGTATTGCAGGGGCAATGTGTCCCCCTCCCCCCTAACCACCAGTATGATTTTGTTTGTCCCTTTGTAAGGGCCATATGGGATTTTTTTTGTGTGTATATCCCTGGTTAGCTTTTGGGATTTGCAGTGTTTTTGTCCATCCCTCACTGGTGCGGGTGGTTGAAATATGGAGAAATTTTAATTGGTCACTTGGCAGGTAACACAGGTAAGGCTATTTCAGGTAACCCAAAGAATATCAGGTAGGGGACGCATTTGGTCAACAGCCTTCAAGCTTGACAAGGTTATTAATCAGGGCTGTGGACCAGGAACAAGAGACTACCGAAGTTTGAAAGCTTGTTAGTCACTGGTCATGTTCACCTGAGCTTAAGCCACGTGGAATGGCACTTCTATATTGGGCATATAAAAATTGAAAATTGAAGAGTGAAATTTCACAATTGGCATACTGCCTTAGCTGTGTTACATTGGCCCCATTGTAGAGCTGTTATGCCACAGTTGAGTTGTTGTTAATAAAGTGGCCTGTTATTTTAACCCAAAGCAAAGATGTCCATCTCATTATTTGGGGGGTGGAGGGGCAATTGTAACGTACCAATAAGAGCTTAGAAAAGTGCCTAATATTTTTATTATTGTATTAGGCAAAAAAAATATCCAAATTATTGCACAGTGTAGCAGCATAGCTGAGGCTAGGCTTATTTTCCAAAAGGAAATATAGAGTGGGTTGTGTTTGGCCAGACTAATAGAAAAATACTGCAGACATCTGTCTATCATAGTTCAAGACTTTTACAAAACAAATTCCCTTTCCACAGAACTCATTATAATATATGAGGCAGGATTTTTCTTTAATCTTACTTGAACACACTGGAGATGAGACCTGGGACTTTCAGCACAACAGGTCACATGCTCTGCTATTGAGCTCCATCTCAATCAGACACAACCCCAACTTTGCTAAGTTCATGTGTACCATAGTAAACTACTTTGTCCTCCATCTATTAAGAAGCCAATAAATCTGCAAAACAGAGTTGTTATAAATAACGATTGATATATTATTCATGGCTCCATCCACATGGATAAAATTTTGTTGTTATTACAAACATCCTAGGTAGCAATAAATTAGCAAGGTCATTATCAGCCTTAGCACCTACATTTTCTGCATGTCAAAAATCCTTTTCACAGCCAACGACACAATGATGAATACTACACAGGAGGATTGTATTAATACATGTTGTAACATGACACCAACCTATCCTTCAATGCTTTGACTTGCAAACCTAATGCCCTATATGGATTTTAGTGCTCCTGGTTGCCCTCCAGTCCTAAAACCTCTAAAACTTGATTTCCTCAGACTCCCAGGAAATATACTTTGGCCTAAAAATGTTGCAGACATCTAGAAGCTTCAATAGCAATAGCAATTACACTTACATACAACCCCATAGCACTTAGTGCACTCTCTGTGCAGTTCACAAGGTGATTAGGCTGCAATACAGCTGTTTAACTACTGCACCGCCAGGGCTCTTTGTGGACTATAGCTTGCCCATAGTCTGTTTCAACCAACAGGCTGACTTCTGTTTCCCCCAGTAATGGCAAACCTTTTAGAGACTGAGTGCCTAAGCGACCCAAGGCAGCTCACAACATCAGTTAAAACCCATACCCAACACTAATTGAAACAAAATACTATAAAACTATCTAAAAATGTCCATAAAACCTCTCAAATCCCCTTAAAAAAGAAGGACACCCAGGCAGGAGTAAATAAGAACCCTGGGCAGGGCTAAATAAGCCAGCAGGGCTGGGTTGTGGCACCAGTTGTACCCCACTCCTGCTGGCATAGCCACAGTTTTAAGGGCTTCTTGAAGTGGAGCAACTCTGCCTGGAGGTGCAATTAAAATGGCAGGAGGTTCCATAGGGCCGGAGCAGATACCAAGAAGGCTCTCCTCCTGGTTCCAGTAAGATGTGCCTCCCTGGCTGATGGGGCCTCTAGGGAGCCCCTATGGTCCGCTCTCGTAAGATAGGTCGAAAAGCTTGGGGTGACGCGGTCTCTTAAGTATCCTGGCCCACTAGCATGAAGGGTTTTAAAGGTCAAAACCAGCACCTTGAATTGCACCCAGAGACACACTGGCAACCAATGCAGCTCCCGTAGCAGCGGCGAGGCATGGGCATATCACCCACACCCTGTCAGCACCCAGGCATTCTGAACCAGCTATAGCTTCTGGATGCTCATCAAGGGCAGGCCCATGTAGAGCGCATTACAATAATCCAGTCTGGAGCACACTTCAAGCTGTGTGTGTGCATGCGCATCATCCCTGCACTATCCAACTTCATGCTGCCCCCCTGGTAAGCCACCCCCCAGACAAGTCATGCCACCATGCCATGCCACCGCCTCCCCCCACCCCAAAACAAGCACTCTTTATACCAATCATTCAATTCAAATTCACAATCTTCTTCCCATTTTTAAACAATATTCAATCTCAATGCTGTAACAAATATAACAATTATTTCTTATCTGCCACCTTGTAAGGGTAGGGAATAAGTCATGATTTTCAGTACAGATTGAGGACTGCAAAAGCCCAAGAAAGAGCATTTGCAGAGAAATGAGTGGAAAGATGGGGCGTCTGAAAGGACATGTCAGAGTGCCTGTTAGGGAGAGATTTTTCTGCAACCAAATTCACTGTGCAGCTTTTGCTGTTGCCACTGAGGCATTGGTGCCTTCATGACATCATTTCCATACTCACTGCAGGCTTTGTAAGCCTGCAAAACCTCAATAGACTATTGAAAGGTGAATGTGACTGCCTGAAAAGAGGGATTTTATTACTAAAGAAAGCAAGAAGATTCTTCAGCCATCTCTGTCAAGCCAGCTATAAGAAGAGGTATTGGGGTGGTGAGGGGGAGAGAGACAATGCCTTGAAACATTCAACATCAGCAATGATATGGCTATTAGTTCAGTGGCAATGACAAAATATCATTGACCAGTCTTTGTCTCACAGATGAGACATATAGCTACCTTTATTCAGTAAGGCCTAGAACTAAAACCAAAGATATGTTTCAGCTAGCAGCCGAAGACTGGATGGTGTTTTCCAGCAGAAATGAAATAGACTCATATTTGAATCTATCCCCCCCCCCCCCCCGGTTCAACAAAAGTGAAAATAAGAACTTTCCATGTTGTCACTTGTTGAACTTTTTTCACTGTTACCACCCTTGTTAACTGCCTCTAATGACACTTTAAGATCACATAATTCAAGACTACACCTAATCTCCTTCCAGGACATTTTTAATGATCCACTTTAAGATTAAGGGAGACTACCATATGGATCGAAAAGGAATAGTTTTCATTTACAATTTGCATGAAACACCTGGCTCTGCTTCGAAAATGACATTTCTCTCTGCATCATGGTTGCTACTTATCTAGGTAATCAAAGCTTTACTGCAGACTGAGTAGAAATATTGATGAGCTGAAAATGAGCTTCCATCAATCTAAAGGGCTACCTGGGGAAAGGCATAGAAAAACACAACAAATCCTACTTTGACACTATGAAGAAGGATATCAGCCAAAGCCCATTTTACATGCTAGACTCTTAAGTTGACTTTTAATCAATCAAGGACTGCCAGACAGCTTTTTATATTCTCTAGAAACCTTTGGGCTCTTTTATAGAATATTTGTGTATGTCTTAATGTACTACAGTATTGCCAATGGCATACAAAAAGTGAGGAATTATACATACAAATAGATACACAGTGAAACTTCTCTGCAGATAAGTAACGACAGCATTTTAGGAAACCATGTACTGTTGCCTTGAAGCTGCCTCACTAGTATGAGAACTATAACAAACATCCAACAACCACCCTGACACTTTTAAAATGGAAATTCTTTTTAACAATTAATAGGAACCTTTAGGTCAGGTGTGGCCAACGATTTGGTGTCTCTGGCCAAACCTGCCCCTGACATACATGGGCTAGAGATGTGGTTCCTCCCACTGCTTCTGGTGCTTCTGGCACAATCATGGCATTTTTTCAGCTGCTTTTGCAGCCTTCACCACTTCCCATGGCAGTGGGAAGGTGTGCAGAGCATTCTCGTTCCATTTTTGTAATTTTTTGCCACGTTTTCGGCACTTTTGGTGGTGGTGGTGGGGAACTTCCAGCAGTGCCTATGTACTCCCCATGGGCTGGATTAATTGGCACCATGTGCTGAATTAGGCCCATGGGCTGTATGTTGGCCACTCCTGTCTTAGGTATACTGTATAAAAATTGCTAGGAACCTGCTGTTCTCCATCAATTGGTGAAGTATAACTTTCCTTGCCTCTCACTATTGACTAGACTGGATGAAACATATGGAAATTTCAGTTTAATAACATCTGCTGGGCCTCAGGTTCCCAAATCCAGTTTATCATAATAAGGAAGTATACAATACCCTCAGATAATTAAAATACTTTTTCTTCTTCGGGTTTGTTTCTCTTACCCTGACTATATAAGTGAATCATACATCACTAAGATTGAATCCCAGCAAGACTGAGTAGCTGTGGGTGAGGGAACCCAGTCCTCATAAGGAGTTATCATCGTTGGTTTGGGATGGGGCATTGTTGCCCCGATCCAACCCAGTGCACAACCGAGGGGGCCTCCTGGACTTGTGGCTTCTGTTCCAGGAACAGGTTACAGCCGTGGCCAGGAGAGTTTTCAGGCAAGTGTGTGTTATTAATCAATTGCACCCTCTCCTGGACTGGGAGGCCCTGCTCATGGTCACCCATGTCCTGGTCACCTCCTGTTTGGACTATTGTAATGCGTTCTACATGAGGCTGCCGTTGATGACCATATGGAGACTGCAGTTGGTCCAGAATGCAGCAGCCCACACAGTGGTGGGGTGTAGTCTTTTTGCCCATGCCTCGCCACTGCTGTGGGAGCTGCACCGGCTGCCAATATGTCTCCAAGTGCAATTCAAGGTGCTGGTTGTCACCTTTAAAGCCCTTCATGATAGTGGACCAGGATACTTCAGGGAACGCATCATCCCTAGGACATCAACCAGTCCCACGAGAGAAAACGGAGAGGTCACCCTTCAGGTACCATCTGTTGGGGAGGCTCACCTCTCCAGCACAAGGAAAAGGCCTTCTCGATTATAGCCCCCACAATATGGAACCTCCTCCCAGTAGAACTACACCTCCAGGCCCAGTTGCTACCATTTAGGAAAGAAATGAAGATGTGGTTGGCAAAATGGGTCTGGGGGCCGGGATTGTCAACAAGCTCCCCTTTCTGGCTCATCTGAGGTTTCCCCCTCCTGTAATTAATTTTTTAATTTTAAGTTTTTGTAGATTTTATATTTGTTTTTAGATAGTAAATGGCACAGCCGGGTGTGTGTGTGTGTGTAATATTGCTATGTTTTTAAAGGTTTTTAAATTGTTTTATATTGGTTTTAACTGTGTACACTGCCCAGAGTCCTTTGGATAGGGTGATATATAAATCTATTAAATTAAATTATAATTGGCATATTTCCTCTCTAAATAGCTGTAGGATACATGCCTATCCACCTGTGATTATGGCTACCACTGAGAGATCAAATGGGCTTCTTTTATTGTTCATAATAAGATCCACTTATATTCCACAAACCAGTATTTAACTGAGTGACTGTGTTAATTCTAAATAGGGCTGACCTTTGAAAAGGCTATAAATCACAGCAGTTTGTTAAAAAAAGTGGGAAAAATCAATCAGTTCTGCAAGAGTAAAATCTTAGGAAACTTTTCAGCTCTGCAACCATCTACAAGAACCCCAAAAATCTCCAGGGATTAAGAATTCCCTTGAATTGTAAACAACTGTGTGTGTGGGGTGTGTGTGTGTAGAGCATCTGGGAGAAGGCCAATTTCTTTCTTGAGCTGCTATTACTTGCTCTCTGCTCTTCCCTAGTAGCATATTGGATGCCTTCTGACCTGAGAAGCTCATCTTCCGGTGTCGTATCATTTAATCTTTTGATATTGTCCATGTGGTTTTCTTGGATACTGGAACGGGTTGCCAGTTCTTTCTCCAATAAATCGAGTTTAGACTGAGATTTCCACTATGATCAGTCCATCTGGGGTGGCCCTACATCATAGCCCATAGCCTCATCGAACCACACAAGCCCACTCACCATGATAAGGCAACAATCCTTGGGGTGCTTAATTGCTTGCAGTTATTCAAAAGTAACTAAATATGATGACAGCTTATTTAACCAAACAAATTCTAGTTTGACAATAGCAAAGAAGATGGGCTAAACATCTATGACAGATGGGCTTTAAAATTTCAGGCTTCATAAGAATAAATACCAGTTTTGTGACATGATTTGTCTGTTTCAAATACTGTCCTCTCATTTCTGACTCACACATTTGTGGAATAACTGTGTAGCCATGAGTTGTAATTAGAGTCAAATATCCCTGGCACCACATTATAAGGAAATTAAAACCACAATTATGTATAATAAGAAATTTTCCAGGCAAGGCATTCACCTGTCAATAGGCTCTCTTGGGTCAATAGAAATGAATTCAGCAAATCAATAGACTTCTGCACAATGTACAGCTTCATCAAGCTGAAACTCCTAGAGTTTTGGAATACTTTAACATGAAGGTAGGATTGGATGACTACAGCTAAATATAAAGATCTATATTAAAAGATAATGGATGCATTATTAAACCTGTAATCATACATATTTTTTACTGGAAGGACATTCATTCAGCACAGTGGGAGGAAATACAGTAATACCTCATATAACATTAGTATCGAATAACACTAAAATCGCATAACATTAAGCAAACAGGGGGGGAAGAATTGCATCGGATAACATTAAGATCCTATGGGATGCATCAGATAACAACCGCTAAAGCCTGTGTGGTTACAATGTATCTCTATGGCTCCCATAGGATTTTAACATGCATCAGATAACACTAAAAATCGTATAACATCAAGACTTGTGGAACCAGGTTTTAGTGTTATATGAGGTTTGACTGTACATAGGATTAAGCTGTAAATTGATTAAATCATTTTTACACTCTGGCTTAAAACCCATGTTGTGTTATCCCCAATTGCTAGTGAAAGTGAAGTTCCTCCTAGTCCTATAGACAATTGTGCTGCAGAAAACCAGGTTTTGTATGGCTCTTAACTCTCTGAAGCAAGTTTTTTAAATACTTGAGAGACTTTGAGGGACATTAGATCACTTCCGGTTCTGCTGATGGAAGTAGTTTTGCTAATGTGATTGCTCTGTTGGATACTGGCCATTATTTGATATTTCCAGATGGCTGTTTTCCACGAAACTTCCCATAGTTAGGTCATTTGCCAGGACCTTCCCACACCAGCACCACCAGGTATCATAAGGAAATAATGCACTTCCTGTTGCAAAAATTAAAAAAATAAAAATCTCAGAGCAAAAACAGTGTTTTGAAAGATAACAAATAAGGTCATAAAGGCTAATAAGTCTGACATAAGTTTTTAACAACTGTAGTTCATTTTGTCCTATGTTCTTTGTCAGATGTTTCTGTATTATGCAGTTTATGAAAGCTTATGCCAAGTAACATTCATTAATTTTTATGATGTCTCAAGACTCTGCATTTATTTCCTGCTATTTACTTAAAATTTGGAAGACAACATTTAAGAAGAAATATAAGACCTCTGCAAAGGCAAATGCTACGTAATTCCAAAGAGATAATGATACATCCATCTCTATGAACTATCAACAGCTTTATATGTAACTATCAATGACTTTGTCTACTGAAAGACTGATTTCCAGTAAACATATTCCTGGAATCACATATTCATCTGACAGCTCTGCTTTTACTTTGTAGTCAGAATAAATGCCATTGTTGAGAACAATTAATTCTGGTTAGTGTGATACTATGCTTCTGTATCCACAATTCAAAGTGCCAGGAAATGGCTTGATATTACTGCATAATATTGTGCCCACAACACCTACAGGAAAAAGAATTCCAAGCTTTACTTAGCAAAGGGCAACTGAATGGTGACAACACCATGGAGACAGTCAAAATGATTTATAGGATACCCTCTTGTGCTCACTATAATTCCAAATTGTCAAAACACAGCCATGAAAATTGCATTGCTTGGATGAGGAATGGTTCACTAATGAAAAATGAAGTCAGCTTCTGGATTTTCTCTTGCTCAGTGTCTCTGAGTGAATGATGCTGTTCTCTATGTAAATGTATACCATATTGACTGCTACAACTTATAGAGGAATTGACTCATAAAATCCCCATTTATTCAATGGACCTACTCTAGTACAACTTGCAAGCAACAGAATTTCAAGTAGTCAAACAAGACATTGTAACATTGGTGCATGATTTGGCATCATTCAGATTTTAAACTAGCATTTAGTTCAGTATTTCAACCCCCCTTTTTTCCAGTTAATTTGTTATCTTAAAAATGGGAGGTATATTTTGAGGACTTTCAAGAAGAAGATGAAATTAATGATATTTAATTGATGTTCATTGTAGTTCAATGTAAGTTGCCAAATTGGTTTTTAAATGTATTTTCCTTTCTTTAATGGGGAAGTGGATTTGCCATTACTACAGGCAGTAGCATGACTGCCGAAAATGCCTGGGAATAATGCTTTGTCATGATGCTGTTCCCAAGGGTACAGCTGGAAGTTAAAGCAGGCTGCATCCATGAGCTTTCAACCTAGCACCATTTAAAACATATTTAGTAATTTCCTGTTGAAAGCTGCAAAATCTATACTGTTAGGATGGAATTACTGTACTTATGGTTCCCCCCCTTTCAATAGACAAAGGAGGTTGTTTACTGTCAGACTAAATAAATCTCAGGACATTTGGCATGGATGATGAAAATTGACAGGTGGGAAAGGCTGCTAATGTATTTCAACTCAGTGCCAGTTTTGTTCAGTTCACTTTTGATGTGGTTCATTTCAGCAGGTTAAAGAACACACACTTCACACATATAACCACCCCCTTTAGAAAAGGGTTAGTTCTGACATGATTTGTCACTTTAAATCCACAACTCTGGTAGGGGAATCTTCTATTGCAGATGCTGAGCATTCACTTTTACTAACGTTTCATAGTTCCCTTAACATTTTATCTTCTCCCACTACAAAAAACCAAAGCACACAATTCATCATCATTATAAACAAGCCCAACCTGTATTCTACTCAAGTGATGTGTGGGCAACCTTCTAGTTCTGTACATTCGAAACTATCAAAAGAGTTAAAAAGCCTGAGTAGGCTTGCTTCAGATATCTTTAGAGTAGAAAAAGAGTAGGGATTTAGCTGATGCAGAAGAGATTAAGAAAAGATGGCAAGAGTACACAGAGGAACTTTACAAAAAGTACCTCAACACCCCTGACAATCACAGTGATGAGAGCTTTGGAGCTGGACATGCTGGAGAGTGAAGTCATAAAAACCCTAAAAAGTATGCTAATAACAAAGCTAGTGGAGATGATGGTTTTCCAGTTGAATTATTCAAAGCCCTAAAAGATGATGGAATTAAAGCATTGCATTCTATATGCCAGCAGATTTGGAAAATACAACAATGGCCACAGGATTGGAAAATAACAGTACAGTAATACCTCATATAACATTAGTATCGAATAACACTAAAATCGCATAACATTAAGGAATCTGGGGGGAAGAATTGCATCAAATAACATTAAGATCCTATGGGATGCTTCAGATAACAACCGCAAAAGCCTGTGTGGTTACAATGTATCTCTATGGATCCCATAGAGGATCAGATAACACTAAAAATCATATAACACCAAGACTTGTGGAACCAGGTTTTAGTGTTATATGAGGTTTTACTGTATATGTTCCAATCCCAAAAAATGGCAATGCCAAAGAATGCTCAAATTATCAAACCATTGTATTCATTCCACACGCTAGCAAGGTCATGTTCAAGATAATACAGGACAGGCTTCAGCAGCATGTGGAGAGAGAATTACCAGAAGTGCAGGCTGGGTTCAGAAGAGGCAAGGGAACTAGAGACAAAATTGCAAACATACATTGGATCATGGAGAAAACAAAAGAATATCAGAAACAAGTCTACTTCTGTGTGTGGACCACAATAAAATGTGGCAAATAATTAAAGAGATGGAAATACCAGAACACCTTATATGCCTCATGAGAAATCTGTACGTGAGTCAAGAAGCAACAGTTAGGACAGAATACGGAATGACAGAGTGGTTTGGAATAGGAAAAGGAGAAAGACAAGGCTGCATTTTGTTGCCCTGCAGATTTAACTTATACACAGAGCACATAATGTGCAATGCAGGGCTGGATGAATCAAAAGTTGGAATTAAAATTGCTGGGAGAAACATCAACAGTTTGAGATAAGCAGATGATACTACCCTAATGACAGAAAGTGAAGAAGACCTAAAGAAGATCTTGTTTAGGTTGAAAGGGGAGAGTGCAAAAGCTGGCTTGAGACTTAGCATCAAGAAAACCAAGATAATGGCAACAGGTCCCCACTGGAAAATAGATGGGGAAGAAGTAGAAGCATTGACAGACTTTATATTCTAAGGCTCCAATATCCCTGCAGATGATGACTGCAGCCATGAAATAAAAAGGTGACTAATTATTGGGAAGCAAGCTAATAGAAATTTGGGCAACATAGTTAAAAGTAGAGACATCACCTTGCAAACAACAGTCCACATAATCAAAGCAATGGTATTTCTGGCAGTGATGTATGGTTGTGAGAGTTAGACCATAAGGAAGGCTGAACGCAGAAGAATAGACACCTTTGAGATGTGGTGCTGGAGGAGAATTTTGAGAGAATGTTGACAGCAAAGAGAACAAATAGGTTGATATATATTTTTAAAAAAATCAACCCTGACTGCTCCTTGGAAGGTCAAATATTGAAGATGAAGTTAAAGTACTTTGGACATCAAATGAGAAGAGAGGATTCATTTGAGAAAGCCTTGATGCTGGGAAAGGTTGAGGGCAAAAGAAGAAGGGGGTGGCAGAGAGTGAGATGGCTGGATGGCATTATTGACACAATGGGTACAAAGCTGGTTGAGTTGAAGAGGATGGTGGAGGATAGGGGTGCCTGGCATGTGGTCGTCCATGGGGTCACCAAGGGTCAGAATTGACTGTGTGACTGAACAACAAGAGATTGACAAATCAGTTCATTTCATTAATTTTTGGTTCTCATTTTTCTAATCCTTAATCCATATTTTCCGTTTCTGCACATTCATTAGAGGAAAATACTTTTGCATGAAAAAATTCATGTCCAATTTTGTCCACAGTCTTTTTAATATATACATTTATGCATTATTGCCTAATGTGTGCTTTTGCATATAGTTTACCATTACGAAATGCTTTTTTGCTACATTTTTTCATTAATGTACAGTAATACCTCGGATAACGCTAAGACTTGGTTCCACAAGTCTTGGTGTTATCCGATTTTTAGTGTTATCTGATGCATGTTAAAATCCTATGGGATGGATCGGATAA
The DNA here is from genome assembly GCA_030440675.1 of Furcifer pardalis. Lineage (NCBI taxonomy): Eukaryota > Metazoa > Chordata > Lepidosauria > Squamata > Chamaeleonidae > Furcifer > Furcifer pardalis. The sequence goes on from CP126892.1 coordinate 87,093,024, forward strand.
CGTTAAAGCTCCATAGAGATACATTGTAACGGCACAGGCTTTAGCGGTTGTTATCCGATCCATCCCATAGGACCTTAACGTTATTCGATCCAATTCTCCTCCCCAGATTACTTAACGTTATGTGATTTTAGCGTTATGAGGTAAACGTTATCCGAGGTATTACTGTACTTATTTTTAGATTCATTTTTAGATTTCTTTCAAAGAGTAAACCAAATCATAGTTTTTAGTCCATTTGTCACCGGTAAACAAAGCATCTCTCATATACTTCTTGGAAGATGTGTAGACACACACTGAGCTAGTTTTATATGTTCCTTCAAGCACCATAACAGGAATGTTTTGTTTGCTGAAATCCTACAAAATTCCTTGCCTCCAAGTAACAGTGAGACAAGGTGTTCTATTCCCCCCCTCTAGTCAAGGTTTCTACAATTTGCACAAACCAGCTTTGCACAAATACATGTGCCCTTCTAACTTTAAGAGGGAATGCACACACAGAAGAACAGCACAGAGTTATTGGTGGATTGATGAAAAATCAATGAATTAATGAAAATGTTACACTCAGTGGTTCTATGGAGGTAAATGTTTTTTTCCTATATATATTTGCATAACAAACAACAATAATGATCTAACAAAATAGGATGCTACAACTTGTACTTCCTGAGTACTAACCCCTTCCTGCTGTGCTAACCCCCACAGAGCCGCGCTGTCCTCCAAGCCGCCCGAGGTCCAGAAAGGGTAAAGGTAAGATCCTTACCCTTCCGGACCTCGGACGTGCACGCGCGGCTCTGCGGGGGTTAGCCGGGCATCTGAGGGAATCCCTCGGATGCCCGGCTAACCCCCACAGAGCCGCGCTCTCCTCCAAGCCGCCCGAGGTCCGGAAAGGGTAAGGATCTTACCCCTTTCCGAACTTCGGGTGGCAGGCGGGCACGGGGGGTTGGACTGGGTATATATTTTACCCAGTCCAACTTCCCCCCACACATACGCTTGTTCCGAATAACGTGAAAATCGTGTTATTTGAAACAAGATTTTTCCAAAAATCTTGTCACGTTATACGGTTTTAGCGCTATATGATACTCACGTAATACAGGGTATTACTGTATATCCAATTTCTCCTGTGTGCATCAAGCCTCAGAAGAACAGGATATGACCGGACATCTGCCCAGAGGATGGTGCTACTGGAAAAAAATATACAAACTATAAATCTCAACCACGTTTTGGCAGCTTATTTTGACAACCTATCCGAAAGAAGCTATCCTAATAACTAGAAATAGACAATCTCAGCCTGGCCAGGTTATCCTGCTATGGTAATAGAGAACACCATATTTCCAGCGACTCAACACTGAAGTCCACAGAGAAAGGTGATGGTCCCCAAGTGGATTAAATCCAACTTGAATCCATCTTGATGAAGGGCAGCAGTTTCATCCATACTGGTCTGGGACTAATGGGGACTTTGTGTACCAAAAGGGCTCAGGACCAGAAAGTGACTCACAGAACTGAATCAGTTGTATGGGTGTCATGCTGTGATGCAGAAGGCAGATGAAATGCCACTGTATTATATTCTCAGGACAGTCTTCATGGCTAATTGCCATGAGGATCACCAATATTCAGATACATATATGGCAGAAGAAGAAAAAAGAAATTCAACTAAACCTGGATTATTTCAAAACAGTTTACAATCTGTGTGAATCAATATCAAATTCACATTGCCAGTAATCAATCACTACTAAGCAGCAACTCTTTCCTTCCCCATAGTAAGGGTATGAATTAAGCACTGGATGGAACGCAATTTTTTAAAACAGAAGAAAAAGTTGTTTCTGATTTCTGCTGTATTTGCAAGAACACAGAGCTCTTTCCCAGCTCCAAAATGACTTGTTCTATCACATGACACTACTTTATTATACTTTATTATCTTTCCCCCCTGGGAGCTTTCAAACAGTGGTGGTTCAGAGGAAAGAAAAAGAGTGGTTAGGAATAGAATTGGCAATTTAGACTAACTTTAACCAGATATAGACTCCGCTTTCTATTCTGCTTAGTAAAAACATTTGATAAGTATAATAGTTGCATTTGCTCTAACACAATGTTAAGAAACGTTTGTACATTGTATGTCATTATGTTGTAGAAATGTTAAAGGCATAAGAGACCTACCAGAAAGAGGGGGGAAATCTTATATTTTTTATATATATATATATAAAAAGAAGTTGCATTACAGAATCTACTTCCTAGATTCTGCCTAGAGCACTCCGTTCACAACTGTTTGTATTTCCAAAAGGTAGTTGAGACTTTTATGCAGGTATATTGGTTTCAAGACATGTAGGGCTTGAAAAGGAAGTACAGGAACTATAAATAAGACATATTTTGGATCCAATACTGCTCCATCAGAATGTACGCCATATGCTTCCATTTGGCAGTACTGATTACAGTTTTTGCCAGTGTACTTTAAGTTACTTGGTGATTCCAAATGGAGTTCAAATAAATTGTGCATAACACATTTGTTATAGGCAGAAGATTATCAGAGCATGAGTCATTGTGGCCAGACATGGGATTTTTGTGTGTTTTAGACTGCAACTCCCAGATCTTTTCTGGAATTTCCAGAGACAGAATTCCAGGAGATATAGCCAAAAGCAAAAGTTTACAGAGGTAGTCTGGTTACTTACAAGTGTACTTTCTGTCTAAGAAAAGAAAAGTGGTGGGTGGGATGTCAAGGTGGCATGGAGGTCCCAACAAATGTATTTATTTATTTATTTATTTATTTATTTATTTATTTATTTTATATCCCACCCTTCTAGGAAAACTTTCCTACTCAGGGCGGCTTACAACATAAAATTCAAAAATTTAAACTGACACAAATATTAAAAATTTTCATATAAACCCCCAGAGGATGGGTAGTTTTTCTGCACTCTTTCAGTCTCTATAGAGCATATCTCAAAGAACTCCTCCTCCCATGATTCATTAGGATTCCCAGGCGGGCCAAGTGGAGACCTCCAAACAATGTTGAACAGCGACTCCCATCAGCCCTAGCTAGTATAGCTAGTGGTGACGAATGACAGCAGGATCCAAACAGTCACATGTTGCACAAGTAATTTGTACAATTGAGCAAATATCTACCTGCAATTTCTGATCATGCCTTCCTGGGATAAATGACAACCAACAATAATTCTTCATGTAGACAAAGCAAGGAGCTGCGGTTAGCTGAAAATGGAAACAGATGCTTCTAATGTAGGGGATGTCAAAGAATAGTTTAACACAGGGGTTCTCAACCTTTTGCCCACAGTCCAGCCCAGGCCCATGACATCATTTCATGTGGCCTGTGTCACCATTGCCACTGGAAGGAAACACATTTGTGACAGCTATAAGTGCGCCAACGGCTGTTGTAAATGCATCTGCTGTAAACTGTTTATGACAGCTGTGGATGTGTTTTACAGTAGCATTTATGAGGGGGGGGACCCACCAGCTGTCTGAGGGGCGTGGTCAGCCTGCAGATTGAAAAGGTTAAGAACCCCTGCTTTAGCATCATGTCCAAACCAGTTCACTTATCAATTACATGGCATAGGGACCTGATATTCGCTAAAACTAAATTTCACTTGTCAGTGAATGTATCATATACATAAAAGGGACGGCAACAGCAATGGCGACAATGACCAAAAGTGAACCAGGTGCCCATGGAGAAAATTACTGAATGAGAGCTGACCTGAATCTAACAATGCTGCTCAAGAATATTATTTTCTATTTTATACTTGAACAACTAGCACACAGAAGCATCTTTTCTATAATAAAGATTTCTTTTCAATTCTGAAGAATCGACACAATAATATTTTAGTGGTAACTGGAATTGTATATAATTCAGTTGAACATTTTCATTCTTTTCCCCTTTCCAAGTAAGAAGGACAAGACTTCATAAGTAAACTTAGTATAAAATATTTTTTTCAAGCACTCGTTTTATTAAAGCTTATCAGTAGAGTTCCATTTTGCTGTACAATGCGCAAAATATCACACTGTCTGCAACAAAAGAGATAAAGCTTGATTGCTGGAGAAGATGAATGGAAATCTTTACTAGTTACATATTTTAAACTCTGAATTCCACTTCTATTCCACTCAGATTATGTGATCACTGGCTGGGAGGCATCAAAGAGAGGTAGATTGGGGACTTTCTGAGCCTTTGGAAAAATAGATTGTGTTGACCAATGCAAAATGAAATATGGTAAGATAAGTCCTATCACTGCAAGCCTGGAATAGATTTTGGTTTTGTCTTTGCTTTTAAAAAAGGGACTACTGGATGCAAGAAACCTGCAAACTCATGATCATATCTTATTCCATTTTCCCCCAGATATCTACTTGGCTTCTTTATTTATGATATACCATTATTTTCTGGCACCAAAGTAAAATATGTAGCCTGCCAGATAGTTGATCTGATTTTACACTATGATATAATAATAATTTAGTGTCATAGCTTACTCTGGGTTGAAATGATTTTTTCTGGAGAAATTCCACTCAGGGGATGCCTGAATGAGGCTCCCCAAGTGGCAGCTCTCGGGTATCAAAACCCAACCTTCCAGTCTCCAGCTCAGCATCTTAATCACTAAGCCACTGGAGGAGCTGCTATGATATAATACTTTGGGAGGGAAAACCTTTGGTAAATAAAATTTGAAGCATTTACACAGCTCTGGTTATAATAATTCCATGTCAGAAATTATTCTGAGTTGAAAGGATTTTCATGGAAAAAACTCCACTTAGGGAATGCCCAAATGAGGCTCCTTTCATGTCCCCAAGAGCTGGGACAGAGATGGGTGCTCAATCCATCATGAAGTACCTGGGTATTGAAGCACCAACTTGCCAGCCTTCCAGCTAACAAGGAGGAGGCGGGCGGGGGCGGGGCGGCGGCGGCGGCTTTTTTTTAAACTACCGGTAGGGAAACAAGGGTGATAAATTCAGCGATGTGATTGGATCTCTATGTCAGCTGACATAGAGATCCAATTACATCGGAAACAAGGGTGATAAATTCAGCGATGTGATTGGATCTCTATGTCAGCTGATATAGAGATCCAATTACATCGCTGAATTTATCACCCTTGTTTCCCTAGTTTAAAAAAAAACCTCTGATCAGCTGTTAGTCGGGAGAAAAAATACGGTAAGCAGAGGGAAGGTAAGCAGAGTTGGGGGGTGTATTCTCTGTGTCGGAGCAGGCAGTACGGTATATATAAGCCACCCCCTGAAAATAAGCCCGCGGGCCATTTCTGGCCATTTTGGGGGGTGAAAAAATATATAAGCCATGGCTTATAATAGGGGAAACATGGTACTTTATTTGAGAACTGACATCTCTCTTTTAAGCAGGAATGTAGACTCTACATAGTCCTGGTCAATTTTAGAGGAGAACCAAACAAATAAATGGAACATTTGTAATGGAGGTATTGTATTAAAGTCAACTGCATCTAATTTATACAAGTATGGGATTGCTTTACAGTGAAGGGTATTCGTTTTCAAAACCTCTAGGGACAACAGTAAATGCCTCCTAGTTACCATTATACAGTACATACTTCTTTTACTCCCAACCCTATTTATGGTTCTTAAAGGTAAAGGTCACTCTTTCTTGAAAGCCAGTCATATCCAACTCTAGGTTTCAGTGCTCATCTCTGTTTCAAAGTTGAAGAGCCAGTGCTGTCTGCTTCTGCAGACATTTCCGTGGTCATGTGCACCTTCCTTTATTGCTTCCTGGTAAAGGTAGGTAGGTAGCTAATCAGTGATGGGATTACAAACATTCTACTACCACGCCATGATGTCACGGACGTCATGGGCATGGCCAATGTTATGACATCATGATGTCATAGGCGGAGCCAAAGTCATGACGTTGTGGGCAGGGCCAAAAATAAAAAATAAAATAAAAATAAATAAAATAAAAATAAACACACACACACCTCAACCCACCCACCCAACCAGACAGCTACAACACAAACCCGCAAATAACTTAAATAAATAAAACAAATAAATAAAAAAAATAAAAATTAAATAAAAATACAACTACCCACCCAAAACACAAATAAATCACCCACCCACCCCAAATACAAAACCCTCACTTACCTTTCTTGGGGCCGACAAACCTCCATGGCCCGGGGCCACCCGGCAAGGCACGCTCCCCCTGACTGCGGCCTCCTCCTCCAAAGGCTGCGGCTGCAGGAGCCACCACTTGCAGCCATGGCCACTGCCGCCGCTGCCTGCAGCCCCTGGTCATGGCCGGAGCCGCTGCCAGAGCCACCACCACTTGCAGCCCCTGGCCGCAGCTGCGGCTGTAGCCGCTGCCAGAGCCACCGCTGCCCACAGGCCCTGGTCACCCGTGGCCGCAGCCGAAGCTGAGCGGAAAAAGGCACTAGCCTGAGGAAGCTGCAGGCGCCCGGCGGCGGTGGCGGCACACCCCGCCGGGTGTCCCCAGGCCTTGGGGGCTTGTCAGCCCCAAGTCCCTGGGAGGGCGCAGCGGTGGCAGACAGCCCGGGCAGGCCTCAATGTGCCCGTAGGAGCTCAGCGGCCCCAGAGGAGGTGCCCTCCTCTGAGGGCCACCGCCGCCGCTGCTGGAGCCACTCTGAGAAGAATTTTTTTAAAAAAAATTGGAGCCAAAATGGCTCCAATTTAGTGCACATGCGCAGAAACTCAATCTGACCCATGCGCAATGCGTCAGGTTGAGTTTCTGCGCATGTGCACTAAATTGGAGCCATTTGGCTCCAATTTGGAAAAAAAAATTATTTCGGTGAGGCGTCCAGAACCGGACGCCTTAAAAATGGGTTACCCTCTTGGATAACCCTCCGAGACTGTTCCTACCAGTTCCGGGGAACTGGATGGAACCGGGGTCATCCCATCACTGTAGCTAATTGAAGATATCATTCAGTCACCTAAATTCTTCTCCTTATTGCTAGTTTTAGGCCATAAATGGTGGAATTTACAAGAAGAACTAAATTTCTCCAGAGTTACTGAACCACATCTTTGTTCTTCTAGAAAGGTATCCCTCCCAGTATCCATTCATCTTGCCATGACTACAATTAATGTTAAGCTCCAAATTGGATTAACCAAGCAAGGCAGCTCTGTAAGCAAGTTAATGGGATCTATCTGTTAATAGTGCTGCTACTGATATCCAATTACTGTAACCAGGTATTAATCTAATAGTCTTAATCTGCCAGATTAAGAAATTCAAACTGCATTGTTGCATCAATTTAACAAAATAAAAATGTAATTATTTTTCTATGTATCCATAGCTCACGTTATAACTTGAGTGTTCCATTTCAAGTGACAGAAACATTCATCTCTAAAGAAAGCAATTAACAAAAGATCCATAAATTATATTACCTGAAGAGGATTTCTCTCTCTCTCTTCGAATAGTTCTTCTAGTCAAATAGTATACTAAACTCTGGTTTCACAGTGAACACTAGGCTATTTCTAAGAATGCTATTTCTGACAAGTATTTTAGGAATTTATTCAGAACCTTAACAGATAATTTCAGAAGAATTTGTAATGAAAGTGAGTGTAAAAGTTTTTTAAGTATCCATCAGAGCCATTTTTGTATGAAAGATGAACTGCAGAGAGCACTAAAAGGGAAAAAGCTCGCAATTTAAGAAGGAATTGCAAATTATCTCAAGATTATTGTTTTTAATATTTTGAAAAATGGAATAGAGACAGCAGGCTGCAAAGCCCTTTTGTGTTAGCTGTTACAACTCTCAATAGATTTTGCACCAAAAGCACTTAAATATTAGATTGTCACAAAAATATAGGAATAGCACTATATTTATTAATGTAAGGCAAAACCCTACTAGTAATTTTACACATGCATGAGTGAAGTCACAGCAGCTGCTGCAGTAAATTGCTGCTATTTAATGAGATGGCATTTGTTTTTCAGATTGTATGGGTAACAGCTGGAAAAAAGACCAATACTTCAATTGTTATCCACAAATTTACTTTGCAACTTACATTATCCCACTTATGTGTCCATTAAATGCCAGAAAGAATCCAGTCAACATATTAATTATATCTTTACAGTTTATAGCATATGGTGGAAAACAAGCATGTTAATAATGCAAATAATTTAATAATCATAAGAATCTATTATACATTCTTATTAAAAAAACAGATCACTATTTGGGCTTCCTAAACCCACATATAATATGGATGGAAGGGTGTCACTCTGCCCATCCTTACCAACCGTCGTAAGTTTGGATTTTCAGTAAAGCTTCAGTTCAGATAAAACCCCAGTAACTTTTTTCTATAATTCATGAAGTGTTTGGCAACATGTTTGGTCTCTAAACACCACATGCAAAATCAAGTAAAACAAACCCACCACAATACAATGGCCAAAATATTGTTCCATAAATTGGGCCCCTATAATTAAAATTACTGCTTTTGTTCTCTTGCACAGTGAAAGTGATTACAGTAAAATGCCATATAATGAATTTAATTAATTCTGTGGGGCTAGTCATGGCATGATTTTATTACTATATGGTGAATGCATGCATCGTATAACAAATTTATCTATGGGATGCATCATACAATGAATATCTCTATGGGGAAAATCATACAAAGAAAAAATTTGTTGTAGGATTTTTCCCATAGAGAAATTCGTTGTACGATGCATCCCATAGGGAAACATTACATTGTACAACGACAAAAAATGTTGTACGATGCAACTTTTTTCAAATTCCATTTGTTGTACGATTTATTCGTTGTATGATGCAAAAGTTATATGAGGTTCCACTGTATATGTATGTTTAGTAAGTGGCAGCAATTTAATTACCTAAAATCTTCCATGTTGGCAAAATTGCAGAGCAAGATTTTTGACAGGTAAGTATTTTGTTATGTATTTAATTGTATCCCACCTTTCCTTTAAAGACCTCTGTCATTCATACATTCAGTCATACATTAAGATGATAGTCACTGGCTCACAATCATATAGGAGAATAGAGGTATACATCTTGGTCCCCTCCCAAAAGATAGAAGAATACCATCAGCTATTGTAGTTTTATGCAATCAATATTATCTGTGCAAAATGTAAGTTGTCTTATCAAGATTACCATGAAATCTCATCTTATCAATCAGAAGAAACATTTTGCTCTTTCTTATTCACATGCTCGAGAATGAGGCAAACAAGGGTTTATGTCTTCACAGCAATATATTGGTGTTTTCTAACTCAAAAATGTTTGAAAGGCTTAAACTAGAAAGCCTTATGGGTTGTTGATCAGTGCCGCTGTCCCTCAACTCTGAAAGTTACAACAAAATCATCATTTCAGAATCCAAGTAATCAAGCAAAAGCAATGAAAAATATGCACACTATAGAGGAAAATTACATTGGTAACTGCCATCTTCTAAGGCATAGCTGTACAATGCATTAATTGAAAGGTCAATAGTTTATTTCTGCTATGTATGAACAAAGCTTTTAACCAGTGACAGATTCTCACTCTGATTACATCTTTTGATTGTGCACATGAAGCCGCACAACAGGATTTTAGCTATTATTGCATACAGAAAGACATTGGTTGAGCACTGCTTATATCTAATTTAATCATCACAATACATTTAAATGTTGGAAAACCCATGGCTGGGAGATCCTCTGCCATAGTAGAAGTAGTGGGCTAGATGACAATTGATCTGTTTCAATTTAAGAAACAGAATATTTTGCTAGGTCATATAACAACATTGACATGTCCTTGCTGCTAAGAAGTTTCAAAATGTGAACATACAGCCAAACCTCGCATAAAGAGCGCCTCGCTTAAAGAGTAACTCGCTTAAAGAGGAGAATTTTCTCTGAATGTTCGCTTCGCTTAACAAATAAAACCAACCAAAAACTCGCTTAACAAATAAATCAGGGTTCACAATCCCCCCCACAATTGGTCACTTACAATGGTGTTTCGCTTAGAGAGCAAACTCGCTTAAAGAGCAATCCTGTGGAACACATTATGCTCTTTAAGCGAGGTACAACTGTATATTGCTTACATATATAAAACACCCACCCACCACAATATTGGACTTCTGATAAAATCACATTCTGCCTTCTCATTTTCAGATAAAATGGAAATGTTCCATATTTATTTGTTATTATATAGGCAGAAGTATTGTATTCTTAGTCACTTCTGAATTTGGCACATAAACCACAATGAATTGACTGATTTTAGCACATATGCAGCACTGTCTATCTTCACTCAACTGTCTGGACAAGCATTTCATTAATTGTGGATAAGGAAGAATCAATAGCCTTTTCACCCTGAGTGATTTTACACTGATAGACTGTCCTTGTGCCACTTGGGATAGTTATTATTCTCAAGACTTACAAGACAAAGGGTTGATCTATTTTAAATTAAGTTCAATCATCTGCTTTCTATTAAATGGGATAGTAACTCATGATTCTGAATACATGGAACCCAGTTTGCTTGGACTTTTATTTCTGATAGCAAACTACAAGTTTCAGGTTTATATCAATTAAACATGTTCCTTCAGCTCAGTTGATGAGCCACATTCTGAGAAAACATAAGAATAATATTTTTATTTTCTGAAAAAAAGAGTGGTTTATAAGGTGGGCATTGGAGATATGCTGATAGAAGGGACTCATCATATATATATAAATGCAGGGGTTCCCAAACTTTTCACCCTACGGGCTGGACCACACACCCCGGACAGCTGAGTGGGGTGGTCACGTGGTTCCTCCTGCCATAAACACTGCCGTAAAACACACCCACAGTTGTTGTAAATGTATGTACAGCAGTGTTCACAGCAGGCACAGGCGTGTTTATGCATTCATGGGTGTGTTTTACAGTTGTCATAAATGTGTCTGCTTTCACTTCCAGTAGTGGCAAGGGTGGTGGTTAGCCACATGAAATGGTTCCATGGGCCAGGTTTGGCCCACAGGATGTAGGATGGCCACCCCTGTATTAATATACAGTAATACCTCGGGTAACACTAAGACTTGGTTCCACAAGTCTTGGTGTTATCCAATTTTTAGTGTTATCCGATGCATGTTAAAATCCTATGGGATGGATTGGATAACGTTAAAGCTCCATAGAGATATATTGTAACCGCATAGGCTTTAGCGGTTGTTATCCGATCCATCCCATAGGACCTTAACATTATTCGATCCAATTCTCCTCCCCAGATTACTTAACGTTATGCGATTTTAGCGTTATCTGAGGTAAATGTTATCCAAGGTATTACTGCATAGGCATAATTATAGAAGGTGGTGTCTGAACTGTCAAGGTTTTGCCAAAGGGCTGAGATTTACTTCCTAATTGTAGTAAGTGTGTTTGTTTGTCCTTGCATATTTTCAAAAGGTAGAGAAAATAATTGACATCTGTTGATTTCAGCACAGAGACAGAAATCTGAATTTTGATTCATGGGACCTACAGTGATAGGTAGGCATATGCATCTTTGCTAGTCTTGGCCTCAAAGGTGAGGACAGGGAAATATAAAATCAAAATTTTGTGATGTTCCCAGCAGAAAGGGAGAAAATCCTTTTGTGCACAAATGATACAACACTGCATAAATGAATGCAAATGATATAATTTATGTAAGACAAATTGTGCAAAATGATAAGGGATGCTGTTTTGTTGCATAGACATTAAAGGGCCCGAAAAATATATCCAAGGGTGTCTTTTGCATCCTGACAATTAACCAGTTGTTCTCTACCTGGAATGTATATATAGTGGCTATTAAAAAGTTTTACAGAGCAAGCTTTGTAAATGACAGAGACTTTGAGTGAAAAAAAATTGTGCTCCTTGTTTCACTTTGTCGGAAAGTAAAGGATTTCATAAGACTTGAAAATTTTCTCAGAGAGGTGCCTTGTCAAGTTGATAAATTGGCCCGCCCCCAGCAACTGATGGATTTGGATGGATTCCAAAGGGAACTGGGGGATATTCCTCTGGATCAGTGACACGATTCATCTGAGGTTCTTGTCGACCTCTGGAATGAGAGGGTGCCGGTGGCCTTGGACTTAATCACGTCACTACGGCCTCTCCATGCTCGTGGGCTATGCTCATCCCCATGGATTACAGAGAAGTTGAGGGAGCTCAAACAGACTAAAAGATGCACAGAATGCTGCAGGGTGAAGATGCAGAGTGACTCCGACCAAACACTGGCTAGAGCAGCTATTAAAGCCTACCTAGTGGCGATAGGGGTGGTGAAATGCCAATATTTCACCACCCTCATTGCCTCTGTGGATAATCACCCAGTGACCCTGTTCTGGGTAACCAGGACCCTCCTTGGCAGAGGGGGGTCGAGCCCCGGTCTGCTGAGGCTTTTGCTGATTATCTCATGGAGAAAATCACTCAGATTCACTCAAAGTTTTATCCTGGCATGGAAAATGAAGAGCTGGGGTTGACTGGAGTGCAGTCTGGTCTTGTTATCTGGGATTGGTTTGATCCAGTTGTCCCTGAGGAAGTGGGCAGATCCTTGGATCTGTTTGTGCCACTGCCTGTGAATTAGATCCATGCCCCGCCTGGCTGGTGAAATCAGCCAGGGCAGTGACAGGCGGTTGGGTCGAGACTATCATTAATTCTTCGCTGTGGGAGGTTTTTTTTTTCAGCAACCTTAAAACATGCCTTGGTGCATTCCCTCCTGTAAAAGGCAGCTCTCGGCCCCACAGTGATGGCCAACTACCGGCCTGTCTCCAACCTGCCCTTTTTGGGTAAGTTTTTGGAGAAGGTAGTGGCACAGCAGTTACAGGAGATCCTGGATGAAACAGGTTATCTGGACCCATTCCAGTCAGATTTCAGGCCCAGATATGTTACTGAAACTGCATTGGTCACACTTGTGGGTGATCTCTGGAGAGAGCAGGATGGCGGACATCCGTACATCCTGGCTCTTCTTGACCTCTCAGCGGCTTTTGATACCGTCAACCATGGTATCCTTCTGGAAAGGATCCGAGAGTTGGGGATCCAGGGCACTGTGTGGTCTTGGTTTTCCTCATTCCTGCAGGGCCAGACAGTGTCGGTGTGGTTGGACAGCGAGAGATCCAACCCTAATCTGCTTCAATATGGGGTGCCTCAGGGCTCTGTGCTCTCACCTCTCCTATTTAACATCTACATGAAACTGCTGGGTGAGATCATCCATTCCCATGGGGTAAGGTAGCACCAATATGCAGATGATACCCAACTGTATATCTCGGCCCATGGAGACCCAAGCAATGTATTGGAAGTCCTTTCCAGGTGCCTGGAGGCTGTGAGAGTCTGGATGGGGGACAGCGGGCTACAACTGAATCCAGGTTGTGGGTCAGGGGTCCTGTGTTATCTCAGGAGCTACCATCTTTGGTTCTGGATGGGGCTGTTTTGCCTCAAACAGACCTGTTGCATGATCTGGGGGTCCTCCTGGACTCACAACTCCTCCTCAAAGAGCAGGTGGCGGTTGTGGCCAGGAGGGCTTTTGCACAACTTCATGTTATATGCCAGTTACGCCCGCTCCTAGATCAGGACTCCTTGCTCATGATCACACACGCTTTGGTCACCTCCAGACTGGATTAGTGTAATGCGCTCTACATGGAGTTGCCCTTGGTGACCATTCAGAGGCCGCAACTGGTCCAGAATGTGGCTGGTCAGATGGTGATGGGGTGCAGGCATTATTCTCGGACCTCACCACTGCTCCAGGAGCTGCACTGGCTACCGGTATGCCTCCGGCCGGGTGCAATTCAAAGTGCTGGCAATGACCTTTAAAGCCCTACATGGTAGTGGGCCAAGATACTTAAGAGACCGTGTCACCCCAAGAACATCTGTCCGCCCCACCAGAATGGACTGGAGAGGGTCTCTGGTCGTGCCATCAGCTAGAAAGATACATCTCTCTAGCACATGAAGGAGGGCCTTCTCTGTGTCCGCTCCAGCCCAACTGAGTTGCGTCTCGAGGCAGAGTTGCTGGCCTTTAGAAAGGGTGTGAAGACCTGGCTGGCAGGGCTGGTGTGGGGTTCGGGCCAGTCAGCTACCCCGGCCAGCTGGCTAATCTGACTTTTCTCCTCTCTCCCTCATAATTTTATTCATAATTTTAATTGGTGAATTTTAACTTTTAATCTCTTTTTAATTTTTAAACTTTAAAGTTTAACTTTCGGAGATGGGTGGGCATTTTATCATTGGTTTTGTTGTTGATGGTGTTTTTGACTGTTGTTCACCACCCTGAGTCATTTGTGAGGAGGGCAGCATAGAAGTGTGACTAAATAAACAAATAAACCTAAACTGATGAAAACAAAAAAATATAGTGGCCCAAATCCTTGGCTTAGTATAGTAAATCACCCTAGAGTAGGCCCACTGAATCAACTGAGATTTGGTGAGTCAATTCTTCCATCAATCAATTGATTCAATGACCTTCTCTGTGATGTACATAATTTGATTTACTGTGGTAAAAAAAGGATTTTGGCCAGTAAATATTAGTTGCCTTCCTAATAATTAACATGAGAAATTATATGAATCATGGTTGCATTTCCATATCTTCCTGTCTTCTTCTAAACCTGTACACACACTGATACTACAGCAAGATTTGCAGAAGTTACCTAGGCAACTAAACTAGCTATAAGATTGGTCACCTCAAACCTTGACCCTTTCTTTCATGCTGAACATACACTGATGTTCAGCTTTTCAGTCTGCTGCTTTAATAATGAAAAATTGTAACATTCTGCATTGTATGGCATCAGTGCTCCTACAAGCTCAAGGGTGACTATCGTTAAATGTTATATTGCATTTTTATATGATGTCAGTGATTCGGATGTGCACTACAGAAAATCTTTGTTCACATTAGATCCACAGACTGCAGGCTCATCTTCATAATATCTGATTGAAATTTGCTTCCATTTTTTATGTTGATAGTTCCTTACATTATATGTTTACATTGTTCCTGCTAATGCCATTTTCCTTTTTGTAAGAGCTAAACATAATGTAGCTGAATGCTAAGAGATTCAATGGAGTAAAGGACTTCTAATGTTCACAACATTTTTTCCTAAAAAGTTCAAAAGGCATTAAAACAAAATAAACATTGGAGGTTTCAAGAGGCCGGAGAAGCTTGTTTGATCTGAAGTTTTCAGTACAGTAAAATATTAATTGGTGGAATCCACAATATACAGTCAAAATATCTGAAAACACACATACTATTTTTGATGACACTCAATATTCAGTGACGTCAGTGTGAAAACAATGCATTTTTATGGGTGTGTAACTTCTTTCTTTCTGCTTTGTTGAAACAATGCCCATCATGATTCCTGCAACATTTTATAGTACTTATAAAAAAACAAGTCTGGCACTCAATATTTTCCAGTGAACATTCAAGGGCACAGAGGTTATTGCAATGGAACAACTGTATTTACATTTACTCTAGTAAAATTATTCTATTTTCTCACTTAGGATTGGTGATAAGCATACTGCACTAGGTCACCAAACCCTACCATCCTAAAATAAACTTCACAATAGCAGTTTTCTGAATCTGTATATGCTCATATACACATATTTTAATCACAATAGAAAGAGAAGAGAAACTAATGAGCAGGGATTCCTCTTCCTATGTCCTTTATAAACAATTAGGTTAATGTCCTGCTGCCTTTTTCCTCAGGTAAAACACAACACAGTTGGAAAATGAGAATCGGATCCAGTTTTTAGCATTCTTTTGAGAGAATTGTTTAAATGCTCAATAGAAAAGAAGCTCTTCCAACCAATAAGCAATTTAATTACTGTATTGGGATATAAATTATTCACATGATCAAGAACAGTATTTTATAATGTTTTCTTGTTAGTATTTAAGAAGTCTCATATGAAATTTATAATATTTATGTTTCCATGAGTGATATTTCCAGGCAGCAGGTGTTGAGACAACAGCAGAGAGGTGCTAGAGAACAGAGTTGATAGAATATGATAGACTGCTTTGGCTATCATGCAGAGCACAGCAGTAGAAAAGATGTCCTTGAATAACTGCTAGCACTACTGGTTAGTAGCTGAAGCAAATGAAACTCTTTTACTTAGGGATGAAACCAAGGTAAACAGATTACTTCTCTGTACAGCAGAACAGTCTTGGTTTAAGTCGGGGTGCCCAAACTTTGGCCTGGGGGCCAGATGCAGCCCCTGATGCCAATTCATCTGGCCTGCAAAGGTCTCATTGCTCCTGGAAGCAGAAGTAAAATGCAACCATATGGGCACGTTTTACTTCTGCTTCCAGGACCGATGAAGGCTTTGTGAGCGGGATGAATTGGTTTCACGGGTCACATCCAGCCATCAGGCCTTAGTAACTGGTCCCTTGAACCACGTGATCGGCCCATGGCCGGAAAAGTTTGGGCACCCCGGGTTTAAGTCTTTGGCAGGGAAAATGTCTATGCCCAAGTTCTCCTAACATAATTTGAAGAGACTATACTCAACTCTTTTAATACTAAATCAGTCAACTATCATTATAATGATGGTTGACTCAAACATTATTAGTAATTCCCAAGGAACAATTTCATGCATTATGCAGAGCAGAAGCCCTCAACATTCATGAGAAACCATGGACAATAAACACAGGAGTCAGCTCTGCTTTCCCAAAGCACTCATAGCTAGGTAGATGTGTCACTATACATGGAGGATGACAGACCTGTCACCAAAGGCGGGTAGAACGAATATATTCCTCTTCCTCATGTATTTGCTGTTTATGATTTTGAACATCTTGAAAGCTAGCTGTGTCTCTCAGCATACTGTCAAGGAAGAGTGGTAGTCAACCATGTCTCACTGATCTATATCTGTTTGGTGCATACATTTGCGAACATACTTTTCATTTTCAATGCTCATATTATTTCTTGCCTTCACTACTGCAATCTTTAGTCTGGACTGTTGCCTCTCCTTGATGCCCCTGTCTCTGTCTAGCATTCTATCAAAATCATTCACTTCTCTTGTGATGTTGATGGTTATCAGGCCGACTTAAATTCTTGTATACCTATCTGTTCAATGGTCTAACATACATTTATTTACCTTCAAAACTCTCTACAGCTGTAACCTACCTTATTTCTTCTCTAGTATCCTGATACGCTCCTATTCCCCTACAATATTCATTTGCTGTCTTTGTGTCTCTTAGATACCAGAGGCTTTCGCTACCTTAAAATACTCAGTTCTTTGTCCTTTGTTTACCCTTTATTTTTGGGACTTTTTCATTGATGTGTCTCTTTCAAATCAGCCATCAAAATCTATATTTTTCATTAAGAATTTGGCTCAATCCTCCAGCTTCCATGTTCTATCAGAGCTTCACCCAATTGCCTGGATGTTTTCCCTAGTGAAACATTTAAGATCATATACTTGTTGGACAGGAAGCATTCTACTTTTGTTCTATATGGTGCCATGTTTTATTGATAGCTTCGTTTGAATAATGGTATATAATAATACTTAAATGAAACTTTAAATGTAGGATCACAGCTAGAACAGACTTTGAGAAAGAACATTAGAGTTGGAACAGACCTCAGGGTCATCTGGTTCAAACATCCACCAATGGAGGAATTCTATTAACTCTAGGGAACATTCAGAACCAACCTAAGATGCCATACTGACTTAGGAAAGAAAAGGATGACACCTTATTTGATTACATATGCAAATGCCAATTTAACTGGAAGGTGAATCTGTTTTCAACTCTGAGACTGCTCGGCTATCTTCTTCAACCAGTGGCTACTACCTTCCAGTATCCATTCCATTGAGATAATTATTCCATTATGTCTAATATCATGGCTCATCCTATATGTAAAACCACCTTCTGTCCCTTCATCTCTCTATTTGATATAAATTCTTAAATGCTGGGTCACAGAATTGTTCATTTTTCAGTCCCCCCCCCCAAAAAAAAAAATTTTTTTTTTCATTCTGAAATTTGGTTATCCAGTTGTTTGCCATTGTATTTGGAGACCAGCTCCCATACAAAAGGGTAAGAAAGGAAAAGAAACATGAACTCAATGCCTTCATTTTAAGCAGCAAAAAGTGTTTGATACATGGCACTCTCTCAAGAAATACCATGTGAAAAACTGTCAGTTTTCATTTGGGTTTGGATTAGGCAAACACACTGAGAATATTAATGAATCAGTAAGAAGGCATCATAGCAAACTTCAGGTTTAATCTGCAAATGCTACTGTTACATAAGTTGAAGTTCCATTTACTAAAGTTAACCAACTGTGATACACTTAATGCTGAAGAGCCAGACAAATTTAGTTTAAAATATAGGCGAGAGAACAAAACAGCAGAGGAAATAACCACCTGTAGCCAGAATAATGTTTGACTTTGGTGTTTTTTTTAATACTCTATAAATGAGGCAGCAACATTTCTTGAAGACAAGAAAATGCTTGCTGAATACTTTCCATGATATCATCCTTCTACTCCATTGTGATACTGGCAATTTTTTTCCCTTACAGATCCTTTGGTTCAGCTAGACACAACAGATTTAGATGAGAGCTGTATTAGGAATTCCCTGCTGTAGGCTGAGCAAATTGTTTTGAAATAATCTTGATATTGTAGAAAAATGGATTTCAAAACAGATTTCCCATAATGCTATTCTGTTCGAACTATCTCAAGATGTCAAAACATGTCAATGACTTTCTTCCTGCCTTGTTAGAAGAGTATCTATACAGTACATTTATCACATTTTGGCACTATTTTTCCAGAAATGCTTGTTTTGTTCATATGTCTTTTGCCCCAGATCACCTACTTTCTCCAATGACTTATGTGTAGTTTGTCAAATACACACCTACGTACCCTTGTCTTGAGTAAAACCTTTTTTTAAAAAATGCAAAATGCAAGTTTTGGAAAAAAGAAACCCACAAAATTTTATTTGCACAAAAATGGAAATGGATGGGTAGCAACAATTACTGCTGAAGAAAAAGCCCTGACCTTACAGAATGAAATAATCTAACAAGGAGTGACCTCCGAGCCCTCGCCACCGGCTGGAGTTGGAGGGCTTTAAGAGCCACCGGCTGGAGCCCCGGGATGCCGATGCCCTCCTACATGCCCTCACCACTGGCCGGAGTTGGAGGAGACGGTGCTATGGGGGGTAAGAGGATGCTGCCGCCCTCCCTCCAGACCTCGTCACCTCGGTCGGAAGAAAAGACTGCCGGCACCTGCGGGTGGCAAGATAACTCTCTCACCCTCCCCCCTGGACTTTATCACCTTGGCCCGGAGACCTCGCCACCACCGCTGCTTTGCTGGACTCTCCCTCGACCAACTGGCCTCGAAGGGAGCAACAGCTGGGTGTCCCGGGGGTGATGAAAGACCTCGCCGCCGCCGCTTCGCTGGACTCTCCCTCGGCCAGCTGGCCTCGAAGGGAGCAACAGCTACAGGTCCCGGGTGGCGATAAAAAGACCTTGCTTATAATCATTGCAGGATTCAGTAAATGTGATTTTGTTTTTGCTGTTTTTTCTTTGTAATGTTTTTGTTATATTTTATGGTGATATTAATATTTTCTGATTGTTGCTGTGTTATTGATATGTATATATTTATTTTTCTGATACTGTGATGATTGTGATTATGATAATGTGAAATTTGTGACTGTTATGTCATTTTTTAAAATACTTTGTAAGCCGCCTAGAGTCAGGTTCGCCTGAGCAAGGCGGGGTATAAATCTGAAATAAAATGAAATGAAATGTTTCAATGAGGCGTCTTGATGTTCTGAAACTTTTTAAAATGTTAGATCAGTTGACTTCACACCATGCAATAGCAATAAATTCATTAGCGGCCTTTCCTTCCCACCAGACCAGATCAGAGAGGCTCTCTAATTGTTTCATCTGCTAGAGAGGCACGACTCTCTAGCACCAGAAAGGGAGCCTTCTCAGTGTCTGTTCTGGCCCTATGGAACCTCCTGCCAATTGAGCTGTGTCTCCAGAGAGTTGCTTCCCTTCAGGAGAGGGCTAAAAACCTGGCTGGCAGGGCAGGTGTGGGGCACTAGCGACGTGATGACCCCAGCCTGCTGGCTAATTTAGTAAGAACACTGTCTCCCTTTTAATCTTATCAGAAAATAAAATAAAATAAACAAAATTAAATTAAAATAAAATAAAAAACACTTTAGCACTTTAAAGACTAACTGCTTTATTTAAAAAAACTAACTACTGCATTTCATTACTACAGATTATATGGTCCAAACTTCTGCAATGCTGGATATAACGTCTAAAGGGAGTGGTGGCCATAAGCTTCTTAATCAAAGCCTAATTATGTGAATGACAAATATTAACTTGAAATCCAGCTACTGAAGGATGCACTAGATGTCATACCTGAAACAGTGGTAGCAATTAAAATGATTTCTTTTAATCTTGCAATCTTTTTAAAAATTTTGTCAGTGGTTTTAATGGGTTTTTTATTGTTGCTTTTTAAACTGTGATTGGTTTTATTTTCTGTGAGCCGCCCAGAGTCTTCAGAGTTGGGCAGTAATACAAATTAGAAAACAAATGAATGAATGAATGAATATTGACTGATAAGACTTATTTTCCCTATATGGGAATGTATTGCATATGTTGGTTTGCATGTTCAGATGTTTGTGTGCATACTTTCCTATTGACTATAGTAAATGTATGTGAATTTTTAAAGTATTAGTCATGCACATTTTAAATGCACAGACAGATTTGCGTGCATTTTTCCTCGCTGGAACACATCATAGGTTGCTGAAAAGTATAGATTCTGAAGGTGAAATATCTTTAATGAGACTGTCAGCCTTGAGATATACTAACTGGAGATTTACACAGGCAAATACACTCTTCCCCAAACCCACTCCCTCAGAGAATCAAACTAGAATTCACATAATACACAGGACTACCTGTGTATTATGAAGATGGCCATTTGCCCATATCAAAAACCTGGTTCAAGTTCTTAGTAAGAGAGCATTACAAATAAAAATCATTTAATTACTACAGATTATATGGTGCAAACTTTTGCAAAGCTGGATATAAAGTCTAAAGGGAGTGGTGGCCATAAGCTTCTTAATCAAAGCCTAATTATGTGAACGAAAAATGTTAACCTGAAATAGGTCATGCTTCTTGCTCAGAAAAAAAGTTGCCTTTCCAGGACAAATCCAGCTACTGAAGGATGCACTAGATGTCATACCTGAAACAGTGGTAGCAATTAAAATGATTTCTTCTCTCCACTGCATTCATTACTAAGTGCTTCTAGCACTCAAGCAACTATTCCTCCTAGAGCTAATAAAGAAAAATATGAGCACTCCTGTGCCATGTATTCTTTCAGTATCAATGGTCATTTCAAGTCTTTCAACAGAGCAGTCACTGTATCATCCATGCTTTCCCAGCAGAATGAAACTTTTAGAAATTATTTTCCATACTTAACGACATGTCACAAGATGTATAACTTTATTAAAGTATCAAAAAAGAAGGGGAGGAAATCTCGTGGGCCAAATCCAGCCCACCCATTTCATGTGGTCCCTCATCTTTGCTTCCCATATGTGGTTCCTTTTAGGGTGGCCTGTAAGTCCCTAACCACACAGCACATAGATACACTGGACACACATAAGATATATGGCTGGGTAGGGTCTTACAGGCCACCCTGTAAACAGCATTTCAAAGCTGTTAACATTGCACAGCTTGTGGCAGTGCTGGTACTGAGAGTGACGGCAGCAGGCCACATGAAATGGCACCAGGGGGAGAAGCATTAGGCTCCTGGCCTTGTCTCACCCAACCCTTCCCCCTCCAGGAGCCCAGCTCCACAATGAAGGACTAGCAAGCCCTTCTCACCCTTTCCCTGAGCAGGCAATTCATCTCAGTCAAGGAGGGAGGTCCAAAGCCTCCTTTGAGGGTTGGATTCTCCCTCCCTCCTTCCAGAGAAAAACAAAATGGTCACCCCTTTGAAGCTGTTGGGACCAAAGGCCACTCCCATCTTGCAAGCAGGGCAGAATGACCTTCCAGCCCCAGAACTGTCTGAGAGAGCATGACCCGGCCCATGGCATTGAAAGGTTGGGAACCCCTGGGCTAGAAGATTATATGACTCCTACCATGTTCTAACGTGTTGAGTCATAGTGAGTGCAGCAGGAAGCCTCTGTTTCTCAAGAAAGCTCTGTATTCAGCTTAGAACCATATCTCCTACACTGGACAGACAACTCTCACAGACTCAAGCACAATTAGCAACAATAATAGCAATTCTACTTACATTCCACTCACCACAAAACTTAGAACATTTTCTGGGCAGTTCATATGGTAATCAGCATTTTGCTCCCAACAAGCTTTTAGAAGAATGAAAGACTGAGTCAACCTTGAGCCTGCATTGGGACTGAACTCAAATCATGAGCAGAATTTTGGCTTAATCACTGTGCCACAAAGGTTGTATCTTTAAAATATTAAAATATTGCCTATAGAGTATCTTCAAAATATTTACTCTTAAATTCATCAGTGGAACTGAGGAAATAAAAGCAACACATATTTCTATAAATAACAAAAATGCAAATATTAATTATAGTAATCATAAGGATTACAGAGGAAAAAGTATGTTAACATAACAACATTATTACAGTCAGTCTATTTCCATAAGGATTCATGTTCTTCTAAGGGATATATACTTGTCTATTATCATTTATGTATGTAAATTAAAGAAGAAATGTTAGCTTTTGGTCTGTCTCACCCACCCAATCATCCACCCACATACCCCTACATAAAATATCTTAAATAATGCATATATACGTTGTGCATTAGATATACAGTTTCTGCTTAAGCTATGATACTCTACTTGTCTCAGAAATATATAAGAATAATAATTAGTGATTTTAAAATGTTTTTGTGATCTTGCATATTATTACAGTGCTGTCACTGCCTATACCATTATTTCCACATATACAAAAAGGAGGGAGAAGAAAGGGGGAATGAGAGAGAAAAATAAACACTGAATAACTGAAAATGAAGGGAAATAGATCCACCACTTGATTTGCTACAGAACCATGATCATTCCACCTTGTGCCACTTCTACTGACACCTAGTGTCATGCTACAGAAGACAAAATGGAGAAAAGAGCCACCATTAGCAGTGGTGAAAAATCCATCCGGATCACCATCTTTCCCCATCTTCCCTCCTTCAACAGTCATTAAAAAATAGCCATTAAAGTAGCAGTGGAAGGAAAACTGAAAGGATAATCATCTTTGGTTCTCCTGAAAAGTCACCTTTACCAGGCTTCTCCTACTTCCAGCAGCCATTAGACAATATATTTTACATCAACTTTTCAAAAAGTTATCAGTTGACCACCAAAATACTGCCTCATAAGGAGGAAGGACAGGATTGTCAGCAGCAGCTCTCCCAGTTATGTGATTGCTTCGATGAGTGGGAACACCAGAATCACATGGCAATTACTTCAAACATCTCCAAGGGTAAACTAGAATTTCCAGTTCTAGAAGACTGAGACTGAACTAGGCAGGGCAACAATAACAGCTGTCAATCACCAGGAATGAGAACAGCATCTGGTCCCTCAGGGAAGCAAGGAAAATGACTGCTACTAATATCATTTAACTTTCCACCTAACCAAGTCAAATCTTTGAACACATCTTAGCTGATGAGCAGTAGTTTCCACTAATCAGCCCCTTAAAAATGTCCCAGAGACCAGCACGGGCATTTTCATGTGTCGTCTTGAAAACCACCATAAAGCTTACAAAATAAACAAATTAAAAACTCAGATAAGTTTCTTTGAAAGAATTCTGCTTAAATGTGATATTAGCTTTGTTTCTTTCACTGTTAATATTCACCTTGCTAAGATTGCAGTTGTTTCTCCATGTCCTCACTTGATGCTGTCATGCTACCTGTACCTGTACTTATTTTCTTTATGCCTGCAAATTCTCACAGGCAGCTTTGATCCTTCTAAGGCTGACAAGAGACTTTCAAAGTATATTTTCAAATGATTACCTCCCATATGTCCTTACTCATTGCAGACAGGTATGTCATGTCATAAAGATTTTCTCTGCAAGAAATGCTCAAGGCACTGAGAGACAGAACAGCATAAATTAGAAATAATGACATATTTACCAAAGTAAATAAACACTATCAAAGTGAGGGAAAACTATGAAGTTCAAGGGCATAAAGAGGTACAGAATCAAAGATAGTTAGCAAGAAAGAAAGAGAACCAAAGACAGATGAGTCAAGTCATCTGTAAAGGGTATCAATGCAATATCACAAACCTAAAGTGACACCCATTTCCACACTTATAAGTAATAGTGCACATGGATTCTCAGATCAGTTGTCACTCAGATGGATCACTATTGATAGCCTGTTTGCCAGTAAGGTCTTTAAAATTATCTAAGGAAGAAATTAACTCTGAACGAAGCAGAGAGTACAAAATTCATTCTGCATATATAGTGAAGACAATGGAAAAAGAAAATGTTTTTTTTTTTTACTAAGGAAGTACTTAAAATTATCTTAGTGGTCAGTAAACAGTTGTGTAGCTTTGTCTGAGGAACAGGAGTGACATCATAAGAAGTGGCAAATTGTTGCTAATCAAAGAGTCCCTTTTTTCTTTTTGGGGGTAGTACCAGTGACATGGCTCCCACCACTCCATAGGGAAGCTTAATTTTGCTTAATTGATCCAAGGCTTGCTTCCTGTTAGTAAATTCCATCTAAATCTGTCATATTGAGTTAGCAAGTCCTTTTCATTTTCTTGGGAGATAATATTTCTAAATCGGGGCTTGAAATAATTTAAATTATACTAATAGATGACATCAAACATTTATGAATCATGAAATAGGCACATATCAGTTTACATTCATATCAACACAGAGAATATAATCATTTTTACATTGCTTTACATTATATAGCCAAGCAACACAATGAGAGTCACAAACATTTATGGCAATATGTTGTGCCAGGCTTTGTTTTTCAGAGGTGAGTTGGGATAAAACAGCAGGCTGAATCTACAAACACAGGATCCAAGGTACACATATAATGCTCCCCTGCAGGACAGGATCACACAGCTAACTGTATTGTGTAAGTTGAAGTACATTTAGCAGGACAACCTCCCACTAGGGTGACATTTAGACTATCAGTCTCAAAGTATAAAAGTTGGGATGAAGTTAACACAGATGACATCAAATCACTTTTGGCTCTGTGCACTATCTGAACATGCAAAACAAAAAGTTCTAAAAAGGGGCTTAAGAGTATCTTATAAATATCTGGTTGATGAAACCCAAACATTAAACTTCCACATTAGATGGTAAGCGTTGCTATGTGTTTAAGAAAGGCTTAATTTGGCCATGCTCTTTGGCACACCCATACCCAACCTGTAGCTTGGAGATACTGGAAACTGAACCTGGTAAGTTTATATGTTTGAAGTGGTAGCCAATGTACCACCTCTACTTGAGGATTATGGTACCAAAATACTAATTTCTTGTCCTACTTACATTCCTTACTCTTTAAGGGATGGAGAAATAAGAAGTCCTATTTTCAGGTACAGAAAGTGTGTTAGTAACATCAGATGATGGAACTAGGCCATTCTGGGTGTGGAAGCAAAATCAGACCTTCATTTGAGAAGCCCCTTCCTTATTGATTTTATTTACCAAACCTCAAATATCATCTATTAGGTTTTCTGGGTATTTTTAACACAACACTAGCATGCCACATTAGTTTTTACCCAGGTGTTATAAAGGTTGACATTTTGCTGGAAACTGAGGTACCAACATACTGTATATCCCGTGTTCTCTCCCTGCACTGATTACAATGCTGACTAGGGGCATTGTTCGTATTTGTCCAGACTGTACCATCAAAACTTTATTAAGTTTTTGCAACCTAAACATGGGTAAAGTTACAACTTTTCTGGAGACTGGGGCACCCACATATGCCTGGCTTCCAATGCCCCCTTCAATTAATGAAATGTTTGAAAGTCTGAAAAGATGTTTCCAAGTGTATTTTATTGAATAAGCTTCAGTGCTTCTGTATT
The DNA here is from genome assembly GCA_030440675.1 of Furcifer pardalis. Classification (NCBI taxonomy): domain Eukaryota; kingdom Metazoa; phylum Chordata; class Lepidosauria; order Squamata; family Chamaeleonidae; genus Furcifer; species Furcifer pardalis. Next base: position 87,118,835 of record CP126892.1, read on the forward strand.
CAGGAGCCCTGTCTTATCACTAAGCCATGCTTATAAGACCTGACATCCCATGCACATCAAATAGATGTTTGAGGTACAGTTTACATGCTTCCCTACATCGCTGCCACATCTGAATAGGACTATAACATCACTTTCTGAGGGGCTGCTGGATGTCTATGTCTTCTTTTGTTCTCCCTCCATTCAATGATAAATAGGCAATTTTAGTCTTATTTCTAAGTAGAATCCCAACATGAAAAACATATGTTAACACCTTTGTTTCAGAATGGAAGAAAAGTTGGTAACACTCTTAAAGGTAAGAAAAATGCTTCCATTAGCCACATACACACCCACATGCACACAAATCATAGATGAAAATTTTGAAATGGTAGCTGTATTAGTCTGTTTCAAACAAATCAGAGAGTAAATTGATGCCATGAAGTCTCACTCCTTTGTCTGATGAAGTGGAAAACTAACATTAAAACTAACATTAAAATACAGCAGTTAGCAGTGATGGGATGTAACAGGTTCTCACCAGTTCGCCAGAACCGGTAGTAACATTTTCCAGTGTCCCAGAGAACCGGTAGCAGCTTTTTTTTTCTTTGGGGGGGGAACCACCTTTGGTTTAAAAGCTCTGGTTGATTTGTGTTTGGGGTGTGTGGGTGTATTTTAATCTATTTTAATTTAATTTAATTTATTTACGGGTTTGTGTTGTGGGTGGGTAGGTGTGTGAGTGTGTGGGTTGAGGGGTATGTGTGTGTGCTTATTTCTATTTTATTATTTTTTATTTATTTATATTTTTTTGGCCCCGCCTATGTCATGATGTTGGTTCCACCCACAAAATGATGTCATCACATTAGCTCCGCCCACACTGTGATGACATCACGGTGGGGTAGTAAAATTTTTGACATCCCACCACTGGCAGTTAGTCTTTAAAGTATCACAACGTTTTTGTCTTTTTGTTTTGTTTTATTTACCCTCTGATATGCACAAATCATAAAATGTATTTTTGTTCTGTTTTTACAATGCAGTCTTGAAGATAGCTGCCATCAGAGCTCAAGTTCTTATCAAAACCTGAAGACTGAGGTGAAATTTAAACAGCTCAGGAAAAGGGAAAGACAGCAATAATTGTTAGCCGAAAATATATCACTGCTACCTGGATCTAGCTGTTGACCTCAACAAGACTTTGTAATTATATTTTTGCTTATGATGAGTGTCAGAATTTTGCCCAAGCATGTAAACATCACGATGAAAGAAATTTTTTTACGACTGAAATGAGTAATATGCTCTTGCTTTACTCCTTGCAAATCTGATACATAGAAAAGAAATTATTGTATGAACAGTAGGTGTCGTTTTAAATTGAATAGAAAGCAAAGATTCCTGAGTGATGACCTTTTAAGCAAGATTTCTGATGCAAGTGGTCTCCTGGGGGAAATTTTAATAACAAGATATATTTCAGCTCTTTCTTACTCTTTTTTTCTTCTAAAAAATAGTTCCTACACTGCCTTTATACTATGCTATAGCTAGATTCTGACCTTGTGCTGTAAAACTTAATGAATAGCCCTCATGGCATCTCCAAGGCAACAGATATTAATTTGCCTGTCTCTTTCTGAACAAGGTTAAGGGCTCCCCAAAGGTGCATGATATACTTTAACTTAAAAACAAGTATAATAAAATCTGTTTGTAAATGACACTCACAATATCTGTATACATATTTGGGAAGAGGTAAGCACCTCAAACTGGAATACTGTACCTTCTTCTTGATCTAATTCAGTCAATAGAAGGAATGGACAGTTCAATGAAGGTATGATTTTCTGTTAGTAACTGGATCAAGATTTGATCAGGTTCTATCTAGTATTCTAAATTACATAGCAGACAGTGTAAGCCATTGAAAAGAGTGTGGGGCAGTGCAACCTTGTGTTAAAGACTAAACACCACCAATTCTGAGTAGAATTGTTGGCAGTAGAATTTATGGGAGCTAATGGAGGCAACATTTGTGGACTGGCAGGATGGGGCATGGTTGATTTCCTTTTTCTTGTTGTACCCCATTCCCCTGCTGCAGTGAAGTCAAGCTCAAACAGCTCTGTAGGTTTTGAATTTATAGGGACCATGAATCAGTAAGGATTCCCCACCATGGTTGAGGGGTGGCACTCACAAGAAGGAATGCTACAAATAATATAAATATTCAATTAGACCAGATCCAAAATGGACTTCTCATCATGTGTAAATGTAACAAATCAACCAGCTGTGGAGGCTCACCACTGCACAATAGTAATAACATTGATGAAAAGAGAGTTCAGTTTCCAGGCTGCAAAAGAATGATTGTATTTTGGGTCAACTTTAGCTTCTACGAAACTTGGTCTGCATGCTTCAGGAGCCAACCAAAACATATGATGATACATTTGGCAAAGCAAACCATGCTTGAATGTTTTTCAAAATTCTAGCTGCCAGTTTATTATTATTTTGATGAACTATTAATGGCATTCTGCAATGTTTTGCCTTCAGCTACTTACACTCAAATCCAGCTTCATCTGTACATATAAGTGCACTATTGTTCATGGTAGTGAAAGGTGCGAGCTTCAGAATTAGAAAGATATTCAATATGACCATTGATATATGCTGATCAAAGCATAAATAATTGGTATCAGTGAGCAGTAAGGAGCTTCGGTGGCTCAGTGGTTAAGAAGGTCACCTTGTTAGCTCAAAGGTCAGAAAGTCAACAGTTTGAGCACCTGTCTCTGTCCCAGCTCCTGTCAACCTAGCAGTTCGAAAGCAAGAAATTTCAAGTAGATAAATACATATTCCTTCAGTGACAAGAGATCTTGGGGACATAAAAGGAGCTTCATTCTGATGTCTTCTGAGCAGAGATTCTCCACCAAAAATCTTTTCAACCCAGAGTAATTTCTGACATGAAATTATTATTATTATTAGAGAGCAGTGAGCAGAAATATATATACATTCAGATAACATGGGAAATTGCATTTCCCCCAAAGAAAGCATAGGTCCTAATCTAAAGCCTGTGAGAAAATATGTTAATACTGCAACAGATGGTTAATCTGGGGACTTAAAATATGTCAACTTTATTTAATTAAAAGTCAACATCACCATTATTATATTATTGTCATAAGATCAGCTTCTGTCACAGTGCCAAATACAGGGGGAACATTAGAATTTTATATGTTAAGTAAAGAGCCATGTGCTATCATGTTGATGTTTCCACATAAAGGGTTTCCTTTCTTTATGCTTTTGGTATAATAATTTCATGACAGAAATTGTTCTGAGTTGAAAGGATTTTTGCTGGAGAAACTCTGCTCAGGGGATGCCCAAATGAGGCTCTTTTCATGTTCCCATGATTTTTTTTCATCAAAGTGGTCCCTATTCATCTACTTGCAATATATTGCTTTCGATCTGTTAGGTTGGTAGGAGTTGGGACAGAGACAGGAATTCAATTCATCATGCAGTACCTGGGTCTCGACCTGTTGACTTGCCAACCTTCCAGCTAACAAGGTGAGCTTCTTAACCACTGAGCCACTGCAGCCCCTGCTTTTGGTGAGGCTATGCTTTGACAGGGCCACAAGATAGCCCAACAAACCACAAAAAACAACAGGAAGATGTGATTATGCAGTGTAGCCACATGTCTCACTTTAGAGAGAGTAGTCTTCTCTTTGGATGTATCCTGTATTTGAAAGGCTGGAACTGGGTCCAGATCTTGATATGGAGGACAGAAGGACAATGGATAGCAGTGCAGGCTTGTTCCTGGTGAGTTCATCCACATTTAGAGTTTGCACTGGGAAAACTATCCCCATGAAACAAATCTGGCTTTGTTCCCTCATTCAAAAACCAATCCTTTGATCTGAAACAAGACTAGAGGAAAGAACTAAAACTTTATGCTACCTTTCCCATCCAGACTGGGGCCCTATGCTTTATTCTGAATAAGAAAAAATAAGATGTAGCTGAATTTTACATATGAAAGTACTGTATGATTTATACTTTGCTAATGCTGTAAGATTTTGGCTCACACTTTCTAGCCACTATTTTGCTCTTCAGGTCCTGAGACAAAGGCCCATGTTTGTCCTCAGATTTGTAGTTGGCCCCGTCCATGGCAAAAAATGACAAAATTTGTTTAAATAAGCAGAAAATGTGCTATTTCCATGATTATACTCATCCTTTGTCTAGAGCAGTTCTCAACCTTTTAAAGCCAGGAGCTGGGTCATGCTCCATCAGACAGCTTTAGGGGCCTGATGGCCATTTTGCCCTTCATCCACCACACAGCACTTTCTGGTGTGGTGGAGGCAGTGGGAGCCACCTGAAATGGTGCACAGGCCACCTTCGGCCTGTGGGCCACAGGTTGAGAATCCCTGGTCTAGGACAAAAGCAACCACACCAGAACTTGTGCATGCCTTGCTTCCTCTCTTTGGCACAAAGTATACTTCTTTTTTGTTTACTAGAGGGAAGGAAATAACAAATCCAAAACAAAATAAAAATAGTCAAAGGACAGCTTATAACTCATCTGTAAAGAGGATTGGTAAACAACAGACATTTGTACACTGTAAATCACTGTCTATCTGCCCCTTTAAAAATAATATGAAACATCTAGCTATCTTTCTTCTTCTTTTTCTTTTTCTTCTTTTTCTTCTTCTTCTTCTTCTTCTTCTTCTTCTTCTTCTTCTTCTTCTTCTTCTTCTTCTTCTTCTTCTTCTTCTTGTGCCTTATCCATTCTGGATATTGGTTATCATCATGGTGATAGTTTTCCTGTTCTTAACTACTCAGAACAGTTCTTCCGAGAACATTCCACACCAGTCTCTCCAATTCTTCAGTCATGAAGTCTATCTAAGTGCAGGGCCTCTCTTCCTTGCAGGGATTTTTCCTTGCAGTTGAAGGATTCTACATTTCACATTGTTTTATTTATTTATTTATTTATTTTTCCAATTTTTATACCGCCCTACTCGGTTGCGCCGACTCAGAGTGGTTTACATACAAAGAAAAACAGCGAGTTCATAAATACAACATATAAATATCAAAAGTAATCAATGTAAATACCAACAAACATCTCAACATCATTACAGCATCACTACAGCATCAAAAAATTCAGTAAACATCAGTTTTAAACAACAATCCAAATTTACAAAGTCATCAAATTCAGAGAAAAATTACAACAGTACCAAAAGACCTGACGCCACTGCGGCTTTTTAAGCCCCGGCCGGGCGGAGCCTTTGGGAGCAGGTGGAAGCGTCCCGGGCTGGATGGGGGGGTGGCCTCCTCCCCGACCCGCAGGTGTTGCTGGCGGCGGCTCATGATATTCCATACTGAGTGGAATTCATCACTTCTCTTAACCCACAGCTTGCAAAATAGTTGCAACAATGGCCTCAGATAAGAAAACTGATAACTGATAAACTAGTATTCTCTTGACAACCACATCTGCATAGCTGTTAGAATCTCTCCATGAGATCCCTCACTAGAATAGAAAGTTGTGGAGACAGAGACAAGGTCATTCAGACAATCATGGAGGGCCAGTCTGGAAATGCATAGCTTTCAGCATTGTTTTCAACTTAGAATTTTTGCCTCATATTTAAGACTCAGCCAGTGGGATTATATTAACTTGGCCAACAGGTGAATAGAATCAAATTAATCACTGACACTGTAGGGAGAGGAAGTCTGTAGAAAACAAATGAATAATACTGTACTATATTGAGCAAAATATTGAGAGACCACAAGCTGTATGTATGAGCTTAACTGTGGTATTTACCAGCTTGCTGCTTACTTTCTTCATGTTGAAATTTGCTGATCAAGAGTCAAAGAAGAGGAATATAACATAACAAAAATCCTCCACATTCTGAACTCAGTGTAGGTGTTTTGTTGCAGATGGTGCCACAAACTTAAACAGGTTGAATGAACTTTCTGTGAAATCATGATTCTGTTCTCTGTTGTATTTATATTACTGCAAATATATGTGAATCTCCTCATGGAAAACATTTAGTTCACTCTCTCTCTTACATTGGCTTGGCGAATTATTTCAGGGGAAGTAGGTTGCAAATAAGAATACCAAGAGGCTTATTAAGAATACCAAGAGGCTTTTTCATGGCTTGCCAATGAGCGTCAGCCATCTGTGGTTCAGCTTCCTGATTTAGGAGTCATGCATGAGTGGTGCAAACTCATATATTCATACTAGAAATTCCTCCTAGTCTTACAGAGCTGCAAAAGTGAAGTAACTTCCTTGCAATTGTTTGTCCTTAGAGCTATTTGTCAGAATCACTGCTGGAATTTCATGGTTTCAGAGGTTTTGGCACCATGCTAATTAAAGTACCTAATATACATTCAGATACATAACCTGAAAGTTGCTTTTCTCCTTTCTAGAAGGGAATCTGTACTAGCCTGGTCTGGCAAAAACAACAAAGAATTTTTAAGTACCCCAAAATAGAAGCTCAAAACACATCCTTTTATTCCACCAAATCAGTGCATTGCAAAACACCTGACAAAATTTTAAAGCCATTTTAGAGTAATCATAAGTTTGAAACAACTTGAGGCACAAAAGAACATCAGGAGTTGGCAAATGCAACTCATAGGTTTTGTCACACCAAACCTTCTTCATTTCCCATTTTGGGCAAGATCCTATCTGTCTCTCTGTCTTTAAAAGTAATTCACCACTTCTGAAATTCTTCTCTACTGCAAAGGACACAGACTTGTTTTATTAAACAATTGTGTTTTTAAGTGTGTATTTTAAACCAGGGAAGTTAATGTCTGACTTCCTGCCCTACAGTTTAGAAAGATTTTTCAAAAGATGTGTGGCCGATAGTTTATTTGCTCCTCCTGGTATGGCTCCAGTTTTCCTATATGGAGAGAATTAATGACACTGCTATGAAGAAATCAGATTGCACATAAAGAGACTGAACATGTGCATAGATGTCACATACATGTAACTAGTAACTACATTACTAGTTCATAAGCATCTTGTGAAACCTGGTTTACTCTGACTATACTGACACTTACATATGCACTTGGGTTATACTATTCATTATATCCTTTATCATTGACCAAGCCGATGGGAGCAGATTCTATCGACATTATCTAGAAGTCCTCATGTTCCATAGATTACATATAAGTACCACTGTAGTGAAGGAAAAGCAGGTTTCACAAGGTTCTTATGAACTAGTAATGCAATATGCATGTCCATCACTTGCCTAGAAAAGCTTAAGTTTTGGTAAACAAGCTCATCTTTAACTTGGCAGCAATCTTGATCCTGTTTTCCTTTAACTTCATTTCTCATACCTGCATTCTACAGCATGTAGCTTATTGATAAAATACTTGGGGTATGATCCATCTAGTTGACAGAAAGCTCTTGTTTTTTCCTTTCATTTTCCCCCTGTGACATCACTTAGATCTAGTGGTATTTCTGGACATCCAATAGCTGTTAAACTGGGAGTCTTTGAAGCAAGCATATGTATATTTAGAATTCACTGAAGCTTCTTTGAAGAACTGTTCTTGTGTTCTTTCACTCATTCTAATGAGGCTTGTTGTTTTTATTTATGAGTGCAGTAATCCAACTTGTTGTATTTTTCATGAGACTCTAGGTATTATTCGGTAATGCTTTCATCCTGCTGAAGAACAAAAATATTATTTGGGTACTGGACAGTGGTCTGCTGGGGATGACAAATCCAGTGGCAAGAGTAGCAAAAACAAAAAAAAGCAATTCAATCACCCAGATTGTACAGTGATGAAAAAAAATCAGGTAGGTTTCAGTATTATGTTTGTGTGGTGCTTTATACAGCATCTTCTCTGAGACTAGACAGAGGTGCAGATGATTTATGTTAACACTTGGAACATTACTTTCAACTAAGTACTGCATTACTGCATTTGCTGGTAAATAAGACCCACTTCCCCCCTTTAAAATACACTGGAAAATGGAGTGCATCTTGTACTGTATATAGTGGCCAATCGTGGGCTATTTTGGTAATAATGGGGTATGTTTTATCTCCGATGCATCTTATACACTGGCAGATATGATAACTTGCTATAGTTATAGAGCCACCCCCTCAAGTTGTTTGTTACAACTGTATTTACTTTTCCATATCTCAAAAGTAACTAAAATAAAGAAATAAGGATGCAAACAAACAAGAAACTTGTCACCCCTGCAGAATTTAGAAGCATCAGTGGTCCAGCTGCAATGCTGGAGGTGCCATGAGACCACACACATTTCTTTTAGGATCTGATTTAGTTTTCCCTCAACAGTCTAAGAAGTGGTACTGTTGAAACAACCTAATGCACAGCCTTGATAGCAGAAAAATCTAGAATCATTTTGGAATTCTTCTGATTTAGAACTGGAATCTGTCTTGGTTGTGTTTCAAGTCAGTACAGAATCAGACTTCATTTCCATACAGTGATGTATGGTGTACATACACACACCACCATTTCAACAATTCCATTCTTGCTGTTGAACCTTCAGTTGCGTGCCTTCAAAGGGTAACTTAAGTATTTGTTTCAGTACTAAATTTGTACAATTACAGATAACAATTGTTGTTTCCCCAGTTGTCTGATATAGAGATCATAATTTCACTTAGAAAGAACACACAGGAAAAGCAAAGGAAGAAAAGGGAAGAGTGACCCTCTTCATTCAAACAATGCAATATTAAGTTACATGGGGAATAAGGAGAGATAAAAACCTATTATTGCAGATGATGAATCTAAAAATATTAACAAATTTTATTCAACTCTACTTTTAGCACATCACTGACATTAATTATGGGCTGTCAAGGAAGTTCATGCAGAAATGCTTCCCTTTTTTTTTTGAGCTATTTATAAACAAACAAATCCTTCTTCTGCCTCCTGCATGCTATTTTCATATTTCTCTAACTTCCTTATAAATGTAATAAAATACTTTAGGATGCCATACTTTATTTTCTGTTACAGAAATTTGACATCTTCATATTCACATCCAACTGCCATTTGATATTGCAGAAGCCCAGGTAGAGCTACGTTTGAACCATGGTTACATGATTCTTACAACTTTTCAAGATACTCTGGACACCCACCAACAGCTGGAGGGGAGAGAGAAATCTATTATTGATTTAGAAAAATATATTAATTTTTTTGTGCTGTGTTGTTTTGCTGATTGCAAGCCACCTTGAGTCCCCATGGTGAGTGGGTGGCGATATGAATGAATGAATGAATGAATGAATGAATATATAAATAAATGTTACCATGTGCCCTTGATCATACACTCTGGTGTACAATTATACACAGATAATTTGCCAAAACATATACAGTAATACCCCTGATAACGCGAGTACTGTATAGCGCGAAAAGCGCATAATGTTACAAGATTTTCAGAAAAAATCTTGTCTCGAATAACATGATTTTTAATGTTATCTGGAACAAGCATATGCGTGGGGGGGAGTTGGATTGGGTAGAACATCTACCCAATCCAACCCCCCAGCGCCCGCCCCCACGATGTTTGGAAAGGGTACGGGTATCCTTACCCTTTCAAAACTTCGGGCGTGCAGCGCACGTCGGTGGGGGTAAGGGCAGGATATGGGGGAGACCTCCGTATCCTGCCCTAACCCCCACCGACACGCACGCACCTCAAGCCACCCGATGTTCCGAAAGGGTAAGGATCCTTACCCTTTTGAAACTTCGGGCGAGCGACACACGTTGGTGGGGGTTAGTGCAGGATATGGGGGAGACCTCTGTATCCTGCCCTAACCCCCACCGACGCGCACGCGCCTGCAAGCCACCCGATGTTCCGAAAGGGTAAGGATCCTTACCCTTTCAAAACTTCGGGCGAGCGGCGCGCGTCGGTGGGGGTTAGCGCAGGATACGGGGGAGACCTCCATATCCTGCCCTAACTCCCACCGACATGCGCCGCCTGAAAGCCACCCGATGTTCCGAAAGGGTAAGGATCATTATCCTTTCGGAACATCAGGAGAGAAGAGGCGCCTCTCTGCGGGGTCTCCCCGGCCTCGTAGCGGCTCGCTGCGAGGCCGGGGAGCTCCAGGTGAGGAGAGGCGCCTCTTTGGAAATAAACAGAGATGAGCACTGAACCTTAGAGTCAGATACAACATTAGCTTTCGAGCAAGGGTGACCTAAGCACTGGGAAGCAATGCAAGGGTGTCTCTGCTATAACACCTACAAAAACAAAAGAAAATTCCTAAATTACCCATAGTTCTTTAAGACAAGACCTGGATTTAAGTACAGTACTGTACTACAATCTTGTGTGCCAAAACAACAACAACCCACCTTTAAGCTCACATTGTCCCTAGTCACGTACACAGTTGTCCCTAGTCATGTACACAGAAGCCTCCAGAGCTTCTAATAGAAGATTTCTATGTTCTGGTCCCTCATTTTCTCCATTTCTTCACAAAATGTTATTGCATTGTATTTTCCATCAGTCGATCAAACTACTTGGAGGAATCCATATTCCCCACCTCTGGGTTATAACAAGAATATGTTATGCCTAAATCTAAGATTTAATTGGATTCTTATTATTCAGATGATAATACCACTTTTATTGCCACTAAATGAAAAATAATTGCAAGAAAAATCAAACTTCTGAGCTAGGCTAAAGATGGCAGGACTATTTCCGAAGCTTGAGTTCTTTGAAGCTGATAGGCTACAAGTTCCATATTCCCAACCAACATGTCCAATAGTTGGCCTTAGTTGGAAATACAGTCCAAGAACTATGCATGTGTCCATGTTTTACTTAGAATATTCCTGCCTTTCTCCAAATTCTAATTGCATGGGTACTTCTTGAGACCTTACTGAAATGGGTAACAGAAAAATGGCAAAGAACATCAGTTATTTATTTTGCTAGGTCTCCTTTTATCATCTCCTCTGGATCTAAGCTACATTTTCAGGCAGATAGATAGATAGATAGATAGATAGATAGATAGATAAATAGATAGATAGATAGATAGATAGATAGATAGAATCCTCTTTTCAATACTGTAACCTTTCCAACTTTAAAAGGCCGGAGAAGAAATGCTGCCATTACAAGATGAAGCATGGGAAGATACTTCTCCAGAACGTGAGTCCTTATTTAAAGAAAATCAAGGAAACTGTTATATTCAGGAGCTCTGCTCAGATATCAAGCAAAAGGGCCAATGTACACATAGATATGAAACTTTATCACAATTGCAGATTACACTATTGTGAACTAGGTTCTGTTGAACAAATTCTAATTTAAAACACCCAATTAAAATATCCTCGCAATGAGAAAGGGAGAGGGAGGGAGGGAATGGGGATAAAGCCCATCTCACAAACAGCCCATCTCACAAGAATGTATTTATTTAGTTAAATTGATATTGAGTCATTCAACTGTGATGATTTTAATCATAGCTGTGATTAGTGTCCAACTATAAAATTGTCTGGGAAGGTACAAAAGAAAAGGAACAAAAGAAATTACAGGAAATCATTAATGTTCCTTTCTTTCAACTTCCCAGTTGTTTGTTATGGTAGCCAATTTGTTTCCTTGGTGTAGATTTGTGAAGGTAGATGGGAGCTAGCAGGGTGACAAATTTGTGTCAGTTGAGCAATCAATAAATGTAACCATGAACAATGTGGTAGTGATTTTCTTGCTTCAGCTCCATTAAACAGAAGGAAAATAACAATCTTCTTCCTATAAGTAAAATGCACAGAAGAGATTGTTTTACTATTTGCAGGAACAGAATGCCAATTGTGTCTTTGAAGTGGTCAATGGGAAGCAGATTCATTGTTGTTTAATGAACGCACATATGGACCATAGATCAATAGTCAGGTGCTCTGTCAAAGACAAAGAAAAATATCAAAATTCAAATGTATGTAATTCCAGACATACTTGCCATGAGTTAAAAAAAAACTGGATACTTACAAAACATTACAAGCAATTGGGAGGGGAGGGAGAAATGAATTTTGTAGGTAAAATAAATATAATGCTTTCACACATTGCAGATAGATCAGAATAAAAGAAGATGGATCCCAAAAGATTTATGAAGAAGGTCTTGCCTTACCTTATTGTTGACACCAATCTTAGAGAAAATTAGACATCAGTGCAGCATCACAACATATTGTCATTACTCACATTCTGCTACCTATTCATGTTGGTCTGCAATATCTTTTCAAGCTGCTGGTGGTTAAGAAAGAACCTATTGTAGGAATGGGCAACATACAACATTCAGATTGTCTTGGACTTGCAGTTCCCATCATCCCTAATTAGTATCCCACACCAACGTCCTGAGGGAGAAGACGCCATGATCTGGCAGGCAGCTGAGAACATCACACCTTCCTCTGGGCCCACACCAATGGCCTGAGGGAAAAGGCACCATGGCCTGGCAGGAGGCTGAGGACTTCTCCCCCACCTCTGGGCCCACACCAATGGCCTGAGGGAGAAGACACCATGATCTGGCAGGTGGCTGAGAACATCACCTCCTCTTCTGGGCCCACACCAACGTCCTGAGGGAAAAGACGCCATGGCCTGGCAGGCAGCTGAGGACCTCATCCCCACCTCCAGGCCCCCTTCAATGGCCAGAGGGGAGTTAGTCTGTGTTCTGTTTTGGTTGTTTCGTGAGGTTGTATTTTATAATTGTTACTGTACTGTTGCTGTTTTAACAGTAAGCTGCCCTGAGTCACCTTAGCGAGTTGGTGGCAATATAAATCTGAACAAACAAACAAACAAACAAACAAATAAATTGCCAATGGTGATGAGAGTTAAATCTAACAATACATTTTCTGTTGTTTAATTGCACAGTTGAGTCCAACCCTTTGTAACTCCATGGACCACTGTACACCAGGCTCCCCTGTAATCTGCATCCTCTATAGCCCACCCGATCTACGCCCACTGTGTCAACAATGCCATCTAGCCATCTCATCCTTTGCCACCCAATTCTCCTTTTGCCTTTCATCTTTCCCAGCATCAGGGCCTTCTCCAGTGAGCCCTCTCTTCTCATTTGGTGGCCAAAGTACTTGAGCTTCAGTTTCAGTATTTATCCTTCCAAGGAGCAGTCAGGGTTGATTTCCTTTAGGATGGACTGATTTGATCTCCTTGCAGTCCAGGGGACTCTCAAGAGTCTTCTCCAGCACCACAGTTCAAAGGAATCTATTCTTTTGCACTAAGCCTTCCTTATGTTCCTGCTCTCACAACCATACATTACTACTAGGAAGACCATTGCTTTAACTATGCAGATTTTTCTTGGCAGGGTGATGTCTCTACTTTTTATTAAGCTCAGGTTTGCCATGGCTTGCCTCCCAAGGAGTACACATCTTTTTATTTCATGAGTGCAGTCACTATCTGTAGTATCAATACCTGGGGAACCTCAAGTTCCTCACCCCAGAGTTAGGCAGCATCCTTGCACTGATGACTAATTGCTTAATCAGATTGCTTAAATTAAGAAATAGCCCCTGAGACTGGAGATGCTATACTGGTCTGGTGTCAGCCATTCAGATCAGCAGCCTGGAGGCTTTAGCAGGCTGGTGCTGTAGCCTAGGTAGTGTCCTTCAATCCTGAACACAATATACTAGGTATCCCATAAGTTAAACGTCACTGGAGCCTCACCAAATGTCATGGAAGATCAACTGGATACCTCTTAGTAGCCCACAAGAAAGAGATAAGTGCTGTGATGCTCACTAATAGTGTCTCCCAGCAACTGGTACTGGTAAAGGTCACCCTTGCTTGAAAGCCCATACTATCCAACACTAGGGTTCAGTGCTCATCTCTGTTTCATAGCTGAAGAGCCAGCGCTGTCTGTTTCTGCAGACATTTCCATGGTCATGTAGAGACACCAGAACACATGGAGCGCTGTTTACCATCCCAACAAAGTGGTCCCTATTTATCTAATTGAAATTTCTTGCTTCTGAACTGCTAGGTTGGCAGGAGCTGGGACAAAAATGGGAGTTCATTCCATCCTGCAGTATTTGGGTATCGAACACTGACCTCTCACCTTGCAGTCAGTTTCTTAGCCACTTGAGCCACTGCAGTTCCTCAGCAACTGGTACAGCAATACCTTGGATAACGTTTGCATCAGATAACGCTAAAACTGCGTAAGGTTAAGCAATCTGGAAAAAAATTGCATCACATAACATTAAAATCCTATGGGATGCATCAAATAGCATTTGCTGAAGCCTGAAGCCAATGTATCTCTATGTAGTTTTAACGTTATCCGATGCATCCCAAAGGATTTTAATGTTATCCGATGCATGCATTAAGGCTTGTGGAACCAAGTTTTAGCATTATCTGAGGTTTTATTGTACTGAGAAACATATTCCCTCTCATATTGGAGGCAATATGCAGTCATTATAAGCACTAGCTCATAATCCTGCAGAAAGTAGTATGGACATTCTAGTCCATAAAAACAACTTTTTGCAAGCTCTGGATTAATGAAAACTCTGTGCTCATGTTTAATAAACAATGGATTTGAAGTGATATTTAAACTCATGGAAACCAAGAAAAGTCTTCAGTGGCTAGTAAAAGGAAGACAGAAAGACTTTGAAAGTCCTTAGGGTAATGGCAAAGGAAAATTTTTACCAAAAAGATACTGAAAACAAGGCCCACTAGAATCCTCTTAGCATGTTCTGTTCATCTTGCACTGTTGTAACCTTGGTCAACAACTATACTTTTAGCTCTGCATTTTTATCTTCTTGAACTTGGCTATCTGAAACTCACCAGTGTTGTACTGCTGTTTTTTAACTTGTTGATACTATTGATTAGCTTCATCCTCAAATTCTCCCATCTTCCTTCTCAATTCACTTCTAATTTTATCTGCAACACAGTATACCCAAGGAGAGAAGGCCAAGAGCTTATCTTCACCATAAAATTGTATCATTTCCCCACCAATATGATTATATCACATTGACATAGCATTGTCTGATGACCAAGACAAATTGGTTTTGAAATAGAGTCCTGCATACATATCTGCTCCTATTGTTAACTATGACAGGTAGAGCTTTATAAGGATAGCTGGCTTATCCCTTTGTCACTATGAACTATGACAACACCAGCAACACACAAAGCACCTCTTCCTGATTCACACCATCGACTCAGTTCACTGTTATCAACATCAACAGGCTGTGAATTTCCAGAATCTTTCCAGCTTTACACTGACATGATAAGGTTGAACCCACAACTTTTTTCAAGGGAAGCTCATGCTTCTCATCTATTTCTGCTTACACAAGCCCTCTCAGCCCTCACATTTCTGTTAAAGATGAGCAAGGAGTGCAGTGCATGATATTATTTTAAAGCAGGCAAAAGACAAGGTGAGAAAGGAGATGCGAAGAATGTTAGGATTGTTAAGATGGTAGACAGACACAATGAGGGTGAATTACAGACACATATTCAACCTATGAAAGCAGGACACGTTGGCTTCATATAATGCTTATTTTATTCGGCCTCTTTCTGCTTAGCTGTCTCAGCCATTTTTTGGTTTCAGATGAGACTTTAAAAAAAAAAAAGAAACAAGCTAAGACTGAGAAAAAGATTGAAAAATAGCAGCAAAAAAAAAAAGGAAAAAAAGAATGGAAAAATTCTCTCAGCAAGAAGCCAAAGTTTTTCGAGCCACAGAAACAACAGCATATCAAGAACCAAGGTTTAGCTCAATCACATTTACATGAGAATCACCCTTATGCAAGTCAGTGAGCTTCTGAAGAGATATTCATGGAAAAGCAGCAAACAGCACAATCAGCAGGCTGGTTGATTGTAAAGGTAAACCAAACCGTGTGCATGGAGTGACAGCTGCAGAGAATTCTTGAACTTCTTATTTCATGGGGCAAATCAGACCCTGAGATCTGAATCAATAAGTTTTAGCAAGTACAGGGGCATTGATTTACCCCTCTTTCATCTTGCTGCAAAAATAGAATGCAAATAACAGCACACATGGGAACAACGAGGAACTCAACAGACTTGCTTTAGCCTGTACCATTCAAACTGTCAGTGGACCAGAAGCCATATTTACACTCCAGAATCCTCACACTTCAGGGTAATTCTAGTCTCCTAAGGATGATCAGTCTATCATGGAAGACCAATCAAAATCCCTTTACTATGGGATTCACACAGAAACATCATACAAACATCCTGCCCCACCATTGGCTTCAAAACATCTGGTCTGCCTTAAAAGAATCAGAATACTGCCATCACCTCTAGATACAAGGACAGGAAGAGTGCCACATAATTAGCATGGGACTGGGACCCCAACACGGCTGCCCAATACTTAGATGATATCTTCTGACATGACATGCTTATGTGATGTATTCAGGGCTTCCAGAATGTGTGCAAACTCTCTCTCCAAAAAAAACCCTAGGACCATTTCCATGTGAGAAGCAATTCAAACATGCAGCAAGAATATTTATTTATTTATTTGAATTTATATTCCACCCTACTCGCACAAGTGACTCAGGGAGGATTACAACCAATCAACAAACATACAACACACAGTTAAAACTCTAAAAACAATTTAAAACCATTTAAAACAACATCTCATTTCTTTAAGTAAAGGAGTAAAGAAGAGGGAGGGTAGGTATAAGATCTTAAATAAGATGTTAAATAAGCCAGTGGGGAGGGGTCAATAAGCCATCATTATCCCACACCATTCCCGCCAGCCAAGTTTTCACACCTTTCCTAAAAGCCAACAGCTCCATCTGGAGGTGCAACTCCAAAGACAGGATATAATAGAATAGTTGTCAAGAATAGAATACCTGTAGTTGTCAAGCAAACAAACGAGCAAAAACAGAAGGCAGCCCTCCCCCGTGCCTATACCAATTGGCAGGGGAGGAAGAAGCCAGGGCAGGATGGGGACCTTGCCGCCCCTCCCCCTGTGCCTATGCTAACTGCCAGGGGAGGAGGAGGCCGGGGCAGGAGGAGGACCTTGCTGCCCCTACCCCTGTGCCCACCCCAGCATATTGTAATGTAATGTAATGTAATGTTTGTAAGCCGCCCTGAGTCGCCACGACGAGTGGGCGGCAATATAAATTTGAACTAATAAATAATAAATAATAATATAATCAAAAGCTCATACACCAAAGCAGCAGATAGTCATTTTGCATAATTTGGAAAGAACACTTATACTATTTGTACAACATTGCTTCATTTGACTGGATGAGACAAGTGAGGAGTTATATGCTTATATGAAGAACCACATGCAAGTAACATGAGAAATGGGCATTTATGACCAATAGCCTCCCTAATTATTTCAGAACCACCTGTCTGAGATCACTAAATTCAAGAGTTTTTTTAAATTTTATTAATTAAAACATAAAACAAACAAACACATCACATTACTTAAAACAAATCTCATTATTACAGAAAAATAATGATACAAATCAAAACATTTGATAATATATCTACAGTGTGCACTCTCTACCATGGGACCTGGTTCTCTTGTCTGTGCTTCTCAATGAAACAGTAGTAGACTTGTTTCTGATATTCCTTTGTTTTTTCCATGATCCAACATACAGTATGTTGACAATGTGGTTTTTAGTTCCGCTGCCTCTTTGGAAACCAGCCTGCACTTCTGGTATAGATGAATGGTATAAGGAATTATAGGATATGGCCATCAATTCAAGAGAATTTAACCATCTATTTGTATCAATGGAGGGATAATATCTTATATCTTCTTATATAGAATTCTTGATTTATCTTATTAGGGCTAGAGGGGAGGATCATGCAATATTAAAACAAATATTTGAACAAAAGAAAAACAATTTATCCGCTGCAATGCGTAAATGAAAGCCTACAAAATCCCAGCCCAAAGAAACCTAACTAAAAATTTAGCCCAATTTGTCTAATATAATTCAGGCCAAATCAGATAAAATGTTGTAGCTATTTCATATGATGATGAAAACTGTGCTTCAGCTGCTTTCAAGGGGGAAAGTGTCAGTATTGTTGAGGGATATGGACAAAGCTATTAGAATATAACAATGAATTTTATGTACCTGTATTCAAGAAATTTCATATCCTACCCCTCAAATCCCAAATGTTCGGGTTGGTTCAGAGAAGTGAAAACAAAGTAGCTAAAAACAAGCCCACAGCAATAGTGCACTAACAGCTTTTCAAAAATAAAAAGGGAGGGAACATGGTCACACTTTTAAAAGTTCATCATCTTGAAAATAGGGCATCTATGCATATCAGATGAAGCAACATAAAAGCCTACCTTAGAACAGCATTCCATACATGCAATGTCACCAAGAAAATACTACTGGTTGCTACCTGTCTCACTATATACAGGAAGGGCACCCAGAGGAAGGTAGAACTTTATAATTTGACAGATTCATATAGAAGGAGGTATTTTAAATAAACTTAGTAGCCCTCTGAACACTGATCCGAAACTCAATGGTGTAGTTCTCTTTCTTATGGTTTAAATCCATATCTATCACCAGCAAAATCAAGACTTTCAGCATTTCTTCCACTCACAGAGTGACCTTATATGGTACTAAATATCTGATCCAGGGGATTTCAAGCCCTCCAGAGTAGTTTTTTACAGTGGAGAGCAGAAGGAGAAGGATCAGTACAGCAGAAGACAACATGATTCAATGAAAGTATAGTCCCAGAACTTCTGTTGGAACTATACTAGATTTTCAGCGATCTCTCATTGTAACAGGGCTGTAAAAGGAGAAACCTACTCAAAAAAATCAGGGAAGGGAAATGGTAAAAAATTTGGGATAATTCTAAAGAAAAGCCTAATTGTGCCCTCCCGGCCCTGCCATCGGCTGGGAGGATAAAGGAGCCTCCCGCGGCCACGGGAGGCTCGAAGACGCCGATGCACCCTGCACTCTCCTGGGCCTGCCATTGGCTGGGAAGATAAAGGAGCCTCCTGCGGCCATGGGAGGCTCGAAGACGCCGATGCACCTGCACTCTCCTGGCCCCGCCATCGGCTGGGACTTCAGGATAAAGGAGCCTCCCGCGGCCACGGGAGGCTCGAAGACGCCGACATGCCCTGTGCCCTCCCACCTTAACAGACTCCATTTCTTGCCCAGGGAGAGGAGACACAGCTGAGCTGGGGGCTGAGGGCTATGAGACCTGCCCCCCCCCGACTCCTTCTCTCACCCAGTAGCCTGGGGAGAGGAGACGCAGCTGGGACTCCCGACCAATGTCCTCTGGCCAGGAAGAGGAATTGGACTATAGTCGCAGGTGGATGTTTTTGCTTTATAATGTTTTCTACTGTGATATGTGTTGTTTTATTTTATATTTATTGAACCTTATTGCTCTTTGCACTACATGCCATGATATTTTGATTGTATTACAATGTGTATTGTATTGATATGTAATGTGTACTGACCTACTATATGATATTTACTGTACTTTACTATTCTGTTATATTGTATGCTATTGTAGTTTTGTTTGCACTTTAATAATGATATTAGTGGACTTTGTGAGCCGCTCTGAGTCGGTTGCTACCGAGGAGAGCAAGATACAAATCTAAGTAAATAAATAAAATAAGTAAATAAATAAATAATAAATAAATTGGTGTGCAATACATTGAAGTATCACTATCTAAAACAGTGGCTATGTACTCAAAATTTACAGTGTGTTGTTTGAAGCACCTCACATATGTTCATTGACAGTAGTCATAATGCTCTAGGAAAGGACATTATTATAAACTCTTTACTCCAATTTATAAAACCCATCCACACACATGAAATTGAACTAATATTATATATAGTCTCATTTGAAGTGCATATTTTGTATGCCTGGTTTTAGAAATTTAGAGAAATGTGCATTTGAAACCTAATGGCATTCTTATGTACTTCCTGGTCTGGTAAACACAAATTATATCAGCTTGCACAGAAATATAGATCAGAATATCAGGGGTTCTCAACCTCCAGCCCCTGGCACCATTTCATGTGGCTGACTGCCCTCATTCCTGCCACCACCGGAAGCTGCAGAAACAGCCGTAAAAGCAGATAAATGCATAAAAATGCCTTTACAACAGCCGTAAATGCAAACGCAGCTGTTGTAAACATGTTTTTACGCATTTACGGCTCTCATAAACATGCTTATGACAGCCATGTCTGCATTTTATGGCAGTGTTTATGGTGGGGGAACCACCAGTCCGGCCCACTCAACCTCTGCTCTACAGTATCCCTAATTCTTAATGGGAGTAAAGACTTAGCTTGCCTAAGCCCAGCCATCAAGTTAATGACTGAGGTGGGATTTGAAGAAAGGGCTTTCTGGTTTAAGGTTCAGCCATTTAGCTACCCAATAAAGATGGAAATATTTTAGCTGTTAAGAGAAAATTCCAAATAATCAGCTGAATGGAATTAATTTCAGTTTCTTACTTGGCTCCAAAATCTTTCATTAATCTATATTTGCAGTTGAAATACATGTTTACTGCCATTAGTTATTTTCCTGATTTGTTTCCTGAAGTTAATATGATACATTCACAATATGACACTAAATTCATATAAAAAAACTACAACATGGTACTTCCAGCTCTCTCTGTGACCTCAGCTGCTGTTGAAAATTGACTGAACCCTGACAGCATCTGGTAAAGTTTCTTTGAAATCATATTTGTCTTCTTTCTTGATTTAATCTTTACTTTAAATCCTAAATGTTCAATTGCCTTTCTGCCCAATAAACTCCATGCATCATTACAACTTCAAGCTCTAGGGAAAACATGTCTTATTTCACAGATGTTCTTCTCATTAAAATTTTGCTGGGTTCCTCATATATATATTATTTTTTAGAGAGACTGAATATTATGATTTATGAGTAACTATGAGGCAAGGTAGATGGGAAATATTTTGTTCTACAACAGAGAAATAGGGAAGAAAATGAGAAAATTGCTGCAAATGTGAGGGATGGCTGGTTACCTAAAGTTCATAAAACTCATTATGCCTTAGTATGTAATAGTAATCTATTTGGCCAGAGATCAGAGCAGCAACTAACTGCCCTTCATCTTTCACTGCTGATGACATCATCTGACAGAGTGAGATTGCTTGCTATTAAAGAGTTCCTGTTTTGATCTGGGAGGCTTCCCTACTCAATTGTAATGCAGCTGATTACACACTAGATGAGACAAGTCAGGGGAGTCTCAAGATTGAAGGAGGAACTCTTTAATGTCCAGCAAACTCCTCTTAGCCTCAATGACACCACCCTTAAGCAATCATAATTTACTAAAAACAAATTTGGCTATTGTGTTGTTTGATATTGTGCCACATGTCTTCTAGAAACATAAAGGCTATTTGTAATTGATTTAATGTTTTACAATTGTTAGCTTAAATGGTGTTTGGTGTTTTGGGCACAGTGTAAAAATAGTATCGAAAATGGAATTTCTTCCTCTCCTCTGTTCATTGGAAAGCTGTCTTTGTCCTCCCCCTTGTTTTTTCCTTCTGTTTCTTACATGTAAGTTATGTGGCAGACCTCCATTCCCTTTACTACTCCCTAAACACTGCATTGTCATCTTTTGAATGTAAGACCTCCCTAGATGACATACTGGTTTTATATCTAGAAGCAAAACACCATTACAATGAAAATACTGTGGGTTTTCTTTTTTAAAACATAAATTTGCCTCAATCCAACTTTGGCAACTTGGCTTGCTTTTGTTTTGTAACTAATCAGCTGGGAGATAATACAGCTTTGTTAGGACATCTGATGTCTCAGACATGCAACACTGGCATATTTGCACTGTCTGGAGAGAGTATATATTCTTTTTAAAAATGAGGAAAAAAGTCTTGCCTTTATAGGTAATTTCAACCTTAAACTATCCTCCAAGGTCTGACCACAACTGGTTGTGTATATGACACATTTATCGACTGTGTAAAGCGACATCAGTTACTAAATATTTCATATACTTCACATGCTACAGCAGAAATGAATACCATTACACGTAGCTGCAAACTGCACTGTGCTTAGAATAACTATTTAATTATTTTGTTCTGCATATGGGATCTGTGCAGTAAATAAAAGTCTCATACTGATAAACTTGTTCATTAATCCATTTCCAGCTTAATTGATGCACATTCCCATTCTCCACCTTTCCACAAAACTACAACCTTCCCTACTCCCAGGTAAAATGGCTAAAACTGAACATTCACCTTGCTTAATTAAGAGATTGATATTTGTTTACTTTCAGTTCCTGATACATTTCAGTATTTGACAGTCATTAAACGTAAATGGCTTTTGGGATTTCTTGGGTTTTTTAAGAACAAGTCTGACAGATAACACATAATTCGTACAGGACCATATTTTATGAGTTTTCCCCAAGGTTTGTGTTAAGCTGATTTAACTAGCAGTGAGGCTGTTTTGATTTCAGAGAAACCACCTGCACATTCTAGAAATAACATTTGTGTGACTTACCTCTTATAATAAAGCTTTTACTGTGAGATGAGTTCAATCTTGACGGGGATTAAAGTTGACTCAGTTTTCAATGCTTTTGAGGGTGGGTGGTAAAATGAGTATCCAGTATGTTGGTGGCAAAATACCAATTAACTTGTGAACCACCCAGAATGTGCACTGGCTCCTATGGGGCAGTATATACCTGTAATTGCTACTGCTATTTGTCCTCATAGAGATATGGATGGTGTGTTTATCTCTGGTTCTGGAATAAAGACCTTCCAGGAGTATGGTCCCAATGGGTCGGGTCATGTTCCTTTACTGATATCATAACTTCCATGTGTTTCCTGACTGGCTTCAGGACAAGGGAGGTCACAGGGGTTGACTATTGTGCAAAACACTCAGCAAGATAAGACAATCAGAGTTCAAGTTGTGTTTCAATATCAAATCTTATAGTAAAATCCCATATAATTCTAAAGCAAGGTTGCATGACCTAAGGGTAGAATGGGCTGATTTTCATTTTGGCATCTAACTAGTGGGCCATATCCCCACCCCAAACTGTTATTCTCCACCAAAACCCAGATTCCCATTCACTTTGTTGAATTCACTCTATTTTGTTGTTATTTTACATTATCTGGCAAGTAAAGATTGTTTACTGCTTTTCTTTTCATGTAAGCTTTTGGTTCTGTATGTTAATTGTCATAATTGCATGAGGAAGTCTTCAACAGGAGTAATTACTTCCTGGCTTCCTTCCCTATTAATTGGAGACTTTATAATTTCCTTTTATATATCCCAATGGCCAGGGACTGTTTATGTATCAGAAAATCACAGCTCTGTGGTTTTCTAATGCCTAAACAGTCCCTCAACATTGAGATATGTAATAGAATAGCACAGTCATCAATTAACTTGGAAGGAAGTCATATTTGAGGACATAATTATTCCTATTGAAGATATGTTTATTTACTTGAGAAAATTAAGACTTAGAACTGCTGTTTTGTGCAAGAAATGTTAAGCAATGTTTGTTTATTGAATATCTTTAAAGCCACATTTGGTAAGGGTGAACCAGGAAAAAATTATTTCCATTTGAGTCCTCGGGATAAAATTAATTTCCACATCTCACCCAGAGAAAGGAATTACAAAAATGCTTCAGTGCCTCAAATGTCTATGTCCTGTATCCTGTATAACAGGGATTCCCAACCTTATTTTGCACCACAGATCAGTTTCATGCTAAACAATTTTTCCATGGACTGGTAAGTGGGGGAAGGAGCCCTGCTGTACCTCAAAAACAAGACAAAGGGGCCCAGCTGCTGGCCAGCCACACCACTTGACTCTGGTAGTGAGGTATCACACTGCACACAAGTGGGGGGCAGAGCTCTGTCATAGTTAAACAACCTGGAGGAGGGGCCCAGCCACCTGCCTATCTGAAGCCCTGGCTCTCACTCAATTCGCCTGGCAGACCGGGCGGAGCACTTTGAGGGCAGAAGGCTTTCAGCACCACCCACCCCCACGGCCCAGTTCAGAACAACCCATGGCTCAGTCCACGGCCTGATGGTTGGGGGTGGTGGTGGTGTATAATACTTACTTATTGTATATCTCCAGCATCTTCAGCTGCAGAAGCTGCTATAACTATCTGACAAGGAGCCAACAGTCTGGCTGGCATCTCATCAGTTCAACATGACAGTTTCTGCAGCTGGAGATGCATGACTGTAAATATTGATCAGGATGATGGCCTGTGCTTCATCAAGTTGTGATTAAGATAAAATAGAAGTAAAAGCTTCCAAACTCCTCTTCAGAGCTGTGTAATGAAGGGAAGTGTATAGGAGAGTAACGAGGCTTGTTGCATTCTTATAACTCTCCGAAACATTTTTAATTTTAGTGACTGATTTATTCTCATTTTTGCATTGTCATATTTTAATGTTCTTCTTTTAAGTTTTTTATTTTCTATTATTTTAATTTTAATTTGTTTGTGGATTGTCCTGGGTAGCTGCTGAAGTGCAGAGTCTAAAACATATATCCAGAATTTGAGCCAGCAGGGTTCTTCTTCTGTTGTTCCATTCTCTTCCTTGCTACCTTCAACATCCCTCATCTATTTCTTAGGCTGTGTTTCTGGACATGGCCCTTCATACACCATACCATTCTGGCCTTCGGAGAAATATAAAATCGAGACTAAATTCTCCTTTGTGTTTGCTGGTAGTTAAACCAGGCATTTGCACATTTTTGGAAGTATGGTGAAATTATTTGACCTCTCTTTGCCAACAGTTCTTTTTTCTTTCCTTTTTTTGATTTAGAGTTGCTGGTGTCTGGGACAATGACAAACTTCTTCTGGAATTACTGGGTTTATAGTGATTTTCCCCCTTTCTTTTCAGTACAGTAAAGGTTACCTCGGATAACACTAAAATCGCATAATGTTAAGTAATCTGGGGAGGAGAATTGGATCGAATAACGTTAAGGTTCTATGGGATGGATCGGATAACAACCGCTAAAGCCTGTGTGGTTACAATGTATCTCTATGGAGCTTTAACGTTATCCGATCCATCCCATAGGATTTTAACATGGATCAGATAACACTAAAAATCGGATAACACCAAGACTTGTGGAACCAAGTCTTAGCGTTATCCGAGGTATTACTGTACCTTCCTCCCCAAAGTGATGTTACAAGAAGGCAAGTGGATTTCTTTGGGAGGGTGGTGAATAAGAAGGCTGTTAATGAGGCATTTTAATCCAGAATACCTCTTATAGTGAAGATGAAAGGATATTTCAAAACAAGGCAAGAAAATCTGTGAATTCTACTTACACCCTTTTGACACAGAATATGTTACACCTTTGGAAACAAAATAGCTCATAAAGTTAAAGGTCTCCCTTACCATGGTGGTAAGTTGCAACATAAATAAAATTCTTTTTAGTGCACATAGCAATGTAAACTGCTTAAAAGCAGAGGAGTCGTGATCCAGATAGCAATAGCAGGATGTATTCTATGTGCCAAACATACTCTGAATATGGGGCTTATGTTTCAAATAAAGAGACAGAATATGGTCAGTTGAAAGTCCAAACAAACAAACAAAGTGTATTCCTTCTTATATAGAAAATGTTTTTTTCCATGTTCCTGGATTCAGAGGAGGAGAAGGGGATTCAGCTTGAATCTAAATGCATGCTATTACTGTTAACAAAGTAGTGTTCAGAAAAAGACATCTTTCAATTGTGCCATCGGCAATAATAAAACTAGGTGGAAATTAAACATTTCCCCCATTATACATTGCAGTTTCAGTGCTTTTTGATATTTCTTAGGTTCTGGATGGAGAGTAAAAAAATAATAATAGAAAAACATTACTCTCATTTAATTTCAAGCACGTCCTTAAGCGTTGTTAACATATTTCCATTTTATAAGCAATTGCTTCCCAAAGTTGTTCTGTCTTTCCAGACAGTCAGACCATTTTGTTTGTACAATGTTTTAATGACATTGGCCTAATTTAGATCTCCTTTATGTCTCTTCTAAATGTCCTTAAATCAGGAAAATGCTATTAAGAATGTGAAAGTGTTCTCTTGTCTTCAGCTGAACACGAGGCCTGGCATTCCATCAATGAAATGAAGGAATGATGCAGACTGAATGAATAAATATTATTACACAAAGCCAGGCTTGTGTTATTCATGTAAGACCATTTTTTAAATCAGTTTTTAAATTGATTGTGATGATATTAAATCCCCAGTAATGCCTTGGGAATCATCTAGATTTTTTGAAAGCTTTTTCTGTTGTTTTCATCTTAAGACAGTCAATCATTCTTCTGTCCCAATTTGTAGAATTTCTCTCCTTACTTCTTTCCCATATTTCAGGTTTTATAAGCCAGAGGAAATCCTACAGCACTGCCTTCATATTGGATTTTAGCTAAGGAAAGACCCAGCAGACTATTCTGCAAGCTACTTTACCTTTAGTCTATATTTGGAAAAAGTGTAAAGTTGAAACTGCCAAATATGTAGCTGTAATTCATAAAGAAGTAGCATTGCAACTTTCTTTGAGAATTCTCTGGCAGCAAACATACAGCGGTAGTGTCAAGATCTCTGTAGGGTTATATACACCTATTAAAGGCAGAAAGAAAGGTAAGAATGAAACACAAAATGAGCTGGTTTTTAGGGACTATTGTGGTTCAGTGGTTAAGAAGCTCACCTTGTTAGTTGGAAGGTTGGCAAGTCGGCAGTTCAAGACCCGAATACTGCATGATGGAATGAGCACCCATATCTGTCCCAACTCCTGCCAACCTAGCAGTTCAAAAGGAAGAAATTGCAAGTAGATAAATAGGGACTACTTTGGTGGAAAAAGATCTTGGGGACATGAAAGAAGCCTCATTCAGGCATCCCCTGAGTGGAATTCCTCCAGCAAAAATCCCTTCAACCCAGAAAAACACATTTTTGTGCTTCTGACATATTAAAAAACTGGTTTTTGTCTTTAAGCAAATATGTCAACTACAAGTTAAGAAATGAGTAATTATAGCTGCCTTTTTCAAGTAAAAATAATTTTTTGAGATTCATTATCAGCAGCCCTTTGAATAATACAGCTAGTGAGTCTATGTCAAGTCATACAGCTAAATCTTCCCAACATCCTTTGTGATCCCACAACTGTGGGATAAAATCATGGTTAAATAGGGCTTGAAAGAAATAAGTTGTTTCACTGATTATTATTATTTTTTGAAAATCACTTATGCCAGAATCCTATTGATTTGCACTTGCACAAAAGAAATTATGTAAGTGAGTCTCAATGGCAAATTTGCCTCTCATTAACCAGCACTTCTTAAATAAGTAGCAATTTGTTGACACCATATATTTTCACTTTTGATATATTGGGTCTGCCCCATTATATGGTTTGTTACATTTTCCAGGAAAGAGTAAGTACACTTCAGATTAATAAAGATCCATGCAGGATCAAAAGATAGCTTATGCTAACAAAGGTATCACTCACACTTGCAATTCATTTGTACACAAGGATCACACTCTCTTTTTTCACTAAATATCACTCAGTTATTCTGGGAAATATAACATAGAATGTAGAACACACAACAAAGCAAATTTTCTGCATTTAAATTGTACCATATATAGTTGTGTGGTTTGTTTAAAATGGATCTTCTACTGATCACATGAAAAGTTTGAAAGTGGCAGCAAAATGACCCATATATGCTGGAGTCAAAGTGAAACATATCTTTGGAAGTATGAGGAGGTCCAGTACAGTTTTCCATGAACAGACATGGATGATTTCTATATTTACTGTACATTCCATACTTGTCTTCTTTCCGACCTCTCTCTCTCTCACACACACACACAATTTCTTTCTCTCTCACACACACACCCAGACAACACATTCATTCCTCAAATTCCATTCATTTCTAACATCCAAAGGTAACAATAGAATTACAACCAGGTCAAGAAATATTGGAACAAGGATAACTTTCGTGGAATGTGTACTCTGCACCCCACCACAGTGAAGATGAAAGGAAACACTCAATATGTAAGAAAAGTCAGGGCTTTCAGCTTTAATTTTCTAGACCTAATTGTATATGAGCCCAGTGTATTGTTCTACTGTATGGTATTTATTGAACCTTCTGTTGCACTACATGTCATGGTATGTTGATTGTACTGTAATGTGTATTGATGTGTAATGTGTACTGACTTACTATATGATATTTATTGTACTTTACTGTTTTGTTATATTGTATGCTATTGTATTTTTGTTTGCACTTTAATAGTGATACTGTATTAGGGGACTCTGTGAGCCACTGAGTTGGTTGCTACTGAGGAGAGCGGGATACAAATCTAAAAATAAATAAAAATAAATCTTCATTTCCAAAGCTAACAGCTTGGCTCACTCTTCCCTGAGATAACACAAATGATCAGTTGATGACTGAGGAAGCTTTCCTGTTATTTAAACTTTTCCAATTATTTTGAGATACTGTTATGCTTTTCAGGCTCAATTATAAGAACAGCAAATCTGACAAAGGGACATAACCAGTGGGCAAAAAAAGCAGAAGAAGCCGAACCCACCAAGGCATCTCCAGTTGAACAAATTATAACTCATCCAAGAGTGTCTAATGAAGGTCTAATATAGGCTTCACAGTTGGGCACCATTGATTTGTTCTCCTTGATCAATTCTTTGTCTTTACAACCTATTTGGGAGCTAAACAAAGGCAACCAACATTCTTTAGAAGATTACTGTATCTACACATGTATTCCTCATTCTCATTACTATCCAATCAGTAGAGAAAAAGCAGAGCTTCTATGCATTCATCTTTTGATTCTTTTGAGCTTTTCTGAAAATTCAAGAGTTTGTTGTTGTACAATTTAAATACATGTTCATTCTGGTCGGTGTTTGAAGGCCAGCCAATTACTTTCTACAAAAAGTGAAAATAAGATGGGGAAAGCAACAGCTCACAAGATCCCTGGTGAATAACACAGCGTCTCTGGGTTCATTTGTTTTTAAAGCCACAGTATTAAAATTCACCATGTCTGCCAAATATCCAATAGTTTCCACACGCAACAAACAAGAATTATTATTTCTGTGTGCCAAGCATAAAACACTCTCTCACTTCACTGAATTAGTAACAAAGAGTTTTGAAAGTATCACTGCCCCTCACAAAAGAGTGTTTTTGTTAATGTGTCTACATCTCAGAAATACATTTTACATTAAATGGAAAAAATCAATTGACTGGATAAGAAGATACAGTAATGTGAACTTTTTATGATTTTAATTGTTGTATGGACGTTTTTAAACTTGAATGTTTTTATGGTTGTTTGTAATCTGCCCAGAGTAGCCTCGGCAAGGGGGCAGCAATACAAATTGAATAAATAAATAAATAAATAAATAAATAAATAAATAAATAAACTTGAACCCAAGTGTAAAGAAAGGTATAGTGTGAGGATAGGTGGTACCACCAACTTACCATGGTATTTTCCAATAAATGGACATGGATTTTATGGATTTTTGAAAAGCAAAGCACAGACCTTGAAAAAGTTATTTCTGGACTACAACCTTTAGAATTATCCAGAAATTATCCATCGCCAATTTATATGCATTGTGTTTCCTAGGCACACTGTTTTTCTGAAATTGTTTCCCAAGTTCTTAATTAGTTCTCTCTCTTTCTTTCTCTCTCTCTTGCTGCTCATGGAGAACAGTGCCTTTATAGGGTGTTAATTAAGATAAGCAAAATCCTGGAGATAGGAGAAAAAAGCAATCTGATGCTAAAAGACAACATTTTAAAAGACACGATATACTGAAAATAAACAACACCTTAGCATCTGCATTATTGAAGGCGGTAAGAAATAGCTTGATATTGTCTCTCCTATTTCCCCCCACACAATTCCCATTATTCAGAATAACAATTATATCCCCTTTATCAGCTGTCTTAATCAAAATAAGATTCCTGTGATGCTGAGTGCTAGGAAGACAAACAAAAGATGAGATTTACTGCTGTCTCTTTTTATAAGAGCATTAAATTTTAATTTTCACTGTTAAAATTATAATAGAAAGATAAGAAGAGAAAATCATTTCAAAGACTTTTGACATATCAAGGCTCCATTTTTTTTGCTCCTTGTTCTTTTCGCTGTCTTCTCATATCCTATTTTTTTGTGTTGCTGCTCTGTTGTTGTTCTCAAATGGCACCATATCTGAATTGTTTCTTTTTTCTTCCTTCCCCATTATTCTTTATCTTTCTTTTTTCTATTTTTTGCATTGTAGGCCTGAAATTCTTTGTGTGAAGGCTATCTCCTGACATATGTAGGCTCCTTCCCATGTCCTACTTCTTACGTACCCTTCCCAAGTGATTCTGAGATATATAGACTGCTGTTATCTGTCTCATCAAAGAGACCACTGGGAGGTTTAAAACCACATAGCCATAATTTTACAAATTTGTGCAAGATTCCCATTTCATATTAATTGTGAAAATGGCCCACAACATAGATTCCTTCCATAGTTTTTTTTAAATCACATACTTTGTATGTTACTCAGACATACATGGCAATTCTTCCTTCTGCTAACCACTATAGCAGGGGATGGTTACCATTGTTGAATTGTATCCACCATGACTATTGACTATGGTAGCTTCAGCTACTTGGAGATGGTATCCAACAGCATTTGGAAATTACAGATTCCTTGTGCCAGAGTGTGTGAATCAGGGTTTGGGGACTTGGGGTCCTTCAAGTGTTCTTGGACTCCATTTTTCCATCAGCCTTCTGCAGTCTGGCTAATGGTGAGGGTATAACAGGAGTATTTATTCATCAAAATCTGAAAGATCAAGTGTTCATCACTCATCTACTGTTCATGAAGAAATACCACATCTGAATCTGTGCTAGGGATTTTTTTCTGCAGATGAGTTAACAGTTTATTTGTTTATTCATTCTATTGCCTTAATCCTCTTCCATTAAAAATAAAATAAAATTAAACTCAAGGTGGCTGCTGAGATAATAAGAACAGAGCAATAGTAGAACCAGAGTCCCGCTGATTTTGAAGCCATCACTCTCACTATAATTATTGGTATAATAAATACAAGTGTCAGGAAACAACACATTTGTTTCTTTGTTTCGCAGTTTCTTAGCTAGGCCTCATAAATAGGCCTCATAAAAATCCATTTTTCTCTCTGTATGCCTCACAAGACTGTCACGAGTTGGCTTGTTGACATTAGTGTTCCTGTGCTGTTATCTTTCTAGCTAGCCTAGCTAGCAGAGCTAAGTGTTATGTCTTCACATGGATGTAAACAATTCATTGTTTTGAGAAAGTTATTCTCTGTTACCTGATTGGCCAAGGTTAAACCACTTGACCAGGAATTCTCCATTTTGGAGAACAGTGAGTTAGTTCAATCTTGGATCTCAATGGCTTAAGACCCTGGCTATTGTGTGGGATTTTCTTTTCCTTTCTTTTCAAAATGGTTACCTAAGGATCCTGGACTGTTTATTGGACTGACTTATGCTACTGACTTTTATACTTTATGAACCTGATCAATATACCTGATCAATAAACCTTTGTTTGCTTGAGCAACATGTCTTCATTGGACTAAAAGGGTAAGAGAAGCATTGCATTCACACACAAGCCTCTGAGCACGCTATCTGTTTAAACCTCCTTGTGGATGAGAAGCAGCTAAGGGCTGTAAAGCCCGCCCTCTGGGGGCTTTGGTTAAGGAGGTTTCCAGAGCAGAGGGGGCCGGCTGGTACGTGACAACAAGAGACAAAATAGACATAATATCTCCTGCCTCTCCAGTATCTTTAATGGTTGGGTAAAAGGAGAAATGTTGGCAGGTCCAACTTTTTTAATAAACGTACAATGAGCTGTATCTTCTGAATTCTCTTTCAACACAGATATGAAAGATCTGAGTACTCTGTCATCTTTTCCACCTAGTCACTCCATCCATGAAAGATTAAGTTCTTGGGATTGGAGAAGATTTTGAAGAAGGAGATTCTCTTGCATTTGGTTAAACTGAATTGTGGAGTGGCATTTATTTTTAAAAGTTCCAGTCATTTCTCTTGCTCTGTTTCTATACTTAGAGACTCCTTCCCCACTTATGTGAAAATAACGTCTACCTTTTATCATTTTCAATGGTACAATAAAGAATTTCTTTCTTTCTTGATATTTAGCTTGAAAGGCTCAAAATACAGTTCTAATCAAATGCATTTCTAATTTAATATGCTATATTTTTCCCAACCACAACTGTGATTCATGATATTGTACCTCCCATCCTGACTATCAGTTAGGGAACCATTCACTCTTATGGGAGAATGGAAATACATCCTGACATTCTGATGAGCACTTTACAGACTTTAAATGAATATTTAGAAAAAAGAAATTGAATATGTATGGGGGAAAGCTCAGTGTTTCTCAGAAATGGTATGCCTAGTTGCCATACTATGTAATCTCATTATATAAAATTCTGGTCAGGCCAATTCTTTTCAGTTTAGAAAATTGCAGCTGAAGTATGCATGCCTCTGGCACATACAAAGGAAGGGAGGTTCACAGGAACGTGAAATGAGCAGGGGTTAAGAGAGGGTATAAATCTTTGTCATGCTTCCAAAGGAACATCACTGAAGTAATTGATCAATTAACTCCAGCATTACGCCTGTGCAGAACACTGTCCACTGAAAGGCTTATGTAATACTGAAATTGTATGATCTAGGGACAGAAGCAGATGTTACGGACAGCCCACAATAATAAGAAAAACCTTGAAAGTCTGTTTGTTTGTGAGTGTCACAATAGAGCAGGGGTTCACAACCTACAGCCTGTGAGCCAGACA
Organism: Furcifer pardalis; assembly: GCA_030440675.1. Classification (NCBI taxonomy): domain Eukaryota; kingdom Metazoa; phylum Chordata; class Lepidosauria; order Squamata; family Chamaeleonidae; genus Furcifer; species Furcifer pardalis. Next base: position 87,151,292 of record CP126892.1, read on the forward strand.
TGGCCTGTAGTGCCATTTCATGTGGGCCATTGCCCTTGCTCCCACCACTGCCACCACTGCTGCCACTGGAAGTGGCGAAAACAGCCAAAAATGCACTGTAAATGCACCTGTGGTCATTGTAAACACATTTATGACAGCCATGAATGCATTTTACAGCAACATTTATGGCAGGGGAACCACGTGTCTGGCCTGTTCAGCTATCAGTAGGAAAACATTGAGAACCCCTGCAACAGAATTTCCTCATCTCCTGAAGTCTAAAAAAACACTTTCATTTTGTGATTGGTCTTCAAGACTGCTATTCAGGGTGAGACTAAGCCCAGTTATCCTGGCCTGTATCTGTCTAAATCATGTTAAATAGGGTCACTTGAGGCTCCAATATATCATTTGATGTGATCATTTCATCCACATGTGAGCGTTATGTGACTCAAGTGACTCTGTTCATGATGATCTAGATCAGTGATAGGCAATCTTGGCACTCTGGGAGTTCTTGAACTTCAATTCCCAGAAGCCCTGATCAGCAGAGGTCAAGAACACCTGGAGTGCCAAGGTTGGTCATCATTGATCTAGATTAATCCCCTTCCTGTCTTAAGCTGCTTAATAGTCTTCAGAAATGGGAAACTTCTTTTCTGCTCACCTGCAGAGGGAAAGAGAGAGATGAAGTTTTCAATTTATTTGAAATTGTTATTGACAATACACTGACATGTACACAACAATTAAAAAGAAAGAAAACATCATTTCCTTTCCCTCCCATTTCTCAAGATTATTAAGTGGCTTTAGCAGACTGACTGCCATGCAATATGTTGACTCAATTATGCCATGCAACTAAGTTGACTCAATCACACAAGCTGGAACTGAACTAAAATGGAGCAATCCTATTGAGGCTAAACAAACAGTAGCCCTTGACAGTGGTCCACAAAGTTGCAGGCAGACATAAATCAGAGACTGGTTGGTTCATGATTGCACATATGTTCATCAGACATGAAATTATATGTTGACTATTTGCCTTGCTGTTTGCTCTGGAAATCCATTTTCTCCAATATGAGTTACCTCCCCCCCCCCAAAAAAAAAAAACAAACCCCTACTAAAATATTCCTTCTAAGATATCATCTGCATAAGCAGGATAATAGCATGGGATTGCTGTGGTGGGATTGTACCTGTAGAGAGATTGTGTTTGAATGCCCTCTTACATAAACAAATCATACTGCTTCTCATGGCTGTCAAGAAACAAGGGACTCAATTTGGGCAATCTTATTTCTATAGTAAAATTGCTACTTCTCCTTTTTGAATCAGGTTGGCATGCATTGTACTGTAGAGGAAGACAAGTGAAAGTTCCTTTTTGCCAATCCAAGTCAGTTATAAAAATGAGCTAGATTTATCCCTTGTTCATTTGCTTCATCATCATGCAAGAAACAGCTGTTGTGTTTCTGTTATTCATGCAGTCTGTGCTCCATTTGATAACATTATTTAAAACAATGCCAATTAACAGAACACAAACAGAAAATATATTTATGTAAATAAAATTGTACTATTCCTTTTTTCATTACTCTGAATACTTCTGTGTTTTGGACTATACTATGTTGCATATCAAGGCTGGCCGGACATTCTGCTATGGTCTGTGAATTTGGCATGAATTTGTTTAAGATGGATCCCAGCTTCCTATGAAGTAAACCACACACTGTGATCATGGAGTCATTTCACACAGCATGTATGCCAGATTTAACACCAGGACTGCAATGGACTGCCACAGACTTGAGGATATTAACAAGGTGTACCGTCACAGCCAGTCTATCTGGCCCAGTCTCTTCCGCCTCCATGACCATTGGGAATTGGAATAGTTCTGCTAATTTTGCCATTGGGTCAAATGTGATGGTCTCCAGTGGCATTTCATCCACTGAGGGGGCCATCACACCACCTAAAGGGGATCATCCACCCAAAGCTGTTGTCACCTTTAGGGAGTCAGGTTATTTATCACCACCCAACACTGGCTGTATGGTGTGCTCCATTCCCATAGCGGGATGTCCACCCAGACATGATAGTGCTAATAATAACCAGTGCTAATAATAACCAGTAATTAGATTTTCAGATTTTTCTGGAATATGAATAGCATAATTCTTCATTCTGGGAGTTCAACCTACCTTATAGATGACTCTCAAATATTTTAATGTGAATGTGATGCTCCTGGGAGAAAGCTAAATTGCAAGGCTTTGAAGCATAGCTAAGCCTAGCTTGACTCTAGCTGGTTGCTCAAAAAGAAACTCCATCTAGCACTAAAGCAGAAACAGGAAGCATGGGCAGAACAAGGCCTAAATGAGCTTTAAAGCTTTTCCAATTTAGGCCTTTCTCTCAGGTACATTGCTTCTTTGGGTGTTTGTAATGTACCTACAATGGGTAAATATCTTATTTTCACTCCAAAAAACACAAATTAACCCAAAATCCAGTGATGGGATGTAACAGGTTCGCACCAGTTCGCCAGAACCAGTAGTAACTTTTCCCAGTGTCCCGGAGAACCGGTAGCAGCTTTTGGGGTGAACCACCTGCAGGGCTTACCTTTTCACTGGTTCTCCCACTGTGCATGTGCACCAAGCACTTGGTGTGCATGCACGCCTACAGTACTTGGCGCGTATGCATGGCCTCCTTGCTGTCCTCCCAAGCAGGGAGGAGGAAGAGAAGTTTCTAGCCTGAAGCTCCCTATAACCTGCTCCCCAGGGTAAGTGACTCACCTTTGGATGTGATGTGTCTGTGTGTATTTTAATGTGTATTTAATACCTTTACCTATATAGATGTACTACCACAGTTCCTAAAAGGCCTGGCGGCCTGGCTTGGGGTTTTTAAGCAAAGTCTTGGAGTTACCTCATCAATAAGCTACACCTGTGCTGTTCCAATTGCTGTTCCAATTGGAGAACCCTTAAGGAGGTACAGCTGTTTTACATTTACATTAAGGCATATTATCCTAGAGAACTGGTTAGGCAAAGACTTAGTATCTAACTTCTTTGACTGTTGAAAAGTTGAAAAGTGCTAAAATGAAGCCATCTTGTGGTGAGTTCATTCTGTAGTTCATTCCATCTGACCTAGTGTGAGAAAGATTAGCCAGAATAAGCTTTAAGCTCTGGTTTAAAAGCTCTGTTTGATTTGTGTTTGGGGTGGGTGGGTGGGTGGGTGTATTTTAATGTATTTTTTATTTCATTTCTTTATTTAATTTATTTACAGGTTTGTGTTGTGGGTGGGTGGTTGGGTTGAGGTGTGTGTGTGTGTGCGCGCATTTTTATTTTATTTATTTATTTATTTTTCTTTGGCCCTGCCTACAACGTCATGATGTCATGACGTTGGCTCCACCCATGACATCATGACATCATGATGTTAGCTCTGCCCACACTGTGAAGACATCACGGTGGGGTAGTAAAATTTTTGACATCCTACCACTGCCAAAATTGTAGTAATAACAACTGATTATGATGACAACACAAATGATGATGAGAACACCCTTCAAGGAGAAGTCATGTTAGCAGGATGCTTCCAAATGCCAGCTGCTTTCAACAGCAACAACAAAAGCATTTTGTTCCTTTCATGCACTGCTCATTAGTTTGTTAGATGCATCTAGCTGCCTTCTCAGAGAAACAGAATACCAGATTATAGAGATAGTTAATTATCAGGGCAAACACTGTCCTTGGTTATGTGGTCTTCATACATTTCTGGGACCTCCCAGAATCATCACACATCCTGATTTCTTCCCTAAATGGCTCAAAACATTATGTTGTGCCCTCAGTAGTCCTTTAAACACCCAACGTTTTTGAAGAAAATTGCCTCTAGGTGCAATGGGACTTTTCAGTAAAAACAAAGTGAAGATATTTTGGGTGGGGTGGGGTGGGGGTGGGGGTGAAGTCATAGGAGCAGGAGAAACCCTCCAGGGTCCAAGGATGAGCATGTACAGCCAGTGGATCTCTGAAATTTATCCACCTGTCCTTGCATTAGGTAGACTGAGGTAGCCACACCAAGGAGTTTCCTCGGGCATCCGGACCTTAGGACAGGGTAAACAGCTAGTTACAGTAATACCTCGGATAACGTTTACCTTGGATAATGCTAAAATCACATAACATTAAGTAATCTGGGGTGGAGAATTGGATCGAATAACGTTAAGGTCCGATGGGATGGATCAGATAACAACCGCTAAAGCCTATGCGGTTACAATGTATCTCTATGGAGCTTTAACGTTATCCGATCCATTCCATAGGATTTTAACATGCATCGGATAACACTAAAAATCAGATAACACCAAGACTTGTGGAACCAAGTCTTAGCGTTATCTGAGGTATTACTGTACTTTATTATTGTATTTTTACTACATATAAAAGAGTAGATACTTTGAACATTTTCTAATTCTGGTGCCAAAATAATCCACCATGCACCTTCACTTGGATGGATGGTCACCATTTACTGCTCCACTTCAGACTACAAAATATGTTTGGATTGTCCTCATTACTGTGATCCAGCAAGATTTTCTTCATGGTTTAATGTTCTAATTTAAAGGCAGAGTTGTCTCATTGATATTGCCTGGGCTGATTTTATATACCTCACCCTTCTAAATCCTAAAATGCACTGTTATCTGGATTCATGCAGCTCATACCTGATACAGCTATGATACGTCATATTCAAATGATATAGCAATGTTAAGAATCTATCCATTCTCATCTAGCCAAATTTTGGGACATTGACTGAAGTTACCAATATTTGCATTTGAGTTGAGGCTACTTGTAGGTGATGACTCTGCAATGACCTTACAAGGACCTGCTTACTTTGGTAGCAGCCTTGAGTTCTATTGTTTTGTTTATCTGTTGTAGTTTCCCACCATAGTCTTTGCTGTACCCATGATTTATTAATTACAATTTGGACTTACATCTCCATCCATTTTCTGATGGAGTCCACTCTTTCATTTCTCTTCTTTTGGTGTGGTTCTTTTGCACACTGCCCAAATTGTCCTTGTGTAGAGAGAGATGACATCCTTAATGCCATGCCTTTTCTTCTCAAAGCCATCATTCCTTGCTAACATTTATAATTCTCTCTCAGAAAGCAGTGGTGTGTGGTTGTGCAATATGCTCCTCCCAGAGATTCAGTATTCCAAAGGATGGTTGTATTGTGCATCCTCTTCCTAATGGACCACTAATAATTCAGTTAGGTTCTTTTACTGGAAAAAACGTTCTGCCTATGAGAGATTAAATGAATGAAACAGCATATGATGCACATGTCTGGAAGACTGAGTTGCTAGAGGCTTAAAGACAAGCCAGCTGTGAACCTCCAGATTCAGTACTTTGTGTAGCCAAACATTCCATGGCTTTGCACTTCCAAAAGACCTGCATATGTGCATTTATAAATAAGTATTGAGTATTAAATTCCAGGAGTGTCTGGGAAGCTTTACTTTCACATAAGATGGAAGAATTAAGGAGTCTGAAAGATGCTAATGACTTCTTCAATTCAAGGTATAATTATCAGAAAAGGTGGGCAAGGGATAGTCGGCAGTGGGTTTTTGGCTTCAGAAACTGAAATATGCTGCCTGCCCCTCTCATCCACATCTAGAACTGGCTTTTAAAATCCTTTTGCACCCCTAGGAGCATCTGAAGTAATGGTCAGTGTTTGGGCGTCTCCAGCACCCTCACTGGCCTTTTTTACAAAAGCTTTACTTTTGTAAAGTTTTGTTTAAAACAACTGGCCACTAGAGGGAATGAATTGTGCAGGATTATTATTGGCTTCCTGAAACCCGCCTCCACTGAAATAGTCTATTATTTGGCAGGTTTAGCCTTCCAGAAGTATGCTGAAAGATGCTAAAAAGTAATAAAACTCAGCCACTTCATGGACATCAATCCTCTGGACAATGGCTCAAACTGAGGAAAATTTTTCTGCAAACTTCTCAACCTCTAGATATTAAAACAGAAGAGTCCAGGCTAAATCCATGGAGAGCAAAAGTGGCACACCTTGCTTCATGGAAAAATGCCAAAGAATGTCTTCTGCCAGGAAAAAATTCTGGCTGAACCATCCAGAGGTTACTTAATAGACTTTGAAGCAAAGTAGGATGATCAAAGAATAATCAAGTAAAACAGAGTTACATAGATACAGGACAATTTGTTTGTGAATGTGGAGAAGCACAATCAATGCAGCATTTATGCTCATGCAATTTTTGCCCTATTATGTGTACAAAATAAGATCCAGTAAACAACCAAGGTAACAGTATTGAAACAGCCTGCTTCTGGTCAAAAAAATAGCCTAATCATTTTAACTTGTTTGAGTTTTAAATTATGTGATGCTCTGAAACGAATAAAGAAAAAAGTGGGTAGCCTTTCTTAACTCTAGCATGACTTTTGAAGTTACACGAGAAACAGAAATACTAGCCCACACTCCACAACGGTTAGGGAAAATGGTTAAAGAAAGCCCTATCTGATATTTCAGATGTATGAAGAAAGCCAACAAAAGAAGAGCAAATATGGATTCATTTGTATTGGCATCCTTGCTATCTTCCAGAAATAAATATGATACCAATCACAGAAAGGTTCTAGCTTTCTGTCTTTAAGGAAGAAAGATGTTTTTGAAGACAAAATATTCTCCCTCCCTCTCCCTCCCTCCCTCCCTCTTCTCCCCTCTCTCGTACTTACTGTTCCTCCTGTTTAGTTCTACACAAAATTGAGAACATACATTTTGGTCTTCTTGGGTTTCCTTCACCAATTTTAAGTGTGAAGGAGGTCCCACAGAAGAAATAGTTCTCCCTCCCAATGTCACAATCATCCTTCTGTCCATCTTCTTTATGTCCATCTTGAATGTGAAAAATATTTTCTCTAAAGATGCATTTGTATTTCATGGAAACATATGTTGATACTTATTTGCAGCTTTGAACCAGATCAGCATATGAAGCAACTCTGAAATCCACAGGATAACAGAATTCCCATTAGAATTCCCATTAGTCCAAGGGGTGCAGATCAGGTTATGTTCTATTGGATTTTGCAAAGACTCAATTTCTCAAACAATCAGTGTACAGTACAACTGTTTATAAGTTATCTTCAGAGTTCAACAAGACGTATTATCATGTAGAACAGCCATTCGCTACCCCCAGCCTGTGGGCCTAATCTAGCCCACACATATCATTAATCCACCCAACGGTGATCACTCGGGTACCTCTAGGACTTCCCCCACCCTCCACCCACCACCCAAAGTCATGATACATCACTTACCACACTGGCGGCAGCAGCAGTGATTGTGTCCATTTTGCTGCTTTTTGCACAGTCTCCACCAGCAGGAGGTTTTGAAGAGCATAATCACTCCATTTTGGGGTCTTTCTGATGCTCTTCCTTGGGCTTCATCAAGAGAAGCGTGCCATTATGCAACTTCCTTGTTTTGCAAAACTGCCACAAACACCAACACCGATGCCAATGCTGAAAACGTAAGCACTGGGAGCAACCCACCTCCGGCCCCCACAGCTGCATGTCGGGGGCATGTCTGACCCATGGCATGAAAACGTTGTGAACCCCTGAGGTAGATGTTTACACAACTGTCTCTAAATCTTTCATTCTTGTTCATTTAGACCAGTGGTTCCCAACGTAGGCCCAGGTCCAACTGTTGGACTTTAATTCCCAGAAGCCTAAGTCAGTACATTGGCTTATCACTGCTTTGGGGAAGTGACTTAGGCTTCTGCGAATTGAAGTCCAAAAACCAAAGGTTGGGAAACACTGATTTAGACTGTTTCAGTTTAATGCGCAAAACTACCCCTTTTCCTTGAGAAGCAAAGCAGGCACACAGTAACTGATTGGTCGTCTTTAAAAATGCATACAATCCCTCTGATACTTGAAATTCTTTTTTAAAAAAGTCCCTGAAACCAAGCCATAAATGGTGGGGAGAGGGGAAAGAAGAAGCCTTGCTGAAGAATATGATAATGTGAATATGATTGGATATCCTCTGGGCAATGACAGCTCCCTGTTGGCTTATTCCTCCTCTCCAGAAGCAACACTGGACTGTCTCTAACACAAATAAAGAAAAAGCTGCAGTTGCACTCATTCTGCACAATCTTTGCATTATTTGTGTTATTTCCTCAGTCTTGCTTAATTTACCCAGAAAATTAGCATCATTCATATTCTTTTTATTTTCTTTAGAGTGTCCCCCCAATATATATTTTAGAAGATACTGATATGGTTTCCAGGTTCAAATTTAATCCTTCCCATTTAAACAAAAGCAAGTGGACTTTATTATAAACCATCCTGGGGCTGCTTATAAGTCCTGGAAATGGTATACAAATGTTTGTTATAAATTATAAAAAAAATAGGCAGCTTAGTGGTTCAAATGTTAAGCTTGATGACCAAAATGTCAGCAGGTCAGCAGTTTGAAACCCAAGTGCTTTGTGATGGAGTGAACTCCTGTTGTCTGTCCCAGCTCCTGCCAACCTAACAGTTCTAAAGTAAGAAAATGCAAGTAGATAAATAGGTAGGAAAGGTAACAGTGTTCTGTGCACTCCAGCATCTAGTCATGCCTGTGAAATGATCATAGAAACGTCTGTAGAAGCAGACAGCACTGGCTTTTTGGCTGTAAACAGAGATGAGCACTGCACCCTAGAGTTGGACATTACTGGCTTTTGAGCAAGGAGATCTTTACCTTATATAAAATCATAGTTTATTTTACTATGCATTTGATTAATATAAATTAGGATTTTTCACACCATTTAATATACCTATACCCAGTGATGGGATATAAAAGGTTCTCACCAGTTCTCCAGAACTGTTTCCCAGTGTCCCGGAGAACCGGTAGCAGCTTTTGGAGGGAACCACCTTCGGGGCTTACCTTTCCACTGGTTTCCCCACTGCACATGCATGCCAAGCACTTGGTGTGCATGCATGCTTACAGTGCTTGGCGCATATGCACTGCCTCCTTGCTGTCCTCCCAAGCAGGGAGGAGGAAGAGAAGCTGCTAGCCTGAAGCTCCCTATAGCCTGCTTTCCAGGGTAATTGACTCACCTTTGGATGTGGTGTGTCTGTGTGTATTTTAATGTGTAGTTAATACCTTCACCTATATCATCTATTAACATGCATTTTTCTCTTGTGCTCAAAGAAATTGGATTTAAATAGCCTGGGAATCAACACTGCAAAGGTCCATCAATATGGATTTTACATGAAACACACGGCTAGTTCAATTAACAGACCACAAAAATTTCATCAATGCTACGTAAATTACTAGATTTAAATTTAATATGCAAGGGAATTGATCACTTATTTGCTTCTTTTAAAAAATATTACCCTAATATAACAGCTGCAATATCCTTTTATTCATATCCTTGGGGATGCAGTTTGTTTAAAATGTTTAATATGGGATTTGAGGAGGGGAATGCTTGCACAGAGAATTCCTGCACACTTTGGTTGTTTGGAAATTAATTTTACACACTTTCTTTTCACAGGCTTCAGGGCACTTGTAAGTAGAGCTTCAATTATAAATAGCCAGGGGCAAGGGCTAAACTGTGTTTGAAATGTCCATGTGTTGATTTTTCATTTGGATGCAGTTTCCTACTGCTGCGGGAAATGTACTCTGCAGATAGTCAGGTGGACTCTGGCAGCTCACCTATTCTGACATCCTTAGCCTAATTGCCATTTGGAGGTCACAGTCAAGAAAACATCTATTTCATTCATGATAATCCATACATTACTGTTGTTCTCCCAGTCTGACACTTTAATATTAAACCAAAAGCAGCAGAAGCATCTATTCTGAACTGAATAAATTAAAAAACAATGCAATTGTTGGGTTATGTTTTCAGCCTTACTTAGAGCTGTGTCCAGTTTTAATCCCATAACAAGATGATAATGACACATGAGAATATGGTTTTGGATGGCTGTACTGATACTGAAGGAGCTGAAAACCATGTACAGTAAAACCTTGCATTAAGAGCGCCTTCCTTAGAGACTAATGCACTTAAAGAGCAGAATTTTCTCTGAATGGTCGCCCTCCTTAAAAACTAAAACTTGCTTACCAACTAGAGCGGGGTTCACAATTCCCCCCACCAGAAGTCACAATCAGTCACTTACAATGGCAACAGTGGCACTTTTTCCAAGTGTTTCACTTAAAGAGCAACTAGCTTAAAGAGCAATCCCGTGGAATGCATTATGCTCTTTAAGCAAGGTACCACTGTATTATAACTCAATGTTTTATAAATTGAATATGTTTAGCCTGGAAAGTATATGCTGGGTGGGTACCATCAGATTTCTTGGATTTCAGCTCTTCCCCCTCCAATTTTCTGGGACATCCTTCCAGCAAGACTTCTGGGACTTTAGATAAGAAATTAAAGTCCTGACATGAGTTTTTAGTAATTTACAGCTGAGGAAGGAAGGCTCGGTCAGTCATTTATTTCTGTGAAGAAAACAAAGGAAATAGGTGGTAGGGCTCAAGCTCCATAGGAGCTGCAAGGAATTAGAGGACTGGTAATCTCTATGCCCATAAAAATCAGCAAGGATCCCTCTTAAAAAACCTACTAGTCCTTTAATTCTGTGCAAATCTAAAACCTTGATTTGGAGAGTTAGTCTCTAAATTTGTCCTTCATCTTCACTCTTCTCTACAAACATCCAGACTTTATCTTTTTACCCTGCTATAGATCCCACCCGACACCCGATTGGGGGTGTGGAGAGAAGAAGAAGAAGATAGATTGAATATGATTATCTTTATTAGGTATGTCTATCACTTATCTGGTTTAATACATTCAACCTATCTTAAATGCTTTGGAAGATTTACTGCATCACTTTTTGAGACCATTGACCTAATGAAAACAATTAAGGATTAAGAGCTCAATTGTACTGCTTTTGGTTCAGTGTCCCCCCCCCCCTTTTGCACTTAAAGCAACTGTGCTGAAATCAGCATCTCTTCTTGCAGGATATTAACTGAATTTAGTTGCTAACATGAGGAACGCTCATTATTTTCCTAGGTATTTGCATTCTACACTGAACAATACAAAGGCAATGAAGGTAATCCTCTCCCAAGGGATACAAACCTACTATAGAAACAGAATGCATTAGATACTGCAATGCCAAAATGTATTTGCTACAACCTTAGTCAACATCTCATTTATTTAGATTTGGTACTGTAGAAATGATCAGTTTGGCAAGTGCACCATCATGTGAAGATCCATAATAGTTTATAAAAACTGCATTCACAGATCACATTAATCTCTTTAATTATCAGCTAATAAGGGTATATTGTTAGCTGGTGAAAAGTAGTTTTCTGAAAATTGATTCCAACTTTCTTTGCTTGCAGGAGGAATACAATGGGAAACATCTGGCCATGATTTATTAAGCATTGACAATGACAGCAGGAATGAAATTGGGTGAAAATAAACAGCCATTTTAGTACCTTACCAAAGTGAGCCCATTGAGTAGCTATAGTTCTTTAGCAAACATAGAGTGCAAGGTCTGTATGCTGTTGGAGTGATGTCACATCCAATATCTGGCCTCTTCAATTAATAAAACTGGATGAATGATGCCTTCTCAAGGGCCAAAGTACGTTTTTAGTAGCTACATTTTCAAAACATGTATACTGCTGTGATTAGAGTGTTGAACTGAGATTGATCAAGCTCCAGCTTCAGTACTGGGAGATGAAGAGGGACAAAATTCCTTAATCTGTGCATTATATTCCAAGAAACTACACTTTCCCTTTTCAGGAAAAACCAACAACAATGAAAATCAGAACTTTGAAATGTTACTTTTGGGAACAAAATTCCTAAAAGTTCCCATTTAGACTATCTACACTCTTTACAAAATTCAGTTCAGTTCCAAAAGTGTTAGTGTATAGCTAAGACTCTTAATAACATAATACACCTAGCTAAAATACCACTTTAGCTCTTATCCTCCTCTAATGCAAATAAAGAAACATGTATTCCGATATAATTATTTCTATGTGACAACAAGAAACCGGCTCTGTTGGTGTAATGAAATTTTTCCTTGCAACCAAGCTGGCCAAATATTTCTCATGAGGATCATTATATAAAGGGCAAAGGGAAGAATATATATTCTGTTGGATTTTTACAACATTCCATGGAGTAATTCTTATAGTGGCTGCCTAGAAAAGCAAAGAACATAACAGTAAGCTCAATAAAAACAAGTCTGCATGGAGCTGGAGTAATTGTCTCAAGATAATTAGCTCTCAGAGAAGCTGTTTGAATACAAGAATGTAAGTTACAAAATCTTTCAGAATGGACAGCTAACACCTCAGTCACAATGGGTAACCAAAACATAAACAACTTTAGTTATAGTTTGGGCATTAACTGGAGCCCACTGACATGTTTCCTTGTGAATGAACTGCAAGGAATGACATGCAGTTTAGAATTTAAGGAAAAACTGTAAGTTTAGAGCCCAGCTAAGGAGATAGCAAACCTAATGTCCTGTTAGGAAGCTAAAGAATTGAACTTGTAGTTGGCCAGGAATGAAGACCATCTGACTTATAACAGAAAGTTGCACGGAAGTTGTCCTCCAAGCTTCAGGCTCAAGGAATGCCTATACCACACACACTGTTCTTACAGCATATAGATCCACCTTCGCCATACTTAAATTCCTGAAGACAAAAGAAGACCTTTACATCTCTGCTGCACTCAAACTATATGAAGCCAAAATCCTGTCACAGCAACTCTATGGAGTCTAATCAGGGCCCCACCTAGCAACCTGGCTCTTATGAAAAGATTACAATCTAAATTCTTATGTGCAGCTCTCCAGCCCCATTGCCCACTATGTATCCAACAACATCTTCTGCTTGGACACAGGCATGATAAAGTTTAAGACAAGATTGTGGCTAGCCACTCTAAACCTTTGGTTCAAAATTCTGTTTAATCCCAATGGCCTGGCTCCTCTATCTCTCCAGGATAGCTTTCATTCAGCATGGAAAAGAAGAATTCAATCCAGACTGTAGTGCCTTGGCTTTCCCCAAACTTCTCATACCTCCCATAAGTAATGACCAGGCAAAACAATCTATTAAAAAGAGAACACTAGACACAGAAAGGCAAACTGACCTAGCCAGGGCCTGAACCTTTCTTGCTCCAGAGTATCGGAGACACATTGTTGCCCCAGCCCAGTACCTGCTCCAACGTAACACAACAACACACTTACGTTACCCCACTTTCAGGCCCTCCCTCCTGCGGTTCTCAAGGGAAAGTTCCAAAGGACACCAATGTCAGAGAGACTATGTCCCTGTGACACTGGAGAAATAGAAACCATAGAATATGTTCTCAGCATCTGCCCTTTTTATAGAGACATCCAGAACAAGTCCATATCTCCACTGCTCCACAAGTATCCTGGCCAGCCAAACATCACACACCCACTGGCTGCTATCTGATAAAAGGCCCAAATTCACCCACAACAATGCTAGGTTCTATGCTGCAGTATATAAGATCAGAAGAACAAGCCTGGCAGGTCCTTCAGCTAAATAAACCACTAGTTCTACATCAGGAGTTCTCAACCTTTTAAAGTCAGGGGCTGGGTTACGCTCCCTCAGACAGCTTCGGGGGCTGGGTGGCCATTTTACCCTTCCTCCACCACATGGCACTTCTTGGTGTGGTGGAGACAGTGGGAGGCCACATGAAATGGTGCCATGGGCCCAGTGATGGGATGTAACAGGTTTGCACCAGTTCGCCAGAACCAGCAGTAACTTTTCCCAGTGTCCCAGAGAACCAGTAGCAGCTTTTGGGGGGAACCACCTTCGGGGCTTACCTTTTCACTGGTTCCCCCACTGCGCATGTGCACCAAGCACTTGGTGTGCATGCATGCCTACAGTGCTTGGCGCATATGCACAGCCTCCTTGCTGTCCTCCCAAGCAGGGAGGAGGAAAAGAAGCTGCTAGCCTGCTCCTCAGGGTAAGTGACTCACCTTTGGATGTGGTGTGTCTGTGTGTATTTTAATGTGTATTTAATGGCTTTACCTATATTGACATACTACCACAGTTCCTAAAAAGGCCTGGCAGCTGGCAGGCCTGGTGGCCTGGCTTGGAGGTTTTAAGCAAAGTCCTGTGCTGTTCCAATTGCTGTTCCAATTGGAGAACTCTTAAGGAGGTACAGCTGTTTTACATTTATATTAAGGCATATTTTTCTAGAGAACTGGTTAGGCAAAGACTTAGTACCTACCTTCTTTAACTGTTGAAAACTTGAAAAGTGCCAAAATGAAACCATCTTGTGGTGAATTCATTCTGTAGTTCGTTCCATCTGACCTAGCGTGAGAAAGCTTAGCCAGAATAAGCTTTAAGCTCTGGTTTAAAAGCTCTGGTTGATTTGTGTTTGGGGTGTGTGGGTGGGTGTATTTTAATGTATTTTTATTTATTTATTTATTTACAGGTTTGTGTTGTGCGTGGGTGGGTTGAAAGGTGTGTGTGTGTGTGTGTGTGTGTGTGTGTGTGTGTGTGCTTATTTTTAATTTTATTTTATTATTTATTATTATTTTTCTTTAGCCCTGCCCACAACGTAATGATGTCATGATGTTGGCTCCGCCCATGATGTCATGATGTCATGATGTTGGCTCTGCCCACACTGCGATGACATCACGGTGGGGTATTAAAATTGTTGACATCCCACCACTGCATGGGCCACATCCAGTCTGTGGGCCGCAGGTTGAGAATCCCTGACCTATACCATTTTAACTTCTGACTCTTGATATATTTTAGGTATCTTAATTTTAATCTTCTGTTCTTTTTGCTGTACTATGCTGGTCTTGGGCTGTAATAAATATTGATTGATTAGGTTGGACTCAACTGTGTGACTGAACAACAACAATTCAGTTCTGGACACTACAGATTATGAAAGATATCCAACATGACCACAGGAGAATGATCAAGGGGTCTGTAACCCAAGTCCTATAAGGAAGCTGGGTATTTTCAGCCAGATAAACACAGATTTGCCATATGCAAATATTGAGGAAGCTTGCTTATCTGAACCTAAAACAATAAAATAAAAAGGACACTGATTCTGGGGAGACAAGCTATGAGAAACATGGGGAACATAGTCAAAAGTAGAGACCACCTTGCAAAAAAAAATTTGCATAGTCAAGGCAATGGTATTCCTGGTGGTTATTTATTTATTTATTCAAATTTCTATTCCACCCTGCTCATGTAGGCAACTCAGGGTGGGTTACAAAGGATCATGAAGAAACATGGAAAATCACAGATCATAAAAACAAGATTAAAATCTAAAAATCAGTTAAAAACAATTCCTTAACATTGAAGAGGGAAAGGGTGGGTATAAGATGTTAAATAAGCCAGTGGGGTCGGGTCAATGAGCCATCACTGCCCCACACCTGTCCTGACAGCCAAGTCTTCACACCCTTCCTAAAGGCCAACAGGTCCATCTGGAGGCACAGCCAGTAATGTATGATTGTGAGAACTGGACCATAAGGAAAGCTGAGTGCAGAAGAATAGATATCTTTGAAATGTTATGTTGGAAGAGAGTTCTGAGAGTCCCTTGGACAGCGAGGAGAACAAATAGCTCAATCTTTGAAGAAATCAACCCTGACTGCTCATTAGAAGGTCAAATAATAAATATGAAGCTAACGTACTTTGGACATCAAATGAGAAGAGAGGATTCACTTGAGAAAGCCTTCAGGGTTGGCAGTGGTGGAAAGTACATATACTCTATTTTGTTTTCTTGTCAAGAATGGTTGCTGTCATACAGTACTGATGATTTGTTTCAAAAGTATTTTATAAAAGATTCAGATAAAGGTAAAAGTTTCTCTTTCTCAAAAGCCAGTTGTATCTGACTCTAGGGTACAGTGCTCATCTCTGTTCCAAAGCTGAAAAGCCATCACTGTTTGCTTCTGCACATATTTCGATGGTCATGTGGCAGGCATGACTAGACACCAGAGTGCATGGGATGCTGTCTATCTTCCCACCAAAGTGGTCCCTATTTATCTACTTGCAATTTCTTGCTTTCGAACTGCTAGGTTGGCAGGAGCTGGGACAAAGATGGAAGCTTGTTCCGTCCTGCAGTACTCGGGAATCAAACTGCTGACCTCCCGCCTTCTAGTCAGTGTCTTAGCCAGTGCATTCCTAGAACAACATAAATGCCAGAAAGAGGAAATATGGAATGAACCACAGCTAATATAAACTCACAGCAATAAATGAAAGAAACATTTCATCATTTTGTCAGCAACTTATGTATAGTATGCAGTTACTGTATCTTTATTTGCTAGAAATCTTAAAATTGGCATACTTTCCCATTAATTTACTCAGAAAGCAAAAAATATAATAAAAGATATATCTCAGTGAAAATGCTCAAAGGTAACTACAGAGACTTCCTTTGTTTTACAACTTTAAAAATCTCAGCATGTAAGCTCTTTATGTACGTTACAAGAATATGCCTTTATACCACAGCAACTCTTTCAAATGCACCAATCTTTTTTTTAACTTGCCCAGTTTCTCTTATTCCTCTTAAATTTCCATTACAGCTCTCCCTCATTAGCAGTGTGTTTCTTAGCTTGTTTCATACAGGGCAGTTCACTGAACTTCCAGGAAGAAAACAAACACGACCACTAATATTCTTACTTCATTAACAATAGTCCTAGATTACTAAGAGGTAGTACTGCAAGGTGAGCTTGCCATGAAAAAGTGATTGGAATGGCTCTCTGTCTCTCAGGTATCATGAGACATGATTCCAATAGTGATCCACTTCCATCTATGACCAATTCATTTTCTGCCTTTTAGATTCAGACATTTAAGTTCTTTGGCACCAGGTTCAAATATTTCTCATCAATTGCCAAAAAGTTATGTTTTAGTAAAACATAACTAAAAAGATTAACATAGAATAATAGAATAATGGAGTTGAGAGGGGCCTATAAGGACACCAAGACCAACCCCCTTCTCAATGCAATAACCCACCATCTCCTAGACTTGTCTTCCTGACTTCCTGTTACTGAGCATTGTACGGGCTTAGTATTGTCTGTTAATCACATAGCAAGTTGAGGGCATGATTTGATGGTTGGCCTGCAAGGGCCTGGTGTTTAAGATGCTGAATGTGATGAATGGAAGGTCGACAGATCAGCAGTTCAAGACCCGTGCTGCATGACGGAGTGAGCTCCTGTCTCTGTCCCAGCTTCTGCCAACCTAGCAGTTTGAAAGGAAGAAATTGCAAATAGATAAATAGGTACCACTCTGGTGGGAAGGTAAACAGCATTCCATGTACTCTGGTGCCTAGTCATGCCTGCTATATGGCCATGGAAAAGTATGCAAATGTAGACAGCACTGGCTCCTTGGCTATAAATGGAGATGAACACCTCCCCCTACAGTTGGATACAACTGGTTTTTGAGCAAGAGCAACCCTTATCTTTACCTCCTATAAGCATTATAAATGTTTTTCAATTGCTTCTGAAGTTGGAAATATTTAGCAATGATTCATTAAAACTTTTGAACAAAAAAAGGATTTTTTTTTTACCCATTTTGGGTTCCCTGACGCCCCTGCCTGCTCCAAGGAGGTTGGAAGACCCAATCCAAGCTGTTTCCAAAGTTCCCCCACCTCCCTGGAGGCTGCAGCAAGCCAAAATGTAAGGATTCAAATCCCGACGTTCTGGCTTGCTGCAGCCTCCAGGGAAACAGGGCTTTTTTTAAACGTTGTGCGATCAATGCATCGCACAACGTTAAAACCGGATAACGACGAGACTTGTGGAACCAAGTCTCATTGTTATCCGAGGTACTACTGTATAGATATAGATATAGATATAGATATAGATATAGATATAGATATAGATATAGATATAGATATAGATATAGATATAGATATAGGTTTAAAATTATTTTTAGTTATCTAACTGTGCCCCAAGTTGGCCAACTTTAGTGGTGCCAAGGTAAAAAAGAATCACATGATATAAACATACTTAAGCACAATAGACATTCTTTTCAAGTTATAAATATGATTAGCGCACCCTTCAGTCATGTTTTTCTACATTTACATCCCTTGCTTTTCATTTTTCACAGAAAGGTTTTTTCCAGGAGTAATCTTATTTGATGACTGACTATAGCAATCTATTGAAGCAAAACATTCTATGTGTGCTGTGACACTGTTATGAACAATTATATACCCAAGCACAACCACAGCCTATCTGGCTGCCTGCATACTTCTGTCAGGTTTTTAATTTGAGGAAATGCTTCCTTTAGAAGACAAAGTGATATGCCTGCTGGGATAACAGTAACTGGTAAATATGAGGGGAAATATACTTTTGAACGAAATGGAGAATATGCATCAGTTCAGCATTTTTTAAAAAATATAACTTATAGGGTGGGTCTTCAACAAAATTATAAATTATTCACTGGGGGGAATAAAACACTCATTGTGCTTCTCAGCTACAAAGGAATGAATGATTCAATGAGATTTTGATGGGTCATATAAATTCAATTGATTTAATGAGTCTGTAACATTTGGGATTGAGCCCATTGTTATATAGAATCTCTGGCTCAGTGGTTAAGAAGCTTGCCTTGTTACCTGGAAGGCTGGCAAGTCGGCAGTTCAAGACCCAGTTTGAGTGCCAGTCTCTGTTCCAGCTCTTGGGGACATGAAAGGACCCTCATTAAGGTGACCCCCGAATGAAGTTTACCTAGCAAAAATCCTTTCAACCCAGAATAATTTCTGACACAAAATAATATTAATATTAATATAGGATCCAATATTAATATAGGATCCAATATTAATATTAATATTATCCACCTCCTTGTGGAAGCTAAGACTTGGATCCTATGGTGTGGTTTCTGGAATAGAGAGGGGTTTTTGCCCAGATAGATTGAACCTCCCATAACTTGTGAACTCTTTTCTCTAGGGTGCCCCTAATATTTCATATCATCACAGAAGTTCCCAACCATCAACAGAAGAGTTTTTTCAAACAAACACATGAGAAACGAGCAGAAAAAAAGAGAGCAAAAAGTATACACTGTAATTAGTTTCACTAAAACATCATAGCTTGTTTGCTTACTTCTGTCAAATATATAAAGCTATTAAAGATAATCTATTATGAAACAAATTCCTAAAAAATCTAAGCATCTGTTTTAAAAATGTATTGAACATATGAGCCATTGGTCAACATTAGTAAAGTTATCTCTAAATCAGTGTTTCCCAAACTTTGTTTTTTGTGGTTGTGGGGTGTGGTTTTTTCTTCTTCAATTATCAGAAGCCTAGGGCACTGATCAGCCAATGTACCCACTTAGGCTCTTGGGAATTGAAGTCACATTCAACAGGAAAGGAGAATTGGAAAAATATACATTAAGCACAAATACATTTTTGAAAAGCATGCTTAATAAATTTTATGGTTTTAGTAATACTTTCCTTTCTTATTTTCCATGTTTATGGTGATACCGTCATGTTCTGCTCATTGTTGGTGTACAGAAATATGGGGGACTGAACGCGAATACAGCACCATAACTATGTAGCATCACGCTTTAACACAGGAGTGGCCAACCTTGATGCCCCAGGTGTTCTTGGACCAGTTCCCAGAAGTCCAAGTAAGCACACTTGCTGATCAGGTCTTCTGGGAACTGAAGTCCAAGAACACCTGGGGCATCAAGGTTGGCTACCCCCTGCTCTAACACAACAAAATAAACCATATCTACAACACAGAGAATAAGGCAAGACTCATATTATGTAATTGTGATCACATTTTATAAATTAACATGATAGGCCTATGACAATATAATCTCTCTTCAAAAATTTAGAATAAGTACAGTACAGAGTAGTAGAGAAATCAAAACAGAAACAAACTGTGATAATGCACAAGCTAACCATTCTTAATGGAATAGGGTGCATATAGATGTATGTTTGATGGAGGAAAGCTTGTAATTTGTTCCATATTTTTCCATTCAAAAGCAATAGGCGGACTGAGTAGGAGAAATTCAAGGCATTGTTGTTAAAGAGCAGATACTAAAAATTTGATATAAAAATTCACCCCTATTTATTGTATTTTCAAGAGGTACAAATTCTATTCTAGTGGTCTGAAACACATTTTTCATTTCATAAATCTGTCTCTCTCATACCTCACAGATGACTAGACTTTTAATAGCAAATCATCAATATTATTAACAAACTGTCAGTCAGATGTAGCTGTAGTATTACAGTTAAAACCTTAATAAAGCTACATGAAGGTGAAGATTATCTCATTAGTTTTGAAATTGGTCTTATCTTCCTGATGAATATTCAGGGGACTGACTGGACAGCGAGGAGAACAAATAGGTCGTTCTTAGAAGAAATCAACCCTGACTGCTCCCTAGAAGGTCAAATAGTAAAGATGAAGCTGGAGTACTTTAGCCATCAAATGAGAAGAGAGGATTCACTTTAGAAGGCCTTGATGCTGGGAAAGGTGGAAGGCAAAAGAAGAAGGGGGTGGCCAAAAATGAGATGGTTAGATGGTATTGTGGATGCACTGGGCACAGAGTTGGGTGGGCTGAGGAGGATGGTGGAGGACAGAGGTGCCTGGTGGGCAATGGTCCACAGGATCGCAAAGAGTTGGAGTCAACTGTGGGACTGAATAACAACAAAGTCTTACAAGGATTTTGATGGATTCAGTCTCTGCAGCTTGGAATATTTCTATTGATATTCCATCTCCTCCTGCTGATTTATTTCTGCCAGGTGCTTTGAGACCAAAATTCACTTTACTTTCTAAAACTGTAGGTTCTTCATCACTGAATTCCTTTGCAAAGAGCCTGTCCTGAGTACTGATAAATCTTTCTATCTTTACTGAAATAAAATGTCTGAACATGTGAACACGCACCACCAAAAATTGCCAACTTCTGTGTGATTTTTACTTCTATGTAAGAAAAAAAGAGCAGCAATTTATGCATAATTTTTCCTTCAAAGAAATTTAGAAATGTGAAACATGTACAAATGTCTTGTAATCGTATCCTGTACTAGGAACACGTTTGAAATGTTTCATTCTTATTGGTGTAGATTGTATTAACCTTCACAATTTAGAACTACAATACAGTATTCGGAATGGAGGTTTTCCTGCTTTCACAGACTCTCTGAAGAACATGGCAGTTGACCTACCAGGTTGTATGAAGGTTTACCCTGCATTTTCTTGATTCCTCTTCATTAGCAGATATTAACAGGAAGTAGAAATTTAAATCATTTCCTTCTGAGCCATGATTTTCAAATAGTCAATTGCTATATTCCATTTCTGCTGTGTGAGTTACAGCATTATTAGTAAAGTTTCAGCTGAGAAAGAAGGACTAGGTGTCTCCTTTCCATGCAAGAGGGTGCTAATAAAAAACTTTTCTCTATCTCTAAAGAAAATGAAGAAAGTAAATCAAAGCGGCAAATAACACTGCTAGCTCTATTTTAACATAACATGCACTTTTATCTCAAAGTAACTTTTCTGAAATGGAGCATGTGAAAGAAGGAGTTGAAGGAGAAGCATGCCTAAACATGGATTATTTCTGTGCTTGGATCATTACATCTGAACTGAGCAAGTCCATTTCATCTTTTGCTCCACATCGACAGTATGAAAATAATAATATTGATATAATGTACAGGATGGTTGCAAGTGCAACTGAGAGCTCATAATGTAATGTATCTATCATGTTTTCATCCTTTCTTCCTCAAAGCAGCTAAAGTAATAGAAGAGACTTTGAATACTCCAAAGTGAATCATAAATATAAACATAAAACATAAATACTGTGTTTTGCTGTAACTGTTGCAGATAATTTTTAAAATATTTTTAAGACAGTGAGAAGGAAAGGTTGCTTGAAAACCTATAAATAATAAGCCAGAGGATGTGGCAGTTTATGGTTCCCTTGGGTATCTTCATTTCCATTGCTTGAAAGATTCATCCTATTAGTTAGGACAGGGATCATCTAATGAGGCTGACTGCTTACATTTTTTTTGTTGCTATTGTTCGTTTTCTTTTTCTGTGATGTCTTGCCAGTAAGCACTAACTCCCAAAATATGGGCTGAAATTAATCTGCAATTTGACTCCAACTCAGTTATTATATGATTAACATCACTCCTAATTTTGTGATGTTTCTTCTTCTTCTTTAAAGTCCTGATCAAAACCTGGAAGCTACTTTCTTTACTTTGTCAGTGCCCAAATGCAAGTCCTCTTTAGTGCATGTCTCTGGTAGCAATTGGCAGACCAGCCGGACCCTGTGTCTCTCCACATTCATACCATGTGTTGTTGTCCGGCAGGCTGCAGCAGTCCCCACTTGAACATGTTGGTCTTGCATTTAGGGACTCCAACCATCAGCCTAATCAGGGTCCCCCAGGTGACATAGGGGAGATTGAGATCTTCAGCTACCAGTTCCTTCTTCCATCTTCTAATTTGGTTTTGCTCTTGTGTACTCTAAAGAATTTTTTTTCTTGTGACATAAAGCTCTTTCTGGATCTGAGCCGGCAGACTGGAGGCTCATATCTGTTCAGAGGGTGTCAAGGATCATTCTCTTGCTTTGTTCTCTCGGCATCTGCTGCTGCTTCTCTCCTGATCTTAGGTGGAACAATACCAACAAGAGGGTATATTGTCTCAACTTATGTAGTTTTAAGGCAGTGGTGCCCAATTTTTTTCCCCTGCAGGCCAGTCCCACCACCGACACACAGCTGCCGTTTATAGCTTGTGAGTTTCCTGACAATGTTGTTCCTTGTACTAACTTTGGATTTGGTATTCAGGCATTGCTGCATAACAGAGACTGTCTGGTCAAGCGTCACACTGAGGTATTTTGGTTTTGAACAGTACTGTAATCGATTTCCTTGCCACATAACTTTCAATTTAACCCTTGCCTCTCAGTTTCGAAGGTGGAAAGTACATACAGTATTTGAGTCTTGCTTGGATTAGGCTTCAAATGCTCAATGTTGAAATACTGTCCTAATTCTTCAAGTGCTCCAGTAAGTTTTCCACCTATCTCATCAAAGCTTGACCCTTGGACAGCCATTGCATAGATAAACAGTTTTGCACTGTCAGGAGCTGGCTGATCATTTGTATATATATTATACAGTGTTGGAGACAATACACCTCCTTGGGGCAGTCCATTCTTCTGTAACCTCCATCTGCTGTTCTTTCCATTCATCATCACATAGAATCTCTGGTTCTAGAGGAAGTTGCCAATGACCCTAGTAAGCTTATTATCTTTGGTAAGCTTATTTATTTTGTGGAGCAAAATCCTATAATAATAATTATCATAACGAAAGCCACTCCTGTCATTTGCTTTCTTTCAAAGCCATCCTCAATGTGTTGTGTAAGGTTGAGGAATTGACCACAACATGATCTGCCTGGCCTGAAGTCTCCTTGGTCCTTTATGATATTTTCATCAATAAATTCAGAGATGCAATTGTGAATCATCAATTCCAGTGCCTTATAAGGATAGCAAAGGAGTGACACTGGCAGATAGCTTTTTTTTGGGTCATCTGGGTCATTGCCGGGTTTTAATAAAGCAACAACTTTAGCCTGTCTCTACATTTTAGGAACCTTAAGTTCATCCATGCAGATGTTCATTAATTGTAGGATGTGCAATTAATGTGATGCTAAATTCATAATATGTGCCACATCCTTTTATTATTTTTGGAAATAATTTCATGTTACATCTGAGCTGAATAGAGAGTTGAGAAATTAAATTTCAGGGGAAAGAAACAGATGGTGTGTTTTTCTCTGCATTTTACCATCCTTTATCCATTCTACATATGACCTTTTCACACATTTGTTGTGTGTTATGAAACCTGTATACTCAGAGCTCAGAAATATCTAGCTGCAAACTACTGAGAACTTGTGACTCAATAAGGAATTCGTTTTTTCAATAATCCAAGCACAAACTAAATTATATTATGAGTATGACTTTATGAGGAATAGAATTACTACTTTGGGGATATAACTACAGTATTAAGTTACTTTTATTATTACAGTTGTAGCATCATTCAACAGTGCAGAAATATCAGGTGGTTCAGTTGTTGACTAGTGTTGTCCTTTCTGGCACTGCCTGGGAATGTTGTAATGAGTTGAATGGAAGGAATTTTTAGCATTCAGGCTTTAAAAGTAAAGGTAAAGGTCACCTTTGCTTGAAAGCCAGTTGTATCAGACTCTAGGGTGCAGTGCTCATCTCTGTTTACATTGAAAGAGCCAGTGCTGTCTGCATTTGCAGATATTTCCATGGACATGTGGCAGGCATGCCTCAACACTGGAGTGCATGGAACACTGTTTACCTTCCTACTGAAGTGGTAGACATGACTAGATTCCTGAATGCTGTTAACTTCCCACTGAAATGGCCCCTTTTTATCTACTTGCAAACTCTTGCTTTTGAACTGCTAGGTTGGCAGGAGCTGAAACAGAGACAAGAGCTCACTTTGTCATGTAGCACTCAGGTCTCAAATTGCTGACCTATTGACCATACAGTCATCAAACTCAGGATCTTAACAACTAAGCCACCACAGTCCCTATTCAGACTTTAAACAAAAAGTAAAAAATGAAGTAACTATAGCTAATTAATTTGAAAATGTACCTTGAAACCCCAGTTACAGGTACACTGGCTGAAATTAAGTTGCTTAACTTATTATGTTGCAAGTAGAATAGATGCATTTGAACCAATGGAGTATATGGAAGAGGGGACTCCCCATCCAGTGGGCCTACTCTGGTTGCAATTAAGTACACTTTTTCTTTGTTAATATCAGAGTGCTGCACAATTAGATTATTTTTATCAGCAAATTTACAGTGCAACACCTCTGGCTCAGAAGGATTAGCCAGCTCTATGGTGTTGGCCAGGAGAAGCCTGAATGTGCTTGCAATGCTTTCTACTCTATGTAGAGGCTCCTTCTAAGTTCTTCTAAGTACATTAAGAAACAAAATTTCACTTCACAAGTCAGGAACAAAAAAAGGGATGTCCAACTGATATGGAAAAAAGGGGGAACTAATTATTGTAACAGCAGTAAGATTAATCATAGCAAAAAAACAACAACCTGGAAAGCAAGATTTGACTTTCAATTTATTGAATGGTATATAGAGAACTGCCAACCTATCAGTTCAAAAGCAAGTAATTACAAATAGATAAATAGGGACCAATTTGGTGGGAAGGTAAGAGCGTTCTGTGTGCTCCGGTGTCTAGTCATGCCTGCCACATGACCACAGAAACGTCTGCAGAAACAGACAGCGCTGGCTCTTTGGCTTTGAAACAGAGATGAGCACTGAACCCTACAGTCAGATATGACAGGCTTTCAAGCAAGGGAAACCTTTACCTTTACCTTATATAGAGAATGGTATAGAGGAACTGTGATGGCTTAGTGGTTAATACACTGAACTTGATGACTGGAAGGTTGGCAGGTCAGCAATTTGAGACCTGAGTACTGCACAGCAGACTGAGCTCCTGTCTCTGTCCCAGCTCCTGCCAACGTAGCAGTTGGAAAGCAAGAAATTGCAAGTAGATAAATAGGAAGCACTTTTGTGGGAAGGTAAAAGCATTTCGTGCACTCTGGTATCTAGTCATATCTGCTACATGTCCATGAAAACATCTGCAGATGCAGGCAGGGCTGGGTTTTTTTTGTTTGTTTTTGCTGTAAACAGAGATAAGCATCGAACCCTAGAGTCAGATACAACTGGCTTTCAAGCAAGGGCAACATTTACTTTTACTTTTACCTATAGAGAAATTTGAAATATAGCTATTAATGACAATTTGACATGATTAGAGTTAAAAAAGAGTTGCTGAAAGTCAATATGGGGAAATTTATAGAATTTTTCCTACTGAAAGAGAATGATCAGATACCAGCACATAAAAGAAATTCTTTTTGGAGAGGAGTGATAGGTGGTAATTAAAGGAGAAGAAATGAATAAAAATTAATGGATATTTTCAAGGTATCTAAAGTAAAACGGGCTTTACATGATTTTTTAAATGTGTTGTTATGTTTATTTAGTGTGTATTGATTTAAGTTTGTTATAAATAAAATTATTACAAAATCTAACATTCAAAAAGAAGCAAAAAAAGGAGTTAGTTATAGGAAGGAAAGGGGCATTTTAAATGTAACTAACATGGTAGTTAACTCCTTTGAGTCTTGTCATCAGATTGTAATTTATAAAAGGAAATTTATGAAGCTCTACCTGCCCCACTTCTCCTTCTGTGAAGGCCCAAGAAACAAATCTGTTCATCAGTTAATAGGAGCCATCAATGCTTTTTCTCTGTCCCCCTGAGCCATCTAACACAAGTAGAAAATCAGCTTTTTGTGTTTCCTCTTGATTCTAGTAAAATGTTTACAATTCAAATATCCTAGAGTCATGTTCCCTATTTCCCTCATAATGAGATGCCCTTAGAGTCTGGCCAGGTTATCCTGCTATGGTAATAGAGTAGACCATACTGCCAGTGACACAACACTGAGTGTCAGGCAGAGGCTAACTAACCTGACAACCCTGAGGACTAATGCCTTGGGTGTTGAAGTCCACAGGGAAGGGTGATGGTCCCACATGAATCCAACTTGATGGAGGGCAGCAGCTTCATCAATATTGGCCTGGGGCTGATGATGACTTTGTATGCCAAAAGGGCTGGGGACCAGAAAGTGACTCATGGAACTGAATCAATGGTATGGGGGTCATGCTGCAATGTGGAAGGCAGATGAAAGGTCTCTGCATTATATTCTCAGGACAGTCTTCATGGCTGGTCACTATGATGATTGCCAATATTTGGATTTGGATACTGCAGAAGAAGAAGAAGAAGAAGAAGAAGAAGAAGAAGAAGAAGAAGAAGAAGAAGAAGAAGAAGAAGAAGAAGAAGAAGAAGAAGAAGAAGAAGAAGAAGAAGAAGAAGAAGAAGAAGAAGAAGAAGAAGAAGAAGAAGAAGAAGAAGAAGAAGAAGAAGAAGAAGAAGAAGAAGAAGAAGAAGAAGAAGAAGAAGAAGAAGAAGAAGAAGAAGAAGAAGAAGAAGAAGAAGAAGAAGAAGAAGAAGAAGAAGAAGAAGAAGAAGAAGAAGAAGAAGAAGAAGAAGAAGAAGAAGAAGAAGAAGAAGAAGAAGAAGAAGAAGAAGAAGAAGAAGAAGAAGAAGAAGAAGAAGAAGAGATGTCCTTTGTAAAGACTGAGAAAAACAATGTAAGGCGGGTTAACAGGGCTTAAGCTAGGTTCATATGCTTCAGAAATACTACAGCAATCAGCACACTTTACATAGCTGTTTTAAACTGTTTTTTGATTTTTAAAATTGTACTTTGAATTTGTGATTTTATATGTTTTTATATGATGTGTTTGTAATCCGCCCTGAGTTGCCCTGGCGAGTAGGGCAGAATAGAAATTCAATAAATAAATAAATAAAATGTACTAAATTAGGGATGCCCAAATTATGACCTGAGGGCTGGATTCAGTCCATGTTGCCTAATAATTCATCCAGTGCCACCCACACTGCTCCCAGAAGCAGAAGTTAAATGCACCCATTCATGTGCAATACTGCCACAAAGCACCTTCAGCTGTCATAAATGCATTTATGACAGCCATGGGTGCATTTACAACAGAGCTTTGCACATGCATGTGTGTGTTTTTCTTCTGCTTCTGATTGGAGAAACCATGTGATTGACCACTCGACCATGGGACCAGACTGTGGCCCAAAAAGTTTGGGCACCCCTGTTTGAGCACCCTTCTTTAAAGTCATTTCTACCACTATCCATCCCACCACCAGTGGCAGTGGGAAAGAGGGGGGAAAGAAGGATGCTTTAAGCCCATTTCCACCCCACATCCCACCACCGACCGGGAAGAGTGGGATAGAGGGATGAAGAATTCTTTAAGTCTGTTTTTACCCCACACTCCACTACCAGCCAGAGAGAGTGGGATAAAGAGCAGAGGGTGGGGAAGGATCCTTTAAGCCTGTTTTCATCCCTCATCCCACCACCAGCCAGAGAGCGTGGGATAGAGAGGGGAAAGAATGCTCCTTCAAGCCCATTTCCACCCCATCCCACTGCCACTGACAGGAGGCTGGGATGGCAGAATTGGCTGAGATGCACCAGGCAAGAGAGCTCCTTTGGAAGCTGCCCTTCACCTGGTGCTTAGCAGTCAGCAGTAGCCACCAAACTGCATGAGAGGGTGGGGGTGAGGGCGGCTTTCAAAACAGCCATGTCTCCAGCCACCAATCCTCTCTACCCACTGAACCATGGGGGGGGGGGGGGAACTGTTACCAGCATATAAAACACACTCTGTTTTTCCGGTGTATTTTAAGGTTGGAAATGGCATCTTATATGCAGACAAATATGGTATTTTTATGTTTTAATTTTAAAATATATCCCACTCATTATGAATTTTTTTACCCCTTGAAACACTCATTCAACTAAAACTGAAACAAAAATATTTTATCATGCATAATGCCTTTCAGCAATTAATTTGGAAGAGCATTTCTTTAAAATATTTTTTTTTTTTTTGGAAATTAAATATTGGATTTTCTCACTGCATGAAGCAATCATTTGCCTAAGACTGAGAAATAATTTGACACTGGTAATTTATTTCCACAATTAATTTGGAAGACTAACCTTTTCCAATTGTTTTTAAAATTAAATATCTCCCTCTCAACAAATTCTTAATGAGACTTATAATTAATTTTAACAGTTGATTAGAAATAACATCCCCCAATTCCCACCTTGTGGGCTGTTTTTAAAATTCCCACAAATACTCTAATAAACACAGTCTGTGATGCTCTGTAGAACAAACACTCCTCAGGACTAGACAAGCATCAATTGATACAGAAAATTTGAATAAAACATGGAGAAGTTAACACTTCCATACTTAAGGCAGGTTAACACTGGTTTAAGCATTTGCAAACAAGAAGAAAAATTTAGGGAGGAATAAGTAATTTCTTTTCCTTCACAAAATAGCTCAAGAGGGGCAGGCAAAGATGCCTTGGAGTGGTGGAAGGAGAAATTAAGTATATCTTTCCATTGTCAACAATTCAGTGGCTAATTGAAATTTTATTGGAAGGTCTTGAGTGCCAACAAAAATGCCTTGAGGTCTGTCTCATGATATTCATCCAAGCATACCTGAATAGGTATCCTGAGATATGTGCTGCTGAATTATAGTCAACCATAAAGCTAGTATAAAACTCCTGGATACAGAAAACAAAATTATAACTTATTTTAGTTCTTGAAAAGTTACAATTTGGGCAAGCTTAGATTTTAATCAATGGATGTAGTTTTCCCCTAGCAGGAGGAGAAAAGTCCAAATTGATACCAAGAAAGTGACTGAAAAGCTTATGGTTTACTCATAAAGAGACATATTTTATTGAGTGAGCTGCACAGTCCCCCAACCAGATGAATTGGACCACTCAGCTGCCTGAGACAAAGGTAAAAATCTGAGGTCTGATACAGTGGGTGAAGCAAAAACAAGTTTTATACATTTTTGCTCCTTATTGTAACAAGCAACTGCATGAATACAAAGTGTGGTCCTTATCTAGGATAGCAGTCTTTTTCTTTTGTGTCATTGTCAAAACTTAAGTCCTCATCAGTGCAGTGATTGACAGACCAGTAAATGAGCTAGATTCAGTATCTCTCCACATTCACACCACATGGTGTAGTCCGCCAGCAGCCCCCACTTGGGCATGTTGGTCTTTAGGATAGCAGTAGCAAGATCATTGCAAGTAGATAAATAGGGACCACTTCGGTAGGAATGTAAACAGTGTTCCGTGCACTCTGGTGTTGAGGCATGCCTGCCACATGTCCACAGAAACATCTGCAGACACAGACAGTGCTGGCTCTTTGGCTAAAAAAAAAAAATGAGGACTGAACTCTAGAGTTGGATATAACTGGCTTTTAAGCAATGGTGGCTATTATCTTTACCTAGCAAGATCATTAACAATGCTTGAAGACTAACTCCTGTAGTTTAACGTTAACTTTTGTGGATCAAGTCCTTTTCATCAGACGTAAGAGTGGATCTTCATGGTATACATTTATACATTTGACACAGAGGCCCAGTGTAGCTGGGCAGAGTTGGGTGGTTCAAGAGATGGGTATGCAAATCATTGAGTTATTTATGACCAGCAATATAATGCAATCAGTTTTTCTTTGCAGCAGTAAATCTCTGGTGGAAGTCAGCCTGTGGAGCTTTTGTTGTTTAGTAGCACATCTGATTCCATCCCTTTGTGCCCCTATGGACCATTACCCAACAGGCACTTCTGTCCTCCACCATCCTCCTCAGCCCGTCCAGCTCTGTGCCCACTGCATCCACAATACCATCTAGCCATCTCATTTTTGGCCACCCCCTTCTTCTTTTGCCCTTCACCTTTCCCAGCATCAAGGCCATCTCAAGTGAATCCTCTCTTCTCATTTGATGGCCAAAGTACTTCATCTTCATCTTTACTATTTGACTTTCTAAGGAGCAGTCAGGGTTGATTTCTTCTAAGAACAACCTATTTGTTCCCCTCGCTGTCCAGGGGACTCTCAAAACTCTCATCTAACACCACATCTCAAAGGCATCTATTCTTCTGCGCTCAGCTTTCCTAATGGTCCAGCTCTTACAACCATACATTGCCACCGGAAATACCATTGCTTTGACTATACAAATCTTTGTTTTCAATGTGATGTCTCTACTTTTCACTATGTTCCCCAGGTTTCTCATAGCTCGTCTCCCAAGAATCAGTTGCCTTTTTATTTCATGGCTGCAATCACCATCTGCAGTTATCTTGGATCCTACGAAAGTAAAATCTGTCACTGCTTCTACTTCTTCCCCATTTATTCTCCATGTACTGATAGGGCCTGTTGCCATTATCTTGGCTTTCTTGATATTGAGTCTCAAGCCAGATTTTGCACTCTCTTCTTTCAACCTAAGCAGCAGGTTCTTTAGGTCTTCCTCACTTTCTGCCATTAAGGTAGTGTCATCTGCGTATCTCAAGTTGTTGATGTTTCTCCCAGCAATTTTGATCCCAAATTCTGATTCCTCCATCCCTGCACTGGGCATTCTGTGCTCTGTGCATAGGTTGAATAAGCAGGGTGATGAAATGCAGCCATGTCTTACTCCTTTTCCTATTCCAAACCACTCCGTCATTCCGTATTGTGTCCTGTTGCTTCTTGACTCTTGTACAGATTTCTCATGAGGCATTTAAGGTGTTCTGGTATTCCCATCTCTTTAATTACTTGCCACATTTTGTTGTGGTCCACACAGTCAAAGGCCTTGGTGTAGTCAATGTAACAGAAGTAGACTTGTTTCTGATATTCCTTTGTTTTCTCCATGATCTAATGTATGTTGGCAATGTGGTCTCTAGTCCCACTGCCTCTTCGGAACCCTGCCTGCATTTCTGGTAATTTTCTCTCCACGTGCTGCTGCAATCTGTCCTGTATTATCTTGAACATTACCTTGCTAAACAAATGAAAAATGAATCAATGGCCCATAGAGTAGAAACATTCCACATACATTCCAATATCCAAGAAAAGAGATACAGTACCAATAAGTGCAGTTACTGTAGGATTACTGCATTAATTCTCCGTGCAAGCAAAGTGATACTAAAACTTGTTGCTATAGGAGTTTTTACCCTATATAGAGCAAGAAATTTCAAATGTTCAGCTTCAAATCCTAAGAAAAAGAGGCACTAGAGATCATATTGCAAATGTAAATTAGCTACTAAATCATACAAAATTCAAAAGCTCAGTCTCTGTTTTATAGACTACAGCAAAGACTTTGATTATGAGGATCTTGAAAAGTTATTGATTGTTGCAAAAGAATCGGGTGTGCCTCAACACTTGATTGTCATAAAACATAATATATAGTATGGATAAGAAGCTATCAAATGTTTTCCCATAGGCAACAATGTAAGACAAGGGTGTATTTTATCTCCCAATTTGTTCAATCTGTAGGTAGAATATACAGATGAAGGAAGAGCAAAAATTTTGGCTATACGGTACTGATGACAACTTATTACTGGCAGAAAGCATCAGTGACTTGCAAGTACTCCTCATGAAGAAAGTTTGAAAGTAAGACTGCAGCTGAACATTAAAAAAACCAAAATCATGAGTACAGAAGAACTACCTAACTTTAATGTACTGAAATTCAAATTCAAAGAGTTTGTAAACCTAGTTTCAATCATCAATCCAAATAGAAACTGAAACCAGGAAATCAGAAAACTGAGACTCATAAGGTATGAAAGAACTAAAAAAGATAATCAAGTGCAAAGACATGTCACTGGTCACCGATTCTAAGATAAGCAGCACAGTATTTCCAGTGACTACATGTGAGTGTGAATAAGGAACAGCAAGGAAAGCCAAGAGGGAAAAGATCACTTCATTTGAAATGTGGTGCCAAAGAAGAGCATTGCAGATACTAGGGACTGCCAGAAGGAAAAACAAATATGTGCTAGATCCATGGTTCACAAAGTGGTGTACACAGGGGGATTTCAATTCCCAGAAGCCTAGATCAGTATATTGGGGGGTTGACGTAGGTTTCTGGAAATTGAAGTGAAAAACCAAAGGTTGGGAAACACTGCTCTAGATCAAATCAATCATGAACTTTCCAGAGGGGAAAAATGATGAAACCAAAGGGAAGGTTCACTAGAAAAGAAAATAATGCTGGAAAGTACTGAAGGTAGCAGGAAAAGAAGAGGGCCAAATATGGGGCAGATTGCCTCAACAAAGAAGTCGCAGGCTTCTGTTTGCATGTGCTAAGCAGAGGTGCTAATGATAGGGCAGTCTGGAGGTCATTCATTCACAGGGTCACCATGACTTAATGACACGTAATTATGACAACAATAACATGATTAAAAAGGACAGTGATATGCACTTGTAAAAGATAAAGGTTGCCTTTGCTTGAAAGCCAGTCATATCTGATTCAAGTGGACAGTGCTCATCTCCATTTGTACCCAAAGGGCCAGCACTGTTTGCATCTGCAGACGTTTCTGTGGACATGTGGCAACTATAGCTAGACACAAGAGTGCATGGAATGATGTTACCTTTCCTACTGAAGTGGCACATATTTATCTACTTACAATTTCTTGCTTTCAAACTGTTAGGTTGGCAGGACAAAGACAGAAATTTAGTCTGTCAGGCAGGACTTGGGTCTCAAACTGCTGGTCTGCTGACCTCCCAGTCATCATACTCAGCATCCTAACCACTAAGCCACTGAAGTCTCTTATACACTTGTAGAGGGAAACCAAATTTGCCCTCATTTTTATTCTTATGTGGTTATTCTAAACATAAAAGAACCTGAATAGGACAAATAGCTATTAAAACAAGGAATTAATTATGGTTGCTAACTGTGCACTGTTACAAGCCAATATTTCTGGTGCTGTTTTAACAGATTAAACACAATAGTCAGAGAGACAGAGACAGAGGGAGAACCTAGTTCCCTGGCAAATCTTATTATGTGGGCCAGTATATTTGCATGCTGAACATTTATTTTTATTTTTATCTCCATTTTCTTACTTTGTAACATTATAAGGAGCTTCAGAAGATTTTAATAGATAATAGTCATTGGAAAATCCTTGCCACAAATGCATTTTCAGTACTGTGTTTTTTGTATGCTTGTTTGCATGTCTGATATTCTGAAGAACACTAATGAAACAGTGAAGATCCAGCACACCTTGCCATTACTAAAAATATACCCTTACAATTCTTTTAACTCATGCAATAAAACAGAAGGAAGACAAAAGCATGCATCAGCTCACCTTGTTTCTGATGCCAACAGTTTCCAACGATAAAAAGATCAACTACAATTGCACCTCAACAATTCATTTTACAACTGACCTTGACACAACCATCACATTATCTGTGCACAACACACATGTAAGTAGGAAAGAAGCATCTTTTCTATATCCACAGGAAAACACATTACCAGTTACTCGAGAAACGATGCTAGCTTATTATGAGATGATATTTAAAAAAAAACCATTTATTTGGATGTATGGAACAGAACAACTCAGATGCCATTTGGAGAATTAAAAATCTACTACTTAACATTCTTTGTCCTTCAATGCATAATTTTTAACATCTAGGAATAGGTATGCCTTCCTCAAGGTCTTTCACAAGATTTTAAAACAGGAAGAAAAATTCAGAATGCCTGCTGTTCCACATTATCATTATGGTGATGGTATGTGGTGGATAAAAATCAACATTTTCCAAGGTGATTCTCAAAACGGGGGCAGCCCAAACAAATATTATAACCTTGGAACCAGGCTTTGAATCAATCAACATCTCAGAAAGCAGCTGTGATAGGTTGGAAAACATTTCTCTCCTCACTAAACAACCCAGCTCAGCTAAGTAAGAACATATAATTTTAACCATTTCAAGACAAGAGCATGTTGGGAAATTGGTATGTATCACTAAACTCCTTGAAATTACAATGGTCTTCCAGTTTGCCTTTATGCCTGGGCACTACACCACTCCTGAGCATGACCAGTAGCCTGGATAGTAGCCTTGATTTTTGGTAATCCCAGGGAAGAAAAATTGAATGGAATTGGGTAATTAGAATTTCAAGCAGGAAGTTCCATACACTACAATGCTTGCTATAGTTACCATTTTAGTTCTGGTAATGTAGCTTCATGTCAGGCACTGGTTTGGATGGTACTCTGCAACATAGTTTCTTTCATTTCACTAATTATCTTACATATAGCACAAGCTGGGATGATATATGTTGACACAAATCTGAAGAAGCACAACATAAAGTCTTGGCAGCAATTTTTCACAGAATTATAGTGTGAGTTAAGATGATACAATGAAGGGTCTTAAAAATCCTGTCTCTTTATTGTTTATTGGCATGAAAGCAAACATAGAGTTGGAAAATACTCACTTTAGATCTCTGGAGCTGTACGTGTGTGTGCGTGTGTGTATGTGCACATCCGCGTGCACACACGGGGGTGGGGAAGATAAAGCCTCAAACCTCTAGTTTAGTTTTCTAGTTTAGTTTTGTTACAGAACTGTAGTGATTCGTTTATCTTGGTTGCCAGGCACTTGTCTGCCAACATACTATACATGAGCTTTAGCTGAAAGATTCCCTAGTTACTATCCAAATGAATAAAGAAGGATTTAATCAGCATTGCGCTCATTAAAACAAGGATTACTGTAAAATTCACTACCATAATCCATCATTCCCAGAAAACCCTTTGACCACCACCAACACTATTTTAATTACATTTTAAACTGATTGTATTTGGAGCTATATGTTTACTTAGCTAAATTAATTCACTACACAATATTCTATACAGTCAAACCTTGCATAAAGAGCACCTCGCTTAAAGAGTAACTCGCTTAAAGAGCAGAATTTTCTCTGAATGTTCACTTCACTTAACAAATAAAACCAAACAAAAACTTGCTTAACAAATTAATCCCCCCCCCCCACATTTGGTCATTTACAATGGTGTATCGCTTAAAGAGCAATCTTGTGGAACGCATTATGCTCTTTAAGCGAGGTACCACTGTAATGCTTTTGTGCACAATGAAGTTTGTAAAAACTATGTACCCGTCTGTCTGCCTGTCTTTGGTGTTTCCATAGTAATTA
Organism: Furcifer pardalis; assembly: GCA_030440675.1. Classification (NCBI taxonomy): domain Eukaryota; kingdom Metazoa; phylum Chordata; class Lepidosauria; order Squamata; family Chamaeleonidae; genus Furcifer; species Furcifer pardalis. The sequence continues at coordinate 87,186,637 of CP126892.1, forward strand.
ATCAAGTAAATTTTATGTACAATGGAATTCACTTCACATTCTGTTTCACAGAGAGATAGCTGAGTTTCCAGTAATGTGTACTAAAAACAATAATAAAGTTGAAAGTGACACACAGGAAATTACAATTAGCAAATGTTGACCTGACATTTCCAGATTGGATACAACTTGTACTGCAACAACTAATTTGTAAAACTGGATCTCCCATCTGAAACGTAATCATCATTTGAAAGAATAAAAGGATAACAAAATTACTATTATAAATCGGTCTTGCGATCATTTTGGATCTATGGTATACTGAAATACTACAATATTTTGGCTTTAAACAACAAAAGTTGAAGTTTAAAAAAAGGGGGGGCTTCCAAATACTTGGCATTTAACTAGTATATAAATTATTACCAAAGCTGAAATTGTTTCATTTTGTCCATTTTTGTGACACAGTCTTGTAGTACCAAACACATGTGCATCCAAAAATGAGACTAATTCCTTTACTTCCTTTTGCATAATACATTATTCACTCACGCTTTCCTCTTTTCAACTTTTGATAAATGGTGAGTGTAAGCCGCTGAATAATTTAGCCTTTCTCCTCTAAGGGTCTGAAATAACAAAATTGTACTTAAGTTAGGTTGATCCTCCGTGCCCTTTAAGATGAGGAGGTGAGGCAGGGGAGCAGGGGGAAGTGCCACTGTACTTCTATAGCTATTCAGAAAACTATTCAGTGCTGAGATATAGGGAGCAGAGGGAGCTGTGGTAGCCTCAGTAAAATACGCTACCTGATTCTTTCCCTCCCACTAGTCCAGCAAAAGCATTATGTGTCCAATATCAAAACCAGACAGCAAGACAGAATTACTAAATGAGACTGACAATGAGTTGGGTAATTCAGTGGCTTAGATATCTGTCTGCAGAGCCAGAGGATGGGAGTTCAATTCCCCACTGTGCCTTCTGTAGTCACAGCAAGCTGCACAGTCCCAAGGCACCACAGAAGAAGGGAACAGTAAACTACGTCTATGAGTTCTCTACCGAAAAAACCCTGCAAAGGGTCCCCATAAATCAGAATCAACTTGATGGCATGTCATACATATGTACAGGTACGTACGTATGTACAGACAGACAGACAGACAGACAGACAGACATTTCTAGGAATCATCAAAGGCAGCATACAGATTTTATATTATAATAGTGAAGCTGGTCAATAACCATACTGCACGTGAATTTCAGTGAAATGGAACGTAAGGGCTTGTGCAATAGTATTGTGCATGTTTATATGAAACTAAGAGAAAGTAAGTACTGTACAGTAATACCTCATATAACATTAGTATCGAATAACACTAAAATCGCATAACATTAAGGAATCTGGGGGGAAGAATTGCATCAGATAACATTAAGATCCTATGGGATGCTTCAGATAACAACCGCTAAAGCCTGTATGGTTACAATGTATCTCTATGGATCCCATAGGATTTTAACATGCATCAGATAACACTAAAAATCATATAACACCAAGACTTGTGGAACCAGGTTTTAGTGTTATATGAGGTTTTACTGTAGGTATACATTTCAATCCTTAACTGTGTCTCAGTGCTACACAGTTGCAGTGGCTGGATTGTTTTAATGCATACTGAAAGAAGGGAAGGAAGGAAGGAAGGGAAGGGAAGGGGAAGGAAGGAAGGAAGAAAATAGTTGAAAACCAATTTTCACTATCATTTTGAGATGAGTCAATACAGCTAAAGGTTTATCTTCTGATTGACGACTCAAGACATATATTTCACCGAATGTAACATTCCAGGGTGCTAGACATAGGAGGAAAGGTTTTACATTCAGTGGAAGCATAAGCCATTTTCAGGTGTTCTATAATACATTACAGAACACCTGAAAATGGCTTAAGCTTCCACTAAATGCAAAACCTTCCCTCACATAAGTGAATGCCTAAGGAGGGAGCATATGAACTTTGACTCTTCTGCGACTGCTTCAGTCAGTAAGAATGTGGGATATTATGGAGATTTTCCATGCAAAGAGGATTCTCTTTTCTTCAGACTGTCTTGCATGGTAAATCTATGCTAGCCTTGGCTCAGCTCAGGAGAACAGGCTATTTTCCAAACATCAGGCTATGAAGACACTTCGGAGTCATACACTATGGATAGGTTTTCTTTGCACAGCCATGAAAAGCCCAACAACAATGGTGGACACTAAAGGGTCATCAGAATCCAATATTTGGATAATAACTGGTTCTGCAGAGAAGTTGCTTAGAGCTTCTGCTCTACATAGAACAGTAAACAGTATAAATCATAGTGGCAAACTCCACTAGTTAAGGAGTTGATCCTCTATTCTACATCCCACACATGTCACACGACTTGGTGTGTGATATAAAACAGTGTCAACTGTTTCACTAGAAGCAACTCACTATTAAGATGTATGCTGATTGACTAAGGCTGATATAAATAAGCAACAGGAACCTGACCATTGATGTACAGTTGTACCTTGCTTAAAGAGCATGATGCGTCCCACAGGATTGCTCTTTAAGCGAGTTTGCTGTTTAAGTGAAAAACCATTGTAAGTGACCAATTGTGACTTCCGGCCGGGGGGAGGGATTGTGAACCCCGATTTATTTGTTAAGTGAGTTTTTGTTTGGTTTTATTTGTTAAGCGAAGCGACCATTCAGAGAAAATTTTGCTATTTAAGTGAGTTACTCTCTAAGCAAGGTGCTCTTTATGTGAGGTTTTACTGTATAATAAAAATATGCATTTAGTGCAACATATTGATGAGAAAGAGTCACTTTTTAAAATGATATGGGAACATGTGGGAAATACAACAATTTGCTTATCCACTAAATTTGAACTCTACCCACTCATAAGGTTATTTTCAGTAATATTTCAAAATGGTACTTTTTACACAGTATCACTGGTTTCCCAGGCATAATAGTAATTGTATGTGGCTATAACTATGAAGCCATAACACTTTAATAAAATTGTAATCAATATCACAGTTGGATTTTTCAACTAAATGCTTTGGAAAGGAAGGTAATAATAAAAAATCCACTTCATAATAATAATACCACAAGAGCAACATAGCGTTTTTAATCAAAAGCAATAAATTGCTAATCACAGCAAGATCTGGAATTTTAAAGATGCATATTTAAATAAAGACATTTATAATAGAACTCCTTAAAATCTGTGTAAATCCTCAATACATTTTGTGTGTAGCTTTTCCAGTGTATTTAAAATTCCTTCCTGTTGCAAGTGGATTTACTCACATAAGCTTCAAATTATAAAGATACAAAAATGTCAACAGGGTAAGTGAATCCAGCTTTCTGTTTATATCCATCTTAGTCCAGAGCCTTATCAGCAACTGTTGCATTTTTGTGTTCATGAAATTATACGGATGACCTGGGGACTGATTTTGAAATCATCATGGCATTCAGCTCACAGTGGAGGTTTTAGGACTTTTGCTCACAAATATGTCTTGCTAAAACATAAATTGCTTAAGGGGCATCTGTTGGTTACAGAACAACGCATTTGTCATAATTCAGGAAAAATGCCACTATAGCTTCCAAAATGCCCCCCACAAATGCCCAGAAGGTCCACTGGGGATTTTGGCAGCTGTATTCCAAATGAGTAACATCTGCAAGATCTGTTTCCCCTTCATGTGAACAGGACTGATGACTGATCGGGCATGCAAGGAAGAAATTTGAAGGAAAACAAACACTACACATTTAGTTTGTCTGGCAAACTGTTTTTAAAAACACAGTATAAAATGGAGGGCCCGAGGCAATTAAGATATTCATTTCTATGAGCCGGATGAATTAAGCAGCTGGCATCCTCCACAGATTATTTCTCTTCCACTCTTGCCACTACTTATGTTTCATTTGTGCAAAATACAAAGAAGGAGAAAGGCAAAAATAAAAAAAGAAAGATAATAAAAGAAACGAAACAATTCCTATGATACCTTCTAATCCAGTAAAATAAATATTAGCCTAACTAAATCTCTCTGGCGGGAGGAGAGATTTATGAAAGGAAGTAAAAAGAATACTCATGGCTACAAATGTCCTTAGAGCAGGGAACAGTTTTATTTTGTAGATGCCTTACAAGGTATGTATGGTGTAAGGATACAGAAAGAATATTGTTCTGCAACCTTTAAGCCAGTGTGAGAGACAGTTAGCACTATAAAGATGTTGGATGTTTGTACCTACTCCAGTCATCCCCCACCCCACTCAATAAAAAACACTTTTTGTGTTTGCAAGCAATCATGGCCTCTACATGCTAGAAAGCTCTCATTAAAGTAAGGTAAAAATGCCTCCACTTGCTGAGTTTGCAGCAACACCATCACCAGAGTGGAAAAACATTATATGGAGGCCATGTATAATTCAAGAACAACAGAATGAACTAGTCTGGATTCTGTCAAAATGCAATAAGGCTTTCCTTTTTTTATAATTGGAAGGAACAATGAATGCAGTGTTCTCAATAATTGATGACACTATAGTGTCCTCACCCTGGAGCTGCATTTCTGAGTGATTATAATGTCTCCTTCTCACACTTCTCTGTCCTCTTCTTTGAAACACAAAACTGGAATATTCTCCAATGCTGGCTCAGCATTTTCTCAAATCTGTTGGGCCCCCTCTTTCAAATCCCACTTCTCTTAGGATTCAGCTGGATACCACCATAACATGTAGCTGGAGAACAAAAATATCCCATTATAATGTACGTGGGTTAAGTGCAGTAAGAGCTCTGAGTTCTAAGCCCAACAAAATTATCTCCCTTAATTCAAAGGTTGCTACAGCTCAACCACAAAGAGAAGAGGAAGCACACAATTGATTGGATTTGTGTTTTGTTCAAATTGCTGGATTGACTGAAAGGAATGAAACTCACACCATTTTTTCCAGGAGGGATGCTCTCTTTGCACATTGGTTAATAACTTATCATTGGGTCAGAAAACACATTTCAATATCTTGTATTCCGTCTCCCGTCCCCAAGCTCTGCAGAACTAGGTGGCCAAGAGGGACTGCATTCTTCTATATGCATGCTAAGCAAAAATTATTTACCAAGTTTGCCTACATTTATACCTGTGCCAACTCCCAGTAGGCTGTAGGGTAGCACAAAGGGTAACGGAGATCATGTCTGTGCATTCAAAACACATCATTAACAGAGGGTAATGTAGTAAACACAGCATGGTTTACATCTCCCAAGACAGGTAGTGTGCTAGTCTGGCAGACAGGGAGAGAAGCTAAGAGAAATGTCTCAGAATTTAAGACACAAAAATTACTGAAATGAATTCATGAGACATTGCGCTGTAAAGTCACTTTCACAGGGCAACAGGTATTTTTTTCAAATGTTTCACGCAAACATGGGCACAAAGGTTTGTAAAGTACAGAGCTTCAAAGTATCAGGTCATAAGGAATATATTCAATAGTGAACTATATTAGCAATGAGGACATAGCAAAGACACATTTCAACATAAAGTACCTTGCTATTTCATGAATAACATTTTCAATTTGTTTTTAATATTATTTAAATGTTATTTTAAAAGCATTTTAAGGGAGTTTTTAACATATTTTTCAAGTCTTGTGCAAGTTTCTAATCCTTCCTTCCCTACACCAACGGCCAGGGAAGAAGCAGCCAGGGCAGGTTGAGGACTTTGCCGCCCCTCCCTCTGTGCCTACACCAACGGCCAGGGAAGAAGAAGCCAGGGCAGGTTGAGGACTTCGCCGCCCCTCCCTCTGTGCCCACACCAATGGCCAGGGAAGAAGAAGCCAGGGCAGTTTGAGGATTTCACTGCCCCTCCCTCTGCACCCACACCAACAGCCAGGGAAGAAGCAGCCAGGGCAGGTTGAGAACTTCGCCGCCCCTCCCTCTGCACCCACACCAACGGCCAGGGAAGAAGCAGCCAGGGCAGGTTGAGGACTTCGCTGCCCCTCTCCCTAATCCCCTCAACATATTGTATTGTATTGTAATGTAATGTATTGTTTGTAAGCTGGCCTGAGTCACTATAGCAAGTGGGCAGCAATATAAATTTGAACTAATAAATAATAAATAAATATATTTTGAAAAGGTAAGAGCAAAGAGGTGGATCCTCCCCCAAATGGTTTAATGAATAATGACAACAATTTTCTTTCTCAGTAATATTCTATTTATTTATTTATTTATTTATTTATTTATTTATTGGATTTCTATACCGCCCTACTTGGTGCGGCCAACTCAGGGTGGTGTACAAAATAATTAGTATACAGTCAACCAATAAAGTCCAACAAAAAGGCAAAAATAACATACAATATGAAAATATAACAATATAATAGCAAAATAATAATAGCAATATAATAGCAAAAATTCAGTCCAGCATTACAAATACTGTATAATCAAATATCACAAATATAAAATAATATGTTAAGTAATGTGAAGAAATTTAAAAAATAACTTTCCAAGCTCCGAGACAGATATTGTGAAATACTGTTTTGAGACAGATTCACCAATAGGCAGTCCTACATGGTCAGCTCAAGTCTTGATCTCATGGATAAAACTTAAGTGTGGTTGCAATAGCCAAATCTGGGTCATTTTTATATCATCATTATTCATTGTGGTTTTTCAGACAAATTACCTAATGTTAGACTTATTCAGAAATAAATTAAAACAGCTTCCTCAACAGTTTTAGATCGGACTGTCTAGAATCCAGGGTTTCTCAATCTTGGGTCCCCAGATGTTCTTCAACTTCAATTATCAGTAGCCTAAATCAACACACCTGGTTTTCAGGGCTTCTGGGAATTGAAGTCCAAGAACATCTGGGCGCCCAAGGTGGAGAACCTGTGGTCTAGACCAGAGTCCCTCAAACTTGGCTCTCCAAGCCGATTTGGGGCTTTTGCTAATTGAAGTTCAAGAACACCCAGAGAGCCACCTTTGAGGAACCTTGGCTTAGACCAATGGAGATTATAACTCTGATTTTGCCAAAGAAGAAATGCAGGCTTTTACATGACCTGTCCTGGGTGCTAAAACCTATCTCCAAAGGAACTTTGGATATTTCTGTTCCCAGGGACCACAAGGACAATTTTCTGTTTTGTACATAAACAAGAAACACAGGGTTCAAAAGGAAGGTCCTGTTCCATGTCAGTTAAATGTTAGTCTCCGTAGATGTATATCTGTGGGCAAGAACTTGCCACATTCCACCTCAGAAATTCTTTGAAAACTCTGGAACTGTGAGTCCAACAAATCCAAATGGCATATTCTCAAGTGCAGATGCTAAAGACACCACTGAATTGTAACTCCCTTACAACACCTAAAATATTATAGACCCATAATTACTATATATAGCAGAATATTTTGGGATGGGGAAAACCTACAGTATATACTTTCACTTGAGAAACACTGGCACATTCTACTAACTTTATTGTTGGTGCTTTAGATAAAGTACATACAGGGGAAAGCATAACACCTCCGGACATGTCATCATAAGAACTGGCACTGCACTCAGAGGACCAAGCAAAGCTTAAAAGATAACTAATCTCTCTGGTAATCCTTTTTGTCACTTTTTACTATCACCCCAAAGGCTGTTGAAATAAACAGGCTTGCCACACGCTACAGTTAGGAACAGTTATCAATAAGAATGTGCTGAGTTTAGAATTTATACAGTACCCTACAATTGTGCAGCATTACTAATAAATATAACATTTTTATTTAGTTGCCAAGTATCAGAACATTCAATAGATTGTTCCCCTTCCAAAAAAAAATTTAAAAATGGGAATTAAGCAATAATTTTATTTTAAGTGTAAAATTATTGCTTAATACTCTTTTTTTAATGCATTGCTCCACCTAAGATCAGGAAAGAAGTAGCAGTGGACACTGAGAGAACTAAGCAAGAGAATGACCCTCAACACCCTCTAAATGGATAGAGGGTTTGCTGGCTCAGGTTTGCTGGCTCAGACCCAGGAAGAGCTTTATGACAAGAACAAACATTCTTGAGGGTACACAAGAGCAAAACCAAATTAGAAGATGGAGGAAGGAGCTTGCTGGACAAGGAGCAAGATTAAAGGATATAGCTGAAGAGCTCAACCTCCCATATGTCACTTGGAGGACCCTAAATAAGCTGAAGGTTGGTGTCCCTAAATGTAAGACCAACATGCTCAAGTGGGGACTGCTAGTGGACAAAAACAAACTACAGTATGTGAATGTGGAGAGATTCAGAACGCCACTCATTTACTTGTCTGCCGACTGCTGCCACAGACATAAACCAATGAGAAAATAGGTTTGGGCAACAACAAAGTGAAGAAAGTGGCTTCATTTTGACAGCCCAGGGTTTGATCAGAACATGAAAGAGAGAGACTTTAAGTGTACATTCCAGAGGGTAAAGGACTTCTTAAATGCAATAAATCTACAGCAAATTAGGGGATATAGTTTCAAAGTACCAGCAATTTTCCTTCTATAATGTTCAGTTGAAAGCCATATTATTGCTATTTTATTAAATATACTAAATGAAAAAATAAGTTGGAAGACATTTTAAAAAGAAGGCTTAAATACACTCCATATCATTGTTTGATATTTAGATTTTAATGGCAGGTTGCTAAATTACATTGCTTTGGCATTACAACACAATACAGACAAAATATGCAGTAAAAGTCCCTGAAAAATAAATGGCATAGAGGGATATCTATTTTTATTTTTTCCAAGCCCAGATGATATACTAAGTGTCCATTTTCTCTTTCTTTTCTCTCACATACAGTTTGATTAGTTAAAATTTAGCAGAATTTACACTGAAGGCATTGGAATTTAGAGCTTCCCTGATTGTGTGTGTGTGTGTGTCAATTACTGTGGAGTGCCATTGTGCCATATGCTACTATGCAAACACATACATAACAGTTCACAAATTTGATACATGCATTGTTAGTTCACATCTTGCACTCACAAGCTACTCTTGTATGTAAAGCTTCAAGTTCATACCATAGCTGCAAGCTAAATTCCAGCAAGTGAGACTGATGGTGAGTTTCACCTAACAAGAATGTCCAAACTTTAATGCACTTCATTGAAAGCAGAAAAACAAGGAGAACTGGGATGTTCAATCAAATTTTTGATTCAGAACAGTTCTGTAAATCCATATTGGTAGCACTGAGGAGATCAAATGCATAAAAAATGGACCAGTTCCAGAAGAACAGAGCAAAATGGAAACATACCTGAATCAGGACATTTTGCTGTGTGGCACAGAAAGAAAACGGTGTTTCCCCAGTGGCTAAACTGCTGTCCTGTAACCAAAAGGTTGGAAGTTCAATCCTAACCAGGGCTCAAGGTTGACTCAGCCTTCCATCCTTCCGAGGTCAGTAAAATGAATGCCCAGCATGTTGGGGGCATCCTAGCATCCTCCTGCTGTGAGGAGGAATGGACTGCCGTTGTGGGTGGTTGTTTTTGCAATGTAATGTTTCTATGATGTGTATTGATCTATTGCATCCATATTAATGATAGGAGCTGCACAAGATTATTAGGGTACTGCTTTATGATTTTTGTTACAATTATAACAGTGTACAGTATTTACTTCCCTCTCACAGGTGACTGCAGCTAACTTGCTCTTTTAAGGTAGCTGACAATTATCTATAATGTCTTTTATATCCTAGCAACAAACACACAGACTCTGTTTGCAGGATAGGCTGCCATGGTTACATAGGAATATAGACAGGGATAAAGGAAGATCTTTGATGCTTTAGCATGATATAAAATAGAATTTAATTTTATAAATCGACAATCATGCTTTTGATCAAAATTAGGAAATAAACTCAAACATATTAACTGATTAAAATGTTTTATATGTACAGGCACGGCACATTACTGTTCAATTTTGCATGGATGGAATTAGATAATCTTATTTCCATTTCTTCTAACAATAATAATTACATACCATCAAGTCAATCATGGGACATGGCTGCCCTTATCAGAATTTCCTAGGGATACTCAGAAATGTTTCACCATTCCTTTCTTCAGGCTGAACTGATTTTCTGTTCAGTACTCTAACAAATAATTCAGTATGTTTGCTTTTGAGAAGCTGGTCATTAAGTATGGTTGAGCTTGGCATAACTACTTTATTTTGCAACATATCCTATTAGGCAACTCATTTCTTGCTCCTTAAAATCCTACCTAACTCCCAACATGTAAAGCAAATCCCTAGGGTGAAATTGCTATCATAATATCCAATATCTAAGATTCTGCAGTTACATCTCTGCCATATAACATTCAATGACTGATAATATGTAGAAATGTTTTTCATTCCCATACAGGCTTGCCCCCCCCCCCTTCCCCTGCCCTTTCATCAATTCTTTATTCACTTAGGATCCTGTTTAAAAAATCCTGGCATCTTGAACTGAGAGTTTCTGAATACATGACAAATATCTTCTCTCCAAAAAATGAAATCTTAAGTGTAGAGTGAAAGTCTGGCCAGGTTATCCTGCTAAGGTAGACCATACTGTCAGTGATTGAACACTGAACGCGGGGGGAGGATTGTAGCCAAAGCCGAGTCTGTCGGGGAAATGCACTCGTGAGCATGCATTTTTCCCATCCTACTGCGCTCACAAGAATTCTTGCAAGCACAGTAGGGTCGGGGGAAATGCCTGCTCGTGGTTGGGGGTGGATTGGGTAGACATTCTACCCAATCCACCCCCACCCCCCAGACAATTGAATCGGATAACTCTAAAAGATCGTTATCCGACGCAAGTTTTTTGGAAAAAACTTGCACCGTTATCCGATTCTAGCATTATCCAATGCAATTGCTATCCGGTGTATTACTGTAGTAGAAAAGTATAGATCACTTTGATTTTTATTTTATTGCATGATTGTGCATGTTGTATATGTTGAAGTTTTTTAAAAGTTAATAAAAAAAACTATACAAAGAAGCTGGGGAGGAAGTGTAGGAGCAGACTCAGAATATAGAAGGAGGATTCTGAAGAAAATAAAGAACTGAGTGGCTTTGAGTTTGTATCTCGTTTGAATAATGCTATCATATACTTGCAGCTGGTTGGGATGGGATTCTGGGTGAGGTTGTAAAATCCAGGCTGTCTGTTTTGCATAAATTTGTTATTCCACCCAGACAACATCTTCACTTATGATTGCTTGGTAAATGGCTCTGTCCAGTAACAGCAATATGTCTTTGTAGCTCTTGCAAAATCCATCATGTAATAAAGGAAATGGAAATGAACTTGTTACTCCTGGTGTGCAGAGATATTTAAACAAGTTTTCAAAACATTAAGGGCATGGGTGATGCTGGAGACCTGCATTATTAAGGTATCCATTCCCTAGTTTGAGTTTTAATATGAGTTTCTTTTCAATTTATGTTACTAATTAAGCAATATTTGGTCTGAATATCGACAGAAGAATACCTGTGTGTACTTTTACTTTCCCTTGCCTTAATTTTATCTTAGAAACAAATTGGATGCCAGATGTGACAAAGAAGTGACTATAGGCTGTGTGCACCTGTAGACCTGTCAAAATTCATCGTTGCAATATCAGGTTTCTGAGTTAAGACAGGCATCATCACTGGCAGTAAATTTACAATGGCAAAACAATTCATTGAAAGAAACTAACTGAACCTGCTTATTTTGAGTTTCGCCAAATGGTATAATACTGAGTTGGTACTTATAATGTTATTTGTTTTCTGGATGGCCATTTTGCCCTTCCTCCACCACATGACACTGCCTGGTGTGATGGAGGCATTTATTATTTATTATTATTTATTTATTAGTTCAAATTTATATTGCCACCCACTCGCCGTGGCAACTCAGGGCGGCTTACAAATAATACATTACATTACAATACAATATGTTGCTGTGGGCACATGGGGAGGGGCAGCGAAGTCCTCATCCAGCCCTGGCTTCTTCCTCCTCTGGCAGTTGGTGTAGGCACAGGGGTAGGGGCCCATATTGCATTGGGGGCCACATGAAATATTGTCATGGGCCACATCTGGCCCGTGGCCTCAGGTTAAAAATTCCTGCCATATATGAATCACTGACTTGCTACGGCAAGTGGGCGGCAATATAAATTTGAACTAATAAATAATCAACATTTGCGACTACTTTTATCTTCAACAACAAAAACAAAATCAGACATATGCTGGGGACCTTCAAGCCTAACATGTTTATTTCATTGTGAGTTTTGGGCATTACAACATGCTGTTTGAGACCAAATGTCATCAGACAGCATACTCAAAGAAGTGGGTTATTACCAATGGAAGCTCACACTGAAATAATTTTGTGACTTTTTAAAATGCCATAAAACTTTCTGTTTTGTTTTGCTCCTGTGTTAGTTGTTGCTCAAGCAGACTAACAGGGCTGCCTCTCTGAAAACTATTTTTAAATTGTAATTTCAACCTGCAGTTGAATGACTTTAAAAGATTGCAGCAAAGGTTTCATGGATGTGAAAACATTCTCTCTTTTCTTTTAGCATACATTAGGAACAAAAAGCCAAGTACAGCTGTGTATAAGCTGCTTGCGGCAAACTTCTCCTTGAGGATTTTACCTTTGCCGTCTCAGGCCTCAGAATAGGAAAATGAATATGGCAGGAACATTACTTCCAACTGGAATCTTCCCAGCTAGCCCTACTGTCCTTCAGATTCAGTCAGCAGAATATGGATCCCATGAAAGGGCAGGAAATTATTCACTTTGCTATTATTGTATTTTTACTGCCAGTGATGGAGACAGATGCTTGTGCGATTTTCTGCCTCGTGTACCAAAACAATTTGCTTGCCTTTGGGGTTTATGCTCATTAACTCAAAATGTTCGCTAGAGGCATTTGCTTCTGGACTTCAACTAGCAAAATGTCTTATGCTGACCCTTACAATCCTTCTGTCTGGGAGTGTGGCAGAAGCCAGATGAAAAGGCAAAGCCCAGAAATTTTGTAAATCAGAAGAACTGAAGTTGTAGACTGCTTCAGGATTTCAGTCAACAGTGATCAACAACCTATTATGTTACCTACTGCATCATTATATTGTTTTACATATTTCATTTGATGTACAGGTTACCCCCACCCACCCTATTCACAGGTTCAGTAATCTATGGTTTCAATTATCCAAGGGTCTAAAAATATCCAATTACAATCCTAAAATACATTTTATATTAGTATTTGTATGATACATAACCAGAGCTGGCCACTACAGCTCTATATCTGCAATGTAAAATATAGAGTGCACTATTATCCAGAGTTTCAAGTATCCATGGTAGATTTCAGAATGTATCCCAGAGGATATGGGGAGTCTGGTAGTTCCTTAAAAAACAAAATGAAAACAAATAAAAGTAAGTACAATGGTACCTCGCTTAAAGAGCATAATGTGTTCCACAGGATTGCTCTTTAAGCGAGTTTGCTTTTTAAGCGAAACACCATTGTAAGTGACCAATTGTGACTTCTGGTGGGGGGGGGGGGAATTGCAAACCCCAATTTATTTGTTAAGTGAGTTTTTGGTTGGTTTTATTTGTAAAGTGAAACGACCATTCAGAGAAAATTCTGCTTTTTATGCGAGTTACTCTTTAAACAAGGTGCAGTTATATATAATTTTAATTTCCCTTCCTTTTATTTTCCTCCCCTACCTCCTTGCACTTGATCCTATTAGTCAGGCCATCCTGCTTCCTTTCTCTTCCACTAGTCTACCCTTTGCAAATTCTGGGGTGAATCTCTGATAATTTTCTGCTGAGGCATGGGATTTTGTCATGTCCCAAAATTTGTCACTTGTTTGTGCAGACCATATAATTAATGAGGTCTATCAGCAGATAAGTAGTACTGCTAGAACCACAATTGGATGCAGATTTGCCTTCAAGTGACATAAAACTAGAAATCAAGAAATAAATAACCTAATTGAAAGAAGTACTGTAACTGAAGATTTGTTAAATGTATCTGGAAGGGTTTCCACATTTCTATTTTGGGAGATTCCTTTTCTGTCAAATAGATAATATTGTTATTTTTTTCCTACATGCTACTGGCTTTTTCCTTAATCCCTAAATAGTCAATTTGTAAGTTTAATGTGCCTAGGAAGGAGAATAAAAAGCAAGCACTTAATACTATGGTAAAGCTACCTGAACAGGATCCAATAGGTCAGTCTATTTTAAAAGGTAATAACCTTTTGACTCTCAACATCCATTGCAAATCATTAGACAAAAGCATTTAGATATTAATTATTTAATTTACATACTCTTCTAACTATAAGGCAGCCCCTGACAATTGCTATTCAGAAATAAAAATAGCTTAATTAAATTTCATAAACTAAAGAAGTCATGTTGACAATGGAGGCCAAAACCAAGATGTGTTGCCAAGGCAACATAGGCCAAAATTTTCTTTTGATTTTGGCAAGACCTGACACTTGACAATATTAGGGGATATCAATGCAGAATGCTGATGTGTTGAGTTGCAATTTTAATTTCTAATCAGAGGCATAAGGAATGCCTATAAGCAAAGAGAAGCCCTCATGTTTTGAAAGTGGAGAGTAATTTTTAGCCTAATTTTTACTCATGCCAATCATGTAGTTCATAATACATCCTCTGGATGCAAGTGTCATGATCAGAAAAATGCTAGTAAGGGAGTGTTATCTCCAAGGGCCTAATTTAATTCTTAGCCATTTGGAACTTGACACATGTTGGAAGTTAAACAGAATGAAATTCCCTCCAGCTAGCTAAGATGGATACTTTGCTATAATACTAATAACTCATCTTTGTATTGTAATTATGAAATTAAAATGCAGAAATTTGTTTCAGTGTATTTAAGTTTTCAACATAATTTTTCAAGACAGGAAGACAGCATCATGGGACATACATGTTAGACAGATCCCATTCCAGTAACTACAATTGAAAAATAGATATATTCACTTGGCAGAAATGGTTCCAAAGGATTTCCTTTTGCAGGGCTGGATCAAGACTTTAGGTATACTGAGGGTAGACTGGCTGGAATCAATTTGAAAAATCAATAAAGACTGATATCATACTTTCATTTTTATATGCATCGTTCCTTTAATTTTACATGGAACTGAAAGGTTTCCCATTAGTGTTCCTCAATTCATGTTTTTGGCACTACAAAAGCCTTAAAAATACATTAAAAGCCAGTTCAAAACAAAAAACCAGAGGAAAAGGCAGTAGATGATCAAACTACAGTACTTAATAAGCATGTAAAATGCACAAGAAAAATCACCATCAGACCTATGCAGGCACTAGTGTATATTAACACAATCACTATAATGACTATCACTACCAGTGCCACCACCATCAATGGGCAACAGTAATGACAATAAATAAGAAAAATCATCATCAGATCTGTATAGATACAAGTGTATAAAGAAAAAACTCTGATACTGCTCACCACCTTCCAACACACATCAACACCACCAGTTGACACACAAAGATACTCCTCTAGCTGAGATATCTGATCAGCACCAGTCTACTTTGAAAATGAAGCAGGCTATGGCCTTGATACCTTGGATACCTTGGAGTCACTAATCATTGAGGAGTCCACACATTGGTAGATGTCTCCTTTACCAATGGGGTAGAAGCAGGCTATGATATTTATCTACTGTATTTGCTGGCGTATAAGACTACTCCCCCCCCCAAAAAAAAAACATGCCTCCAAATTGGGGGGGGGGGTTGTCTTATACGCCGGGTGCACCAGTTGGGATAGACCTAGCTGCCCATAGTGGCCTCCCGATGCTCGCCCGGTGCCCATAGTGGCCTCCCGATGTCCGCCCGGTGCCCATAGTGGCCTCCCGATGCCTGCCCACCTCATTCTACATACCATCCAGTATCGCGCGGTATCCAGCGTGACTGCGCCGAGCATCAGCAGCAAGACAGGGGAGCCAGCCTTTTTGGCGTGACCGGCCCATTCTGCTCGGTGGGAAGCAGTGGTGCTCTACCCTGCCCCTTGTCTACGCAGAGCTTGCACATGCACACTTGTGCACTAGTGCGGGCCACAGGGAGATGTTGAAATCAAATCTGATGTTCTTTTATGTTTTATTTGGTGTGTGGAAGGTGTGCGGAAGAGGGGTAGTCTTATACGGCGAGTATATAACAAATTCTATATTTAAATGGAAATGTTGGGGGGTCGTCTTATACGCCCAGTCGTCTTATACGCCCAGTCGTCTTATACGCCGGCAAATACGGTAAATCACAAACCATTAGGGAAGCGCCGTAAGAATGTTCATGCAAGAGACAATTAATGTCTATGAAGTAAACTTAACATCCACAAAGCTATCCAGAAGAAAGAACCAATTTATATTTCCAGCTTCTCCCATTAACTTTCTTTGTGATTTCTCTACTTTGTCTGATCATCATTCCTTCATTACTTAGTCTGTTTTAAATTGACTTTCCTATAAAAGGTTAGAGATGTATGGTTTTCCACATGGAGCTGAGCAACCATTTACAGATCAAAACAAACTGGCTATGAAACCAAGGATGAAAAATTTCAAAATTTGTAACAGTTTGTAAGGAATAGCCATAATCTGCATAACCAAATTAGTCTAAAACACACTATGCATTTATTTAAAGCCAAGTAGTGTCCTAGTACCACAGTTAATGAAGTAGAAATAAACTTTTTTTTAAAAAAAACCCTCTTCTAATGCATCTGAAAACACTTGCCTTATTGACTTTTCTTCTTTTACCCCTTTGGGTGTTGAGGGAGATGCAAGGTTCTTGTTCCGGCACTTCTAGCAGTGTTCTTGTAATAGTTCTTTGATATTATATCACCTCCTTCCTCTGAGTCTGCCTCATGGTCTTTATCTTGCTTATCTTTCCACATATGCCTTATAAGATATGGAATTCCAAAACATTCACTCCAAATGGGCAAACTATTTTATTTGTTGTCTCTGTGTGCAAATTAAGATTGGTTCTATTCCTATTCTTTACCTTATAATCTCATTTCTGATTTTATCCTTTCTAGTCATTCCAGCAGCCTTCCTCAGACATCTCATTTCCATGGTGACCAACATTTATTTATGTTTTGCTGTAAGTGTCCATGTTTGGCACTGGTAACATAAGATGGGAATTAATAAGCTTTATATGAGATGTTCCTTTTTGCTGATTGGTATTGCCCTAAGAATGTCTGCCCGTCCCACCAGGGCGGACCGGAGGGGCTCTCTTGTTACTCCATCGGCTAGGGAGGCTCGCCTCACGAGCACCAGGAAGAGAGCCTTCTCTGTGTTCGCCCCGGCCCTTTGGAACCTCCTTCCGACAGAGCTGCGCCTGCAGGCGGAGCTTCTGCCCTTTCGAAAGGGCCTGAAGACATGGCTGGCGGGTCAAGTGTGGGGACATAGCAATGCAGGTTCCCATCCAGGATGGCTAATTTAAGAGCAGCCATCCGCCCCCATCTGGTAGCTGTTATTATGGGTTTTTATCCGTTTTCACTGTTCAATGTTTTAAATTTTTTATGAATTTCTTATGAATTTTATGAATTTTAAGGCCATATATATTATGAGCTATGCTGTAAGCCGCCCAGAGTCGGGTCCGCCCGATTGGGGCGGGATATTAAATGTAAATAAATAAATAAATAAATAAATGTTGTAAGAGTGGTGCTAACTGTGCCAATATTTGGTTTGCCTTACTTCACCATATGTCATTGTTGTTCTCGTTGTTAAATTCAATTTATATGCCGCCACCTCACGCAAAACATGAGTCTGGGCAGCTCACAACAATAAACAACAAAAAATACACAATATACAATTACAATAAAAACATTCAAAACCTCTAAAGTAAAAGTTAAATTTATTCCTTTTACCTTTGAAATTCCCCATGCCATAAAAATTGATATAAAGATTTTCTATCTTCAATTTTATTCCCTTT
This sequence comes from Furcifer pardalis, assembly GCA_030440675.1. Lineage (NCBI taxonomy): Eukaryota > Metazoa > Chordata > Lepidosauria > Squamata > Chamaeleonidae > Furcifer > Furcifer pardalis. Next base: position 87,204,389 of record CP126892.1, read on the forward strand.
GGCATAAATTTTGGGAATGTATGGGGAGAGTAATGCAGGACGGAAGGTTATCCCCTCCTTATTCCACTGACACATATGCTCCACATGAATGGCCAAATGTACAAGATCATTTCTTGTGAATGGGATTCCTTTTTACAATTTGCAACTTATCCCTTGCAAGAATATTCTAGCAATGAATTTCTTGTACTAGTAAGGAGAATAAACTAAATACCTATGAGTCTTCTGCATAACAAGAAATACATTTTATTTGCTCAATACAGTTTGACTGTGTGCCCAGTTTACCACCCTTTCAAGAATCTGACTGCCTGAGTAAGAAGTTGAGCCTGATTTATGTTGTTCTATTCTTGTCCGCTACAATGGCAATAAGTTATTTGTGGAAATGTAATATATAAATAGAACACATTATACTTTATACTTTTGTACCAAATACAACATGGCTAAAATCCTCAAATGGACCAAACATTTTTAATGAGAATAAAACAATGTTTCAATTAACTGTTTAAGTTCATCATGATGTACACATAATTAGGTCATCACTTTGAGCTTTCCTGTTCTGAAAATTCAACATTTAAATTCTGAACTACTTCCCACATGGAATTACATTTCTGCCTATGTCATCTTGATTCTATTTTTTGCCTAAATTCTGGTCCTATCATTGGAAACTTAGGCAAACAGGAAAAGAGAAGTTGAAAAACTCATTTTGGATCATATTAATTGAACAAGTCACATTTCATAGGTTATTATATGGGATGCTTGTGCACCAGCAGATTCAAATTACAGTAATACCTCGGATAGCGCTAAGACTTGGTTCCACAAGTCTTGGTGTTATCCGATTTTTAGTTTTATCCGATCCATGTTAAAATCCTATGGGATGGATCGGATAACTTTAAAGCTCCATAGAGATACATTGTAACCGCACAGGCTTTAGCGGTTGTTATCCGATACATCCCATAGGACCTTAACGTTATTCGATTCAATTCTCCTCCCCAGATTACTTAACGTTATGCAATGTTAGCGTTATCCGAGGTAAACGTTATCGGAGGTATTACTGTACTTATTACAATTTGCAATCTATGTCAATTTGCCTCTGCCTTTTGTATTTCTTGTATTGCTTTCATACTACATATTTTAGCATGCATTTATATTTCAAATTTCAAGTATTTGTAATTTTAGATTTGTGATCCTGTATATATATCTATTCATGGAAATATCTCTCTCTCTCTCTCTCTCTCTCTCTCTCTCTCTCTCCAGTGGTATTAAATAATTTTAACATTATTTTAACTGCACCATTATATGCATTCTCATTTGGGGTTCTGAGAAGAGAGGATGGAATATAAATCAAGGTAACACTGTATAGCATCTTCTCCTTCTCAACGATGTCCTGAAGTAAGAACTTGTCATGCCTGGGGGAGTGTAGAGAGAGAAACCCACACCATGAAAGCTTCACAATTATGTTTATGGAGCATGCAGTCTCTCCTGCACATCCAAGCTCTATTGAACTCTATGTTCTTTACGTACAACAGCATAAATTCAACTTATAAAGTACATTGAACTTTAGTAAAACGTCTAGTGCCAGGTGAAATGTAACCTTTATTTTTTTTATTAGGAAAGTGAACAGCTACCATTTAAACACTTGAAAAGAAAGTTGTCATATTCATTTGCCAAAGCATGATGAGTGTTTCTATTACAATGGCTCAAGACACACAAATCTTATACTTCAGCTCTTAGTCATTTGGGATAGATTTTGACAATTCATATGTTGGCTCAACTATTTCAGTACGTTCTGCGCATCATACAGCCAACTCCAACATAATGTCTTGCAGATGTTTTGAACTTCAATTCCCAGATTCCCCCACCCTTTGGCCATGTTAGCTAGTGTTGATGGGAAATGAACTGTGAAATGTATGGAGGTTATGGAGACTGGAGAAGGAATGCCTACAGGACTGGGTACCTTAAAAATATTCATTCAGATAAAGTGTGGAAAGAATGAAATAAAAGTCCCTCCCCCCAAAAAATCCCATTAAATATTCTTCAAGAGTATTGTATTATTACTAATTAATCACTACTGAGGTACTCTGAATATTTTAATGATCTGTGGTTTCATCATACATATTCTTCGTCCACTGATGCAAATCACATCTACAGCATACAATAATTGTATTCATACTACCGGTAACTTATTACCTAACTGGTAACCTTCCAGAAGTTATTCCAGAATTACCAAGGCTGGTCCTAGATTGTTCCATAAAATCTGCACAGAACCACAATCTAGAAGTTTCAAACTACAGTAATACCCCGGATAACGATTGCATCGGATAACACTAGAATCGGATAACGATGCAAGTTTTTTGGAAAAAACTTGCATCGGATAACGATTCTGGATAATGATTCTTAGCGTTATCTGATGCAATGGTTTGCGGGTGTGGGGTGGTTTGGATAGAACTACCCAATCCACCCCCCTCGCACAGCGGTCTCTGCGACTGCAGTAGGGTCAGGGAAAAGCACCCGCCTTTCCCCTGACCCTACTGCAGTCACAGAGACTCCTTGTCTCTTTCCTTCCCTGTATTTAAACTACAGGGAAGGGGGAAAGAGAGAGACGTGATTGGTTCTCTAGAGAACCAATCACATCTCTCTCTTTCCCCCTCCCCGTAGTTTAAATACAGGGAGGGAAAGAAAGACAGAAGCCATTCTCTCTCTCCCTGTAGTTTAAATACAGGGAGGAAAAAAGACGTGATCACGATGTAAAATCTGCAGACACAGACAGCACTGAACCCTATTGCCAAATACAAATGGCTTTTGAGCAAGGGCGACCTTTACCTTTACCTAAGTGGGGGCCAGGTGAAACATATACAGTACCTGAGAAAGGGCAAGAGTATGGTGATGATAATTCTGTTTCCAAGCAAAGGCATAATTTGGTTGTACAAAGGGAAAGTCGTCATTTGCCATTTCTGGAAGGAGATGTTATTCATTAAGTGGTATCTGCTACCTCTAAACCTAATCATACTTAATGACAAAATAACTGTTCAAGAAGCACTTTCGTCTTTAAAAAAGTGAAGGAAGAAAAGAAAGAAAGGCAAAATGAATTGTGTTTCAAATAAAAATCTAATTGAAAATTCCATTACCAAAGATATTGCAGTGCTGGTAAGATTACAGATTAATCAAAGGCTATTAAAACTCTCTCCTGTGACACTAATGATTCACTGGCCTTCAGAAAAAAATTCAGCAAGTTTGTTTTCTACTTGACAATGCATAGGGAATAATGTTTTGTTTTTGTTTCATTTTTAAAAAATGTTCATGGGTTTTCATGACACTATCACATACCTGTTGTGAAGCCAGGCACACGATCAGACAAAAATCCCTAGTTTAAAATGTGTGATGTTAGATTACCCAACATTGCAAAGAAGGAAATAACATCTTTTCCCGTACTAGCACCCCAAGGAAATAAATAAATAAATAAATCATTCGTTCATTCTTTGCTCAGCTTAAAATAAAGAGGCAAAATTACTTATTCATGAATGTTTTTACAATTGATTGCATCTTTCACATTCATAAGACATTTTAATGTATTAGTCAAACTTTTCTGTGGTTTTGTAGACTCATTCTATGCCTTCTGTTGATACAATTTTGAGAGTGCCTTGTTTTCTTTCATTCCCTATTCCAGCAGCATAAAGATCAGATTGCTTCACTGGCATAGTGTGTGTGGGGTGGCCTGCCCCAGGCAGCACTTTGTGGCAACATTTCACAGGAAATGGGACAATGATGCCCCAGACTTCCTGGTGGCCAGGGCGGAGAATTCACTGCAGGGACAGGTACCAGGACCCTATGCCACCGCTGGCACCCTGGGCCCTGCCCTGGGCTCAAGGGCACCAGGAGAGCATGGACCTGATGGCACAGTGGGGACCAGGGGATACTTTTTCCTCCTCTGCCGCCTTCATCATCCTCTTCTTCAAGCTTCCTCTTCCTCACAGCCAGCTCATGGCGCCAGGCAGTGCTATGCAGGGCCTGGGGCTGTCCAGAGGCTGAGGCGGTACGGTACAAGCCCAACAAAGAGCCCACCGTCTGTGCCACCTCTGAGCCCAGTGGTGGCAGCTCATCCACCTTCAGTGGTGGTGGCACCCAGGAGAGTGGGAAGCAAGGCCGGTGGTCGTTGAAGCCCAGCACCCACAGCGGGAGCAGTGCCAGCCAGGCCGAGGAACCCCCCCCCCCGGCAAGGCCTGGCTGGCACTGCTCCCGCTGTGGGTGCTGGTCCGCAATGACCAATGGCCTCACTTCCCACCCTCCTGGATGCCATCACCGCTGAAAGTGGATGAGCTGCTGCTGGCGGGCTTGGAGGTGGGGAAGCTACGTACGCGGGAGGCCGATCGTGGGTTCTTTGCTGGGCTTGCACCATGCTGCCTCAGCCTCTGGGTCTCAACCTGAGACCAAGGGCGGCCCCGGGCCATGCACAGCACCACCTGATGCCATGAGGAAGAGGAAGACAAAGGCGGCGTAAGAGGAAAAAGTTCCCCATCGAGGTAGCATTTTCATCTTAATTTGAGTGCCTAGATGGGAGGCGCAGCAAACCTAGGTGGGGGGCAATGAATTTGGCCTGTGCCCCGGGTGGCTGAAACCTATGCTACATGACTCGATTGCCTTTTAGGAAACTCCCTGGAGGAGCCTACTTTCCAGCAACTAATGTGGTCAAAACTCAAAGTGCGCTTGGCCCACTAAACTTATTTACACCCACTTCAGTCATATGTATCCTACAAACCCTATCTCAATCAACCATAGATACATATATACAACTCCCTTGCTTGGGAAGAGGGAGAGTGAAAATAGGGTGATAGAAACATGAGCCATTCGTAAACTACTGAATTCTTCATTCTTGGGGTTCCACCTGCCACACAAACACCTAAATTGTGTTCAGCTGAAAAAAGGCTGTGATTGAAGACTTCATTGCCTAGGATTGGAAGTCTTAGCAAACACTAGGACAACTTCCTTTTCTAATTGGCAGTTAGTTTGGAACTGGGTTTATTCTAGTCTCTCAAGACTTCCAGTCCAGTTTTAATCTAGATGAGCATAATATAAATAAAAGTTATAATTAGATGAGGGTCTGGCAAGTGGAATTTACAGAATGCAGATTTTTGGGTTTTGTAAACTTCCTTAGGAAAGAAGGAAAGAATAAAGGAGGGAGAGAGGGATCATCTCTAGAAGCAAAAAGAAAGAATTTGTCCTGGAGAAAAAGTTTGTGGGGCAGACGAAAGTATATGGAAGCTGTTTCCAGCATGTTGACTGGTGGTCCTTGCTTTATCTTAATATTATGAACACCTATTTATTGATGTGCCTACTTTTGCCCCCATTATTCTACCCAAACAGACTCAGAACACTTTAATATGTAGAGTATTTTGCTTTATAATGGCTTCCATTCACTATGCTTATATTCAGTAGAATTACCCACTGTGTGAATGTAGAAAGATAAAGAATCCAGCTCATTTACTGGTCTGCCAATTACTGCCAGAAACATGCTCCTATTAGGACTTAGGTTTGGTCAATGACAAAGCCAAGAAAGTGGCTTCATTTTGGCAATCCAGGGTTTGATCAGGACATGAAATAAGTAGTAGTAGTAGAATTATTGTCAGGCCCTTCAGGAAATGCAGTCATCCTGGCAACAACCAAGGGAACATTAGTCACTCAAAAGTTACATTTAGATTAATATGATCAATTTCACTAATTTGGTGTGTTTTTTACCAAACAAGCCTATGCATGTATTGCTATCTTTAGATTACTGTTTGGGTGGACATTATCCAAAACTAACATTCTCAGTCTAATTTGGTAAAATAAGCCAAAAGTACAAAAACAGTAAGCTATGGTAGTGGGAGATCATCTAACAGTGACCTTATTATGAAAATCCACCACCACTATATTAGAAACATGACATTTGTGAAAACTATGGGCTCAGATGATGCAGTAAAGTTCACTTATTTCTTTAATGCTTTACATGAATTCTACTGTAATTAGATTTCTCGCTATCAATAATAGAATACGAGAAAAGAGATTATGACAATACTGAAAGCAAGGATGAACCTTAGCAAGAAGAAATTAGGGAAAATAATGTGCATCAATCTTAATATATTTAATGGACAGAATCATACTCAATTAATTTTAATTATGTCTATTAATTAAAAGTTAGTCTATTAGTACAAATTTGCTTAACATTGTAGATACTGTACTGGCCTTCTAGTATATACTATGATCTAGTAACAGTATAGTGACTTTCATTATAATGGGAAGTACATACAGTACTTCATTTAAATGCCATTATTCCCTTCATCAATGGTTTGGAAAAGATAAAGATTGCATTTTTCTTACTTTTTATTGCATCAATAGTTTTGAATATCCCATGCTTCTTAAAACATTGAGGTGTGGGCAGGATTGGAAGTGGTTTTGATATCTGTTTGTCTGTCTACCTGCTTATCTGCCTGCCTGCCTGTCCGTATATATGAATGTATGCCATTTTTATACAGCCCCATTTAGAAATAGAGACCCACTATTCTGGGTGGTCATATAACAAAACTATGAGAATTCCATTCCCCCCACTGCAACATTCTACTGCCCAACAAATCCAACAGAATTAAAGATAGAAAGCAATAAACTAAACCTAGATCATACAAAATTAACAAGCTCTGTCAAGGAGAAGAATAATATTTTAGGCTTCTGAAAAAAACTACTTAGTTTTTATTGATTTCTTGTAACCTGGATGGAGAAAGCTTGACAAATCTCCACAGCATATCAGAGAGTTAATAAAACAAAAAGATAAAAACATTGGGGCAATTTAAAGACTAACTGCTGTATTTTAACGTTAACTTATGTGGATCAAGTCCTTTTCATCAGACATGAGTAAGACTTCATGACATCAATATATACACATCAGGTACAGAGGCACACAATGGTTGGCTAACATAACAAATAAGTATACAATTCAGTGAGGTCTTTTATGACTGATTGTTTTTCACATTAACTGTGAAGCTTTGCCCTGTTGAATATAACAACATAGAACATACAACATATATAGCAGCATATGACAACCTGTTAGTCCTGGTATATCAAATTTGATAATGTCTCAGAAACCCTTGAATAATATTCAAACTTTTGAAATGGGTGTCCAACATATGTATGTACTTTATCTCTGTTGTCGCTCTCTGGATCCTAGTCTTATAATTTTGCTGTTCCAGAATGGCAACGTTCAAGTCTTGTGCAGAGTGCCCAGGTAGATTGAAACGTTTTGAGACAGGTTTCTGTGTATTGTCTGATTTATATCCATTAACTCTTTTGTACAGAGATTGTCCTGTTTTTCCTATGTTTAGTGCAGAAGGGCATTTTTGGCAAAAGATGGCGTAATCACATTGTCAGAGGAACAAGTAAAACTGCCCTTAATGTTGTGCATGGCGTTGTTGGGTCTAGTAATACTGTTGCATCTTGGTCTGTAGCAGGGTTTAGTTCCAATCTCTGTTTCACTGTTGAATAGTCTGTTGTGTGTTAATAGTTGCTTGTTAAAAATCTCCAAGTAACTATTGACATGCTAGTGTGCATAGAAAAGGGAACAAAGCTTTTGCAGATGCTACTAAGAAAGGTTTTGGAGAAGGCAGTGGCATGGCGTTACAGGAGATCTTGGATGCAATGGATTATCTGGTTCCCTTCCAGTCAGGAGTCAGGCCCGGATATGATACGGATATGCATTGGTCATGCTGGTGGATGATCTCTGGAGAGAGCAGGATGGCAGACATCCATCCATCCTGGCTCTTCTTGACCTCCCAGCAGCTTTCGATCCTGTCAACCATGGTATCTTTTGGAAAGGCTCAGAGGATTGGTGATCGAGGGCACTGTGTGCTCCTGGTTTTCCTCATTTCTGAGGGACCAGACCCAATCAGTGTGGTTAGAGAGCTTGAAATCAAGGCTGCTCCAATATGGGGTGCCTCAGGGCTCGGTGCTCTCACCTCTCCTATTTAACATCTACATGAAACCGCTGGGTGAGATAATCTGTTCCCATGGAGTGAGGTATCATCAATATGCAGATGATACTCAACTGTGTATCTCAGCCCGTGGAGATCCAAGCGATGCAGTGGAAGTCCTTTCCAGGTGTCTGGAGGCTGTTAGGATCTGGATGGAGGACAACAGGCTACAACTAAATCCTGGCAAGACTGAGTGGCTGCGGGTCAGGGGCCCTGCACTATCTCAGGAGCTACCATCTTTGGTTCTGGATGGGGCAGTTTTGCCCCAAACAGACCCGGCACATAATCTTCAGGTCCCTCTGGACTCACCACTCCTGCTCAAAGAGCAGGTGGCAGTCGTGGCTAGGAGGGCTTCTGCATAACTTTGTGTTGTACACCTAGATTGGGACTCCTTGCTCATGATCACACACCTTTTGGTCACCTCCAGACTTGATTATTGTAATGCGTTCTACATGGGGCTGCCCTTGGCGACCATTCAGACGTTTCATCTGGTCCAGAATGTGGCTGCTTGGGTTGTGATGGGGTGTGGGCATTATGCTCATGCCTCACCACTTCTTCGAGAACTGCACTGGCTCCCAGTATGCCTCTGGGTGCAATTCAAGGTGCTGGTTATCATCTTTAAAGCCCTACATGGTAGTGGGCCAGGATATTTAAGAGACCGCGTCACCCCGAGAACAGCTGTCTGTCCCACCAGAGCGGCCCGGAGGGGCTCTCTGGTCATACCATCAGCTAGAGAGGCTCATCACTCTAGCATGAGGAGGGCCTTTTCTGTGTCTGCTCCAGCCCTATGGAACCTCCTGCCAAATGAATTGCGCCTCCAGACAGAGCTGCTGCCCTTTAGGAAGGGGTGAAGACCTGGCTGGCCGGGCATGCATGGGGTGCAGGCCAGATGGTCAGTTCGGCCAGCTGGCTCCTTTGAATACCCCTTCTCCCTGTTGTTTTTAACTTTTTTAACTTTTAATCTTTTAACTTGAATTTTAATTCTTATTGTAATTAATGTGTTTTAAATTGTTTTAAATTGTAAGCCGCCCTGAGTACTTGGATATGGATGGGGTATAAATGTAATAAAATAAATAAATAAATAAAATAAGCTGAAGTAGTTAAATACCAAGGGTTCGGCAGAACATCAAAAAACCTACATAAAAAACTCTGCCAAGTTTCATTAATGTACTTCATCACCTGACACTGTAGCTGAAGTGAGAATAAAGCATGGAGAATAAAGCATGGATATGAATGTCTTCTCTAAATAATAACTGGTTGCTTCTTTCCACAACATTTACTGTGGTACATAAACTTCAGGAAGTAGAGTCAAAAGAAGCCACCGGTGTCTGTGTATTATTTCTTTCAATATTATAGCTCTTGAAGAACCTGGGAAATGTGATCTTTAAGTTGTTTAAGTGTAATTTCCAGGAAAGAACTAAAATATGCCCTCCTGAATAAATCCTAAAGAAATGTCTAATACCTTATTTGGCAGCATATAAGATGCATTGGAGTATAAGATGCACCCAATTATTACCAGAATAGCCCACTATAGGCCACTATATACCGTATATGACACACACCATTTTCCAGTGTACTTTAAGGGGGAAGTGGATCTTGCATGCCAGCAAATAGGGTACTTCTTGCTTGCACTGATTCCAACACTGCCTCTGTCTTCTCCATTAGAAAGATGCCAGCATAGGCTATTAGGAATGGAAGAAAATTTCAATCACTTCACATTTTATTAAAAACTGCCTAAATTAATATATGAATGGCAACACAATTATCCCTCAGTATTCACTCTTCCGTGAATTTTCTGTTGCAATTTTCTAGTTTTCCAAACCATAAATTCATACAAAAAAATGAATTTATTAGGAGAAAATGCCCTCTATGCACACATTAGCAAGGGAGCAAGCAAAAAGCATTATATAAAGAATGATTGCTTCCCAAAAACATATAATGCATCAACAAAAATAGTGAAAATATGAGATGTGTAGACTAACGTTCATGCAGATTTTTTCTTAAGAAAAACAAAGTGATGCAGAAACAGAATGGGATCAACTCAACACTGGAAACAGAGTAATAAAAATTGACAGATCCATCCATCCATTGTCTACTTAAGACACAAGCAAACAAATATTTTCTGGGAAAACACTGACCTTCCACTATAGCCACATTTTTTGTCCACTTCTTCATTCAGCAATGTTCCCAGAAGTAATAATTTAAGTTTAATAAAAACAAAAAGAAATCACCAACATAGAACATAGTACTGTAAACTTTTTAAAAATACCTATTTAAAACAGAGAGATGGAAACAATAGCATTTCACCTTACTGTTATCCAGTGGTGGGATTCAATTTTTTTTAGTACCTACTCTGTGGGTGTGGTATGGTGGGCGTGGCCAGGGGGAAAGCCCTGTGTTGCACCCAAATTAGGACTACTTTTTTTTTCAAAATTTGGATAGGCAGGGCCAGCCAGAATTTCTGCTACTGGTTCTGGTGAACTGGGGTGAACCTGCTGAATCCCACCACTTATGTTATCCCACCTTCTCACTGGATAGTTCTAAGTGGGTTGTGTCTACTGTCAGTGGCTGAACATGAGTTGGTGCAGGTGTTGATAGTTACATTAGTCAGGGTCAAACAATGCCCATCATTAATCCAACACCAACGCATTGAGAACTTTCATCTCCTGCTTCTTCTGCTGCAAGCCTCTCTATGGCAGTGATGGTGAACACTGGCACTCCAGCTGTTCCTGAACTTCAATTCTCAGAAGCCTTGATCAGCAGTAGTGCTGACTTGGGCTTAAGGTGATTGAAGTCCAAGAACACCTGAATTGCGACGGTTTGCCATCATGACTCTAGGGCATCAAAAACTAGTCTAGAGGGTTTATAAAATACCAAATTGCTGTTGTTGTTATTCAGTCACACAGTCAAGTCTGACCCTTTGCAACTCCATGGACCACAACATGCCCGGCTCCACTGGCATACACCATCCTCCGGATTCTGCCTAGGTCCACATCCACTCCATCAATAATGCTGTCTAACCATCTCATCCTCTGCCATTCTCCTTTTGCATTCAATCTTTCATAGCATTAGGGCTTTCTCCAGTGAGTCCTTTGGTGGCTAAAATATTTGAGCTTTAGCTTCAGTATCTGTCCTTCCAAGGAGCATTTAGTGTTGGCTTCCTTCAGGATTGAATGATTTGATTCCTTGCAATCCAGGGGGCTCACAAAAGTCTTCTCCAGCAACACAGTTTGAAGGTGCTCAGCCTTCCTTATAGTCCAGCTCTCACAGTCATACATTACTACTCAGAAGTCCATAGCTTTAACTATGTGGACTTTTCTTGGCAGAGTGATGTCTCTACTTTTTATTATGCTGCCTAAGTTTGCCATAGCTTGCCTCCCAAGGAGTAAGCATCTTTTTATTTCATGGCCTCCGTCACCATCTGCAAAGTACAAAATTAGAGATGTGGAAAAAACTTTGTCAGTGATTTTCCAGTTTTTGCCATGCTGACACACTTTGCTGAAACTTTGTCTTGCCCATGCTTTTCCAAGCTCATTTCTTCCTCCCATTATATGTTTCTGTTTGTATTATCTTATTGTTATTTGCAGAAGCTTCCAAATCATGCATACTTTAATGCTTTTTCCATTGATTCCTTCACAGGGGTGATGCCAATTTGCACTAATTTTGTAATAATTCCTGTGTAGCATGGCATTTCTTCTGTCTTCTCCATATCAATCTTGCACTGAAAGCATGCATGGGAACTGTAATCATCCTCCAATGCAGAGCTTACCACTTGTTAAAAAAATGATCCTAAAGCTTTTGAGAAATCCCACATGATTCACCATGAGATTTCTCTGAGGGCAGAAAAATTACACAGAGAGATCTTGTTGTGTGGAGAAAAGAGAGATTTCCTCTCTCCTTAATTTCTAACCGAAAGTGTGAGACTGCGTGATTCACAACCCTACTCTGAAGCAGATTTTTAATACAGGGTGTCCCAAAAGTCTTCATAAGTAGAAAAAATAACAAACTTATATTATATTTGATATATTTGATATTGTTAATATTTTCATATCTATATTTTTATATCTTGTAAGTAATTCATAAGATTTGTTAATCCCCCCCCCAATAAACATACATTTAACTATGATTTCCCATTTTCCCTATGTATAGTGACTTTTGGAACACCCTGTATTAAAAGGGAGGTGCAAAAAGGAGAGAGAGGGATGCTCATTTATTTGGAGCATTTTAATAGCAAAAAAATAAATAAATAGGGGAATGTGGTGGTTTAGTGATTAAGACGCTGAGCTTGAAGACTGGAAGATTAGGGTTCAATACCCAAGTACTGCACAATGGAAGGAGCTTCTGTCTCTGTCCCAGCTCCTGACAACATAGCAGTTTAAAAGCAAGAAATTGCTAGTAGATAAATAGGTACCACTTTGGTGGGAACACAAGCATCGTTCCGTGCACTCTGGTGTCAAGCCATGCTTGCCACACGCCTATGGAAATGTCTGCTTTCTATTTGTATTAATTTAAAATTATTTACAACAGATACAATTAGGACCAACAAGTAAAACACAGAAAAAGGGTTAAACTTAGAAAATCCACAAAAATAGCTCTTTAAACACCAGGTAGCCGTTAATGGTCACAATCAGGAAAATGCCTGAATAAATAGGGTAAGTCTTCAACTGATGGTGAAAACATTCTCTACTTGATAGCCTGATTAATTTCAATTCCAAAGAAGTACATAAATAAAACAGTTAAAATAAAAATTATTCTGGTGGAAACAATGAAATCCAGTGAAAGAAAACCACTGGATAAATTTCAATGGCTGCTTCTTTAAATTGCTTTGCCTTCCAAACCGCAGTAACTCTGAAGGACGTATTGTCAAGTTACAGAGTTGGACCTAAGGAACCTTCATAGTTATTTATGCAGAGAGTGGGCAGCCTTTGGCCACAGGGTTGCATGGCACTTTCAGACTGATCTCACATTGTTCCATTGCCTATTATCATATGTTCTATGCAAATATCAGTTGAGGCCTCCAGCAGAGTGATTTATCCTCTCCATGGAAGGAAAAGAATGTGAGGGAGTGATAAAATGGAAGCATGAAAAGGAGGAGAAAAAAGGAACTTTTCTGCTCCTTTCCATTGGTTTCAGTAAGGTGTGCTACGAGCATCCCCCCCCCCCCCAAAAAAAAAGAAATAGATTATCTCTCAGGAAATTACCATTTGACATAAGAAGGAATACTTTCTTCCTCTGCCTTTTGCAAATGCATGTTGTAAATTAAGCCATATATTGCAAAAAAAGAAAAAAAGAAAGAAAGATAAATATCACTGTACAAGTACTGGTAGATAATGGCTCTGCATCACACATCAAGTGAGCTGAGAGTGTGGGGGATTGATATCCATTTGCTTTTATAGAAGACCAAAAGCAATTTTCTAGCTCCTGCTAGTAAATGGTCCCAATCATTGGATCCACAGACTTTGAATTTCTCACGTTCAGCCACTCACAGACCAGCTATCAGAACTGTCCAACATTCATTGCAATGAAGTCAAAATTCCTTTCTTAATGATTACATTACTCCTTATTTTTGCTTTGGTGCTCTAGAATTGCTGGAGCACAAACATAATCCCATGGAGTCACAAGATGAATAATCAGCCCTTATTTAAACTGAATAATTGATAAGTAATTAGCTCCCCCTCAAAACTATTGCTTACTGCTAAATAAAGAAACCTCCCCAGGAAGATGCTTTTAATGATGCCTTCTAAATATCTTGAATAAACTTCTTCTACTGACTAAGGTTTATTTCCTACCTTGAAAACTTAATAAAGATTCTTCTAAGGAAATGGGGGAGAAATCTGTAGCCACAATTGTTGCTACCAAGGAAATGACGGTGTTTCATTTGCACAGGTGAAAAAAGTTATGGCAATTAGAACTAATTGCCACCACCCCAGCTACCTTTTGCTATATTGCTACAATTATGATTGCTAAAATTATTCTTTTGAATCATTACTTCTGAATTAGTAAAATTTTGGATTATGTTCATTTTATTAGAGAAACATGTTGTGCATTTATCAGACAAGAAACAGAACAAAAAAATTTTACAGGTAGGATCTAAGGACACTACCATCAGGGATTTATTTTGTGAATTCGATTTGCTACATGGGCGAAAAGAACATGATTGTTGGTCCTTCGCCCATTTACCACATCGAATTCACTTACTAAATCCCTGACGGTAGTGTCCTTAGACTCTACCTGCTAAACTTTTTAATAAAATAAATAAATAAATAAATAAATAAATAATAAAGGTGCTGCTGGTGACAGATAGTACACAAAATAGAAATATGATGATGAATTTAAAAAACTAATCATGCCTCTCCCATGCACCCCACGATTCACAAAATATATACTCTGGAATGGACTCTGCTGGGTGGCAATGGGAACTTCTCAATTCATACACGAAGAACTTGAAACAGTCTCTACCTTCTTTCACAGACAATTAGCGGTCCAAGATGGAGCAGAAAAGGGAAGAAAAGAGGGAGGGGAAGAAATGCCTCCACCCACCCAGTCCTTTAAATTGTTGCAAAGACACCAGGAAGCAGAGACTGATTGATATATAATTACTGCAAAGATTGGAGCCACGAAGGATAGATAGTCAAAGCCAAAATACCTGGAAAGAAGGCAAAGCCTTTATGGAAACATCCCACTTTCCATTGCCCAGACTTGGACTTTCTAAATGACCCCAAAATTTGGGGATGGCAGGTGAGGATTCTATGAAACCCAGGAGGAGGAGGAGGAGGAGGAGGAGGAGGAGAAGAAGAAGAAGAAGAAGAAGAAGAAGAAGAAGAAGAAGAAGAAGAAGAAGAAGAAGAGCCTTATTTTTGGTGTTGCAGCTTGTCAAAAGTACATGATTTTTGTTACACTGCAAAAGCTTCCAGACCACCCACCCGAAACGTAAGATGTTCATCAAATTCATGTCAAAAGTAAACAAAAAGACTAACAATTTGGCACTTTGAAGCATGATTCAATCCCTTGTCTCTCCAAGTTAAATGATCAGTTACAGTGATTTGGAAAATCTTTCTATATGGCTCAAGAGATCTGCTGCAAACCAAAGAAGGAAATGCTGGGAACATCTGCTAAGTAGCTTCCACATTTCCCTTGAGCTATATAGTCATTAAAAGACAACAAATATGGTACTACTGTG
Source organism: Furcifer pardalis (assembly GCA_030440675.1). Lineage (NCBI taxonomy): Eukaryota > Metazoa > Chordata > Lepidosauria > Squamata > Chamaeleonidae > Furcifer > Furcifer pardalis. Next base: position 87,219,557 of record CP126892.1, read on the forward strand.
ATTGTCCTAACACATAGTTAGGTGTCCATAGTTTACAGTATGTTAGTCTATTTGACTGGTGATGTATGAAGCCAGAAAGCCATTGAAACCTGCTAGTTCTCCAAGCTTTCAGCACTGGTTTAAGTTTATGCTATGTGTCACCAAGTCAGAAATGATTTATGATGATCCTAAGATGGCTTTCACAGTATGTGAGTTATTTAAAGAGTGGTTTTACCAGTCCCACACCTCCAATGAGTCTCCATGGCTGACCAGGTATTCGAACCCAGAGCTTCTGGGTCCTAATTAATTGTTCTATCTTTTCAACACCACTGGGTATCTACTGGTTTAAGTAGATGCGATAAATATTGTTCAATATCATATTTTCTGTCTTTCTTTTTCAGAATGATTTACACATGTATACGCATGAAAATTGCAGCAGTAATTCTGCCAAACAGCTGAAAAGCTGCTTGCTCAGAGATTCTTGGAAGTTATTATGCAGTTAGATGATGGGGGGAAAGACAAGGACTGTAATCTGAAATGCTGACACTTGCCCAGTAAAATGGCTCCATGCTGGTGTGTTAATCATTTGCCCTTGATTTTAGGGGAAAGAGAACATACCAATTTGCTCCTTCAGGGTCAGTTTGTCTGCCATTCACACAATTTCTTCTACTCTGCCAAAGCAAAGGACTAAAACTGATGGATGTAGAAGTGATGACCACTAAAAATGATATAAAACATCAAGCAGTATTTCCTTCTGCACCAGAAGTGTTGTTAAATGAAATTACTTTGCAGACCAGCTGCTAACAATACAGGAGTCAGCACTATGTGGTAACAGGCTTGCTTGTCATCAACATTCATCAAAACTTCCTCGTTGGCCAAAGAAGAAAGCAAATGTAATTTTGCTACTGTTGTTAGAAAGATATATTAAGTTTCTTTAAAGATACATTCAAATGGGTTGATTTCAACTTTCTAAAGCAGTGGTGCCCAAACTTTTTTTTCTTGCAGGCCAGTCCCTCCCCTGACACACAGCTGTGGGGGCCAGAGGCGGGCTGCTCCCACTGCTGACAGAGTTTTGATGTCAGCAGTGGTGGCAATGGAGGCAGCAATTGTGCTTTTTCCAGGCTGCTCCGACCAGCCTCTCACTTCCAGCCTGTGCTGGAGCCGATTGCTGCTTTGGGGAAATTTTCGGAGCCACCTGCAAGTCAAAATTCGCAGTGCTAAGAGAGCCCCTTGGTGCGCTCAGGATGACATCATCCCATGCATGCCAGGGGGCTCTCTTATTGCCGCAAATTTTGATTTGCAGGAGGCTCCGAAAATTTTCCCCAAGCAGCGATCGGTTTCAGCACAGGTTGCTGAGGGGAAAGGATCAAGTGAGAGGCTGCTCAGAGCTGCCTGGAAAAAGCACAGTAGCTGCTTCTGTCGCCACCACTGCTGACGTCAGGTGGTGGGGGCAGGTGGGGGTGGTCTGCGGTGAAGCCTGGGTGCTCACCATGGGCTGCATTAATTATATGTAGGGGGGCAATTAGGCCCATGGGCTGGAGTTTGGGCACCCCTGTTCTAAAGGGATGGGCAGTTTCAATCCGATCTCACTTTTCCCCTTAATCACAAATTTTCATCCACAATTCCATTCTGTTCTGTTTCAACATTAATCCATTATTTTTCATTATATACATCTCAAAATGCCTATTTAAATGCATTTTTTTCAAGCCACAGCCAAATATATATCTGAATACATCTTAAATGCCAAGAACTGCATTGAAAGCTTTTTGAAAATGAATAACTTGGTGGATAACTACATTCTAACCTCCTTAATAATCCAAGAGATGTAAATCAGGTAGGTTTGGCTGATGGTCTAGTCAGAGGGTGCAGTTGAAGGATATCAGGTAACAACAGCAAATTGTTGTAATTTAATTTTTATTAATCTCAGGGAAAGATATTCTAGATATGACTTTGAGGATTTTTGACACTACAGACCTAGACATTTTGGCCAATCTTTTGGATATTATGCATGTTTACTGGAGGAATATGTGTGTGGGGTGGGGGTTAGAAAGCTGCCTCAATCAACCAAAAAAAAATTTAAGTCAGAAAGAAATATTGTATCTGATTGCAATTGAAGAATTGTAATGGAGGAAGGTACAGAAACTGAATACCATAAGCTAGGGGTTCCCAACCATTTCCAGCCAAGGGTTGGAACATGCCTCCTCAGACAGCGGAGTGTGCTGAACACGTGCCCCCCCCCTTTAACTGCTGCTATAAAACACGTCTGGATGCTTTTATGGTAGCTTTTCTGACTATTTTTGCCGCTTCTGTCAGTGGTGTTGAGAGCAGTGGCAGGAGCTAGGGTAGTGTGTTTTCAGCTATTTTTGCCATTTCCACTGCTTCTGGCGGCACTGGCAGTAGTGACGGTGGAGCTACATGAAATGGTGCCATGGGCCAGGTACGGCCCACAGGCCATAGGTTGCAAACCCCTCCCTTAAGCTTTCCTGGTTTAAACCTGGTTTCTTCTAGTGCTTCCAGGTATTTCTTCTCTGCTGATTCAATATCATTTGACGAGGAGCATGAAACCTTCCTTCTGGCTTCTCCATTGTAGAGAAACAATCACATAGTCACATAACCTTCTGCATCTCTGTAAAAAGTGAATGAGATTATAGGGGGCTTTTAGCAAATGGACTGGCTTCTCTACAACCTTATGTGTTTCTGAAATTCTGCTGCATTTTGAGCAGTGATATTAGCCCCATATCAGTATTTCCCAAAGAAATAGCACCCAAGCTAGCTTACAATGAAACAAATAGATATTAAAAACAAATTAAAGCAAGAACACTGCAGTTGGATTTCACTGTTTATTTAGTTAATTAGCAGGTTATATTTGAGCACATTTCAGATTTTAAAAAACAAAACCATAATATTTCCATCCTTCTGTGAACAATAAAATCAGAACGCAGAGGGTAAATTTTGGGCCATACTTTATTCAAGATGAGAGCAATTTTTTTAAAAAAGGAAATAATCCTGCTAGCGCTTTCTGTCCTCCCCTCCCCACAAGAAACAGCACTAGTTAAAAACTGTAGTCCAGTGTTTTGCAGCCTTTTAAATCTCTAACACTGCATCACAAAAACATGAACAATATCTGCTACTTGATCTAATCCATGTGTCATATGCTAAATCAAGTGCACTGAATCCAAATCCGAATTCCAATTCTGCCTAGGACATCAGGATCTTAAGTCAGCAAATTTCACCCTCTTGGTTAGGTTCACGTGGGGTATATTTGTTACAAATGTAGCAAAAATTATCTGGTTTATTAACACAGCTGCATCTACTCATCTTTAGCTCAAAACAGACTCACTATGGCCTAGCTGTACTATCCAATAAGATGATTTTGCACTAGAGACAAGCCCTTGGTCCATCTCGCCTCATATACCTATTTCTGACATCAGCTCATTGACTTGCCCAGACATGCTAGGTTGCTGCTGGAACACGCATGCCACCAGGGGAGATGCTTCAGCTGAGGTGGCAGCAGGCACAGTGGTAGCTGCAACTGTTATAATGTTCCCATGTAAAAATACATTACCCAACTACCAACCATTTGAACAGCTATAGGATGCCTTAAAATCCATATTTGATAGGCAAATTATGAGTTCAGATTAGGATTAGGACTCAATATCATGTAAATCACGTGTTCTTCCCAGTAGCAAAATCATTGTTGTGCAGTATAATCTTTTCTGATAAACGTAAAATTATATGCCTCTCTTAATATGTTTGCTTGAAATCGTGAACATCCTGACTTGGATTGAGAGTGGCAAGTAAAAATGTCAATGTTACCTTTAATCTAGCACTGCAATATGGGACTTCCTAGGTTTCAAAAATTCTGGAACAGAAATCTTGACAAATGGGATACTGCCCTCCTGGGGCAGCCTTGATTTTGAAGCTCATGTCTTCTAGATGCCACTTCGAACTGCTGGATTTCAGATGTTGGCCTTTAAATCAACTATAGAGTTTTTACACAGACTCTCTGTCTATCTTACACAGTCTGTTTTGTGATGGTTGCTTAGAGGCCTGGAAACTCTATTTGGGAGAAGAAGGGGAAAACTCCTTTTTCATAGAATGCATAGTTCATATTGGACAAGTTCATGCCAGATAGGACTCTCAATAACTACTAATGATGATTTCTTTTTTCCAAGTCACCCAAGTCTTCCTTGAAATTCTGATGTGTCTTCCCTGGAGACAGAAGTACAGTTGGAGAATCACTTGTTACATCAGCCTAAAGCACACCACTTTTTTATCCACTTCACTCGATTTCTTTCTGTAGGTAAGCCAGAACCAAAGCTGAGATGATACAATGGAAACAGACCTAGAAATGGCAGCCTTCCCTCTACCACCTTCCTTTTTTAACTAGAGGTTGTGCACACTAATTACAGTTATGGACTCATTGCCTATGATCAAGCATCTCACTTTGCCAGACGTAATGGGCCTTCAGCTGGTTCTCTGAGAAATACTCAGCTGGAATTTATATGACTTCAAAGAGAGCAATTAATTCAGTACAGGAAACAAAATACATATCTTTCCATGTGTATGTATGTTGAGGCACACATATCTCAAAAACCAAAGGCTGCTAGGACTGTGGTCGAATTAAACGGCTATTTAGTTTTCACCTGCTGTTACTTTATCCTATTTCTTTTTTAAGTCATTTCTATATATTTTATCAAAATCCCAAAAGAGTTTTACCACTGCCAACTTTCAACAATACATGTTTTGTTCTTTTATTAAAAACTATTTTGTTTCCTCAGAAGAAAAAGGGCAGTTTAGTTGTTGAATTTATGTATGGCTTGGTGGTTAAAAAGTTCACCTTGTTAGTTGGAAGGCTGGCAAGTCAGCAGTTCAAGACCTGGGTACTACATGACAGATTGAGCACCTGCCTCTGTCCTCTCATTAAGGGACATGAAAGGAGCCTCATTTGGGTATTCCCTAAGCAGAGTTTCTTCCACAAGAATCCTTTCAACTCAGAATAATTTCTGACAAGAAATTATTATTTATGTGTGTGCATTGCATTTTAAAAACTAATTTACAAGCTTAAATATCACTTATATAAACCATATATGGGTACAAAAGAGTTCTGATGGTTGAAATACCCTAGAACAAGGTCATTAATTATTATAAGTGCCTTCTTTTTTGTCTCTCAGAAGCAGAGACTAGTTTTGGTTCTGGACCTCATGGGTTTTATCCTTAGAATGTTCTACTAGGCTACCACAGCAAGCAAAACTTAGCAACCACATGATTCAAACACACAAGGCTTCCATTAGCCTCATTCAGTAGTCATACAGGAAATCATGCATGCAAGTTGGTGAGGTATTTATGATCTAAATCATGAAAAAAAGTCAGCATCTTCAGCTCAGTGGTGCTTGCATGGCAGGTTCCCCTGTCCAGTGCTCACGACCAAAGTTGCAGGTGGCTAGGAGACAAGGTTGTTTCCAACATCCCTACTAATCATTTAGACATGTATATGGATTCAGGTGTAATAGTGTACAGTAATACCTCAGATAACAGTATCGAATAACACTAAAATCGCATAACATTAAGCAATCTGGGGGGAGGAATTGCATCGGATAACATTAAGATCCTATGGGATGCATCGGATAACAACCGCTAAAGCCTGTGTGGTTACAATGTATCTCTATGGATCCCATAGGATTTTAACATGCATCGAATAACACTAAAAATCGGATAACACCAAGACATGTGGAACCAGGTTTTAACGTTATTCGAGGTTTTACTGTATAGGCAAAAAATAGTTGTCTGCCTTGGTAGACTCTGACCTCTGCTTCATAAACAACTCTTAGCATTCCTGTGATAGCTAAGTCCTACAGTTTATTACTCTGACTAGGGACTCCTAATTAACAACTTAATAGTTGTTCCAATTTTAATGAACTACCATCATTTTGTCTACCATCTGAATCTTCACTTGACCATGACTCTCACCAATATGCAGGTAAATATAAATGACATGTATTTGTGCTTCTTGTATCTGAAGAACTTGATTCTGATCCACAAATATGCAAACTGAAATAAATTGCTGCAATATTTTGCTTGTTTTCATCCCTCCCACTCATCCACACTTTATTTTGGCCAACATGCTGAACCAGACTAACACAACTATTATTATTATTATTTTTGGGGGGGGGGACATAGCTGGACATTGTTAGCTAGATACACCACTCAAATTTATGGTAGGACCAAAACTCCAAATTAGGGGAAAGAAAGCCACTTTTCACTTTGTGTTTATGTTTACCATAGCATGGAAAAGCAGCACCTTCTTTATATAGCAGGCAAAATGGCCCTTCTCAATCCTTTGTGTTTCTGGTTTGGGTGGGAAAATGCTACCCTCCTTCCCCAAATTCAGTGGTGAACTATGTGCCAGCCAGGTTACTTGAATAATGCTGTACAAAAAGCAGCTCCACTCAATATTAGACAAGGGGAGATTTTTTTTCCCCACCTTGTTTTTCTTCCAAATCCACCAAAACCTGGATGTGGGACAAAATGAAACTGAGAAGGATGTGAAGTTCAGTTCACATTTGTCAACTCAGAACCTGAGGAAAACGTAAAACTACCATTTTACAGCCAACAATACTGAAACAAGCAAGACAATTGCTGCTATCATTGGAAGGCTATTATGGGCAACTCCCAAAAGAAGTTAACATCACTGTCAACAAAGCCACATGTATTGAGAAAGGATGCCTCAAACCAGCGATGGGATGTAACAGGTTCTCACCAGCTCGCCAGAACCGGTAGTAACTTTTCCCAGTGTCCCAGAGAACCAGTAGCAGTTTTTGGGGAGAACCACCTTCAGGACTTATCTTTTCACTGGTTCCCCCACTGTGCATGCGCACCAAGCTTTTGGTGTGCATGCATGCCTACAGTGCTTGGTGCATATGCACGGCCTCCTTGCTGTCCTCCCAAGCGGGGAGGAGGAAGAGAAGCTGCTAGCCTGAAGCTCCCTACAGCCTGCACCCCAGGGTAAGTGACTCACCTTTGGATGTGGTGTGTCTGTGTGTATTTTAATGTGTATTTAATACCTTTAACTATATTGATGTACTACCACAGTTTCTAAAAAGGCCTCGTGGCCTGTCTTGGGTTTTTAAGCAAAGTCTTGGGAGTTACCTCATCAATAAGCTACACCTGTGCTGTTCCAATTGCTGTTCCAATTGGAGAACCCTGAAGGAGGTACAGCTGTTTTACATTTACCTTAAGGCATATTATCCTAGAGAACTGGTTAGGCAAAGACTTAGTACCTAACTTTTTTAACTGTTGAAAAGTTGAAAAGTGCCAAAACGAAGCCATCTTGTGGTGAGTTCATTCTGTAGTTCATTCCATCTGACCTAGTGTGAGAAAGATTAGCTCTGGTTTAAAAGCTCTGGTTGATTTGTGTTTGGGGTGGGTGGGTGGGTGTATTTTAATGTATTTTTTATTTTTTTATTTAATTTATTTATGGGTTTGTGTTGTGGGTGGGTTGAGTTGTGTGTGCGTGTGCGTGTGTGTGTGTGCATGTGTGTGCTTATTTTTATTTTATTTTTATTATTATTTTGTATATTTTGTATTTTTTTTGCCCCACCCATGACATCACGATGTTAGCTCCGCCAACACAGTGATGATGTCACGGTGGGGTAGTAAAATTTTTGACATCCCACCACTGCCTCAAACCTACACCAGCTGAGAAAATATGCCCTCTTGTTGGTTTCGCTCCACCTAAGATCAGGAAAGAAGTAGCAGTGGCTGCTGAGAGAACTAGACAAGAGAATGATCCTTGACATCCTCTGAATCATCCTATGGTCCGTTGGCCAAATCCAGCCTGCAGCACCAAATCATCAGGGCCTCACCCTTCTCCAACTTGCTGCTGTCACCATCACCACTGGAAGAAGACACAGATGCATTTACGGCGGTTGTAAATGCATTTATGACAGTTGCAGATGCATTTATGGCAGCATTTACAGGACCACCGGTTCCGCCCCCTCAACTGTCTGAGGGAACGTTACCTGTCCCTGACTTAAAAGGTTGCTGGCTCCTACTCTGAATGGATATGAGCCTCAAGACCACTGGCTCAGATCAGGGACTCCTTGCTCATGATCACACATGCTTTGGTCACCTCCAGACTTGATTACTGTAATGCGCTCTACATGGGGCTGCCCTTGGTGACCATTCGGAGGCTGCAACTGGTCCAGAATGCGGCTGCTCGGGTAGTGATGGGGTGCAGGCGTTATGCTCGTGCCTCACCACTGCTTCAGGAGCTGCACTGGTTGCCAGTATGTCTCTGGGTGCAATTCAAGGTGCTGGTTATTACCTTTAAAGCCCTACATGGTAGTGGGCCAGGATACTTAAGAGACCGCATCGTCCCAAGGACATCTGTCCGTCCCACCAGGGCGGATCGGAGAGGCTCTCTTATCATTCCATCGGCTAGAGAGGCGCATCTCTCTAGCACCAGAAGGAGGGCCTTCTGCGTGGCTGCCCCGGCCCTTTGGAACCTCCTGCCAACTGAGTTACATCTACAGACAGAGCTCCTGCCCTTTCGGAAGGGTATAAAAACCTGGCTGGCAGGGCAGGTGTGGGGCTCCAGGAATATGGGGTCCCATGTTGGGTGGCTGATCTGATGGGACAGCCACCCCCCCTCACTCTTTTAAACTTTTTAAATCTTTTTAAACTTTTTAACCTTTTAAAATCTTTTAGATCTTTGTAAATTCATGGTTTAATTCTTTTTAAATTGATTTTTAAGTAATTTTGAACCTCAAGGTTTTAATTTATGAATTTTCTGTAAGCTGCCTAGAGTCAGGTTCGCCTGATTGGGGCGGGATAATAAATCTAAATAAATAAATAAATTTATGGCAAGAACAAACATTTTTGAAGAATTCAACCTCCCCTTTTGAATTTCTGTGGCACTGTAAGGTGGGAAAGGGTGTTGTATTTGTTTAATTTTTTTCCTATATTATTATAGTATGTATATCTCTTGTTCATGCTGCAGTTGCTTTCACTTCCTGTTATGAGAAAACACTGTGGAAGAAGTCTCCTTGTGCCATCTTCCCCAGGGCAGATAGGGGGAAATTGGACAGGAAAAGACAAAACACCTGTACATGTTTTCTTCAACCATCTCATAAGTGAGAAATGAGAAGCAGTCAGAACGTCATCCATGAGAATGTCTCCCAAAATGTATTTTCTTTTTGAAATTATTTTAAAAAGGATTTTCCTGTTTATTAAATTGAATGAGAATGTTTGGAATTAACTTGGGAGAATTTTTTGGCACAACATTTCCCTGTTAAATCTTTTATCAAGAATTTTAGCTGTATCTTTCACCTGAAGAGATGTATTCAAGTGTGCTTCAATTTAACTTTCAAATCTACTTTTTTTGAAGCCCCAAGGTGTTTTCTAGTTTATTGAAACTCTTTTTGACTTATTTCAGAATTCCAATGGTATTTTATTTGATTAGGAGAACCATACATTTGCTTTAAATTTCACTCTAGGCAAATTATGAGTGAATATTGTATTTTCACATAAGCTCATAGTTCATCCTCACTGTTTGTTTGTTTAATAATCCTTGTGTCTTTGAAAATCTGAAGTGTTTCACAATGGAGTGATGAAGGATGAAGAAAATGAAGGTTAAACAATACAAATCCCAGAATTTATGTGTGTGTAGTAAGGAATTTAAAGTGACGCTAACTGTAATAAATGTGAGAATTTATTTTTACTGATAAAAGGAAGCAAGCAAATACATTGTTGCTAAACAAAAAACAGCCCTTTAAACTACATTGAGAGCATGCAATAATTTTTCGTGTACACCAGTCCAATGATCTGAAGTCTGGCTTCTCATCATACACGGTGTGGAAGGATTAACATAAAAATGTATGACATCTATAAAAGTTAATAGGCAGAACACTAAAAGCTGCCAAGTGGAAGAGTTTAATCAAAAATGAAACCTTTTACCTTGTGGGATATCAATACAGAGAAATATAAATTGCTAAAAGAAAAGAATGAGGAGGAGGAGGCAGATGATGGGGAAGACATCTGTTTATTGTTTTAGTGGCATAGTGGAAGCCCACTTCATGAAATGATGTTTAATGAAAGTGAGAGAGAAAAAGTGCCAAAGCCGGGAGGGGTTTGTTGTTCAGCACAGTTGATTCCAACCCTTTGTGACCCTATGGACCACTGCCCGCCAGGCACCTCTGTCCTCCACCATCCTTCTCAACCTACCCAGCTCTGTGCCCATTGTGTCAACAATATCATCTAGCCATCTCATTTTCTGCCACCCTCTTCTTCTTTTGCCTTCAACCTTTCCCAGCATCAAGGCTTTCCTCAAGTGAATCCTCTCTTCTCATATGATGTCCAAAGTCACAGTTGACATCTTCTAGTTAAGAAGACAAGAATCATAACAACAGGAAAACTATACAGCTTTAATGTTGACAATGGAGAAAATGAGAGAGTTAAAATATTTTGAATACATATATTCAATCATCAATCCAAGTGGGCACTGCAGCCAAATAAAATCAGAAGAAAACAAAGACTCAGAAGAGCAGCAATGAAGGAATTAGAAAAGCTAATCACCCTGCTTATTCAACTCATACACAGAACATATAATGTGCAATGCAGGGATGGAGGAATCACAATTTGGGATCAAAATTGCTGGGAGAAACATCAACAATTTGAGATATGCAGATGATATCACCCTAATGGCAGAAAGTGAGGAAGATCTAAAGAAGCTCCTGATTAAGTTGAACGAAGAGAGTGCAAAAGAGATTCAATATCAAGAATACCAAGATAATGACAACAGGCCCTATTAGTCCCTGAAAAATAGATGGGGAAGAAGTAGCAGCAGTGACAGATTTTACTTTCTTAGGATCCAAGATCACTGCAGATGTTGATTGCAGCCATGAAAAAAAAAGGTGACTGGTTCTTGGGAGGCAAGCAATGAGAAACCCGGGGAACATAGTGAAAAATAAAGCTATCACATTGCAAACAAAAATTTGTATAGTCAAAACAATGGTACTTCTGGTGGCAATGTATGGTTGTGAGAGTTGGACCTTTAGTATAGCTGAGCATAGAAGAATAGATGCCTTTGAGATGTGGTGCTGGAGGAGAGTTTTGAGAGTTCCCTGGACAGCGAGGAGAACAAATAGGATCGGTCTTAGAAGAAATCAACCCTGGCTGCTTCTTAGAAGGTCAAATAGTAAAGATGAAGATGAAGTACTTTGGACATCAAATCATCTTTTATAACTATAGGGTGGCTGGAGCCACCAGATAATTAGCTCCTATAAATAAGTGCCATGGAAAACAAGTGGAATTATTACAGTGCAGCTGTGGGTTGATTTTAATATGTATTTTATTTATTTTATTTTATTAATAATAAATAAAATAAAATAAAATAAATATGTATTTTCTGGATTGTATTATGGCATATTTATATGCATTATTATTTTTTGTAATTATCATTTTCCCAGCAAAATTATGGAAGGCAATGTGCAATGTATTCCAGCCTTTTTCAGCTATAGTTGTTGGGTTGGGTTTTATTATGCTTTTATGATGTTGTAAACCACCCTGGGTCACCCTGGCGAGAAGGGCGGTATAAAAATGTAAATAAATAAATAAAATAAATAAATAGTTGTTAGTATGTTTCAGAGATATCCAGGGTTGCAAGTAGAATTTTAATAACAATAGAAGTAGTCAGTTCTAGATGTACTGTTCTGTTATTCGCTTATTATACTGTTGTAGCTGTTGTTTTGTCCTATGTTTATATATTTATTTGTAATATTTTCTTGGGCTAATGTGGTCTGTTGTTGTACTACATAGAGGCCTGTGACTGTATTATTCAGGCTTTCCTCCGCAGAGAGCATTTACAAAGAAACTGACTGGGAAAAAGAAAAGAAGAGTGATCTTGAGAGAGAGAGAGAGAGAGAGCAACTACTTCCTTGGACTTAAGAACCTTAACTTTAATTTTATACTTTTTTACAATAATTTGTCAATTTCTGAAATAAAACAGAAGGTGAAACTGGCTCTAGCCATAATAGAAGTAGCTGTCCTAGCATGGGATTTTATTATTTCCTTCTGGGTCATTTAGCTAATAAGCATCATGAAATATAAAACTGCTTCCTAGATGGGGCTCCGTTAACATTAACACCAAACCATAACCAGATCCCATGAACATTATACTGTTTGACAATGTCTGCAATTAAATGTATACTTGTAGGATAAGGAATCAGTTCTGCAGACTATAAATGCTTCTTTTCCTTCCCTTTCCTTTTTTCTTAGTCCAATCTTATATATAGGAACAGACAACTCATATTGATTCATATCACTGGTCCACTTAGTACACTAGGAATAGTTCTTTATGTGTTCAATGCAGAAATGCACTACTGACACATTAACATTGCTTTCTTCCACCAGAAGGAGCAAGCAGGCTTCACTGTCACCTTCTCCCTAATCCCTGCCTTCCTGGGACTACCCAAATTACCTATCATAAAGGGAAGGTGGGGGGAAGGGAACAATAGAGGGCTCTGGCTTCTCAACATAGCATCACATTCCTTTCTAGGTAGAGTACAACGACTATGTTCTCAAGGTGTCTGATGGGAGCATGACACTAATTGCTTCCAGAAAACAGACATATTGGCATCATCATAGGCAAGTAGATTCTTCTGAAAGAGCTAGAGATTTTGCTATTGCTGGGACCAGCTCATCAATTCATTTCATTTCATTGCAGCAGGTAGTTGAGGCCCTAGAGAAGGGAGAAGATGCCAGTAAAATGCTATGCTCATGTGGTCTCTTTCAGAGGAATTCAATGTTCCACTAAGGCAGGGAATCTCAATCTACCATTTCATGTGCCCTGCCACCCTCACTTCTGCCACTGCTGCCGGAAGCTGTGCCATGTGTGGTTCCTTTTTAATGTAAACATCATTTCAAATCTGTTTACATTAAAAAGGAACCACACATGGTACAGCTTCCAGCAGCGGTGGCAGGAGTAAGGGTGGCGAGCCACTTGGAATAGTGCTGCGAGGGAAAGAATTATTGGTCTCCTGGCCTAGTTTTACCCAACCTCCCCCTCCAGGACCCCAGCCCTAAGGATAACCTCCAGTCCCACAAGGAAGGACTAGCCATGGTAAAAAGACCCATTCACCTTTTCCCAGAGGAGGCAATTCACCTCTTAATGTCAGTTGGGGAGGGGAGGGGGTCAGAAGCCTCCATTGAAGGTGTCTCCCTCCCTCCTTCCAGAGAAAAATAAAATGGCCACCACTTTGAAGCTGTTGGGACAAAATGACTACCTCAAAATGGCCACCCTATTGTGCAAGCAGGACAAAATGGCTGTCCAGCCCACTCAGCTGTCTGAGGAAGTGTGACCTGGCCCTTGGCTTGAAAAGGTTGATAACCCCTGCACTAGTGAGCTGGAGACTATTTTGACTGAAAGCCAGTCACACACAATTCTAGTGGGCAGTGCTTACATTGTAAGCCACCCTGAGTGGTGCTTGCACCAAAAGGGTGGGGTGTAAAAAAATTATATATACTGAAGTGCACAGAACACTGTTACCTTTCCTGCCAAAGTGGTACCTATTTATCCATTTACAAATTCTTGCTTTTGAACTGCTTGGTTGGGAGGACCTGGGACAGGTGACAGGAGCTCACTTTGTCACACAACACTTGGGTCTTGAACTGTTGGCCTGTGGCCTGCCAGTTGTCAAGCTCAGAATTTTAACCACTAAGGCATCACGGCCCTTGTTAGTTGTTCTATCAGCAGCTAATCTTTCTTCTAACCCAGGAAAATTTGAGGTTTGTCCTCCTTGTATTGTATTTTGTTTTAATGTGGTCTCTGATAGCACAATGGAAGAATATATTCCACCAGCTGCTCTGCTCCATCTTGCACTACTCTTACATTTTTAATCCTCGTCATCATCATCATGGAGCAAAGGTAAGCCATGACAGATTTTGAAGAAAGCTTCATTCTAGGCATGGCCAATAGGGTTGCCATTCCAAAATTTCAGGTCTCAAGCCTGAAGATAGTAATGTTTTGTTTCAAAGAGGCAGGCTTTTGTGATGTCACTGTGGTGAGCAGGACAAAGTTGGAAGAATATGCTGAAATTATTTCTCATTCAGTTGATTCAGAAAACAGGAATAGGAGAAATAGGCAAAGTGTGCAGAGAATACAGGTAACTGATTGTAATTCCAGATGGGAACTGTAAATAAAGATATCCTTTTCCTACTTTAAATATTTCTAGAGTGATTTTTATCTTACAAAGTGTTGATTTGTGTAAAAAGAAAATATAAAGTGATGGGACTGATCTCATCTTTCCCCATTTATATGTGTTGTTGGGGATTTTTACCTCAAAAATTTTACTTTGCTAACTAGATGGAATAACCAAAAAACAAAAGGGGGGGGGGGAGAGAAGAACAGTAAGAGACACACAAATGGCTAGTAATTTTTCAAAACATAAGAAATCTGTTTCTGGCTGCCTTATCACTCTGTTAGCCTTCTCCAAGTTGGTGTTTTTCAGACATGTTGGACTATAACTCCCATTATCCCCAGGAGCATACCTATTACAAAATTCATAGTCGAAACCTTCTGGAGGTCCACCACCCTTGGGGAAGCTGTGATACATACTTCCATTCAGTAACTTCATCAAATGCCATGTTTTTAAACATTAGCAATAGATTATTCATGGAAGCCACTCTTTACCCATGAACTCTCCTGCTCACTCCAGTCTAAAATCTCCAGCGCAATGGCCACCCTGATGTTTATGCTTGGTGATATAAGAAAAAAAGATAAAAACAAGTACCAAAAATTAAAGCACAAAAAGAGCAAAATTCTAAACCTTTTGTAGGCAGCGAACATATCCCAAAAGATTGACACAGCAGAGCTTGAGGTAGAAGGAGACAGAAAAATCCAGATATCATACTAGCTTGATGCTAGAACTGCAGGATCTGAAGATAAACTGATGTTCCAAGATGCAGATAACATCTGCTTTTTGTACATTTCAGTGGTCCAATAAAGGTAATGGATTTTGGATTTTGCCCAGAAAAAAAAGAGGATCATGCAAAGGGAAGGTAGAGTGGATTTGTGTGCTTGTGTTACATTAGCAACATTTCTGGTGACATATAAAGACAATCCAACACTCTTTTAAGCATCAGCATAGCTGCTCTTCTCTTACACAATATCACTATAGAATTGTACATTCTTAGCAAGTACAGTTGACAGATCAGCTTTGCAACCCCGGACATCACTTTGCTAAATGCTGAAGCATGTACCTTTTACTTAAGTGGCAACACCTTTAATCCAAACCTTGATGTAGGCCTGAGACATTCTGTGAAGCTTAGCAGGACAGTTCTCTAAGTGGTTTACTGGCTACTTGCCATTAGCTGGCTGGCCAGCTACTATTCATAATCTTAACCAAAGAATAATTCATTTAATATTAAGCCTTACACAGTCAGTGCTTTAGCACTATTAAAATTGGTGTAGCTTAATTTTTACGCAGTATTTCCCCACACCCCATCATTTTTGTCTCCTTAGTTCCTGGTCACTCTGTATGCAATTTTGTACTAAGTATGGTACACTAATACCCCAGATAACGTTATGACTTGGTTCCACAAGTCATGATGTTATCCAGTTTTTAGTGTTGTCCGATACATGCATCGAACAACACTAAAAAAAACCCTGACTTCAGGGACAAACCACTTTAGAGGCAGGCAGGGAAAGAAAGAGACCTCCCTACCTTTAAAGCCACCCCCATGCGACTGCAGTAGGGGGAAAAGTGCCTTTCCCCCCCCCCACGCTACTTTAGCCTTCCCTCTGTTTATTTTCCCTTCTCCGACTGCCAGCTGATGATCAGAGGCTTTTTTTAAAAAAACTGCAGGGAAGGGGGGGAAAGAGAGAAATGTGGTTGGTTCTATAGAGAAGTAAAGGAGGCCAAAGCTTCTCTCCCTGTCACTTCACTCCTTCCCCACCCCCACCCCCACCCCCACCCCTAGCAGTTTGGGGACACACCACTGCCTGCTCAGCCACAGAGAATCCACCCCAACTCTGTTTACCTAATGTTGTTGAGCTGCAATCTCCACGCTGTGTGCTTGCTTTAATTCCTGAATTGAAAAAAAAGGAAAGGAAAATACAGAGATCTGATTGGTTCTCTATATCAGCTGGCAGTCTCTAGAGAACCAATCAGATGTGCTTATGTTACATTAGCTGGTAGCAACTTGTTTTCCTTTTTTTTTTTTTTTTGCTGTCATGCTCTTCTTCTCCAGGTTCAAACAAAACTTTTCACAATTGGGTCTTCCTATCTTTTGGGGGGCCTGCCTAGTTTCATGATAAGCTATAAACACTGCTTAACTTGTACAGATCCCAGCCCCTAGTCCCCCCAAAAAACCCATTAAAAAGTACATTCAAGGCAAAAAAAGTAATTTCCCAAAATTTATTGCATTTTTGCCACTGAAGTATCCTTTTGCTTTTTATCCATTGCAAAACAGTCCCATGCTACTCACTGAACCATAATGTGAAGAAACAGAAGTAATAGAATTCACAGGGGGTCCAGAAATGTAAGATGCACGCATTAAACCCTAACCCAATGGTAACCCTCAATATATTAGAATTCTTGTGGGTCCAAAAAGCATCCCAGAAGTTCTGCTATACACTTTCTTGAAAGTTAAATGTCTGAAGAAGTTCCCCTGACTTTAACAAATAAAATTATATTTCTATTTGTTAAAGTTATATTCCCTATATAGATATTCTCTAAGCAGGAGTCTGTGCTCAAGTCACTATCTGGTTTTTTTCTTCACACAATAAAATTATCTTGCTCTTTGTACAATACACAAGATTTTGTCTTGTTTTGTTTCATTTTTCTCTCCACACAGAAATATGCTCCTGTTGGGAGTATGCAAAATGGTCCTAACGAAAGACATAAATCCTTCCCACTTTGCAAAAGGAAAAAAAGGGGGAAACAAATGATGTGAAGTCAAGGCAATAAATAATTGTAAGAGCACTCTCTTGACACAGAATTGTATCTTAGATCGCAGCCATCTTTCTCTCTTTGCTACTTTGCAGACTTCTGTAGATATTTCCCCCGAGATGCACAGCCAAAAGGAGTATGAAAAGCAGAAAACAACATTTTCTGTTATTCCAGGCCCTGAACAGAAATGTCTTTAACTACTTTATATCATATACAGGGCCAAATCATATTGAGGAGAGGAACATACTGCGAGGCTGCAGGTTTCTGGATAGCATGACCCCTGCTTACAGTACACACCAAAACAGATGGTACATTATGTGGGACAAAAATTATGGAAATGTATTCCCATCTATTTTTGCACCTACTCTCCAGATGGCTAAAGCCAGCCTGAAGCAGAGACTACACAAAACAAAACAAACAAAACTTTCAACAGTGATAACAATGGTTGGCTCAAGGCTTTTTCTGGATTTGAAAAAGGAGGGTCAAGGCACAATAAACTAGGACTGCTAGTTTCAGAGACAAGAGATTTCTGTTTCACCTCATGGCAAGTTCTCAGTCTCAGTTCTTATGCATAGCTAGGAAGGAAAGACTGCTAGTAAGAACCAGAATTATCAGCAACACTAAGCTTTTGATTTAGCAAAAGCAAACCAAAGGAATCACACTTATATACCGCCCCATAGTGCTTAGTGCTCTCTCTTGGCTGTTCACAAATTAATTAGCTTTTTGCCCCCAACACATTGGGTACTCATTTTACCCACCTTGGAAGGATGGAAGGCTGAGTCAACCTTACATCCTGGTCATGATTGAACTTACAACCTTTTGCTTTCAGTACAGCAGTTTAACCACTGCACCACCTGCACATTACAATTTAGTGGCCTTAAATATTTGTGAACAGATGTCTAATTCTCATGTACACTTACATCAACAAACATGCAGATCATACTATTATACCTGGCTATTAATGTAAAACATGTGTTTGCTTGAGATGGAATAACTCTTTTTTGGAGTGAGAAGGGGCTCTTTTCTGGAACTTTCTAAGCCATCCCTCTCAAAAACTATGTACTGTATTAATTAATTCCATTTAAGCTGTGCTAATTTGCTGAGAATTAAAGCAAGAGGGAAATTTCCTGTGTGGTGAGATAAAGAATTATTGGAAAGATACCTGCAAAATACTTTTATAGCTGGAGTGGGGTCATTGCAGCAATTTCTTAACTCTGTCCCAAGCGGCATCATACCCATATTAATATTCAGCCTCTAAAGAAACTGCAGAGAAGAATGACTTATAACCACTTTTTATTGTGCTATAGTACATAAACAACAATGCTCTTGTTTTCTCCTTGTCAGTGAATTCCTGAAAATAAAATAAATAAGTAAATAAATAAATACCCACCTTGAATTTCTTACTTTTGCCCTTGTGTTATAATTTTCAAGAGTTATGGGATGCACTCAGAAGAGCAACTATCTTTCAGAATTTTCCATTCTGTTCCCTTGACCCATCACAGTTAGCCATCACTTATATTTTCAATGAACAACATTTTATGCTCACTGAACTTGTTCAAATTTTATACAATTTCAACTCTTTCTTAAAAAATTGTATTGTACTCCTTGCAGCCCTCCCCTTACTGATAACTGTCTTTTCTCCATGTATGGTGCGATATAGCTATATAAAGGCATTTGGAAAATTAATTCATGGTTAATATGTAGGATAAATGAAATTATTTGACATAGAGGAGGACATAATTATTTCCAACTTTTAGATTTCTGAGCGTTACAAAAACCTAGCTTTCTTCTAAATTTAATGGCACCTGACATTGTACATTTATTTGGCTCAGGAAGGAGTAGAATAATGATGGCAAACCTATGCACTCATGCCGAGGTGGCATTCGGAGCTCTTCCTGTGGGCACCCATGCAGTCACCTCAGCACAGCGTATGCCTCATTCCTCTGCCCAGCAGCCCAATAGGAGTCCTTTCTCCCTCCCCCAGCACAGAGTTCACCCCATCCCTCTGCCCAGCAGCCCAATGGGAGCACTTCCTCCCTCTGCCCAGCAGCCCAATAGGAGCGTTTCCTTTCTACCCTGTTGCTTTGTTGGCACTTTGCAATAAATAAGTGTGTTGTGGGTTTCAGTTTTGGCACTTGGTCTCTAAAAGTTTCACCATCACTGGACTAGAACATCCTCTGACTTTTTGGCTTAATATATTTGCCATACCACATTTGCCTTAGCAAAGTGCCAGGCAGTGAACAATATCTGCTGAAGAGCTTCTAAAGTAAGAAAGCAATTTTGGTAGCTCATCCAGAGTCCAAGACATCCAGTTAAAAAAGAATCAAGCTGTCTTTACTTTCAATATTATTTCATTCAAAGCCTAGTGAGATACAATTTCCTTATTTTGCAGATGGCTAATGAGAACTAACTGCACACCAAGCAAATCAAAATAGGTGTGGATTTCAATTTGTCAGCTAACTCTACATTGAAAAGCTTGAATGTGTCTTGCCTTCAACATAGCCCCAGCTGATATTCTTCTACTTGAAAATACTGGAATAGTACTTAGCTACAACAGAATGACTTCAAGTCTATTTCATCAAGCTGTTCATATCTAATATCTGGTTAAATAGCGATGGGGGTGAAATGCTGCACCCCATATTTACCTCAAATCTATAGGAAGAGGGAGAGGGTAAAATGTCCTGCAAAATGTTTTAGCATATTACGCATGTCTGTCTTCTAAGCAGTTGTATAAAGACAATGGTGTATCATCAAGATTATATCAGATCCTTTATAGGTGGTCTCCTCCATTACTTTTCTAGTACTAGCAGAGGCAGTTTTGGCCACAGTACTAGCAAATAAACAAATCAAATTGATTTAGCTGGCAAGCACTACTGCTGGCACTCACCATTTTAATCCCCTGCCCAGTGTCTCCCAAGTAATCTACACTTCACTGGCACAGCCACAACCACCCAGCCTCTAGTGCTGGAGGGAGGGAAAGGAGTGCCTGTCCAATCCATACTTGTCATTTGAGATCAGAAACAATGTTAATAATGAACTCTTGAGATTTGGGTCTGGGAGCTGCTGGGTGGATGTCAATCTTCCATACTAGGCACATCCTCTATAGGATTTTACTTTGTAGACCCCTACTTGCATGATTTCAGGGCCTGGGTGACTTAGTGGTTAAGACACTGAACTTGACAGGTGGAAGATAGGCAGGTCAGCAGTTTGAGTCCTGAGTGCTGCATGACAGAGTGAGCTCCCATCTTTGTCCCAGCTCCTGCCAACCTAGCTGTTGGAAAGCAAGAAATTGCAAGTAGATAAATAGGTACCACTTTTGTGGGAAGGCAAACAGTGTTCCACGCACTCTGGTGTCTAGTCATGCCTGCCACATGTACATGGAAACATCTGCATACACAGATATTACTGGCTCTTTGGCTATAAACAGAGATGAGCAATGACACTGTCGATCATGGCATCCTTCTGGGAAGGCTCCAGGGTCTGGGGATCCAGGACACAGTGTTGTCCTGGTTTTCCTCATTCCTGAGGGGCAGGACCCAGTCGGTGCGCCTGGAGAAGGAGAAGTCCAGCCCCAGGCCCCTGCAATACGGGGTGTCTCAGGGCTCGGTACTTTCTCCTTTCCTATTTAACATCTATATGAAGCCGCTGGGTGAGATCATCCGTTCCCACGGGGTAAGGTATCATCAATATGCAGATGATACCCAGTTATACATCTCCGCCCGTGGGGATCCAAGCGGTGCGGTGGAAGTCCTTTCCAGGTGTCTGGAGGCTGTTAAGGTCTGGATGGGGGACAACGGGCTACAGCTGAATCCTGGCAAGACTGAGTGGCTGTGGGTAAGGGGCCCTGTTTTAACACAGGAGCTGCCATCTTTGGTTCTGGATGGGGCAGTCCTGCCCCAAACAGACCTGGTGCATAATCTGGGGGTCCTCCTGGACTCACGGCTACTGTTCGAAGAGCAGGTGGCAGCCATGGCCAGGAGGGCTTTTGCACAACTTCGTGTAATATGCCAGTTACGCCCACTCCTAGACTGGGACGCTTTGCTTATGGTCACACATGCGTTGGTCACCTCCAGACTTGACTATTGTAATGCGCTCTACATGGGGGTGCCCCTGATGACCATCCGGAGATTCCAGTTGGTCCAAAATGTGGCGGCCCGGGTAGTGGTGGGGTGTGGGCATTATGCTCGTGCTTCACCGCTGCTCCGGGAGCTGCATTGGTTGCCAGTATGTCTCTGGGTGCAATTCAAGGTGCTGGTTATTACCTTTAAAGCCCTACATGGTAGTGGGCCAGGATACCTAAGAGACCGCGTCACCTCAAGAACATCTGTCTGTCCCACCAGGGCGGATCGGAGAGGCTCCCTTGTTATTCCTTCGGCGAGAGAGGCGCACCTCGCCTGCACTAGGAGGAGAGCCTTCTCCGTGTCCGCCCCGACCCTCTGGAACCTCCTGCCCACTGAGCTGCGCCTTCAGACAGAGCTCCTGCCCTTCCGGAAGGGCTTAAAAACCTGGCTGGCAGGACAAGTTTGGGGACCTGGGAACGTGGGTTCTCAGGCTAGGTGGCTTATTTAATGGATTGCCACCCTTGGATCTGAATTTATAATTTATGTGCAGCTTGTACATTGTTTTAACTTTTGATGATTTTTTATTAATATAGATTATTCTATGTTTTAACCTTGATGTAAGCCGCTCAGATTCGGGTTCTCCCGATTGGGGCGGGGTAGTAAATGCAATAAATAAATAAATAAATAATAATAATAATAATAATAATAATAATAATAATAATAATAATAATAATAATAATAATAATAATAATAATAATAATAATAATAATAATAATAATAATAATAATAATAATAATAATAATGAACCCTAGTGTCTGATATGACTGCCTTTTGAGCAAGGATGAACTTTCTTGCATCATTTATTTATTTTAAAAAGGTTATCCTTCATTTTTCCTACAAAACAAGCCAAGGGGACTTACATCATCAGAAAGATAATATAAAAGTTAAAAGCAATTATCAGAATATTAAAATAGAATTTTAAAAATATCTTATTTAAAATAGTAAATAAGAGAAATACTATAAACAGATGTAAATACTATAAATGGATTCTCCCTGGCCAGTCGGGCAAGGGATTGGAGGCCCTGCACGGACCGGCTGCGGCTATTTCATCTTCGCCATGTCCCTGCGTCCACTGATGGACTCTCCCCAGCCAGTCGGACCGGGATTGGAGACAGCTGTGCGGACCGGCCATGGCTATTTCATCTTCACCACAGCCCTGCGTCCATCGACGAACTCTCCCTGGCCAATCAGGCCAGGGATTGGATGCAGCTGTGCAGTCCGGCTGCAGCTATTTCATTCTCACTGCGGCCCCATGTCCACCAATGGACTCTCCCCAGCCAGCCGGGCCAGGGATTGGAGGCAGTTGTGCAGACCGGTGGCAGCTAATTCATCTTTTCCGCGGCCCTGCATCCACCAATGGACTCTCCATGGCCAGTCAGGCCGGAGATTGGAGGCAGCTGTGTGGACCGGCCGGTTGACCGAAGATCGTCGCCGCCACAGCTGTTCCACAGCTACCCCTCTCTGCTGGGATGAGATAATGACTCTCTTGATTCGCCTGACTTTATTATATTTTTGTGCTGGTGTATTGTATTGTATTTTTTTTTTGCTTTTGTATTTTATATCTGTGTTAGTATTGGTAATAGCTCTTCTCAGAAGGAGGGAGTTGACTTTTAAAATGGTATATTGTTATAGAGATTGTATTTCCTGACTGTATTGTATTTTTATTTTTTATGTTAGATTTATTGATTGTACTAATTGTGTTACATTACGTGTTATATTTATACCATGTTGTTGCATTTATATTTGAGACTGTAAGACTGTGATGTATGTTACTCATGTCATGTTAGCCGCTCTGAGTTGCTTCGGTAAATAGAGCGGCATACAAGTCTAAATACAAATATGAAAAAAAATGTTTTCCCCTCATATTTCTATAAGTAGGGACATGAAAGGAGCCTCATTTGGGCATCCCCTGAGTGGAGTTTCTCCAGCAAAAATCCTTTCAACCCAGAATAATTTCTGACATGAAATTATTATTGATAATTAAATAGGGAAGAAATACACCTTTCTTGATGAAGTTTGGAGATTAAAGGAAGAAACCAGTCCTCACAAACTCCTTTAGCTATAGTTCTGAGCAGGGTTTCCTCTTATTTATGCTATTCACACAAATGTTAATTACACCGATTTGTAGTAGGTACATGTGCATTTGTCTTGTACAATTACATTTTTGAAATGTACTTTAACAGAAGGAAAACATCACATCAGTGTAACAGTCCATGGTCTTAGTTCACAAATCACTCAGAATGATTTTTTTATTATCTTATTGGCTTATCTCACACCACTTTAAGGCTCTTGATAACATCCTGTCTATGCTGAACATCCACAAGGCTACCTAAAGAATGTCCTATTGACCCAAAGATCATCTGGTGGGAGGTAAAGATGTTTTCATACTTGAAATATGACTATTACTTCTCCTTTGTGACATAGACAAGGCTTCCCAACCTTAGAAATGTATTTGCAATCCTCAAACTGCTGAGGTTCAAGGAAGTATATATATAGAGAGAGATAGCTCAAGGTCTCCAAGGTCTTAAAAGAAAGAGGAAAGTTTGGTTACAAAAAGGCTAATCCAAAAGAAAGCAGAGTTGGCAGCCATTTGTACCAACTAAGACCTAACTCAGGCCAAAAAAGCTGAATACTGTATATATTTTCTGGATAGTGACAGTGAAATAAGTAATCTCAAAACTCTGTCATTGCCAAGTTCAGAAAATGGGATTGCCATGCTAAATCAAGACATTAGGAATTCCAGTCTCTAATAATGATGAAAAGATTGTGAAATCATTTCCTCCTACCATGCCCATACTCTGATTCTACTCCATTCATCTCTTTAACAGCGTTAATTACATTTGGTGAGGCTCAGTGGTACGATTCAAATGTTTTTAATACCTACTCTATGGGTGTGGTATGGTGGGCATGGCCAGGGGGAACACCCTGCATTGCACCAGAATTAGGACTACTTTATTTTAAAAACTTGGATGGGCCAGTATTTCTGCTACTGGTTCTGGTGAACAGGGGTGAACCTGCTGAATCCCTTAACATCTGTGCCATCCATAGTTACAGCTTGATTGATGCAGGACACCTCATGCAGACTGGGCTAACACCTCCATCCTTGCCTTGGGGCTAATTGCCCCCTCCCTCACATGACTTTCTCACCTTCTACTCCAATGCCATCAGGGACCTGAAGATATCAAGCTCAGCTTCACCCAGCTTCTCTTTCTCCACTTACCTTCTTTCTCTCTGTCTCACAACACAATTCTTGGAAACAAGATATTTGCATCTTTAAAATGTCATTACCAGTGTGAAAAACTAGCCAGATACCAAGCAAATTATACATTTTTCATCTTTAAATGCTATACTCCCTGGCTGTTTGTAAGTGAATGATATGCTTCTATGAGAGAATTTAATGGGCTGCTTTGTGTGCGGTGATAATTGCCCTTTAGTTGGAGATTAATGAAGATTTAAATCTTGCCAAGGCAGACAAGGCCAAGATAAAATGAGTCTCCTAATGTAACTTTCCCTGCCACAAAGATAGCATGTGGCTGACCTCATGTTATTATACAAAATGTTCTTGTCTGCAAATTGCTTGACATATGCTTCAAGGAGGTGCTGCAAAGGTCAGCTCATAGAAGGTGCTAACTTTTGATTCACATAAACAAATTATGGAAACAAATTGCCACACCACCACCACTGAATAAACCTGGTATAGCCCAGTGGATTGGAAAGAGGAGCTATGAGGCCAGGAATCCAAGTCTTCACTGTGCCTCCTAGGAGATCTAAGATCACCTGGTATATGTGAAGTGGGCATCATTACTTGCCCTGACAGGTGAGTTGCCTTGGGTAAGCTGAACAAGCTCACAATGGCACCAGAAGGACCATATCTGAGAACTTCCAAAAGCCTGTGAGGGGCATCCTAAATCAGATATTGACTTGATGGTTTAAAACATCCTAAACCAGATATTGACTTGATGGTTTAAAACAGGGATTCTCAACCTGTGGCCCATGGGCCGGAAGTGGCCCATGGCACCATTTCATGTGGCTGCCCACTGCCTCCACTACACCAGGAAGTGCCATGTGGTGGAGGAAGGGTAAAATGGCTGTCTGACCCCCCAAAGCTATCTAAGGGAGCATGACCCGACCCCTGGCTTTAAAAGGTTAAGAACTCCTAGTTTAAAAGATACAGTCAAACCTCGCTTACTGAGTGTTTCACTTTACGAAAAATTTGCACAATAAGTGGGTTTTTCAAAAAGCGATCTGGCTCGCATAACAAAAATTTTCGCTATGCGGGTACGACTTGCATAGTGAAAATTTTCACTCTGTGAGTCAGACTTCCCCTATGGAAACACTCACATAGTGAGCATTTCTATGGGGGGAAACTCGCATAACGAAAAATTTTTCGCTATGCGAGTCCGACTTGCATAGTGAAAATATTCGCTATGCGAGTCGGATTTTTCCCTATAAAAAACTTGCATAACAAGCGTTTCTATGGGGAAAACTCGCATAACGAAAAAAAATTCACTATGCGAGTTTTCCCCCTAAAAAAGCTCGTTATGTGAGTTCCCCCATAGGAATCTTTGCTATGCGAGTCTGACTCACATAGCGAAAAACTCGCATAGCGAGCAACCTTGCAGAACAAATTAAATTCGTAATGCAAGGTATTACTGTAGTTATTAATTCAGATGTTGTGCAAGTCTGAAAGTGGGTTGGAAACATCTCTCCTCACTGAGAGGTGACCGAGACCTTCACACCTCATTGCTTAAAGAGAGACTGAAAGCACATGTGGCTCAATGTCCCTGCATTTCTCACATATTCTGGAGTTTTGACAAAGCAGAGCTCCAAATCACATGACTTGAACACTTTGACAATATCTGCTGCATCATTGATATAATCCTTATGATAGTAATGATTACAACAGTATATTACTAATTTCTGCTACATCAATTAAATTGCTTTTTAAAGAATCAGACTGTCAATGGTTGCAAGCTTAACAACAGAGGCGTAGCTACCGCCGTATCTGCCGTATCAATTATACGGGGCCCCCGGGTCACGGGGGCCCCCAACGTGCGTAAACAAAACAAATCTTTACCCTTCCTAAGGGCCCCCAAAAGATTTTTATACGGGGCCCCGCCAAGGCACGCTACTCTTCTGCTTAACAAGTATATGTCGTCACCAGAACCAGACTGCAGAACTGGTTCTGTTGCTGGAGAATGTAAAGGAAGGGTGGTTTTGTGCCTATCCCTTGCTAATGATCTTTGTAACAAGGGCGGCGGTTGTGACAACAGAATACTGTACATGATAGATATTTTATCTCTTCCAGACTAGTCCATCCTGTGTTTTTAAATAAAGCATTTGTTATTTTTGGGTCTTATTTGTTCAACTAATTTATATCCATGACAACCCTGAGGACTAATGGATTTGGGTGGCAAAATCTACCAGGAAGAATGATGGTCCCAAAGTGGATTTAATCCCACTTGAATCCATCTTGATGGAGGGCAGTAGCTTCGTCAATACTTGTCTAGGACTGAAGAGGACTTTGTGTGCCAAAACAGCTCAGGACCAGAAAGTGACTTTTGGAACTGGATCAGTGGTATGAGTGTCAGGTTGTAATGTGGAAGGCAAATGGAAGACCACTGCATTATATTGTTCCCAGGACAATCTTCATGGCTGATCACCATGATGATAGCAAATAATCGCCATCAACACATGAAGAAGAGGAATTTATATCTCAACTTCATTTCAAAATTGGACCTCAAGCAAGCTCACAATGAGATTAATTTAACTGCTACATATGAAAACATGAAAGTTATAATATTGAAACACAACATAGACTGCTATAAAATTAGGTATTACTTGGGTGACTCACTTTTAAAAACATTATGAAGCAGCTGTCAACCTTAAAAAGTTATCACAATTCATTTAGAAATACATATTTTGAGGGAAATGCACTTAGAATGCATATTTAAAGAGAAAACATATTGAAAATACACATTTAAAATGCAAATTGTTTGATAAAAATACATAATTACATATTAATGTAGAAACGGAACAGAATGAATTTAGTGAACTTGCAAGAAATTGAGACTCACTGGAAACAGACCGAATCATTCATCCCTATTTTTCCACACACAGCATTGAAGAACAGAGACAAAAAGAAAGGTGTTATAGCTGTCACATGTTATTGTTCCTATATTCCAGGGATTTGCAACCTGTGGCCTGTGGGCCAGATGTGGCCCATAGCACCATTTCATGTGGCACACCTCCACCTCTACCACATCAGGAAGTGCCATGTGGTGAAGGAAAGGCAAAATGGCCATCCAGCCCCTGAAGCTGTCTGAAGGCCCCCAGCTTAAAAAGATTGAGAACTCCTGCTATATGCCATTAAGTTACTTATGATTATGGCAACCTTATAAATTAATTACTCTGAAAGGTCCCATCATTTATAACCATGTTTATGTTTTACAAATGGAATACCATGAATTCCTTTTTTAAGTCAATCCATCTCATGTTATATCTTTCTTTTCCCCTACTAATTTCAGTTTACCCTAGCAATTTTGTCTTTTCTAGTGAGTATTGCCTTCTCGCGAAATTTCCAAAATACAATAGCTTCAGATTAGCCATTTCAGCTTATACATTTGATCTTTTTGTTGTTGTTCAGTTGCACAGTCGATTCCAACCCTTTGCGACCCCATGGACCACTGTCCACCAGGCACTTCTGTCCTCCACGATCCTCCTCAACTCTGTGCCCATTGTGTCTACAATACCATCTAGCCATCTCATTTCTGGCCGCCCCCTTCTTCTTTTGCCCTCCACCCTTCCCAGCATCAAGGCTTTCTCAAGCAAATCCTCTCTTCTCATTTGATGTCCAAAGTACTTTAGCTTCATCTTTACTATTTGACCTTCTAAGGAGCAGTCAGGGTTAATTTCTTCTAAGATTGACCTTTTTGTTCTCCTCGCTGTCCAGGGGACTCTCAAAACTCCCCTCCAACACCACATCTCAAAGGCATCTATTCTTCTGTAAGCTTTCCTAGTGATCCAGCTCTCACAACCATACATTGCCACCGGAAATACCATTGCTTTGATTATATGAATTTTTGTTTGCAATGTGATGCCTCTACTTTTCACTATGTTCCCCAGTCGCCTTTTTATTTCATGGCTACAATCACCATCTGCAGTGAGCTTAGAAAGTAAAATCTAAGAAAGTAAGAAAGTAAAGAAAGTAAAATCTGTCACTGCTTCTACTTCTTCCACATCTATTCTCCAGGGACTGATAGGGCCTGTTGCCATTATCTTGGTTTTCTTTATATTGAGTCTCAAGCCAGCTTTTGCACTTTCTTCTTTCAACCTAATCAGGAGCTTTTTAAAGTCTAGAAAGCAGTTATTTATCTTCTTTTTTGGGGGGGTGACTGCAATACTAGATTTCAGTTGAAACAATTTGTTTCCCATGTAGCTGGGACTGTTTTGCAATTAATTTAAACTATCCAGAAACATATTCTTTCTGTCTAGAAAGTTGAATAACCATGCAAGTTGATCAGGTCTTCACTTCACTTGCTCGCTTAAGTTAGTAGAAGAAACAATATCATCTCTGCAGCAGAGTATGCTGCTCCACTATGGCATGCATCTGCACATGTGAAACAAGTTGACATTGCTGTTGATGAAACAATGTGCACTGCTTTGAGAAAATATATACTCATGTTGGTATCACTCCACCTAAGATAAGGAGAGAAGTTGAAGCGGATGCCGAGAGAACTAAGCAAGAGATGGACCCTTGACATTCTCTGAATGGATATAAGCCTCAAGTTTGCCAACTCAGATCCAGAAAGAGCTTTATGGCAAGAACAAACATTCTTGAAGGCACGCAAGAGCAAAAGCAAATTAGAAGATGGAGGAAGGAGCTCACTGGACAAGAAATAACATTAAAGGGCGATATGGCTAAGGAACTCCCCTATGTCACTTGGAGGAACTTGAACAGGCCAAATTTCAGAGTCCCTAAATGTAAGATCATTATTCTCAAGTGGGGGTCAACAACACACTGTGTGAATGTGGAGAGATATAGAATCCAGAACATTTGCTGATCTCCCAGTTACTACTGGAAACATGTACCAATGAAAATTTAAGTTTCATCAATGACAAAGCCATGAAGGCAATCTCATTTTGGCAATTTAAAGTCTGACTTAGACAAGAAAGAAGAATACTATGTATTCTTCAAAGCAGTGATATTTAAAAGTTATATTTTTATTAATGCAGTATGAATAATCACTTTTATTTAATTTAATATTATTTCCCTTTTTATATTTAGTTTGATAATCATTGTCATTTTTGCATTGAAAGCTGGGCATGACTGACATTCAGCTTGTCAGTTAAAATGCAATTTCAGAGGTTTCCTAAAAAAATGAAGAAAGGGTATGTTCTTTAGACATACAGGTAATTATTTAGGATTATACTCCCACCCATGTTGCAAATCTGTCCCTTTTAACTGTTCTCTTTTGCTTAGATACATTTTTCATAAGTAGATTTTTTTTTTTAGAAACAGTCAGTATGGTGCTCTATCAAAAAGCATTCATAACAGGGAATATAGGTGAAGTGCAATTAATTTCAATACCTATGGAAATGACCTTCATAATTCACTTTGGCCTTCATCTCTAAAGATTTATGGCTTATTATTCTCATATTCAGAGAATTAAGACTCATTGTGCTGTTCTTGTCTGAAATATATATCCTAGGTCCTATGACACTGTTAATGCTAGAATTACAAAAATCTATTTATAATAGCACTGCCTGTGATCCTGCAACATATCTTGAAATCAGAAAAAGTCCCAAAGTGCACAAATGCCCTTTCAAAATTATTTGGGAGCAGAGTTTTCTGTGTATAAGAAGTCCATTAAATATTATTTTCTTTTCACTTGGGGTTTAATTCACAGTTTGGGATCTCAATACTGACAGATCATCTCCTCCAATTAAATTCAGCCCAGATAAACTCGTCTTCCCAGGCATTAAGAACGTTAAGATGAGGAACCAAACCTTTTTGTTGGTGGTCTCAATGACTTGTAATAGTCTCCTGGCTCCCTCCCTCCAGGAAGTTTTGTTTCTTGTTTGTTCCCATAGATTACTGCACCATCTGTGACTACTAGACAAAATGCCATCAGCAGGAATGGATCTGTCACAAAGTGCAAGATAACTAAACTTGAATGTTATGGAAAAATTGAGTATTTTCAAAATGCTTGGCATCTGGCAAGTTCAAGTATACATTGTGCCCTTTTGTGAGTATTTCATGTCTGGAGTTGTACAAAGATTTATGAGTATCAGTGTATGACTGACACATTTTTGAAAGGTCTCATTTTCTGTGTTTCAGCAGAGTAGTGATTTCCTCATATTATAAAATGAAAGACAAACCAGAAAAAAAGGCTAAGAAATCCAGATGACCAGAATGTGTATGTACTTGTGGAAATTTTCCATCAAAATATTATGTTCATTACAGTAGAAAACTCTAATTCTATCTAAGATTGGAATAAAGCCATCTTCCATCAGTTTTAACTCAAGCCAGTTTCAAAAGCTAATGCTTCATTGTTCACTTTACAGACTGATCTCACTGCAGTTACTTGGAGGCTGAGGGTCAGAGTTCCTAAATGTAAGACCAATATGTTTGGGCTGCTCCTAGAATACAACATGCTGTGTAAATGTGAAGAGATATGGAATCCAGCTCATTTGCTGATTACTACCAGAAACATGTACCAATGAGGATTTAATTTTGGTCAACAACAAAGCCAAGAAAGTGGCTTCATTTTGGCAATTCAAAGTTTGATCTGGATACAAAAGAAGAAGTGATTTGAATGAGATACCAGTCATGTAGCACCCATGTCTGGGCATTTCTACAATGGCAACTACTTGCCAAGCAGATCTGGAAACACATGCTTGATTACTATTAAGAATTTTAGACAAACCTGGATGTGAAGTATCTTATAGTACTATGCTTAAGGGGCACAAGAGAGAAGGTGAAACAGAAAATTTGTATCTAAACCAGATATGGAATTCTGAAACATCATGTTCCCTGTACAGTTCCAAAATTCATTGGGAACCCATGCTTTCCTGGGAAATGATGTTACCTGGCTTCACTAGCAAACAGCAAGAAGAAATGAGTGGTCATGGCAAAGATGACTTGTCATGGAATAAAGATGTGAGGACATCTCACTGAAGCATTCATTCTTGATGAGGCACACTAAATTAGATTGGTGACAGTTCTTTAATCCCATCTCCAGCATGAGAACATGGAGATGTGAGTGTGTGTGTGTGTGGGGGGGGGGTTTACAAAAGTTTCCCCAATTAACACAAAATGTCTTTTCTCCACATGAAGCAGAGCAACTGCATCTGTAAACACACATAGAGTAAGCACAGTAGAGGCTAACTAAGCATAAGTATGTGAACAATCTACCCAATTCTGATTCCTTTTAACAGGCAGCAGTTCCACTCTTGAGCTGACTCTTCCAAAAAACTGAGGTGACTATAATTAGAAGGATATGACAAGCTTTCATTTATGCTTCTCCTTAGATCTCAGTGAGTAGGAACAGGAGTTGTCCATGTTTGTACACCTTCATAATGACATTTGGGGGTTGGGAAGTGTGAGTGCTTTTGTGAGCATATGTGGCCTATGGGTTCCCAGATGGCACTAGATGTAATCCTCATGGATGAAACATGTTGGAGCCTTAATCTAACTCATCAGCAAAATTATTTGCTGGATAGAACCAATCAGTATTTTGAGCAGGTTGCAAGCATTTGCACTTCTCTGATTTTCCACAGGCAAGGCATGGTTCAACCAGATATAAAATAGATTTTGATCATGATCTAATACACAATTAAGTAACTTAAAGCCCACTGATTGCATTGACTTCAAACAAGCTGTAAAATTCTATGCTATTTTATTTTCTTGGAGTGGTCAGCAAGATGAATGTTGTCAAGTTTAAAGCATTGGAGGTCTGGGTACCAATAATTTGTATGTATTTCTTTCTTCCTCTGTCATCCCCTCCCCCAAGAGCTTTATATTATAACATTCTGCTCAACTGAACATATTCTGCCCTCTGCCCCCAAACATGAATCTATCAGTTTACATCAGAACCATTTTATTATGGAACAAGAAAGTATATCTCAAAATGAAATTGAAAGGCAGTGGAGAACTGCAATACCATAAAGGTTTAATCTCAACCTCAACATACATCAGTTAATATACAGCACTTCAGAACACACACACAAAATTCAAGCCCTCATTGAATCTGACAGAATTTTAGCAGTCCATGAAATGTGTGGGGCTTAAACTAGTTTCTGTGGCAAGCAAAGGGAAAAAAGAAAGGAGAAACTCATAATAATGCCTCAAGATCCAAGAAAAGTATCTGTATCCACCAGCCCATAATTTCTGATCATAAAACTTTCCTTGAGTAAAATCTGCCCTGTGACCTTCACATATTCCACTGGCTACTTTGCAGTTGAAACTGTAAACTGGTCAACTCTGCTACATACAGCTTACTAAGTAACTGAAAGCATATTTCACAGTTGACCATTGCCATATGCTCTCCTGAGCCTTGTTTTTCTGGGCAAGCTTGAAAAACAAAGCAGAAGACTGTCTGCAAATAATTATTTATTTATTTATTTATTTCTATACCGCCCATTTGAGTGGTAACCCATTCTGGGCAATGAACAAACAGATAACAAATATCAACAACACGCAGCAGATCAAAACAAACAACTGACAAATACATCACAAACTGAACTAAAATAAAATAAAGTAAAGTAATTGGCATCTGAGGGCATAGGAACTGACTGGCAATTTATTGGGAAAGGGACAACACCCTGAAAAGTATCCTTGAAGAATAATGTCCCTCAGTGGACTCAGGTTGGGGGAGGCTATAAACATTGCTGGACTCCGGTCTACTGTATACTTTCCTCAGCACTCTGAAAAGTAGAATAATTCCTTGTTAGCTCAAACCTTCCACTGAAACCAGCTTTTATAGGAATAGTCTCATACCACCCATTCCAATTTCAGCATTTATTCTTCCCAGTGTCCTTGATGCCCCAGATGCAAAAGCCATTTCTAAGGAAAGCAGGTCTTCCATGTGTCTCAGTCAAATAATATTAGACTGGTATCTACAAGCATGTTTGGCATGCTGATAATTTCCTGAGTCCCATTCCAAACCAAATCCTATTGTGGAAGAAACCAAAGATATTTAAGAAAGGAATGACTGTTTAGCTTATTCTTTAATACTGAATAACAAGATTTTTAAACGTCAACAATATACTCCAGAAAACTCTTAGACTGACATTTACTGTCAATGCATATCTTTGAAAGACTGGTGAAGACAAGTGAGACAAGTCCAATTTATGTGATCAGAATTTCAAGCTGACAGAGATGCAGATTTGAAGAATTTGAAAGCCAGAGAGGTTTACAGAGGCTGCCAGAGAAGGTGATCCTTTGCCATGCCCACTTGAAAAGAACAAAGAGCCATCCTGATGTACGTAATCCCTCAGGCAGTACTAAAATCAAGAGTTGCTGTGATGCAGAGAACAAGGCAGCCAAATGTTATGTGACACCACAGATTCTGGAGAAAATGTTTCCATTGTCATAGGAATAATCAGTAACATTATTGTGAAAATACAGGGTATACCATGGTGGTCTAAGACAAATTTCATTCATCCTTTGTCTTTTGCAGAGATAGCATTTGAAAGCGTGATGCAAAGGCTCATGTCCTAGAACTCCTAATTACTAAGGCATACCGGTAATTAGAACATGTTAAGCAAGCTGAAGTCTACCATTTGCTTTAAAATGTGTGAGAAGTTTTCCAGTTTCAAAGAAACATTAGTCCTCCAAATGTTTTGGACTTAATTTACCAGAAACTTCAGCCAGCATGGCCCATGTTAAAGGACCGTGTAAAATATAATCCAACACATCTGGAGGGCAAATTCCTAAAACAGACTTTCCAAAATATCCCAGAAAACAATAGACTCAAAAAATTCCACCCCAAAACCAATCTGTTGTACATCATGGAATACAGTTGCTGATTATGGCTAATTTTACATTTAAAGGAAAGATTGGCAGGTGAGTTACAGGGAAAATATCGTTAGGAAAGCTAAAAGGAAAAATGTGGTTGCCAGAAAAGAAGCTGGTACAGTATAATAGCTTTCCTCCTTTTGAAGCTTTTTTGAATGTAGAATTATTTGTATCAGAAATGGTGGTTCATCTTTGATTGCATTTTCACTTATCCTTCTACACCCATTCATGTTAAGTATTCCAATAATCATCTTGAAACCAGTTTTTTTCTTGTTGTCTTCTAATGGAACTTCAAGCAAATAGGGTGTGATAAGAAGCTTTCAAATCAAACTTTTAAACATTGAAAGAATGTCAATGATTGCAAACTTACTGACTGCTACTGTAACCCATCTAATTGGTCAAAGAACCTCTCTGTACATCACCTTAATCTAAATGCTAGAAATAAAATAAACGGGGCAGAGAGACATATGCCAGAAGCACCAGTGAGACTATATTATATTTAAAACTTTGGCTGTAATCACATGGGGAAATGAATCACATTTTGACTGTTTGTGTAGTGGCCCCCTGCAATCCATTTCCCAGTGACATAACATACAAGGAATTGTACTTCTGCTTGATTCTAATCACTGGATTCCACAAATAAACCACCTGACCTTAGTAGACATAGTTTGAGTTTGGATAGAATGGTTTTTTGACTACAACCCCCAGAATCCTACAGATTGTTTGTCCAGTGGTCATCGTTCCCTCTTGCAGATGGAAAAGTGTCTTCTAAAAGACCTCTGCAGAAATATTTGCCTTGATCTCAGGATTTGGCAGTGAATATGGGTCAGCTTTTGCAAACCCATGTTAACTGTAAAACTTTGCCATGGTGTTTTATGCTAAAAAGAAATATTTTAATTAAAAATGGCCAACTGAATGTAATATTTCAAAACTCTATAATGTGAACCTCCCTTGTCTCCTTAGGCCACATCTGGACTAACTTCCCAGTTGTCTCTTCTCTAGTTCATGGGAAGAATAAAAAATAATCACCTTTGCAAGCAAAATTTCATAAATCAGATGAAGGGCATTAGCAAGGTATCCTGAGATCTGTATGGAGGAAGCCTCAGGGTACTATAATAATTTAAGAAGGAAATTGAAAAAGATGACCACTTGCACAAGTAGTGGAGCAGCAGAAGTCTGTGAAATAAGATTATTCTTAACTCCAAAACATCATACTAAGTGTCACAGGACCATTTTGGAATTGTGTATGATTCTTATTGCCATCATCATAATACAAATTGTGAAAGAAACCTAATTGGCAGATTCCACAGAGATCAATTAAAATTATACATAATTTCAATGGTATACTACTTTTTCATATATATTTTCATTGATACCCAGACAGTTAACATTTCTGTAGTTTCAGAAGTTTGATTCAGTTAGTTTTGTAACAAGTGACAATCTCCATGGCAAGCAGTGGGTTGCAATTTACTTGGATATAACAAAGAGTGCATTCTATTGCTACCTTATTTGCACACACAAAAATGTCTCTCTCCTGCCATCACAGAAGAAGCTGTTATTATGATATACAAATTAACATTCTTCACAAATTGTAGAAAGGAGGAAGCTGTATTGACCTGTCTTGATGTATGCCATATATGCTGGCTATGACCTACTGACCATAGTCAGTAGTTGTATGAAGGTGCTATATGCACCTAATCAAGTCTGATCCACTGAGAAGCTAGTTTTTCAAGAGTTTTACTCCAGTCCATATTGTCAAAGCCATATTGTTGGATATAAATACAGTATGTCTATAGAACTGGGCCAGCTCTCACAATTCTCACCTAATTTTTGAAGTCTCCCATGCAAATCATTCAGCAATTCAAATAAGTTTTGACTCAGGAAATCTGTTCACTATCTGGTCAAGCCATCATGCACTGATAGTACTTAGAGATACTATCCACCTGTGCAATCTAATCCCAGGATCAAAAACATGGAACATTGCATAGTGACTTATTCCCACATGGGGTATCCATAAAAGAGTCATTCATGTTTCTGATAATATGTTTGGAGCAGCCCCTAAAACTTATTTGACACTGCTGGAATGAAATGTTCTGGCACCTACATTTTATGCATTATATTTAACACCACAATTTTCAGCAAAGTGCACAATGGGAACAAAAGAGAACATTAAAATAAATGGAAAACATTTCACCAACTGGTAGGCAGGTTCAATAATAAATGTTTGGAATTGCATGAAGTTAATCTTTCAGGAACAACTCCATAGAAGATTTGGGCTGGGAGAGTAAAATGGTCACTAAATAGACTAGCTTAAGCAGAATTAGGGTAAAAATGTTTAGGTTGCTTTTAGCAAACTTCAGTAAATATTTTTATAAGTGCAGTCTTAATTGTATAACTGGCATTTTCCCACCCACATATTATGTTAGTTCTGATTTCACCCCATCATTCATTAAGCTTCCTTAATAGCTTACTGAATTTCAATTCCCAGTTCCGACACATCTGAAGAGAATTGTAAGCAATCTAGCAATCAGTTACAACTCCAGTATCTTCTTCTGCTCTGTCTTAATTTTAATAGAAATGCATGCTTAAACATTGTGATTAATGGCCCCTAACTATGTTAGTATAATATAATGAAACAAGCCATGCTAATACCTGTTTCTCTGACTTTGTAATCAACAAACAAGAATGTTAGAAACAAGCAAAGTTCATTATTAGCACTGACAACTAGCTGCATAATCAATTCAATCACTTTATTACAGTCAATGACCAGCACAGTAAAATGGAGATAAACTTTTAAAATTTAAATGCTTAAAATATAGTTAAAATATATTATTTAAAAACATATCCATTCAAAATTTAAAAACTGAGTAAAATCCGATAATGATAAGGGTGAAGAGATAACATAATAAGTAGTGTAGGTCAGCTGCTCAGTGCGGGAGCAATCTCAGTAAACTATAGAGCCACACTAGACTTCCTAGTCAGCAGCCGACGTATCCTACTAGCCTGTGCACAAAAACCCGCCACTTTGCGCGTGATAGCAATACTACTGTCCTGGAGTAGGAAGGAAGCTTGTTGGGCCGGCAATTTCCCTGGGCATTGGCGCAGCAAGGGGATTATTAATTCTGCACGGGCATCCCTATAGAATGAGCAGAAAAGGAGAACATGCTCAATCGATTCAACATCCCCATCTCCACATGGACATAATCGTTCTGAATAGGGTATCCCGTTATATCTGCCCTCAAGGACAGCTGAAGGCAGGCATCCACAGCGGGCCTGGGTGAATGCCAGCCTATGTTTTGGGAGATCTAATTCCTGCAGATAAGCTGCGGGGACAAGCTGGTACCTGATGGAAACATTAGAGAAGAAACCAGGAGACTTGGCCACATCTTCCTGCCGTTCAGTGTCCCTTATTCTCTGTTTCACTAGCTCCCTGGCTTGTTGTGCTTCCATTGCAAGCAGGGTAGCTGGACACAAGCCCAAAGAAGCCAATTTATTAAGTATAAAACATTTCCAGGAAGAGCGAAATGAATCTTGAAGTGTAAGAAACACCAAGGTGCCCTGGGAATTGTGTATTTTAAGCCAATATGAAATCATCAGCATCCAGCACCTCGCCTCTACCTTCACTAAGCCCGTCTCCAGTCTTAATCTGGCATTGGAAACGCAGCGGGGGGTCGAGAGAGCAGCTCTAAGAAACTTTGACTGAACTCTCTCCACCTGCTGATAACTGGCTAAGGGTCCTAGCTGCGCACCATATGTGAGCTGGGCAAGTGATTTAGCTTCATACAGTTTAATGGCTGCTGGTACATAACGCCCTCCCCTGCTCCAGTAGAACCTAAGGATTGCTGATGCACTCCTCTGCGCATTCTGAACTACATGGTCAATATGGGTTTTCCTAGAACCTGAGGCATGGAAAAGAACCCCCAAATAATTAAAGCTGGGGACCTGCTGAATAGGATGCCCCTCGATTTCCCAATTGTAAAGTTTGGGTTTCCTGCCAAAGACCATGATCTTGGTTTTGGCATAATTGATAACTAGATGGTTTTCCGTGCAATAGGCAACTAATGCTCTGAGTGCCCGTCTGAGGCCTACCGGTGATCTTGCCATAATGAGGGTATCATCAGCATAAAACAGTGAATTAATATGCCTCTCTGCTAACTTTGGAGGATAGAAGTCTGGATTTGCCAAATGATTGACCAAGTCATTAATATAGAAATTAAACAGAAGTGGGGCCAATATACTTCCTTGTCTCACACCTTTCTGGGTGGCAACTGCAGAGGACAAGTGACCCCATGGGGAGCAGCGCACCTTCAAAGCTGAGTTCTCATGCACCACAGAGATCAAGGCCAAAAGGCGGTGATCAATTGAGGTGGCTTTTAGTTTCTCCCACAGTTTGGTCCGTGAAATGGAATCAAAAGCAAATCTTAAGTCTATAAAGGCGGCATACAGTGAACTCGGATACTTCTCACGAAGGTGTTGTAGGATCAGGCAATTGTCCATGACTGATCTTCCTGTCCTGAACCCAGCCTGTTCCTCGGCCAAAATAGCTTCCTGGTCGACCCAGTCTTTTAGCTTCCAGTAAAGATGTCTAGTGTAGAGTTTGCTGACCACACTAAGAAGACTTATAGGTCTGTAGTTAGATGGATCATTTCTTTGTCCTTTCTTAAAAATAGGGACAATAACTGCCATCCCCCAGTTCTGGGGAACACAACCCATCCTATCTATAAAAGTAAATAGAGAAGCTAGAATGGGTGCCCACCAACTAGCGTTGTTTTTAATTAATTCTGGGGGGATACAGTCAATACCTGCTGCCTTACCAGGCTTGAGTTGGGCAATCAGATCCTTGATTTCTTTCTCTGATACTGGTGGCCAGGGGGGCAATTCCTCCCACTTAACCTCTATGGGAGCAAGGGGTTCAGTCTCACTGTATAAAGACCGAAAATGATTTTCCCATGTCTCAGGTGCAATGCTGCATTCAATATATGGTGATCTTACTGCCGAGAGACCTGCCGTGATATGCCAAAATATTGTAGAGTGGCCTCCTTTGACTGCTTGTATGAGACGCTTCCATGTTAACTTGGTGTCCTCATTTTTTTTCTTGGCTATCAGCTTCTTATAACTCTTTTTTGCTTCCAAAAGAGCTTGTGGCAAGAGAGGATTGGAAACAAAATTGTATGGAAGAACCATTTTAGAGCATTTGCCAACAATGCTTACTCTTTTTCAAATTCAAGTCTTAAAGCATCTACTATTGCAGCTTTCCAGAGCTGCTTTCACATAATGGAAGAATGAAATATTGCCTGTTAGATCCAGCCTGAAATGAATAGGAATTAAATTTCAATTGCTCTAATGTACATGTAACTGAGTCTGGATCAAACCAATTAACTAAAATCAAAGAACAGTAATATACAAATACACAACATTAATACTATACCTACAAGTTGACTGATCTTTTAATCAGTGTACAGTAATACCTCAGATAACGCTAAGACTTGGTTCCATAAGTTTTGGTGTTATCCAATATTTAGTGTTATCCGATGCATGTTAAAATCCTATGGGATGGATCGGATAACGTTAAAGCTCCATAGAGATATATTGTAACCACACAGGCTTTAGCGGTTGTTATCCAATCCATCCCATAGGACCTTAATGTTATTGGATCCAATTCTCCACGCCAGATTACTTGACGTTATGCGATTTTAGCGTTATCCGAGGTAAACGTTATCCAAGGTATTACTGTATCAGTGTTATTTTCAGCACATTTTATCAGCTTGTCCACAGGAATAGAAATACAGAATACAAGACT
Organism: Furcifer pardalis; assembly: GCA_030440675.1. Taxonomy (NCBI): domain Eukaryota; kingdom Metazoa; phylum Chordata; class Lepidosauria; order Squamata; family Chamaeleonidae; genus Furcifer; species Furcifer pardalis. Next base: position 87,259,427 of record CP126892.1, read on the forward strand.
GGAGGACACATTATATTATATCCATTGTAAAAGCTGAACATTTGTAAGTAGCAGCTTATGAGCAGGTAGGTACACATTGGTCTACAAAATTGCTTAACATCTTTCTGATTGTAGGAGAACTCAATCTAAAATCTTGACCAAAACACAGTGGAGAAACCCTACCTTCTTGAACTGCCTGGAATGGGTTGTTGCCATCCACAAAATTCACAGAAATTGTGATTTTCTCTGTCTGTAAGATTTCATCATTTTGGTTGAGGTCAGAAACTGCCATGCGAAATACCTCCTCATCCTTTTTTGCAGATTCATCAAATATTGCCCCTAGAAAAAGATGACATATGAATAATTAACAGTTATACTAAACACTAGCAGTAAACGTATTCAGGACACAGTGCCTGAAACACAATTGTGCCAGCTGTTCAACAGAACACATTCATTTTGCATTTTTAAAGAGGTACTTGTTTATCAGTGAGCCAAGAAAATTGTTTAAGAGTGCATTATACTGAACACTACAATACCACGATACTAAGGGCAAAATCAGTACATTTTCTGGATACATATTATAACAACAATAATGTACAGAAATTATGAGAGTAATCCAAAATAGACCTAGATGATAATCTAGTTTTAGTTTTATTTTATTAACTATACGTTGCCTTCCCATACATTACCTTTTTAATTTTTTAAAATGGTTTTATAATTGTTGTAAATCGCCCTGGGTCCCTTTTGGGAGGAGGGCAATAAACAAATTTAAATAAATAAATAAATAAATAAATAAATAAATAAATAAAATAACAGGCTCATGACAGCTCACAGTCAAGCTATTATTAACAGACCACTTAGCTCAGATGGTTCATCCAAATATTAAATATAAAATTGCAAGAAAGGATTCAGCAATATGCAATGCTATTATGGTTTATGATGCTATAGCATGAGAAAGACCCTCAAAAACAAAGGGAAGTGACCAAACTACTTCCCCAGTTGCCACAAATATTTTACACCTTGTGAAGTTTTAGCAAGTGTCCTCTATTTCCCTCATTATTCATAGTTGTTTAATCCAGTGCCACTAAGGTGGGGATTTATTAGATTATCATGTTTATATTTTCTCATTTTTACATTGTTTTCTTAATTTTTAAAATTGAATTGTAAATCACCAAGAGTGAGAACATCTACCAGAAATGCAGTTAGTAAACAAACAGACAATTTCAGACCAAATGTCCCAAAACTGGTTCTCTAGTTGGTTAAGTGTGTCTCCTGCTGTAAATCTATCACTGCAGTACTGGCGAGTTATTGAACCCATTCTCCATTCTTCAGGCCACAGTGAAGCCAATGGACCAGGCAGATTATTGCCTTGAGCATAGACAGGGTATGCTTCAACAAGTTGAAGGGTTGGGTGGCAGATAGCCAGGGTTTGATGAAGTAGCAGCAGTGTTCTTTGAAGATAAAATGGAAAAGTGATAAACATTGTTCTTGAGCAGTGCAGAAAACATTGAAACACTGTTTTGTTGTTATTCTTGGTACATTTCCTGGCATCGATCTTTATAATTTACAGGCTTTGTATTATAATGGGAATCCTCTGTAGACCAGTCATACCAGGTTATTATAACATCTTTAGAGCACTGTGTTCTGAGACACATCATCTATTTAAAAAAGGAAAGAAAAAGAATACAAACTCATTGCCTTAATCTATCATGGTACTTTTCCACACCTTCTGTCATCAATTTTCCTGCCAGCTCTATTCATCCAGTGCCAAAAAGCTTTCTACTCAAACTTTGTCCAGTTTGACCCAAGAGTTTTCTTCTTTGCATCTCCTGCCATCTGGAGCAGCTGTTTCATACCTCTCCATCTCAATGACCTGTCATTTCCTTGCAAAATCTCAGCAGAAGACACATTTTTCTCTCTTTCTTCTTAATTCCTCTGTCATTTAGCCAGATCATTATTTACACACAGAGTGTCTTCACTCAACTCTGTGTGAAAGCATTGCTGACTCCTGGTGACAGCTGATGTGAAAGAGGTCTCTAGCGAAGGGAAAGCTACATATGCAGAATGTAAAGGTGATATTGTCGTTTACTCTTTAGCCCCATTAAATGAATGTTGGTTTCTCACAAATGGACTTCCCCCAAATACATGAAATATTACTTAGCAGTGATTTGTACTTAGCACATATGCATCTTGTGATGACATAGAGCAAGATATGCCAATGACAAGATCACCAAGAAAGCACTCTTCTGCGGTTTAGCAGGATAGTGCAACTTAAAACCTCTTGGCCAATGATGCAAAAATTAACATAAATCCTATCTACAGTGGGAGGGCAACCTTTGGTCCTCCATCTTACTTCATACATCATGTGGTCTAATTATAAAAGCTATTTGTGGCTGATCAATCCAGCCCTCTGTTCCTTCCCCAGCAGCTCAAGTGGTGAAAATGCGATCAGATGGGCATTTGTTGTGGAGATTGGTTGGTTCACTCCTTTTTCCAGCAATCACAAGACATAATAATTGGAAATCAGATTTTCCCAGGTATGTTCCTATCATACCTTTCTGGGGCTCTGCCCAGAGTCTCTACTTTTTTTAGTGTGGGTTTGATCTGTTTCCAGCAACTATGATAACAAAAACAGACAGAAAGTGAACCTTCTGGCTGTCAAGGCTTCTTCCAGTAGGAATCCCAGTACAGTAAAACCTCATATAACACTAAAACCTGGTTCCACAAGTCTTCGTGTTATATGATTTTTCGTGTTATCTGATCCTCTATGGGATCCATAGAGATACATTGTAACCACACAGGCTTTCGCGGTTGTTATCTGAAGCATCCCATAGGATCTTAATGTTATCTGATGCAATTCTTCCCCCCAGATTCCTTGATGTTATGCGATTTTCGTGTTATTCGATACTAATGTTATATGAGTTATTACTGTATTGTGAAGTGCCTTAATAGGAAATGGAACATTTCTTCTGCTTCTTGCCTGTTCCAGGGTTCCAATTTATCTGCCATGGACTATTTATTTATTTATTTATTTATTACACTTGATACCCCGCCCCAATCGGGAGGACCCGACTCTGAGCGGCTTACATGAGACTAAAAAATAAGAATAAAAACATAAGACAGGTCAGGTTTGGGGACCCGGGAACGTGGGTTCCCATACCAAGTGGCTTATATAAGGACTGCCTTCCTGAGTTGGATTGGGGGAATACTGGGGTGTAGTTTCTGTTTTGTTTTTAAATTTCTGATGATTTTTAATTTTGACGTTTTTTGATTGAGTGTTTAGGTTTTGTTTTGCTTTTATTAGGATGTAAGCCGCTCAGAGTCGGGTCCTCCCGATTGGGGTGGGGTATCAAATTTTAATAAATAAAATAAATAAGACAATCTACATCAATAAAAACATCAAGTTAAAAAGTCATCAAAACTTAATCACAAAAATTAAAACAATACACAGTCCCACTTCCAGAACCAGGGTGGCAATCCATCAAATAAGCCACCTGGTAAGTGAACTCGCATTCCCAGGTCCCCACACTTGTCCTGCCAGCCAGGTTTTCAAGCCCTTCCGGAAGGGCAGGAGCTCTGTCTGAACGCGCAGTTCGGTGGGCAGGAGGTTCCAAAGGGCCGGGGCGGACACAGAGCAGGCCCTCTTCTTGGTGCAGGCGAGATGCGCCTTTCTCGCCGAAGGGACAACAAGGGAGCCTCTCCGATCCGCCCTGGTGGGACGGACAGATGTTCTTGGGGTGACGCGGTCTCTTAGGTATCCTGGCCCACTACCATATAGGGCTTTAAAGGTAATAACCAGCACCTTGAATTGCACCCGGAGACATACTGGCAACCAGTGCAGCTCCCGGAGCAGCGGTGAAGCGTGAGCATAACGCCCACACCCCACCACTACCCGGGCCGCCGCATTTTGGACCAGCTGGAGTCTCCGGATGGTCATCAGGGGCAGCCCCATGTAGAGCGCATTCCAATAGTCAAGTCTGGAGGTGACCAACGCATGTGTGACCATAAGCAAGGCGTCCCGGTCCAGGAGTGGGCGTAACTGGCGTATTACACGAAGTTGTGCAAAGGCCCTCCTGGCCACGGCTGCCACCTGCTCTTCGAACAGTAGCCGTGAGTCCAGGAGGACCCCCAGATTACGCACTGGGTCTGTTTGGGGCAAAGCTGCCCCATCCAGTACCAAAGATGGCAGCTCCTGGGTTAACACAGGACCCCTTACCCACAGCCACTCAGTCTTGCCGGGATTCAGCTGTAGCCCGATGTCCCCCATCCAGACCTTAACAGCCTCCAGACACCTGGAAAGGACTTCCACCGCACCGCTTGGGTCCCCACGGGCGGAGATGTATAACTGGCTATCATCTGCATATTGATGATAGCTTACCCCATGGGAACGGATGATCTCACCCAGCGGCTTCATATAGATGTTAAACAGGAGAGGAGAGAGTACCGAACCCTGAGGCACCCCCTATTGCAGGGGCCTAGGGCTGGACTTCTCCTTCTCCAGGCACACCGACTGGGTCCTGCCCCTCAGGAATGAGGCAAACCAGGACAGCACTGTGCCCTGGATCCCCAGACCCTGGAGCCTTCCCAGAAGGATGCCATGATCGACAGTATCAAAAGCCGCTGAGAGATCGAGAAGAGCAAGGACAGACGGTTCCCCTCCGTCCCGCTCTCTCCAGAGATAATCCACCAAAGCGACTAGTGCAGTTTCAGTACCATATCCGGGTCTGAATCCTGACTGAAACGGGTCCAGATAATCCGCTTCATCCAGGACTTCCTGCAACTGCTGCGCCACAGCCTTTTCCAAAACCTTACCTAAAAAAGGTAGGTTGGACACTGGACGGTAGTTGGAAATTATCGTGGGGTCGAGGGACGGCTTTTTTAAGAGGGGGAGCACCAAAGCGTGTTTAAAAGGTGCGGGAAAATGCCCCTCTTTTAAAGAAGCATTGATGATCGCCTCGACCCAGCCACCTGCCACAGACTTGGAAGCTTTTATTAACCAGGCAGGGCATGGGTCCAGTGCACAGGTTGTGGCGCGAACAGATACAAGAAGCCTGTCCACTTCCTCAGGGCCAACAGGATCGAACCGATCCCAGGTAACATGGCTAGACTGTGCTATGGTCAACCCCAGCTCTATACGTTCCACGCCGGGATTCAGCTTCGAGCGGATCTGAGCGATTTTCTCCGCCAGATAATCGGCAAAATCCTCAGCTGATCCCTGCCACCCAGGGCCCGGCCCCCCTCTACCGAGGAGGGACCTGGTCACCCGGAACAAGGCCGCTGGGCGATTATCTGCAGAGGCAATAAGGGTGGTGAAGTATTGGCGCTTCACCACCCTCATCGCCACTAGGTAGTCTTTAATAGCAGCTCTGACCAGTGTTCGGTCAGACTCGCTCCGAGTCTTCACCCAGCGGCGCTCTCGGCGTCTCTTAGCCCGTTTAAGCTCCCTTAGTTCCTCAGAAAACCAAGGGGCAGATCGATCCCCACGGACTCGGAGAGGCCGTAGTGGCGCGATTACATCCAAGGCTGCCGTCGCTTTCTTGTCCCAAGCGTCGACAATGGCCTCAGATGAATCACTTTGCGGGTCAAGAGGACAATCCCCCAGTTCCCTCTGGAATCCCTCTGGATCCATTAGTTGCCGGGGGCGGGCCCATTTAATCGGCCCTGCCTCCCTGCGGTGGAGACCAGCCCCTAGGAAGTCTAGAGTCACCAGATAGTGATCTGACCATGGCACTGGAGTTATATCTAATTTTTGTAAATTCAGATCACTCTGCCACAGCTCCGACAAAAAGATTAAATCCGGGGTGTAGCCACTGCTCCTGGTAGGACCCTAAATTACCTGAGTCAGGCCCACGGTTGCCATGGAAGCCATGAACTCCCGAGCCACCTCTGAGCCGGTCCCCAATGACGGCAAATTGAAGTCCCCCAGGACCATCAGCCTGGGGGTCTCCAACACCAACATGGAGACCGCCTCGAGGAGTTCAGGCAGGGAATCTGCTACTCTGCAGGGAGGCAGGTACATGAGCAAGATTCCCAACTGACCCTTAGGGCCCACACGCAGGAGCAAGGCCTCACAACCCGGGATTTGTGGAGCCGTGGCCCTGGCGACTCCCAATGACTCCCTAGCTATCACAGTGACTCCACCTCCCCTCCCCCTCTCCCTAGGCTGGTGCCAAATACCGAACCCGGCCGGGCATAGCTCAGATAGAGGAACCCCATCCTCTGGCGCCAGCCAGGTTTCGTTGATGCATGCCAGATCAGCCCGCTCCCCTGAGATGGTGTCTGCAAGCAAGGGAGCCTTGTTGCAGACTGATCTGGCATTCACCAGCAGCAGCCTAAGGGAGGGGTCACTCTTGACCGTCTGCTCAGGGCCCAGAGGTGTAGCCGGGGGGCCAGAACACGGGACAGCAACCAAACGTCTGACCCGCGTTCTCCGAGTGCGGCCCGCCCCTCGGCTCCCGTCATAACGCCCCATGCCCAATACCACACCAATTTGGGCCCCAACAGACAGAGTCCTGTCCCCACCCCCTTGCTGGCGGACTTTTTCTTGTAGCCCCCCATTTGCAGATATCCTGAAGTGCCTTGCTTATTAAACAAAGTGGCATGTTTATTAAGCAAAAAACTTCAAATAGGGTTGTTTGAGCAACCAAATGCCATATCCCAAATGACCCTGTATAGCTCATGCCAGCCCTCTCCAAAACAACCTGTAGAGATGAGCCCTGACTGTTCTTTAATGGGCATTGAATGCTGGTTAACAGTTCTAGGGTAGGGGAGATAAGATAAGGAAATGGAATGGAGTATCCTGGAAGTATGGAAAATTATGAGTAGCCCTTGAGGAGACTGATCCAGTGGAGCATTTTATTGCAGATCTCACTTGTAGTGACTCATTATCAACCAATTTTCCTTTAGCCTGGCTAGTTAAAATTTTTGGAATGGGAGAGACTCATGAAAGGAGCATGCATACAAAAGCAAAGGTGAATAAAGTCATGTTCTACACTGGTGATGAGGAAAAAGAGGAAAGTGTCGTATAAGACTGAAAATACAATCTGTCCTACAATCCTGTCAAATAGTTTTCTGATAAATTTCACTGAGCACTCCAAAGTAGAACTGGCAATAATCTCAGGACTGGAAAGGGTGAAAAAAATAGGGATCAAACTATGAATGGTGCAATGTCACCTACTCCTAGGATAGCTAATCAGCCAAGGTCATAATGTGTTATTTTGCAACTGTAAGCTAGAAAGCATTTGATTCTGCAGGAAAGAATGGTAGAGACCAGAGGTCTGCCTTATCTTTTTAAAAGGTATAAGGACATCACAGAGAAGCACCCATTTATATTAATATGTCAAAATCACCTATATGGATTAATACAGACTTAAGTATTTCAGCTGCACACCTTGTCTTCTAATACATCACAAGCGCTTAGCATCTTTTAAAAAAATAGCCATTTCATGTTCTAATGAATGTTGCTTAATATGATTGCTTCTTGTCCCCAGTGACATTGTTAGTTCATTCCAGCGTGTGAATCCAATTACATTGTGTTTTCCAAACTGCTGATATTGCATTACTATCCTAAACATGAGACCTGATGTTTCCACAAGTTTGGGAGGGGGAGCGGGGGCCTCAGTTAAAGGATAGCCCAAAAGAGCCTGGAATTACTCAAGAACTGTTTCTGTGACCATAAAGCTGTAATCAAGGGATTATGTCATCCATCCCTGAAATTAAACTGGAATTATATATATATAATTATATTAACTGGAAAGTTAAATCTTTAATGTTTCTAAAATGATGTTAGATAACTGGAATAAATGTTGCATTGGATTTTGCATATTTTTTACATTTACTCTTTCACAAGTCATACTTGATTGTAAGTTAACAGTGGTTTGGAACACATGGCTGCAGTGCCAACAATCTGGCTTCTGGCAGAAGAACCAGCCTGGGTGGGGCAAAGTGTATAGTTTCAGAGCATTATCAGAAAGAAAAGCCAGTAAATTACTTCAGAGTACATCATAGCTGGGAAATCCTGATGAAGGGTTACTATAAATAGGAATTAAGTTGGTAGCACAAAATTAGATTATATGTTAACACTTATAAGCCCCATGGATTCAATGGTTTACCCTAGTTGGGACTAGCAAACAGGTTTATGGCATTATGTTTGACAGAGTTTATTTCCATCTAGTTGCCATCTAAGGTGGAAATTCAAAGTCTTGAATATCAACCAAAGTCTTGAATTTCAAAGTCATGATAAATTTGTTGCTTGATTTGGAGCTATTTGAAATGAAATGTAATATGGTTTATATGTTGGACACTGGAATTGAAATTCTGGACTGCTGCTCAATTCTAAACTTGTAAACAATTTCAGATATGGATTACAGTTCAAAGATTCCATAAACCAAAGGAGGGAAAAGCAGGAGAAAAATAAGTATTTAAATAAATATATTGTTGTAAACATAGATCAGAAGAAAATAAAATTTAGACATAAAAATTTGTAGAAGTATAACTAATATTATAAAATAAAAAATATATATTAAAACAACTGGAATGTTATTGGTGATTTACATGTGCATAAAGGAAATCATTTCAGTCTTGGTACCACACTGCTTTCATTAATAAGGTGTTCATTCCATTCTTTAAATTATATTTTTAAAACATTTTCACTTTTTTTTTTTTTGCCTTTCCTTGCTTTCTATAATGGAGGAACACAAATACATCAAATCCAGAAAATAAAAATGTCTGTTTACAGTTCAAACTGAGATATGATTGTTTTAAAAGCCACCATGAAAATAAAACAAACAACAATAAAGCACCTTGGACTCACAAACTTCTTCCAACAGGTTTAATGTCAGAAAGAAAAGGAAATTATCTTTTCAACCTCTATTTTAAAGAAGCAGATCCTGCATACCACAAAGTGTTACAAACCTGTCTCTATCTATTAAGAGTTGGTGTGCTGCTAAGGTTTCCCCTGGAAAACAGATTTCACCAGCACACCTGTTACAATAAAGGCTAGGGTTTTTTTTTTCAGTAAAGGGGGTTAGAAAAATCATAATTTTCATGGCATAATTGCTAGTCTAAATTGTCTGTTTGGGAAAAAATACTGAAGCAGAGACCTAGTGCTTTCAGAAGACAGATTAAGAGGTAAGACTGCAGTTTCAGTGAATAATAGCTGTAATGTTTTTAAAAGTGTTTCTAAATAGAAAAATCCCCCAGTATCTGCCATTAATTGTCTGAGGAAGATAACACAAAAGTCTTTCGGCAGCCACAAACATCTTTTTAACCTGCATTGACTTTACTGATTTATTCTGTTTCTTCTTTGGTGTCCATATTTTTCTTTGAATGTGTGTGCATCACTGATTGGCAATACATACATGAGGAAAGAATCTATTTTTTTACTCAAACAAACTGATGCATCGCTTTAGTGATGAGCTCCAAAACGCAAGAAGAAGAAGAAGAAGAAGAAGAAGAAGAAGAAGAAGAAGAAGAAGAAGAAGAAGAAGAAGAAGAAGAAGAAGAAGAAGAAGAAGAAGAAGAAGAAGAAGAAGAAGAAGAAGAAGAAGAAGAAGAAGAATTTATTTTAACTTGCCCTGACTGTTTCTTTCAGTTATCCAATATGCTGAAATGGCTTTGAACAGGCCAAAGATGGGTGTCACAACAACAAAAAAAAAGGAGGGGCCTTCTGATGGGGTTCAAAAAGCACTTACCATGATGGTGAACCTTGGCACACCAGCTGTTCTTGAACTTCAATTCCCAAGAGCCCTGATAATCAGGAGTGCTAACTTGAACTTCTGGTAATTGAAATCCAAGAACACCAGGAGTGCCAAAGTTCACCATAATGGACTGTTAGGGGATAGGCAGGACACTCCAACATCCAAAAAAGTTTTTGATATACTTACTAGGAGCAACTCCCGAGAAATCCAGCAAGTGGTCTATGTGTCCTGTATGGACTACTCTAAATCAGCTTAGATTTGTTATACTCTGTCACCTGCAAAAAACCTCATAGTGATAGTGCACAATGGAAAAATCAGCTTTTCAGATGCAGTAATGGAAACGTGTTCATTATACAGTCAAACCTCGCATAAAGGGCGCCTCGCTTAAAGAGTAACTCGCTTAAAGAGCAGAATTTTCTCTGAATGTTCGCTTTGCTTAACAAATAAAACCAACCTAAAACTCGCTTAACAAATAAATCAGGGTTCGCAATCCCCCCTACAATGGGTCAGTTACAATGGTGTTTTGCTTAAAGAGCAAACTTGCTTAAAGAGCAATCCTGTAGAACACATTATGCTCTTTAAGCGAGGTACAACTGTATAATCAGTGAAATGCTGTTTCTCACCAGCCCATCAATTTCCTCCACTTGTCAATTATAGATGAATTGGAATTTCCTTGTTAAAAAAATGGGTGGTCTAGCAGACATTGTTGTCATATTATTATTAATATCCCAGAAAGAAAGCTCTTTAATATAAATCTGCTCAATGTTATTAATGTCCATGCAGAGGCGCACACTAAAAAGTGCCCTTATAATGGTCATTAGTAATCTACTTATAGATATTTTACTACGAAGGAGAAAACTGATCCATAATAATATTGCTTTAGATTGTTATTTGCAACTATCTTGAACACCAGTAAAATAGATACACATTTGAGTGTTTGGTATGGATACCAGGCATTTTCAGTGGAAAAACAGCAGCTTTTGTTAAATCCACCTTCTTCCAACTTTGGTGGATTGCTCTACTGCACTCCTACCTGGATATGAAGTCCCTGACAATGTTGGTTCATACCTTGGTAATCTTAAGAATCAATTACAGTACTGTAATGCTCCCTACTTGTAATTCTCTGTTTTTGAAGGTGGTATGGAAGCTTCAGCAAGTCCCGAATGCATTGGCCAGACTGCTTATGACAACAAGATTCTCCTGCACTGGCTCCCTTTTGGTTTCCGTGCCAGGCTCAAGGTACTGGTTTTAGTGCATAAAGCCCTCGATGGTTTGGGACCTCCAAACTATGGCTCATGGGCCAGATCTGGCCCCTGATGCCAATTCATCCAGCCCACACCACCCTCATTGTTCCCAGAAGTGGAAGTAAAATTCACCTGTACAGGCGTATTTTACTTCTGCTTCCAGGGGTCAGATCCAACCCACAGGCCATAGTCTGAGCACCCTTAGTTTAAACAGAGAAAATGGCAGCTTAAAATCTATCTCATCCTATTGCAAAACGGATTGCAAGGCGTGTTTTACTTGCACTTCTGGTGGGAGGAACCATGTGACCAGCCTACTGAACCATGTGACTGGCCCGCTGAGCCACATGACTGGCCTGTGGCCTGAAAAGTTTGGGCACCTGTGCTCTAGACCAACTCGTCCAAAGTTTTCTCTATCCATGTCACCCACTCCACTCAGTCCTTGTGGTTATGGATGCCTAAATCAATAAAAGTACAGAAGGTTATTACAAGGAACTTGGTTTTCTCAGTGCTAGCCCAATTGCTAGAGAACATTATTTCATTAGAGGTTAATCAGAGAACCCTTTTTTAGTTTAAAAAAAATGTTTAAAAACCCTGAGCTCTGCAAAGAAGCTTTCAGACATAATCTTTGCCACTTATGGTATTCCATTTTCTTGCCTGTTGTTTCATGGACTTTTTGCTGCTGCCTTCTATGTTGTTTTACTTAAAAGTGTTTTATTAGCAATAGCAATAGTGTTTCATGCACTTTCTGGGTGGTTCACAAGTTAATTTAAATTTTGCCCCCAACACGCTACTCATTTTGCCAATCTCAGAAGGATAGAAGGCTGAGTGAACCTTGAATCCCATCATGATTGAACTCGCAACCTTTTAGCTGCAGCATTGCAGTTTAACCACTGCACCACCAAGGCTCATTATTATTGTGTTGTTAAATTTTAAGTTGATTTTTTCATTGTTTTTGTTTGTATATGTGAAACACTGTGTGTAGCAAATTTTTTACTTGATAGGCAGTATATTAAATAAATAAATAAATGTGAGTCTTATCTTTACCTCCAGTCTCCATATAATAATGATATGCTTTTTGTCTCTTATCACACTTTCTATCCCAGCTTCAAAATCTTCATGCTTCCTGGAGAAAATTTACAGAGAGCCTAGTTCATAAATTTAGCATTTATTCATAAATGTTCAAAATATGTATTGTTTTAGAGAGAGAGACCATTGATTGAAAAAACATTGAGATACAAATATGCAAATGGGGTCAATAGTCAGATCTCCTGCTGGGACAAGAAAATACTGACTATTATACTAGGAAAATTGCATATTTTGTTAAAGAAAGAACGATATAGGAAATGTCCCTTACTTACTGTTCCATACTGAGTATTTCTCACTGCTATAAAATCCTAAGGAAAAAATATGGTTGGGTGACTGTAGAGACCAAAGCTCTAGATTTTCAGTCGCAGTCTAGGGTAGCCATGCTTCAAACAACTGTAACATTTGTTTTAGACAACCCTCCTTACAATTCAGCTTTCTGATATTGTAGCAATGTTGAATGGACTGGTTTTTACTCACTCTACAGCATATTTCAGATATAAAATTTGGATTTAAAACCAATGCAAAAAACAAGTGAACTCAATGATTTCATATCCTGTTAGTAGCCATATTTTATTTGACAGGCCTGCACCTGGACAGTTATTCTTATAATTTTCTGATAACAGTGTTATCAGTGTTAACAGTGTTCTGTTTCTGATAGACTTTAAAGAACACACAGAACCTCTGTGTTAACTCAATAGTTTACATTTATTGAACTCCACTCTCTGCAGCCCATTCCTCCAACAGTCTGATAAAAACCTGATTTCTCATTTCCAAACTCAAATACATTTCATTTCATCTGTATATTTATTTTACTTCCCAGGAAATGTCAAGCAAATTTTAAAATTCTATTACCCTCTTCTGACTTGACTGCATGCTAGTAAAGGTCTCAATGCTGCTTTAAATTCAAAGAAAGAGAGTGGTAAGTAGGTAATTCAACATCTGGTTTCCTCTCTCTTTTCTCCCATTAAGTGTGGAGCAGAGTGAAAGACTTCACCTTCTTGGGATCTAAGATTACTGCAGACTGTGACTGCAGCCATGAAATAAAAAGATGCTTACTTCTTGGGAGGCAAGCTATGGCAAACCTAGGCAGCATAATAAAAAGTAGAGACATCATCCTGCCAATAAAAGTCCGCATAGTCAAAGCAATGGTCTTCCAATAGAGAAGGAGGAACACCTGCAAGGCCACCGGCTGGCTACAAGAGCTCCGCAATGGCCGCTCTCACCTCTGGACTTTTCCCTCAGCCAACCCTGGCCCTGAGGGAAGGAGGAACACCTGTGAGGCCACTGGCTGGCAACAAAAGCTCCGCCCTGGCCGCCCCTGGCTGGAGCTTCAAAAGCTGCCATGGTGACAGGACTTTCTCACCTCCACCGCCACCCAGGAGTCATCAGTGGCTGGGTGGAGAGGCTGCAATGGCAACCGGTCCCAGGACTCTTTCCACCTGCACCCAGAACCCAACCCCTGGCCAGGGCTTCAAAAGCTGCTATGGCAGCAGGACTTCCTTGCTGCCGCCGCTCAGGAACCTCCTGTGGCTGGGCAGAGGAGCCGCCACAGCAACCAGCCACAGGGGACCTTCTCCACCTGCACCCAGGCCCCTGCCCATGGCCAGGGGCTTTAAAGGCCACCTTGGCATTGGGTGTTGGGATTTTTTGCCACAGCCGCCCCTGGACTAATTTGTGGCTGGGGTAGATAGGCTGCCACCACCACCACCACTCCTGGACTCTTGCCTGTGCTTGCCCAGCCTTTTTGTAAAATTTTTCCTTTATAAAGCTGGGTGCACTTCTCAGAGGAAGAAACATCAGGGCCCAGCTGATTCCAGCCCCACCCTCTGAGGCCAGGAGTGAAAAAGCTGGGTGCAGTTCTAGGAGAAAAAAAAACAACAGGCCCCAGCTGATTCCAGTACCATCCTCCTCTGGCCAGTCTGACTGTTATGTTTGCTAGACTTTTTCTAGGCTGGGGTTTTGTGGCAGCACCTACATGTCAGATGGACACATTGCCCTTCTCCTTTCCCTTGGACAGAAGGAAGGGGAGTAGTCGGTTGGTGGCCACCAGCTTAATGGGTAGGATCCAGGGTGAGTGGGGTGGGGATGCCTTTTTGTAACTTTTTTTTCTTTGTAAGACTGTGTAATGTTCCTATGGTTTTTGTAATATTTTTGTAACTTTATGACGTATATTTGGGTTTTATCTTACTGTACTGTATTTTATGATATTCTATTGTTTGAATTATTGATGTATGATATTTCATTGTGTTGTGACATTGTATTGTTCTATTGAATTGTTGCACTGTGTTTGATTGTGTGTTGTGAGCCGCCCTGAGTCGGTTTTCGCTGAATAGGGCGGCATATAAGTTTAATAATAATAATAATAATAATAATAATAATAATAATAATAATAATAATAATAATAATAATAATAATAATAATAATAATAATAATTATTATTATTATTATTATTATTATTATTATTATTATTATTATTATTATTATTATTATTATTATTATTGAATTAGATTTATATGCCCCTCTACTCACCTCACTGAGGCAGCTCAGAGGGGCTCACATAACATAAACATATACAGTATCACAATCTCAAATATAAATACAGCATAATATAAAAATATAACAACAGATGCAGCACAGATAACACAATCAATAAATTTTACATAAAAGAAAAAACAATACAATAAAATACAGTGTAAAAATACAATACAGTCAAGAGAGACAGCAAGGTCTTTATGGCTGAGCTAGCTGGTTGGTTTGGTGAAAACCAACTCAGGGTGGCTCACAACTGTTATGTTTGCTAGACTTTTTCTAGGCTGGGGTTTTGTGGCAGCACCTACATGTCAGATGGACACATTGCCCTTCTCCTTTCCCTTGGACAGAAATTAATTATTAATTAATTAATATAGACAGGCTATGGAGGATGGTAGATAACAGAGGAGTCTGGTGTGCAATGGTCCATGGGGTTGCAAAGGGTCAATTATGCGACTGAATAACAAGAGTGGAAGAGGTCCAGCAGGAACAGTGCCAAACTTTGCATCTTCCATTGTTTTGTTTTACCCCTTGTGGTTGCCAGGTTTCCAATATTCTAATGTGTGTAACTCACACGTCAGAGATTTTGAGCTGATGACTTCCATTGCCACTGAACTATCAAACCTTACAAATCTACATGTATTCATAAGCAAGTCCCAACTTTTACAAGTTACAGAAGCCCTGTGTTTCTCTGTGTCCATCCACTAAAAACACTCTCCCTCCCACCCTCCCACCCATACACAATGCAAAGAATGTACACTTTATATTACGTCCAAGTTTTGTGGTAGATAAATTAAAATAACTTTTTATTTTATAGCACTGCTGCTGAAAATAGTGCTAGCCTTCTGTCATGCAGGAATGAAAAACCTTGCTGCAGTTCATTTTTCATTTTCCCCCCCAGCCAGGTGCTTTCATGTGTTGAGATAACCTTTTAAATTGAGAATAAGAAAAATTGCAGACACTCATTCCATCCTTCCTGTAGTATAATGGAGTTAAGGTACCAAACTAGAACTCAAAAGATGTAAGTTCAAATCTACACATGGCCGTGATGTTCATTGAATGACCTGAGGTTAGTCACTATCCCTCCCAGCCTGACCTAGTTTTTATTAAACAAATGTGATGAGGAAAAAGAGCCATGAATTCATCTTTAGTTCAATGGAGAAATAATGGGATAGAAACCTAATATATAAATAATTAGGCTTTTATACTTGGCTGATACTTTGCTCCCACTGAATTAAACAAACTAGATGGAAGCCCTAGAATGGGGTTAAGAATACCATAGCTAGGCAATAAGGAGATCCATATACCAAAATATTAAATGGCCATTGCCATCTCTCAGCAGCTCGTGGGAGGATAAACTCCTGTACCTTAATCTTCTCTTGAATATAAAACAATATAGATAAACTGTATGGCCTTTCTTTATTGCATTTAATATTACGTTTTTTAAAAAAAAATCATTGCATTTCTAGCAATTGTGTTAGAACAGTATGACATAAATGTTTGTAAAAATAAAAGAGAAAGCACCTGTATTTGGATAGTCTGCCTTCATACAGCAATCTAATACAATTTAAACTGGACTGTTACAGTATTCTTTATGTGGGTTCATCTCAATGGTTTTGCTCTTGACATATGTTCAGAAAGTGTAAGTATAGATTGCTCAGAGCATATTAGTTCAATACCTTTTTGTTATTATTTAATGGTTTAAGATCCAGGGTATCTGAGGGTCAGTTTACTTCCAAATTATTCTTACTTCGAAGTGAGATCTTCAGAGGAAGCAGCATCCTGTCTCTTGCCTCTATTCTCGGGGATGGTGTCTAGACTGTAAAACTTACTCAAGAGGTGTGTTTGTTTCCTCTTTATGGATGGGTTAAACCCCATTGTTATTCTCATCCAGATCCACATAAGCACTACAACTTATATAACTTTCAAAAAAGTTTCAGATTCAATAGATTTCTTCCATTGGAACTGACAGTTGGATTCAGCTTATTTCTGTTGAGTTTTCTATAAATATTAGCATATGTGTATCTGTATCCTAGAAGGGATTGTGGTGACTTAGTGGTTAAGATGCTGAACTTGATGACTGGAAAGTTGGCAGGTCAGCAGTTTGAGAACCAAGGACTGCATGACAGCCTGAGTTCCCGTCTCTGTGCCAGCTCCTGCCATCCTAGCAGTTCACAAGCAAGAAATTGCAAGTAGATAATCAGGTACCACTTTGGTGGGAAGGTAAACATCATTCTGTGTGGTCCAGTCTCTAGTCATGCCTGCCACATGTCCACAGAAACATCTGCAAACACAGACAGTGCTGGCTCTTTGGCTATAAATAGTGATGAGCACTGAACCCTAGAGTCAGATTCAATGGTTTTTGAGTAAGGGTGACCTTTACCTTTATTGTCCATATTCTTATCTGTACAGTCAAACCTTGCATAAAGAGTGTCTCGCTTAAAGAGCAGAATTTTCTCTGAATGTTCACTTCGCTTAACAAATAAAACCAACCAAAAACTCACTTATTTATTATTTATTTATTTATTAAATTTAATACCCTGCCCCAATCGGGGGGACCCGACTTAACAAATAAATCAGGGTTCACAATCCCCTCCACAATGGTGTTTCGCTTAAAGAGCAAACTCGCTTAAAGAGCAATCCTGTGGAACGCATTATGCTGTTTAAACAAGGTACAACTGTATCTTCTCTTTTCCCCTTCTAATTAACAACTGTTCAGAATCATTGTTGTTGATATTATTGAATTCTATTTATGTATTTGTTTTGTCATTATATTATATGGGTTTTTATTTACACTTTTACCCTGCTTGATGCAGCTTTGGTAGGTTTCAATTTAGATGTAGAAAATTAATAAATAAATGAATAGATAAATAAACCCTATACTAATGATTCCTCATCCAGAATGGTCTGCACAAAGAACTTTACATCTGGACCAGGGTGGGAAAGTTGTCCATCTTAATTAATTACTATCTTTAATTCTCTTACACAGCAATGTGTGACATATCCAGAAAGATACACTTAGCCTTAGGACAATAAGCCTGGGTTTTTAACTTGTAATATGATTTGAGGGAGAAATAACATCCTCAACATGCTATAAATAATATGAGGCCCTTGCCTAACCATATGTGTTCTGCTATATGTTCATAATTCAAGTTTTAATCAAATGTGACAGAGAGTAAAATGATGTGGTGCTGCTGAAGCTGTAAAAACCAATCCTGACTTGTTCCTGCTGTCAGTCTTAGTAATAGAATAATTATTAAGTAATTTTAAGAGAGTGAAATGGAAAGAACACCTATATCTTGGAAGATGAAAATCTAATGTCAAAGAGCAAGAAGTTTTGCTGTCTGAGGCGAAAGACAAAATGCATCCCCTCAACCAGATGGAGAGGGAACATTCCCTTCCCTTCAGTAAGGAAATGGCTCAGTGGTTAAGAAGCTTGCCTTGTTAGCTGGAAGGCTGGCAAATCAGCAGTTCGAAACCCAGGTACTACATAATGGACTGAGTGCCCGTCTCTGTCCCAGCTCTTGGGGATGTGAAAGGAGCTTCATTTGAGTGTTCCCTGAGTGGAGTCTCTCACTCAAAAATCCTTTCAACCCAGAATAATTTCTGACACAAAATTATTATTATAGTCAGGAAGAGGCAAGAGAGGCCATTGACACTATGGAGTCCCTACACTCTGGCTTTGGGGTTGTAGGGTTGGGCTTTTAAGGCTTGCCCCATGACAAAGCCAGCCTCTTTCATTCAGTGCATTTGACAGGCCCTGTCTCCCTGCCTGCCCTGTAGTGATGTTTTGGTCACCTTATGGGGCTGGGTAGGAATTTTGGGCTCAAATGACCCGACTGGCATATTTGGAGAATGGGACCCAGGTGATTTTTGCCTTTCCCATTCTGATTCTTGTAGGACTCGATGGGCAGATTTGTGTGGTGTGGTGTTAATTTGGCAGGTAAATGTGGGGAGGGTGAGCCCCACAGAGTGCTATTTCGTGACTGGGTTCCCTGAATGGATACTGTAAATCATGTGATCCAGGTATACAAGTGGGGTGGCCTTCTGAGGCAGCCTTGGGATACACATAACCTCAATTCATGTGAATCAGGATGGAGATGAGCCTCAGGATGCCCAGCATGGCCCAGAGGCTAGGAACTCACCTGGTCTGAGCTGGAGAAAGGCTTGATGGACCACCTGTGCTGACCCCAGATTTTATGTGCTATCTTAGACATGCACCAATGTTTATGGATTTAAATATTTGAAAAAGTTATGGCCCAAATTTTAATCACACTTATTGTGTCTTGCCTCTTTATTTTCTGGTAAGGTAAAGATAAAGGTCACCCTTGCTCAAAAGTCAGTTGTATCTAGCTCTAGGGTTCAGTGCTCATCTCTGTTTATAGCCAAAGAGCCAATGCTGTCTGCATTTGCAGACATTTCTGTGGACATGTGGCAGGCATGCCTAGACACCAAAGTGCACAGAATGCTATTTACCATCCCACCAAAGTGATACCTATTTATCTACTTGCAATTTCTTGTTTTTGAACTTCTAGTTTGGCAGGAGCTGGGACAGAGATGGGAGCTCATTCTGTCATGCAGTACTCAGGTTTTGAACTGCTGACTTTCTGCCTCCCAATCAGCATCTTAAACACTTGAGCCACTACAGTCCTTATTTGCTGGTAATGAGGCAAAACTTTGCTATTCATATACATACAGCTAAGGAGTCTATAGTAAGAGCAAAATATCTGTCCTCCCTCCTGTAGTTAACATAAAGCAAATGAACTTTGGTTACAAACTTTGATGTGCTGTGTAACACAAAGAATAGAATCAGAGGAAACAACATTTTTTTAAAGCTCCTTTGAAATTATCAGCCAGTATATGCTCAGAATTGGGGGAGCTGAAAGCTTCATGGATTGCATAAACTGATGCAAGGTTTGAGAAAGGGTCAGACAATTGCCTGTAAGCATCATGTTTGCCGTGGTGCAAAGCTTTATGAAGCATGGAGGAAAAACATTCATTACAGAATTTGATCAACAGTACTTCAGAATAGTGAAACTGTGCACATACATTAGCACACCATTTAAATAGGAAAACAAGTCCTTGAATAATGTACAGCTTTTGTTAGGACCACTAAATTCTTGTACACAACATTTCTAATGCAACAGCTTTCCTCAAATGCAACTGTTGGAGAGTGTTTCGTCTATCTTGCAGAGAGAAAATATTGTGTACAGTAATGGACAGCCAACCTATTTGGAAGGCAGACTATTCACAAATGGCTCCAACTCATTTCAGCAGGAATTATTTCCAAGTGTAGATGCTTAGAACTAGAAATAATGGCTCAGACTCTAAGATTAAGTTTGCAGAAGGCAAACTAGCAATTTTAGCACTTTGAGGGCATGAAAGGAGCCTCATTTGGGCATCCCCTGAGTGGAGTTTCCCTAGCAAAAATCCTGTCTACCCAAAATAATTTATGACATGTAATTATTATTATCACCTAAAACATAATTGCCTCCTAGTCCCCTGACTCATAGAAGTGACCCTCTCAAACTGAAGGAAAATTAGGTATTCCCCTGGAAAAAGAAACACCAAGTGAACAAGGCCAGGAGATATTGCAGTTTATCCCCTGATAATTTGAATATAAACAATTTTTAAAAAAGAAGCAAAAAGACAAACTGTTAATACTGGCTTTTCTCACCATTTGCTTTCAGAGCTATTAAAAATAAAATATGAGGGGAGGGGCAGGAAGAAAAGAAAAGAACCATAAGAACATAAGGCACAGACTAACATGGCTACTATTCCAAAAAATTCAAGAACATAAGGCAATCTGTTTCCATTGCAGTTAACCAACTGGCCATGGAAAACCCAACAGAAGATCATGGTATATGATTCCTCATAACAACCAATGTGATAAAATGTTCTCTTTCCATAGGGATGAAACAATGCAAATGAGAAGCAAGCAGGAAGGACATCAGCCCCATCAACTAGATGAAAATCTTAATGGCTCTGATACTGTAGAAAATATGTCAACATTACCACTACTGTAAATTCCTTTTTTAAGGTATTGTTTTGAAATGTTTATTTTCCAGGACTGGGAATTTCAAGTCCTGTAAAGCAAAGGTTCGCAACCTATGGCCTTTGTGCTGGACCCAGCCCCCAATGCCATTTCATCCAGCCCACAGAGATACACCCGGAAGTGGAAGAGGATACTGTTTCAACAGCCATAAACATGCCTGCATATATGCAAACATGTTCATGCATGTGCAAATGCACCTGACAGTTTATGGCAGCATTTGCGGCAGGAGGAAACCACGTATCTGGCCCACTCAGCTATCTGAGGGGGAATTTTCCAGCCTATGACGTGAAATGGTTGAGAACCCCTGCTGTAAAGCATGTGCAGGAGCTGAAATTGTCTGACACAAATTTCTGTGTATTGTCATTCTTGATTTCTAATTTATGTCCATTAATTCTTTTGCACAGAGATTGACTTGTGTGTCCTATGTTGAGTTCAAAGGGGCATTATTTGCAAAGAATAGCCTAGAAACAGCCTGAGGAAGACGATGCCAAGGCCTAGCAGTGGCTGAGAATATCGCTCCCTCCTCTGGGCCCACAACAACGGCCTGAGGAAGAAGATGCCAAAGCCTAGCAGTGGCTGGGGACCTTGCCCACTCCTCTGGGACCACAACAATGGCCTGACGGGAGTTAGTTTGTGTTCTGGTTTGGTTGTTTTATGTGGTTGCATTTTATAATTTTTATTGTACAGTTGTTGTTTTGACTGTAAGCCACCCTGAGTCGCCTCGGCCATTGGGCAGCAATATAAATATAAATAAATAAATAAATAAATAAATAAAATAGATCACATTAGCAGAGGAGCAAGCATGTAACTGTATTGCTAGAGTAGATGTGGAGATAGAGCTGGTATCTCGGTTTGTAGCATCTCTATATCAGTGTTGTGAATGTCAGACTGAAGAATGTCCTGAGGAGAATGCAGCTTAGGAGAGTGAAGTATTCCAGCCAAGGACAGGTTGAATATGTATGAGTGTTCTATGATGTGGGCTGAAGGTGACAACTAATAGTGTTCAGTTTGGGATATATCAAACTCCTGACTATTTATTTAATGATGTAGTAATTAGTTTCTGTTCTACTTCTTAATATATCTGAGTAATATTGCCTATACTGTTAGGTATCATTGAAGATATTGGGTACAATTAAGTACATTTTAAAAGAAAAATTCAGAGCATGTTAAAAGCGATATATTAATAATGATCCTAAAAAGCCAGTCATATCCGACTCTAGGGTTCAATGCTCGTCTCTGTTTCATAGCCGAAGAGCCAGTGCTGTCTTCTTTTGCAGATGTTTCTGTGCTCGAGTGGCAAGCATGACTAGATACCAGAGCACACAGAACACTGTTTACCTTCCCACCAAAGTGGTCCCTATTTATCTACTTGCAATTTCTTGCTTTCAAACTGCTAGGTTGACAGGAGTTGGGACAGAGACAGGAGCTCATTCCGTCCTGCAGTATTCGAGTATCAAACTGCTGACCTGCCGCCTTCCAGTCAGTATCTTAGCCACTTAAGCTAACAAAGCACTTATTTAATTATGAGAAACATCAAGAAGTTACTTTTAAAAGAAGGGTTTCCTAGGTCTGATCAGAAGATCTCCAGAGGCTGAGTAAGCTCAAACCCTAGAAGACTAAAACGATTTGAAGACAGGACAAAAGCCTTCAAGCAAAATACAGTTCTAGTTTCAAATGCATGACTTAATTGATTTCAAGGCTGGTACTGGTAACCCTCATTTGGAATCCCTGCTCTTTCATCAGTTTTAAATTAGCCCATTAACATAACAGCAAACAGCTATTTGTATAGAATGTGTTTATTTTTTCAATGGCAAGGACTGCAAAGAGAGATCAGAGTGGAACTGTGCAGCTGGGAGAAGCAGCTGGGACAGCAAAGAAGAGAGACATGGCAGGCACATTACCAACCACACACATACCCACAAACACACATTTCTATTATTTCGAATAGATTCACAATGATAGTGCAGGCATTCTCCAGACAGGTTAGGAAGTCAGCATGCCCTCTCTTTGCTTCACAATGCCAGCAAGAGAAGCCGGAGTGGCTGACTCAAGTGTGAAGTAATTGGGTTTTTTGCTTTCTGTTTTATGTTTCATTTTCAAGCACATTAGTTGCCAAATTAAAAGTCTTGGCAGGTGATTAAATGAGAAGTCTGAGGTCATACTTAGCAAAGCAAATCTCTGCCTTGGGCAGCATTTCAGTTAGAAAGGGAGAGAAATGTAGAAGCAAATAACAGTAAAGATGTGCCATTTTACCCTAACAGGAGAACTGCTGTGCTGTTCTGAAAGTAAAGAGCAGCATTCAGAGTAGCTATTTTGAATTAAGGATGTGAAAATGTCCCACCATTTTCTCAGTGAGTCAGAGTGTCTTGACAAAGTGGGACAGCACATGGAAGAATCTCTGTGCCCACAACATTTATAAGCACAAGAATGAAACAAAGAATCCCCCCTGTAGATTTCAGCATTTCATGCAAAATGTGGCAATGTTAAGTCAGTGCCTTTTCTCTAAGTAGTACAGGTAACTGTCTCCCTTGCTCAAAAACCAGATTCTATAGGGCTGTGCTCATCCCCCTTTACAGCCAAAGGGCCAGTGCTGTCTGTGTCTGCAGACATTTTTGTGGTCATGGAATACTGTTATCTTTCCTGCTGAAGTGGTACCTATTTATCTACTTGCAGTTTCTTGCTTTTGAACTGCTAGGTTGGCAGGAGCTAAGACAAAGACGGAACTCACTCCGTCATACAGTACTCAGGTCTTAAACTGCTGACCAGCTGACCTTCCAGTCGTCAAGTTTAACATCTTAACCACTAAACCACCACAGTCCAGATGCACAAAATAGGTAAGTGCAAGCTGGCTAACAACAACAGCTCCAAAAATTCATCCAGTGTGACTATGCAAAATGCTGTATTTTCAGTGGTGGGTTGTTAAATTTTCTGCTACCCCACCATGACGTCATTACGTCGTGGGTGTAGCCAATGTCATGATGTCATGACATCATGATGTCATGGGCAGAGCAAAATAATAATAATAATAAATGTCTGCGCATGCATCAAACCTCCATTTGATGCATGTGCAGTTCTTTTTTTAGTATGCATGTGTCAAACCTCTATTTGACGCATGCGCACTAAAAGCATAGAACTGTGCATGCTTCAAATGGAGAGATGCCGGATAGGCAAACGAACTGGTCACCCAGGGGTTTAACACCCCCCCCCCCCAGCGACCCCTCCTGATGGGATGCTACCGGTTCAGGCGAACCGGTCCGAGCCAGTAACATCCCATAACTGTGTATTTTCTATTAATGTACATTTTTAAATCAATGCATAAAATTAAGTTTTCAAATTTGCAAAACCTCTTAGAAACTGATCAAAAAATTATTTTTCACATTTTCACAATAGAAAGAAAAGTTCTTGCCATATGGAGAGAGGTCATGATTGATCCCTTTATAGAGAAGCATCTATGCTTCTATTATGCATGAAGGCTATTCTAGTCAAGACATTTCAACTATTTTTTTCATGCATATGTTTACCCCCACAGTGAGTCACTTTCAACAAATCATTCTTTCTCCCTTTCTTAATTAAATGGCAGTCCTATTAAATCATGGCCTCCTCTGTCCTCTCCCTGATGATAAGTCAAGGGGGAAATGGGGTCATGAACATTTTCTCTCTAAACTATATAGTCTGTGTGAGCAGAAGAGCTGTTTCCTGTAGATCTGCTGCTGATGCAAAGGCAAGCATGCCAATTTCCGAAGGATGGATGAAAAGAATCATTAGAGCTTAACATGCATTTTGTTGTCTTGGGTTGCAATGTAGAGAATGCTGTCAACATTTCTTTTTCTGTCCCCTCCTCCATCTGTCTTTTAGTCCTAATGACAAAGCATTCCTACTAAACTGTGTTCATGTATTAAGTTGGAACCCATGGATTCCAAGCAAGAATCCTGTCTTTCAGGAACTGGGAACCATTTCATACCTTAAATGTTCTATTCACATTCAGAATCAGGAGTGTTGTCCTTGAAAATGTGTACTGTACTCTGTATTTCATCACCTTTACTTGCATATTGAAAATTCCCCTTTAAAATATACTAATCATTCATTTCATGTTTTGTTCATTGCAATGTGACCTAAAGCACATCACTTATTGCAAAAACAGCCTTATTTTTTAAGTAGCTGAAAGCCATTGTTAATACGGGTCATGGGGATTAACGGCAGAAAACTCAGCCAGATAGCCATAACAGAATGTGCAGCTATAAGGTTTTGATTATTCTAATTTTCCAAATTCAGACTCAAAGCTTTCCTTATTTTATGAGTAGGTAAGTAACAGGTTGAGTCAAGCTGAGAAAAACCCAATGTCTATCAAGTGACTTCATAAATCCATTATCTTCTGTATTTCCTATCTTCAAGTTTATGAGGGCTGTGACCAAAAAGCACAACACCCATCCATAACATGGAGGGTGTTAGTGAACTTGTTGGACCAATATTTATCCCTTCTCCTTCCTTAAGAGAAAGAAGGATGAGTGGAAGTCTGAAAAGCAGCCCAACAAGGATCAAGAATGCTCAGTATAGCCTCAAAAGAAGACAAATTGTTGTGAGGTAAGGAGAGAAAACTATGGGTGGGTGGGAATCTTGACAATAGCAGCAATAACAGTAATCTGGGGTTTTTTAGGGGCAATTTACAGCATTTTAGGTTCTGTATAGCAATTTCTACTTGTATAGCAATTTCTACTTGTTCTTTTACAAATGTTACTTAAAAAGAAGTCATGAGAGGGCACTGAGAGCCCTGTGATTAAGGTGTACACTCAGGAAACACCATGAGGCATCTCTGCGGAACAACCGCCATCCATTCATGTTAACTGCTGTGATCCAGTACTCATCAGACTCTGAAGATGACCTGGATCAGGAGGTACTTCCTGTGCCCAGCCCAGTTCTGCCTTCATCCGAACCTGAGAATGTCCTGAACCAGGAATCTCAGCCTGCTCCTGGCCCAACTCTGTTTCCAGAGGCAGATGACCTGTCAGATCAGAAGTCTCCCAACTGAGCTGCGCCTGCAGACAGAGCTCCTGCCCTTCCGGAAGAGCTTAAAAACCTGGCTGGCAGGACATGTGTGGGAATCCAAGAATGTGGGGTCCCATGTGGGGTGGCTAATCTAGAGGTAATCCACCTTCTCTGACCATACCTTAGATACTGTTTTAATTTTTATGAATTTTTATGAATTTTTTTTAAAAAATAAATATTGATATGTTTTTATCCTATGCTGTAAGCTGCCCAGAGTCGGGTTTCCCTGATTGGGGTGGGATAGCAAATATGAGTAGTAAAGTAAAGTAAAAGTAAAGTCTGACTCTGACAGTGATCAGCCCTCAGGCTGAGAAAGATGCAGAAAGGAGCTGTAGCTGAGATGCAAGCAAGCTAGAACTAGTTACCAGAGAAGGTTCCCAGCTGATAACGATTAGCTGGGAGGCTTTTAAGCAAACTTGTAGCAGCATTCCAGCATCAGTACAATTCTTCAGTGCAAAGACTGATGCCCTGTTTGACTTCGAATACCTCTTGAGGTTGTTCGCTGAGACCCTGACCTGCCTGTCTTAACCCTGACTTCTCTGTCAACCCTGACAATGCCCCTGGACATCCTTTGGACGAGATGCTTGCTTGAACTACCAGCAACCAGACCTCAACTTGCTCTTTGGACTTTGCTATTTGGACGCTCCTTGAATAGACTCTATGTGTAGTCCTGCCATGCAGCAGCCATACCCAGTGGGGTAGGTCAGCACATTAACAGAGTTTGAAAGAGCCACAGGGATGCTTCCCCAATTGAGCCAGCTTAGGCTGGGCTGGTGAGGCACAAGACTACACAGGGGCTAAGGACTTGCCTATCCAGCCAGACAGAGACCAAGGGGGTCCACCTGCTCTGGTACCAAGTCTCAGGCACTACTCTAGGCCCCACCACAGTAGAGATTGAATGAATTATACAAAGTTGTGGCCCAAATGTTAATCCGATTTTCCATGTCTTGACTATTTCTTTGCTGGGGGCAGGGGGCAGCCATTTCCAATAAAGGGATGACAATATTGTAATGGCTATGTACCTGTTTAGAAACTTGTCAGAAAAAAAAAAGATTTGAGAATCTCAATTCAACACCGCAAACATGGTGGATTTGAACTAAAACTTCTAAGAGCTATACGTGCAAGCCCTGGATGAGCAAATCTATCAGTTCTACTTTCTCGCCCATCCACATTTCTTTAAAATGATGTTTTGTCCCCAGACCTTATAATTCAATCTGTGAATTTTTTGGGAAGTATTGATTAAAATCAAGAGTGTCACTCATCCCTAATTTAAGAGATGACAGATGTTATACCATCTTAATTTCAAAGTTCTAATCTCCAAAAAGAGGTCCTGTTAAAAAAAAAAACCAAAAAAAAGTTGCTGCTATTGTGGCTCTCCTGTATTTGCATCTTGCCCAATGTTAGGGCCAGGATTTTTTTTGTAAATTCCCAGTTTTCCTTTATGTGAGGCTTGAGAAACAAAGGTTATACCAAGTAAACAGAGAGAATTTTCATGATTCATGTATCTAGGACAGTAAAGATTTAAAAATAAACCAGTGTTAAAGCAGTGGGAGTTTTTGTTGAATATTGTAGTACAGGGGTTCACAACTTACATTCTGTGGGCCAGATGCAGCCCATGGCATCATTTCATGTGCCGAGTTACCATTGCTGCCGCCGCCACTGGAAGCAGACACATTTACAACAGCCATAAATGCACTCGCAGCAGCCGTGGGGAAAACCATCTGTCTGTCCCCCTCAGCTGTTTGAGCAGGCATGGTTCAGCCCACAGCTTTAAAAGGTTGAGAACCCTGTTGTAATGCAACCCCAGCATACAGTGGGTGTTAGTACAATAATCATAGAGACCAAAATACTATCCTAAACTAAAGGAAGTTGTTTTATATTGTTTGTCCCTAAGTAACCAATTGGAAAGTTTCTGTCTTCCCGCCTCTAGGGGTCATCTGACCTATTTGCATGTATTAATACTTTGCATATTCTGGCCCTCTATGCCTATTTGGGCTCCTCCAATTTGTGGGCCACATGGCAGACCAAAAAGACTCAAAAGACCTAAAGGTTTTAATTTTACTTATTTCTAAAGCAATTTCACCAAGAAACCTGAGCACATGTATATTTCTCTAATTGCGAGTACAGTAAATGATATTTTGTTCTTTCTCCAAGCAAGACAGTAACAATTGAAGCCAGCAGGGATCAGATTCATTTCACATTTGCCTGCAGGGAAAGCCACAGGGCTATCTATCAATGACTTTCCATTCATGCCTGCCCAGTGGCTATGTAAAAGAGCCAGCCTGAGAGTTCTCACCTCAGCCTCAGCTACAATAACTGTAAACCAAATGGTAGCAAAAGATCAGTTGCCAGAATTTTGGCTTACATTGACTTAAAGAAGACTAAAACTGTGCAACCCATAGTGAATGACTATCAAAGCAAGGGATGACACACACACACACACACACACACACACAATTTTCAAATGGGGGAAAAGACAGTAGCAATTGAAGCCAGCAGATATCAGATTCATTTCACATTTGCCTGCAGGGAAAGCCACAAGCAAAAGATCAGTTGCCAGAATTTTGGCTTACATTGACTTAAAGAAGACTAAAACTGTGCAACCCATAGTGAATGACTATCAAAGCAAGGGATGACAAACACATACACGCACAGAGAGAGTGAGAGAAAGAGAGAGAGAGAGAAGTCTGCAATATCCATTCTGCTATCAATCACAGCTTGTATCACATTCCATTAGTCTTTAATCTCTTGGCTTTACTAGACAAGACAGGTGTCTACACATCCCAGACTTTTAACCATGATTCAAGATAAAAGAGAAATCAATTGCTTCTTCAACAGACAATTCAAAAACAGTCACTACAGCAAGAGGTGATGACTCAATCTGTTCCCAAAAAGTTTAGTTATGGATAGAAAAAGAACATTGTATGCATATGTCTGTTTTTGCAGGGATCTATGCATAGAGCCCTTCTCAAAATGCACTAAGTTTGAGTGTGCATTTCTTATTACAAACATCAGATCCCAGCAATCATAGTAGTAATTTTAGGAACTAAATAAAATTCACAAAGCCAATATATTGAAACTCAGGAAGCTACTTATCACCATAATTTCATCCTGGTCTCCGAATATAATGAGTTAATGGGAAGGAACATGCATTTGATCAATCCATATGACTGCTTAATTGATTTGCTATCTACACTGAATGAGGCTCCTTTCTTTCTCTGATACATATGTTCATGCATTGTGATGGTCCTATTTCATGGACTAGTCACAACCAAGATAAATCACAGAGTCTCAATTAATTGCTGCAATGTAATCCTGTAGGGAACTGCTATGGCTGGAAAAGTGGCTGAATGACTTTGGGACAGAAGAAGAGATGCCTATCCAGGTGAAGGAAGCCAACCAATGCTGCATCAAACTGTCACAAGAAGATGAATGCACACACCACATACATTGGCATGAAACACTACTTTGTGCATAACCTGACCAAGAAATGATTCAGCAAGATGATCTACTGTCCCACCACAGAGATGACAGCAGATGTACTGACCAAACTTCTTCTGAAAAACTATTTTCCAGAACTTGCAAACCAAGATAGGACTTCAAAAGAATGGTTGTATGCAAGCTGAGAAGGAGTGTTGGGGTTCTATTTTCAACTTGGGTACGAGGTGCAGCCGCCGCCGCCAATGCATGCAGTTAAGAAAGCAGCATGTAATTCCAAGCACATTTTAAAAATTATCTTACAAATGTCTCAGAGTGAGTTATTGAGTGTGAATCCCTAATGAGAAAGGGGTGGACTCTGGGAGACCAGTAGCTATTCTCTTCTTTTGATCTTTTGATCTTGACTTGTGCGTCTAGAGTTAATTTTATGAGAAATTCAAAACTCTTCAATGGTATCACCTTAGTAATAATGTAAAGAATACTTGCTATTTTCTTCTGTAGATTTAGGCTATTCCAATTCAAGGTGACATCTCAATAAAGATTTCTAAAGCACCCAAGATTCTTCATCTCCAGCTGAGAGTGAGACAACAGATGTTATTTTTTCTCACCAGGGTTTCTATAATTACCACAAACTAGATCTGGCAACACCAAGCATCCTTTACCTTTGAAAAGCTCAGCAAACAGACTTGAATGCACAGAGAGAGAGAGAGAGAGAGAGAGAGAGAATGAATGTCTGATAGGGTTTTTTTTAACCACTGCATCTAATCTTGCCAATAAATTTGACTTTTGAAAGATCACGTACCAAAACATCAAGCATCATAATCATTTTGTGGAATAATTTTCTGGATCCTTGTCCCTATGTAGCAGGACTATAAATGAGCATCTCCAGAGCCAGACCTTCTAGTATGCAATACTGAGAGTTGTTCATTGAAGATTTAGAAATCACACAGTCTAACTACTTCAAATGTTTTGGTTTTTTAAATTACTTAGATCCTAATCCAGAGCATCTGGAAAGCTGACAAAAGGAGTTCCATTTGCTTGAATAGGCTTTGACCCTCTGGCAGACTGAGCAATACCATTTCTCTCAGTGGAACAGACGTGTGAGTATGATTCACCCTTTTCCACTGACAGAAGGTTGAGGACAAAATTATACAAATCAGTGCCCATCCACAGTGAGTACTTGAAGTTGGATTAGCTTCCATATGTTCTTCCCAGCTTTCCATCTCCAAATATTTACTATATTCATTTCTATAAACAATGAATATCAAAATCTTGTCTACTTAACTCCAAAAACACATTTCAAGGGGTGGCAGAGGGGACAAGGAATATGTGAACAGCAAAGGAACTTGTTGACAGCAGAGTATTGTTCCTAAGGGAACAATGGCAGCTGAAACCCTCAGTAATTTGAACAAAAGCAACAAAGGAGTGTCTTTAAAAATGACCACATTTAATATGGCATAACTTTATCCAACTTATATATAAAAATGAGTGTGAAGAGGGGAAAAGAAAAACATTCAGACCATATACACAAATAATATTCTTCATCGTAGCTAGTGACCAGAGTTTGGAATATTATTTTCATAGTAATTTAATGCTCTTTATTTAAATAATGATATATTAGTAACACATTGGTTTTAGTACTTTTTTTTTTCTTTTTACAGAAATAAAAATTGCTGCTTTGGCTGTAAAAGACCACAGGCTAATGCCCACTCTGGAAATTTTAGGAAGAAAGAGGAGATGTCTGTTGGTATAAGTGCCTGGACAGCACTGTCCTACTATGTTGCAAACTGGATATGGCCATTGTAGCTTTAAGGCTATTTGCAGAGAATGGCCAGATGCTGTGAGTCAACACAAAATCAACAAGCCTCTGAGCATATTAAGAGAGGCACATCTGAGTGGAGGCTTTGGCTTGCATTTTTGCCTGCCCTTGGCCTGATGTGCTGCTGTGTGCATTTGCAATTGGACGACTGCCAAGATTTATGCCTGAGTCTGAAAAGTGTTCAACTCAAGGACAAACTTCATTGGAACAGCTGAAGACCACTCATGTACCAAGAGAATTGCTTCACAGCTTCTTCCAGCTACTCTCAACCATGGAGCTGTTTGTAAACCAATGAGGTCTGCTCAGTGATGGACAGCAACAGGTTCACACCAGTTTGCCAGAACCGGTAGTAACTTTCCCCAGTGTCTCGGGGAACTGGTAGCAGCTTTGGGGGGGGGGGTTACCACCTTGGGGGCTTACCTTTTCGCTGGTTCCCCCACTGCGCATGCACACCAAGAGCTTGGTGTGCATGCATGTGTACAGTGCTTGGCACACATGCGTGGCTTCTTTGCTGTCCTCCCAAGCGGTGAGGAGGAAGAGAAACTGCTAGCCTAAAGCTCCCAATAGCCTGATCCCCAGGGTAAGTGACTCACCTTTGGGTGTGGGTATGGGTGTGTATTTTAATGTGTACTTAATGTGTATTTATTTTTAATGTGTATTTTATGTGTTTTATGTGTATTTAATTTGTATTTTATGTGTTTTTATGTCTAGATGGTATATGAAATGGAGACAGCAGGAAAAGAAGGAAGAAAAAGGAAAGGTATGAAAGGAAGGCCAAGCCGTTCATAGCTAAGGTGATAGTGCTGTTGAAACCTGGTGCATAGTCTGAAAGGTGGAAAGTATATTCCTGATTCTGTTTGCATAGAATGACACAACAGAATGCAAAGGAAATCTAATGATTTGTACCACTTTGGACTGCAGTTGGAGAATTCTAAATCTCATATTCTTCAAGACTGAAAGCAGGTACATCAGAAAAAGATGTTCTAGCCCAGCTTTATGACTGATAAATTGTTTTTTTTTATTTGTAGCAAACTGAGGTGATGATGACTTCTAAATGTCATCTTTTTCTGAAAGATCATGTCTTCCCCATTCTTGATTTGGAAATTTCAACCATATGTTATCATACTCAGATCTATCATTTTCATATTGTCAGATCAGCAAAACAGTTACCATCCCCCACCATAAAGCAAATCAGAAGCTAGAAAATGAAAAATAGGTCTTTAAAGAGCCATAAAAGTGTGTCTGAGATTACTTAATCATTATTGGAAAATGACAATTTCTGGTCAATGTAGTGTCATGAGAGTATATAAAAAAGCAAGCAGAGGTTGGTGAGGCAATCTATTCTATTAAATGAATGGAACAAAATGACTCTCCATATTTCTAACTACAGTGGTGCCTCGCTTAAAGAGCATAATGCGTTCCATGGGATTGCTCTTTAAGCGAGTTTGCTCTTTAAGTGAAACACCATTGTATGTAACCAATTGTGGGGGGGATTGCGAACCCTGATTTATTTGTTAAGCGAGTTTTTGGTTGGTTTTATTTGTTAAGCGAAGCGAACATTCAGAGAAAATGCTGCTCTTTAAGCGAGTTACTCTTTAAGCGAAACGCTCTTTATGCGAGGTTTGACTGTACTGCTTTTCTCCAGGTTCATTCATTTGAAGTGCCACTTTCTTCTGCAATATGGGAAAAAACTTTTAAGATGAGAAATTAAATTCCAAATACTTAACTTTTACTAAATGATATGCTTTGATGCTTTCTAGAATTGTATTGATAAGTGTACAGTTTAAAAGGACGCTGTGATTGAAACACTGAAGATACTCCAGGTGTCAAGCACTCAGAAATAACAGGCTTTAATTGGGCTAAATGCTTGACTAAACTTTCATTAGACTAAAATACTATATGATTTAAAATAATTCAATCAGGTCCTATTTTGTCACAGTGTAAATTGTGCTAACTATGTGAGGGAAAGAGAAATTATATAATTTTTGTTTCTATTTTAATCACATAAAATTTTTAAAATACAGTCAGACCTGGTTAACCTATGCTTGGGTTATCCAGATGTCTCAACATTTGAAAAGCTTAAGTTATAACTAGGGTAGTAGCCTGGGATGACTGTTGATGGGTTATTTCAATCATGATAAGCATATACAACTGGATTATTTTCTTCAAGAACTGATAAATGTATCTGGGTGAACAGAACAAAATCTACTTGACAATTATGCTTGATGCATTTTCACATTATCACAATATGGGAAAAGGTCACTCAATGAATTTTGTTTATGGCATGAGTACTGTAAGGTTATAAACTCTGGAGATCAAATTAAAAACATTTATACACAGGATTGATAACAACAGTCATGCTGATCTACACACTTTTTAACCATTCATCTTTCCACACTAAGATATATCCCAATCAAAAGGCCACATCATTACTTCTTCATGATCAAAATTGCTCATATTTATCAGAGCTGAATCTACCCTTCTCCCATACTGCCCTGTGACATAATACTGTTAGTCCATCTTTGTTGTTTCAATATTTTTGTGGTGTGCATCAGGGTGCATATTTATTATTATATACAGAGGTACCTCGCTTAATGAGCATAATGTGTTCCAGGAGATTGCTCTTTAAGCAAGTTTGCTCTTTAAGCGAAACACCATTGTAAGTGACCAATTGTGACATCTGGTGGGGGGATCGTGAACGCTGATTTAGTTGTTAAGTGAGGCAACCATTCAGAAAAATTCTGCTCTTTAAGTGAGTTAGCCTATATGCAAGGCACTCTTTATGTGAGGTTTTACTATACTAGTAAAAATTAACAAACATGATGCTTGCAGAGAGTAATGATTGCCTCCAAAATAGTGACATAGAGCCTGTCAAGATGGACATTTGTCTTGCTGTTTGGTGCACTGACTGGATGGGTCTGCTCTTTTTCCCCCAAGCATCCAGACTTGCAAATCACTGGAGTTGGACCAATTTGTCCCATGCCACACCTTTATCAGCCCTTCTCAAGGGATTCAACTGTTTTGATGTGGATTAGTTGGCTCTGGTTTAACCCACTTCAGCATGTGTAGTTACTTCGAATGGGATAAACTAGAGTTTTGCAGCTGCCGAACAATCCTTTCTGATTTAATTTCAAGTACAGTACAGTAATACCTTAGATAACGTTTACCTCGGATAAAGCTAAAATCGCATAACGTTAAGTAATCTGGCGTGGAGAATTGGATTGAATAACGTTAAGGTCCTATGGGTTGGATCAGATAACAACCGCTAAAGCCTGTGCAGTTACAATGTATCTCTATGGAGCTTTAACGTTATCCGATCCATCCCATAGGATTTTAACATGGATCGGATAACACTAAAAATCGGATAACACCAAGACTTGTGGAACCAAGTCTTACCGTTATCCAAGGTATTACTGTATAATATCAGCAAATTTATTTACCAGTACATCCCCTGGTCATTTTCAGAGGGACATGGGAAGTGAAATTGTTTTTTATTGAGGCTTCCAAATTGTCACTGATGTGTTGATAAAATAGATTAATTTTTTAAATATATTATATATTTATCTGCTTGTCTGTGTGCTGCCAATCAAGAAATTGTCCAAAGCTGTGGTTTTGATTGGCAGTACACAGAAATGCAAAGAACAACATTTTCTTTTAATTTAATCTAAGTGAATACTTGGATCAGCAACAATCTAACAGGCATGAAAGACAAATAATTTCATTTCCTTTGTTCCTCTCTAGATGAGCAGGGAAGTGTTGAGTTTACAATGGAAGGAACCAAAGTGTTGATTGAGGTCAATCTGTCATTTGGATGCTAGGATTGCATATTTCTTCCCCCACCATCACCATTGCAACTCTGTTTACACTGCACCAACTCACACCAAGAAGACTACTATGTACAAGGCTAAATACCAACATAATATGTGGCAGAGTAGGCTAAATCCTTCACATTTTAGTAGTGACACTCTAGAATAATATAGGGTAAACCTGGGGTCTTCAACCTTTTCAAGCCACGGGCAGGACCATGCACCTTCAGACAGCTGAGCTGGCTGGACTGGTGCTTTCCCCCACCATAATTGCTGCCATAAAACATGTCCATGACTGTCATAAACAGAAATGTGTTTATGACAGCCATAAATGCACCAGTGGCTGTCGTAAATCCAAATGTGTTTATGACAGCCATGGGTGCATTTACAGCTGTCATAAACACTTCCACATCTGGCGGTGGCAGTGGTGGCAGCAATGTGGGCCACATAAAATAGTGCCATGAGCCAGGGCCGGCCCATGGGCCATAGGTTGAGAATCCCTTCTGTAACCTATATGTGGCAAAAAGAAGATAGCAGGCCATATTACCCACCTGAAGGATAACAGATAGATCTGTCGCTAACAAGGGACCATAAAAGACCACTAAGCAGACCCCAAAAATGATGGGCTGAGCTGATGGTAAAGCTGTTTGGCCAGAGATTTTTTATTTATTTATTTAGATTTATTATCCCGCCCTAATCAGGCGAACCTGACTCTAGGCGGCTTACAGAAATTCATAAATTAAAACCTTAAGGTTCATAAATTACTTAAAAGTCAATTAAAAAAGAATTAAACCCTGAATTTACAAAAATCTAAAAGATTTAAAAAGGTTAAAAGGTTTAAAAAGATTTTAAAAGTTTAAAAGAGTGAGGGAGGGGTGGCTGTCCCATCATATCAGCCACCCAACATGGGACCCCAAATTCCTGGAGCCCCACACCTGCCCTGCCAGCCAGGTTTTTAGGCCCTTCCGAAAGGACAGGAGCTCTGTCTGTAGACGTAACTCAGTTGGCAGGAGGTTCCAAAGGGCCGGGGCGGCCACGGAGAAGGCCCTCTTTCTGGTGCTAGAGAGATGCGCCTCTCTAGCCGATGGAATGATAAGAGAGCCTCTCCGATCCGCCCTGGTGGGACGGACAGATGTCCTTGGGACGATGCGGTCTCTTAAGTATCCTGGCCCACTACCATGTAGGGCTTTAAAGGTAATAACCAGCACCTTGAATTGCACCCGGAGACATACTGGCAACCAGTGCAGCTCCCGAAGCAGTGGTGAGGCACGAGCATAACGCCCGCACCCCATCACTACCCGAGCAGCCGCATTCTGGACCAGCTGCAGCCTCCGAATGGTCACCAAGGGCAGCCCCATGTAGAGCGCATTACAGTAATCAAGTCTGGAGGTGACCAAAGCATGTGTGATCATGAGCAAGGAATCCCGGTCTAGGAGTGGGCGTAGCTGGCGTATTACACGAAGTTGTGCAAAAGCCCTCCTGGCCACGGCTGCCACCTGCTCCTCGAGCAGTAGTCGTGAGTCCAAGAGGACCCCCAGATTACGCACCGGGTCTGTTTGGGGCAAAACTGCCCCATCCAGAACCAAAGATGGTAACTCCCAAGATAGCGCAGGACCCCTTACCCATAGCCACTCAGTCTTGCCGGGATTCAGTTGTAGCCCGTTGTCCCCCATCCAGACCCTGACAGCCTCCAGGCACCTGGATAGGACTTCCACTGCATCAATTGGATCTCCACGGGCTGAGATATACAGCTGGGTGTCATCTGCATATTGGTGATACCTCACCCCGTGGGAACGGATGATCTCACCCAGTGGCTTCATGTAGATGTTAAATAGGAGAGGCGAGAGTACCGAGCCCTGAGGCACCCCATATTGCAGGGGCCTAGGGCTGGACCTCTCGCCTTCCAGCCACACCGACTGGGTCCGGCCCCTCAGAAATGAAGAGAACCAGGCCAGCACAGATAGAAACAGAAAGCAAAGGATAGGTTATTTTGGAGTTTTGTTGATTTGTGCTTAAACAGATAAGCATCAACAAATTGATATTGGATTGGATATTAGATTATTGGACTCTAGAATAAACTGTGATACACCAGCTGAGGGTAAGGTGAAAATGGAAAGCACATGTCATGGTTCGTCTAGCCAGCAGGTGACATGATATCCAAATGCCTTAAAAATGCATGCAAATGACTTGATTTGCATGTGCAGAATGTTGTCACATTGGCATCTACTAATGTGCAGACTCCTCACTGAATAACGACTCCAATGTATACAAGGTATACCAGTTAACAACTCTACCAAAATAGAATAGAGCCCTATTTAGCATTATGCTCCTTGGATGGTCAAATAGTGAAGATGAAGCTAAAGTACTTTGGACATCAAATGAGAAGAGAGGATTCACTTGAGAACACCTTGATGCTGGGAAAGGTTGAGGGCAAAAGAAGAAGGGGGTGGCAGAAAATGAGATGGCTGGATGATATTGTTGACTCAATGGGCACAGAGCTGGGTGGGTTGAGAAGGATGGTGGAGGATAGAGTTGCCTGGTGGGCAATGGTCCATGGGGTCGTAATCGACAGTGTGACTGAACAACAACAACAACAACAACAACAACAACAACAACAACAACCACCACCACCACCACCAGTCATAGTGAATACACTTTGAGAAAAGTACCTAATCCTGCCTTTTCATGCTGTCACGTATTTTGGAGTTACAAAATTGAATCTGAATATCACAAGGTTCTTGTTCACATGTCATGCCTACATGCAAGCCATTCTTATTCAGATTTTCAGAACTGCGAAGAACACAATGAATTGAGGGGAAGAAAAGCAAGCTCCTTCCCTCTTCTTGTTGACAGTGCCAGGTTGAGTAACAGCTGAATAGGGCTTAAGGGCAATGCAGTGTGTTCTTACTTAGAAGTGAGTCCTAGTGTGTGCAGTAAGGCAGAGCTTGTATGTGTTATTTAAAATGACTAACACATTACCATCAGATATTATTTCAGTGTTTAATACAATATTAATATTAGTTGTTAGTGCTGTGTTAATATTATCTATTAATGCTAACAATTAATTCATGTTTTGTCATTCCCAACTGCTATAAACAAAGTCCACTTTCTCACCATCATATCTCTTTGTCTTCAATTAAGTCTGGAAATGTTATCTTATTATGAGTAGTTCATCAACAGGCAGTTGGCTGTGCAGAAAATGTAGAGCTGTTTTCAGGACTGTCTTGTAGGTCAGATAACTCACTACAAAATCCTAGACAAGTTACAAATCACCTCAGTTAACGATGAAATTAGCAGCAGTAAATCTGACCCAAGGTCTTGGTTATTAGCAGAAATCCCAGAGGTTTTATGGTCAATTAATCTTATGTTGCTTGGTATAATATAGTCTGCAGTTTATGACCTGAAGAAATGAAGATATCTCTTACTGTTTTAATCTCTGCATTCTATCAGTTCCTAATGTTTGTTGTTCTGTTCTTCTGGCTATCTCACTTCTGTCATGTAAACTTGTTCACAATAATGGAATAAACAAGAGGTCATTACAGTCAGTTACTGCCTGGTGTCCATAATAATATAATCATGAGCTGGCAAATAAATTCTGACCTATGGTGACCCTTTCCAGGGTTTTCTCGGTAAAGAACACACAAAAGTGGGACCTGAACACCCAGCCTCTGGATCTATAGCCAGATGCTTAACTCACTATCTTAGTCTGAGCGGGAAAAATGGTATAGAACAATTTAAAAGCTTACTGTATTTCTAATTGCATTGAAATTGAGACTGCAACAGTTTGATGGCTGGGCCATTTACTGCAAAGTAAAACTAACTTCACACTTTCTCTTGCTCGCCAATTTTCTATTAATGAAGAAAAATCTATCCATTTTCTATCCATTTGGGCTGCTGCAACCATGTGTCTTTCCAATTAAATTCAGAGTTAGATAAAAGTGTAGCAAGCACCTGCTTCCAGTTCAACCGATCAGAAAAATCTAGCACATTACCAAGCTAAAAATGCATACTACACAAGTACAGTCAATGACTAGGGCTGTCAACCAAATTAAATATTAATAATAAACCACATGATTTTTAAGTGAGTGACTGATCTGACAACACTTCAATCCAATGCATATTTAATCAAAAGTCCCACTGTGCCATACTGTCTAAATAAGCATGTTAGGAGTTGCATTCTAAATATAAACAGCTATATAATAGACTTCTAGTGCTGCAAGGGTACAAAAGTCCAACCTTCTTCCGTGTCTAGGCCAAACATGAAACTGCCAAAATGAAGGCTCATGACACAAGAAACACTTAAGAGGTCTCTCTCATATGGTCATCCAATCCCTGTTTAAAAATCTTAAATAAAACTCATCTTCTGAAACAATCTAAATGTCAGGTGGGCTTCAGAAGAGGCAGGGGGACTAGAGACCACATCGGCAACATAAGATGGATCATGGAAAAAACAAAGGAATATCAGAAACAAGTCTACTTCTGTTTCATTGATTACACTAAGGCTTTTGACTGTGTCGACCACAACAAAATGTGGCAAGTAATTAAAGAGATGGGAATTCCGGAACACCTTATAGGCCTCATGAGAAATCTGTACATGAATCAAGAGGCAACAGTTAGGACAGAAAATGGAATGATGGAGTGGTTTGGAATAG
This sequence comes from Furcifer pardalis, assembly GCA_030440675.1. Lineage (NCBI taxonomy): Eukaryota > Metazoa > Chordata > Lepidosauria > Squamata > Chamaeleonidae > Furcifer > Furcifer pardalis. The sequence continues at coordinate 87,298,776 of CP126892.1, forward strand.
GAAAAGGAGTAAGACAAGGCTGCATTTTGTCACCCTGCTTATTCAACTTATACACAGAACACATAATGTGCAATGCAGGAATGGAGGAATCACAATTTGGGATCAAAATTGCTGGAAGAAACATCAACAACTTGAGATATGCAGATGACACTACCATAATGGCAGAAAGTGAGGAAGATCCAAAGAAGCTACTTATTAGATTGAGAGAAGAAAGTGCAAAAGCTGGCTTGAGACTCACTATAAAGAAAACAAAGATCATGGCAACAGGCCCTGGAGAATAGATGGGGAAGAAGTAGAAGCAGTAACAGATTTTACTTTCTTGGGATCGCAGATCACTGCAGATGGTAATTGAAGCCATGAAATAAAAAGGCGACCGATTCTTGGGAGGCAAGCGATGAGAAACCTGGGGAACATAGTGAAAAGTAGAGACATCAAATTGCAAACAAAAATTTGTCTAGTCAAAGCAATGGTTTTCCTGGTGGCAATGTATGGTTGTGAGAGCTGGACCATTAGGAAAGCTGAGTGCAGAAGAATAGACGCCTTTGTGATGTGGTGTTGGAGGAGAGTTTTGAGAGTCCCCTGAACAGCGAGGAAAACAAATAGGTCAATCCTAGAAGAAATCAACCCTGACTGCTCCTTAGAAGGTCAAATAATAAAGATGAAGCTAAAGTACTTTGGACATCAAATGAGAAGAGAGGATTCACTTTAGAAAGCCTTGATGCTTGGAAGGGTCGAGGGTAAAAGAAGAAGGGGACAGCCCAAGATGAGATGGCTAGATGGTATTGTAGAGACAATGGGCACAGAGCTGAGCGAGTTGAGGGGGATGGTTGAGGACAGGAGTGCCTGGCGGACAGTGGTCCATGGGGTCGCAGAGGGTCGGAATCGACTGTGTGACTGAACAACAACAAAATGTCAAAAAACCATTTACAAATGAGATCTTCTTTGAAATGCCTTTTTGTAACTTGTAGCTTAGGTCTTATCCTTTAAGAGCAACACAATATAGTTATCACAGTCCTTGTAAGAACTTATTCTTCCTCTAAGGAAATGTGAGAGAGAAAACCCTCAGTTGAAATCCTTATCATTGATTACTTTCAAAGAATTCAAAATGAAGACTCGCCCACAACTCCACCCGCAAATGGCTTGAATGTCAAAAATTGATAGAATGATGGTTGATGTGGCTATTTTCTCTACTTGCATGGATCTTAAACAAACAGGACCATCAGGTTCACTGGCTGTACTTAGTTAAGACTTTTCCTTCTCAACCCTCTGCTAAAAATGCAAAACAGTGTGTGTGTGTGTGTGTGTGTGTGATAAAAAAAATGTAAACACCTTTGTACAGATGTATATGCCAACTGCTCTTCTGGTTATCAGTTTATCTTACATCACTAGCAGAATTTGGGGGACTTAACATGTGAAAAAATAAAAATGTTCAGTCATCTCAACTGCAATCTTGGGTTTGGCTGAGCTTGTTGTTGTAATGGGAGCAGGAAATGGGATACAGGAAGAAACGTGCTATCAACCACTTGTATTGTTATTGCATGATATTAAGTCACATTCGTCTTCTAGTGAATCTAATTGCGTTCTCAAGATATCTGAAATATTTAAGAAGTGATTTTCTCATTGCCATTCCCCATGGCTGAGCAGCAATTTGAACCCAGGTCTCCTGAGTCCTAGTGTATCAACACTTATTTTACACAACATTATACAGCACTGACACCATATGACACGGAATCATTTCTCACCAAACAAATTAGAGTCAGACTGTGGATCTCATAATAACCCAGGGGGATTTAAACAGTTTTTTTGCTTCACACATTTACTACCATTCCATAAATATAGATATGTAGTAACATCAAAGAAATAATATCTGGAGTTGGATCTGTATTCACCTGAGGCTTCATAAATTTTACTTACAGGAAGATTAGCTAATTACCATGCCAGATATTTTGTGTTGCAACTACTCATCACACTGTCTCAGTAATTGCTAATATATCCTGCACAAACATCTTGAAGGAAGAAAATTGCTTGGGGAATGGGGCAGAAATGGGTCGTAACAGACATGGTAATAATCCAAGATACTGTATTCTACATTGTACTATGATAAGAGTTGTCTATTCTAACTGGGAGGGGGGTATTTCAGAAAAAAATACAGTGAACATATTGTCCACTTGCAAATACTTGAAATAACAAGCAGGGGGTAGAAATATACACGTGCATGTATTTAGAACTGTGTGCAGGGGGAAAGGAAGCAATTTAATAGTGCTCACCAATGTTATTTAAAACTAGAACTTTCATGACTTCAGAAAAATTGTATTTTGCACAAATCATTTCCTTGGATAGTGATACATAATTAGGTAAGACTTGATGGTGGGAATGCATTGAATTCCTAGTCAATTATTTTACACTAGTTACACATAAATCAGAAAGACTACCTATTAGATACAAAGATGGATTTTTTTTTTGCCCAAGGCAACTATCTTTCTGTTTCAACTAATGCTGATTTGCCTGTGGCTGTCAAAGTTATTTGAATGCCTTGTTAAAAATATTGTTGGAATTACATTTTATATTTCCCTAATCTTGCTCACACCTATGTGCTCCATGCATGTTGTTTTGTTCATGATGTTTGTGTAAGATATGTTAGTGTGCAATGGGCACAATGACACATGTACATACAGAAGCCATTCACTGTCCGTTTTGAAATTCCTTTGGTTGAGGCCAGGAGAGAAGAAAGACTACCAGGTTCCTCACATCCCACATAAAATTTGAGATCTCTGGAAAGCAAGATATGGTCTGACAGCCTGAGCTTTCCCATCTCTAAACAAGCACCTTTTTAAATAGCTCATGCTGTGAATTTTCCTGCAAATAACATTTAAAACAACATTAATGAATTCATGTTCATTGATTACATAGGTCAGTGATGCTATTTTTATAACTCTCTGAGATGCAATTCTGCACCTAAGAACCCTATAAAACTTCAGAGGAAAATTCACTGAGACCTAGATTTAGCCCCCAGGCTTCTAATTGCTGATAATGAACATCTAATCAATGTGATCACCTGTTCTATAAGTTCAAACACTGAGCTACCCATTTGTGATAGAGGCATCTCAGATGATGTGAAGCTGAGGCTATTCAAAAAATGGGTGCCATTTTCAGAGGCATCTCTCACATCAAAATCCAACTGCTTTGTTTTGTACCATGCCTCCAGCAAAGAAGTTACTCTGACTTAGAAATGAGGCAGTAGACAAACATCCAGTGCAAGAAATACACATGTGAATTTTTCCTCTGCTCAAATATGAACTATTGATTGGAGCAGGAAATGGCTTCTTATTGTTTTTAAGAGTTCCTTTCTTTATTGAAGTTGTATATTTTCTCCTTTTAAATTCCCTTATGTCTTTTCCCTCCATTCCTTCAGTAGTCAAAAGGGCAGGATATAAATGTGAAATAAATAATGCTGGCTGGATAACTCAGTGAGTTGGGTATCTGGCTGTGGAGTCAGAGGTTGTTGGTTTATTCCCCCCACTGTGCATCTGAGAAAATACAGGCTGTGTGACCTTGGGCAAGCTGCACTGTCCAAAGATACCTCTGGAAAAAGGGAACGATCAACCACTTCTGAGTATTCTCTACCAGGAAAATATTGAAAAGGGTCACCATGTCAGAAATGACTATATGGCACACTCCATTTATGAAAAGGCAATGTATTCCCTCCCTCCTCAGCCTGGGAAACTCTTCAATGACTCCCTGGTAAACTTCATGGGTGATTAGATATTTGAGTTTTGACCCAAGTTCAGTGCATCCATTCAACCAAAATGACTCTGACAGTGTCAGCAGTGATAAAAATAACATCGTAGAAACAAGGAGACTCACTGAGAATACACACCTTTACAGAGCTGAAAGAGTTTGATTCTTTCTTACCCCCTCCAGTACAAAAAACAAACAAAACTTACACTATGTTTGTGCCTTTGAGAGGTGAAAGAAATACAGAGTTGGGTGAGGAAGATGCATCATGGCACTTCAGGGTTTAGTTTTAAGAATTTTTTACTGACACCATTAGCTCTTTTGTCAGAAAAATAAACAGAGCCCTCACAGCCAAGCCACACACTCTGCTCCCTTAGCTGCTTCAGAAAATGTCAACATGCAGATGTCTGTAATAGTGACAAGCCTTTTTAAACTTTCCTGATAATATTGTTGTAGAAGACACATTCAGTGTCCCCTCTCTTCTGCTGAAAAGAATTTGACCTTATTCTCTCTTGCACTTTTGTCTTCTTGTTATCAGGCAGAGCTCAGACTAGGAACTGAAGAGACCATAGATTGTATACGCTCCATCTTTAGAGACCACATCAGTTACAGAAGGGACTCAGAGTGTGCAAAGGCAGATAAAATAGCCCATCCAGCTTTCTGGGAAACATGAAACTGCTCAGCTACTTTCTTAAGGATTCAAACACACAAGAATATTGAAATCAGTCTATTATAATTTTGGTCTATTTGTCCATCTAGGTCACGATTGTTTAATCTAACACTCAATAGGTTCCTAAAGTTGCAAGCAAAAGCCTTTCCCTATCATTTCCTGCAAGATCCTTTTAAATGAAAAATGTCATGAATTAAACTAACATCTGGGATGCTATGATTGTTTCCGAGTTCTTACAAATTGGTCATATTTCAATTCAATAAACTCTATTCATCTTAGACAGGGAGCAATGTAGTAGAATATTAGAAGAAGAAGAAGAATCTGGTTTCTGGTTTCCCAGAAACCTTGAGTTACATCACTCCATTAAGAAACTCTGGAGGATGCATGTTCAGAACATCACATTTCCACTTAACATGTCTGTAAATGCCAAGGAGCAAAAACAATTTAGCCCTTGAATATTCATGTCTATGTGGATCATATTGGGGGCTTACCTCATACAAAGAAAGGCTGAAAAGCAAGACATCACTCTGTTTTTACATCTACATTCCAGTAAAGAATGTATGGTTGTCAGAAATTAGATCCGAAGGAGTCAACAATCAAGCACCCTGTGTTTAAACATAGGGCTGAACTATTCAACCTAGCTGTATTTGGAGCCTTGCATGAATTTTTTTCAACAGAGAACTTGAGATCCACTTAGAAACCAGGGTGAATATCTGCAGTTTAATTTAATCCCTAGGTACTTGCATTTAGCACAAAAAAAATGCAAGATGAAGGTAATGAAGCAGCAGGGAATTTCACTTAACGGATGTGTTTTTCCACCCATAGCTATATCTTCATCTACCCAAAGATTCTTTAAATGCTTTGATGGGTGATATTAGGGACTTATGAGCTGTTTAAAAGCCACTTGCTCAGAGTTCTTTGCACCTCCAACCAATTTCATACTGCACTCTGCCGAAAGGAAAAGGTCAAAAAAACCATGGAAAAATACAGAACAGCTTTATGACCTAGATTGCTGCAGTAATATAAGATTTAATTGTGTTACATGCAAATGCAAAAACCAAGCCCTATGATCCTCTCCAAATTGCAGCAAAAAAGAGATTTGGGAAGGAAGTAATTCTATGCAAGGCAACAGCAGAGGATCTGATAAGCTCTTTTGCCATTCACTACCTTTCAGCTCTGCAGTTGATTTGCTATGCTCCTAATGTGCATAGGACAGCCTTCTATATGAAGACATCCTGGTCAAAGTCTGGATTCAAGATGAAGAATCATAATGAGGAGACCAGTTGTCTATTAGTTTTAGCATCTGGATTTGTTTGTATCAAGGTTTGCACCAAAACATATGCAGATTTATATGTCAGCTTCATCTTCTTTTGAACTTGCTTTTGGAAGATGCATTTCTTTTCCATTTTTGGTCAAGTGTTAAATGGCCACTCTGTGCCAAAAGGACCCTTTTTTTGTGTCTCTCTCTGAAGTATCTCAATCAGTGACCAGAATCCTACTAGTGATTTAAAGTAAAGGTAAAGGTTTCCCTTGCTCGAAAGCCAGACATATCTGACTCTAGGGGTCAGAGCTCATTTCTGTTTCTAAGCCGAAGAGCCAACGCTGTCTGCTTCTGCAGATGTTTCCATGGTCATGTGGCAGGCATGACTAGACACCAGAGTGCATGGAACGCTGTTATTTACACCTGCTGAAATGCTCAAATTACAACAGTAAATTGTTGTCAATTAAAGAGGTGCAGATTGTATCACCTGGTTACATGTCAGGCACACAGCCAGATGTATGACAGCGATACAGCTCTTTGACTTATATGATTTCAATTATGCAGGGGCAAATCATCAAGAGGTAGAAGAAAACCTCAAGACAGACAACCAAAATACTTGTAGGGAAAAATACTAATGTAAAGGATGTGAAGAGATGCAGCTGTAAGCCTGTTTGTCTATCAAGGCTGTTCTTTGCACTCAACATCCTTCCTTTTGTAATTGTTTTTACTGAGCACATTAAAAGACCTACTTTTCCCATTGAGAATATTCCACAATTATTGCTATGGAAAATTCCAATGTAAAGAAGGATCATTTAGAAGAAAAGAAAAGTCAGGAATGTCCCTTTGCTCAATGAGTACAAACAGTTCTCATCTTCTCAAAGTATGCTCTCTCTGATATAACTACATCTTAACTCTGATGTAGACTCCTGTCACAGTTCTCCTAACCTTTGTCCTAAGGGGCCATTCAAATACCACATGACCATTTTGGGGGGGGGGTCGACCAAAAGTCACAGAAAGTTACGGAGGGAGTTCAGCGTGAAGTCATGTGACTCCAAAAGGAGGGAGAATACCTTTCTACTTTTGAATTTTCTTGGGAGTTTGCAAGTAAGAAATATGCTGGATAAAGCTAATTTTCCATGCTATTTCTCTTATTTAGCTGAAAAACGACATGATTTAGGGGGAGGAGGTGTCAGTCAAAGGTCATGGAAAGCCACAGAGGGGGAAGGGGGTAAAAAAGTTGCCAATTTTAGGTCACTGGGTATTTGAAAGAGCCCTAATATACCTGCTCAAAAGAAATGGGCTGCAGTGGTTTTCTCTTTCTGTCCTCTCTTACACTTTCTATGCCACCTGGAAATCAGCTCCAGAGGGTTTTTAACTTTGTGGGAATTAAAACAGCTTCAGCAACGCATGGGATGACAATGAAACAAAGCAATCAGTCCTCTCACAGTTCCATGGATAAAAGCAGTTATGTTAGCAAAATCACTATGGATCATGGCCATGAAATACAAACTTGTCTAGCATCTAAAACATAGTACAGTAATACCTCATATAACATTAGTATCGAATAACACTAAAATCGCATAACATCAAGGAATCTGGGGGGAAGAATTGCATCAGATAACATTAAGATCCTATGGGATGCTTCAGATAACAACCGCGAAAGCCTGTGTGGTTACAATGTATCTCTATGGATCCCATAGAGGATCAGATAACACTAAAAATCATATAACACCAAGACTTGTGGAACCAGGTTTTAGTGTTATATGAGGTTTTACTGTACTTGGAAGAATGAAAGGCAGAAGAAAAACTATCCAGAGATACCGGTAGCTTTGTTATTTAAAAGTGTTCAAAGATCTTGTGCCATGTTTCCCTAACCCAGGAATATCTCCATGAAGCTCCAGTTTGCACTAGGAATAAATGTGTGAGTCCTTGAGAATCAAGAACAAAACATGAAAACAGGAGGAGACTGTTTATGGCAGGAGCTCTCAACCTTTTTAAGCCAGAGGCCTGGTCACACCCTCAGACAGCTTAGGGGGCCGGACGGCCATTTTGCCCTTTGTCCACTGCATGGCACTTCCTGGTGTGGTGGAAGTGGTGGGAGGCCACATGAAATGGTGTGGCAGGCTGCATCTGGCCCATGGGCCACAGGTTGAGAATCCCTGTTTTATGGTAATATTATGCTGGCAGCCTTTTGGGACCTCACAGAGATGGGTCAAACAAGTGTTAGAAAGGGAGCTAGACCAATTTTTGGGCCAACAATTAGGTTTTTGGACTTGACAAGAACCAGGGTAAAACAATCCAGGCAATGTAATAACCTACAAAGAGGACCTATTGATGACCTAGAGCTGGGGTTCTCAAACTTTTCAAGTTAGGGTTGGGTCACACTCCCTCAAACAGTTAAGGGGGCTGGTCTGGTTGTCTCCCCACCATTTATGGCTGCCACAAATTAGTCCATGGCGGATTCTGGTGGCTGCAGCTGGAAAGAGGGTAGGGGCTGGATTATTTGGTACAGTGGGCCTGATCCAGGCCACAGGTCATAGGTTAAGGACCCCTGACCTAGAGAGAGAGATTGCTTTTCCTGCTAGGACTCACAACAATGCAGCCTTTGCTAAACCATACATGGCAAATTTTCCAGGATCTAGACTGTTCTTAGAGCTTCTGAAAGGCTCACAGCATTCTTGCAAGTAGTTCTTTTCTAGGCACTGCACAGCTCCTGCCATAACTATGCAACAGAGATGCTCATGAGGCCCAATGCTTTTCCTCTACTTCAAAATTGTTGTATTTTGTAAAAGTTTATACCTACAAAACATATAATGTCTCCCTTTTTCTCATGTACCCCCAGAATAGAAGTTATGATAGATTTTCCTCGAACTTCTAAAGCCTCCTTTCTTTATATATAGTCATAAAAGCTACAGTAGGATGCAGAACTGTGACCAGAATGCCATTACAATTTCAGCACCACCGTATTCTATGCCCAGCTCTTCATGCCATTTGATTTCATTTTCAATCAAGAGCTTGATTTGCAAGAAACAAGATTGGAAGAATGGTTCTGAATCTACAGACTTCACACTCTTCTTCCTCTTTATTGATGTATTTATGCCAAAATCAGAGATCAAAGATACATCACCTTACCAGGCACATGCCACCAAAGGATGGATATTTGTTTGCTTCATTAAAATAAGAATTTCATTTCCATGTTAACTTGCACTAGAAATCTAGCAAGCAGATAGTTGATCACGTAAAGGTCATACAGCTTCTCAGACTGATTTGGAAATTTAAAATAGTATATTAGTGCATTTCATCTTGACAATCTGTAATCTTCATGACTGATGTGGCACTTTAAAAGTCACTAAGAATATCTAATGAGGCTAAAAATAACTATTAGCTCCTGATGAGAGGGAAAAGCTTAGAAAACATAATTTGACTTTGCTTGGGCTTTTGCTTAAACTTTTTTTTCCCCATGGTGAAAAATTGAAAATGGAGACAAGGTAAATTTCTGCATATAAGCAATGACCTGCTTGTTCTTCTTCTTTCGTGTCCAAGACTTGGTGTGAGAAAGATTAGCTGGCAAAACAAGGCTGCCATTGCCTAGGGTACACCCAATTGTGGTTCAAAATGTAAAAAGTATTTATTTATTTATTTATTTATTGCTGCCCAAATAGAATGAGAGACTCTGGGCAGCATAACAACAATGATAAAATCACTACAATAATAAAACATTAAAGACCCTTTAAAACCCACAGTAAAACACCGGATAACGATTGGATCGGATAATGCTAAAATTGAATAACGTTAAGTAATTTGGGGAGGAGAATTGGATTGAATAACGTTAAGGTCCTATGGGATGGATCGGATAACAACCGCTAAAGCCTGTGCGGTTACAATGTATCTCTATGGAGCTTTAACGTTATCCGATCCATCCCATAGGATTTTAACATGGATCGGATAACACTAAAAATCGGATAACACCAAGACTTGTAGAACCAAGTTTTAGCATTATCCGATGTTTTACTGTATTAAAAAAAAATTACCCTCCCTATCAATTATTTAAAAATTAAGGTTAAAAGAGTGACTAAAAGACAGAGAGGCCTACATTATATAATCCAGCAGGGTGGGGTCATCACGTCAAAGTACCCACAATCTGCTACCGGTTCTGGTGAACTAGTATGAATCTGCTGAATCCCACCACTGAAAGTACCTGAATAAGACATGGAAGCTGACAAGTAACCAATGCAAGTGGGCCAGAATTGGGAAAATTTAGTTGAATCTCCAAATCCTCAACACTAGCTGGGCATCTGTATTCTTGTGGTATGTTAGAAATTCCTTGACAGAGTCTCTCAATAGAAAAATGAGAAATTGACAAGAATTCTTTATACCTCTACATTAGATGGACAAAGAAGATGCCAACAGATCACTTGGTTGATTCTATAAATCTGGTAAGACTCCTGGTACAACCCAGCAGCAGACTACATGTCTGTGACTGGAAGACTGCTAACTCAATGTTAGTATGCTGGCCACCATGTAATGAATTTGTTACAATTTTGAACATAAGAGCCATGGGAAATGGTTGCAATCTGCTTCAGTGAAAGGACTGGCTCCCCGATTTTCAGTATATTCAAAAGAAACAGTGCAAATGAAGGTTGTGTGTTTCATGGTTATGAAGAGAATTGTTACTTCAAGGGGCTTCTGAGGATACATTTCTACACAAAAATTTGCCACACAACCTGTGTAAACCCTTCTGATGCGTAAACTCCGCCACACATAATTTTCTCTTCCCCATCAACAGCATTGAGGTAGCACTAGAGAACATGGCCAGATGATGCTCCCCCATCCTGAACCCTGCCTACCCCACCTTCAATCTGAACTAAAACATGTTGATCTTTGAAATCAGGGGAAAGTGATATTAAGAATGATTTGTAGAATATTTGTTCTTCTGTGTGAAGAAGCATATTTGTTAAACTGAAGCAGAAATTCTATCCTACCTCTCCAACAAATTACCTTGTCCCCAATCTTCTGTCATATCACTGTTCTTGTTTAAGAAGAAGAAAAGCAATCTTCAAAAGAAAAGGGAATTAGATAAAAAGCTACATAATTTATTTACTGTTTCTCACATGGTTACTGAGCTACATGCCAGGATTCAAAAATAGAAAAGAGAAACATGAAAAATACCAGGATGAACTACCACCCCTCATCACTAATTAAAAGCAGGTTCCAAAGAATGAAGCACAATTTAGGTAAAGATCTGACTAACGCCCCTCCTTTATTTAAACCTTTTCAACCTTATTTAAAGCGTAGTTGGTGCCCTGAAGTCAAAGTCCTGGAAGCCAACTCTCTGTATCATGTTAGTGCTTAATTAGGATAACTGTTTTTACTTACAGTATTTGGAATAGGTTCTCATTTCTGAAAGCTATATGGACTTCTATGGAAGGCATGTACTACATGTTCTATCAAAAAAACCGAAAACAACTCACACTATTAAATTTGGCTGAAGCAAAGGGGGAAAAAATTGTATCAGAGGGTTTTTTTTTTCTTAGAAGAACTTACCAAATTCATAAACTGCTTCATATTTAGAATGAAAAGAACTACAGATTAATTTTTTAAAAAATAATAGCCATGTTAGTCTGTGGTTCAGGCACATCAGAAAACAAAACAAAATAAATAAAATAAAATAAAAATAAAATAAAAAACACTGTAGCATTTAAAGACTAACTGGTATATTTTTATTGTTAGCTTTTGTGGATCAAGTCCACTTCTTCAGACAAAGAGTGAAACTTAGAGGCATGGTTTTTATACGCCAAATTCAGGGGGTCAAAGGGAGAAGGGGTGTGGTCAAGCAAGATGACAGACAAGCAATCATAACAATACAGCTTCACACAGCTGTTAGCAACAATAGATTATTCAGATTAGCTCTAAATGACTCCCTTTCAATCTCAAGGTTGCTGAGAAAGCCAATTCTGGTCTCTGATTAACTTTTGACCTACATGTCAGAAAACAAACAAAAACACTGTACCTGGTTACTTTCTGTTTGCTAAAGAGAATTGGCAGGAAAGTTGTAATATACTGTAAAATCATATAGCAATCTGTTTATCAAATTTGATAATGTCCCAGAAACCCTTCGCTAATATTTAGTCCACAAGAACCACAACCAGCTACCTTTTATCTACTACCTAAAATTCACAAACCTGGAAACCTTGGGAGACCCATTGTTTCAAGCATCAACACTGTCACCATTGGAGTATCTGGATATGTTGACTCCGTTCTCAAACCATATGCCACCAATGTACCCAGCTATGTAAGAGATACCACAGACTTTCTAAGAAAACTTCAACACACATATGACTTCCCAGATAACACCATCTTAGCTACAATGGATGTGGAAGCTCTGTACACCAACATCCCACAAAAAGATGGATTACAAGACATAAGGAACATCATTCAAAACAAAAATGCAGCCCACACAGTCCCCTCTTTGTGCAACTTTGTACTTACACACAATTACTTCACCTTCAACAATGAAACCTACCTCCAGATCAATGGAACTGCCATGGGTACTTGCATGGCTCCACAGTATGCTAATATATTTATGGTTGATCTAGAAAAACATTTTCTTAACTGCTGTAACTATAAACCACCTGTCTATCTGAGATACATTGATGACATATTCTTGATCTGGACGGATGGAAAAGAAACCCTGGAGAAATTCCACCAAAACTTCAATAATTTTCACCCAAATATCAAACTCAGTTTGGACCAGTCTACACAACAAGTACATTTCCTGGACATCACTGTGAAACTACAAAATGGACATCTTAGTTCCACACTGTATCGCAAACCCACTGACAGATGTACCTACCTGCATGCTTCCAGCTTCCATCCAGAACAAACAACAAAATCCATTCTCTTCAGCCAAGCCCTCAGGTACAATTGCATCTGCTCAGACCCACAAGACAGAGATACCAAGTTCACGGACTTACAAAATGTATTTCTCAAACTACAATACCCATCCAATATGGTTAAAGAACAAATAAACCAGGCTAGACGAATACCCAGGAGAGATCTACTACAAGACAGGCCCAGAAGGGAAAGCAATCGCACACCACTGGTTGTCACCTTCAGCCCTCAACTTAAACCCCTCACACGCATAATGAGGGATCTCCAACCCATCTTGGACAAGATTGCTTCACTTTCCAAAGCCCTACTCACTTATAAACAACCCTCCAATCTCAAACAACTATTGACACACAACAGACAACACAGAAGTGGAGCACATAAATATGGGAACTAGACCCTGCTGCAAATCCAGATGTCAACTATGCCCCCACATTTGCTCTGGAAACAGTATTACTGGACCCAACGGCACCACACACAACATTAAAGGCAGTTTTACTTGTGCTTCTGCCAATGTGATATATGCCATCTCTTGCCATAAATGTCCGTCTGTGCTTTATGTAGGACAAACGGGAGAATCTTTACACAAAAGAATTAATGGACACAAATCAGACATCTGGAATGGCAACATGGAGAAACCTGTCTCAAACCACTTCAATCTAACTGGACACTCTTTCCAAGACCTGAAAGTTACAATTCTGGAATGGAGAAATTACAAAACTAGGATTAAAAGGGAGACAGCAGAAATCTAAAACATTCATCTGTTAGAGACCCATCACAGAGGACTAAATATTAGTGAAGGGTTTCTGGGACGTTATCAAATTTGATACACAGATTGCTATATGATTTTATATTACAACTTTCCTGCCAATTTTCTTTAGCAAAAGAGAAAGTAACAAGGTATAATGTTTTTGTTTGTTTTCTGACATGCAGGTCAAAAATTGATCAGAGACCAGAATGGGCTTTTTCAGCAACCTTGAGATTGAAAGGGAGTCATTTAGAGCTAATGTGAATAATCTATTGTTGCTAATGGCTGTGTGAATCTGTATTGTTATGCTTGCTTGTCTATCATCTTGCTTGACCACACCCCTTCTCCCTTTGACTCCCTGAATTTAGTGTTATTTTGTTTTGTTTTCTGATATGCCTAGAGATTAAAATACATTCAAATATGGGAGTAATCAAAATTAACATATTTTCCTTGAGCAACAGATTAATCAATGCAGGGATAGATTTGAATACAGTATAAACAAAACATGTTTTTCAACCCATGTTTTCAGTTATCTGTTACAAAATGCTATTCTGATTTGCTTTCTTTTGTAGAGAAACTAGCATGGTATTCTACAGACAGTTCCACATATTCAATCTTTCTCCATCTATAAGATAACCACAACAGTTGCAGAGAAAGACAACAACACCTGCGGGTCGAGGAGGAGGCCACCCCCTCCATCCAGCCCGGGACGCTTCCACCTGCTCCCAGAGGCTCCGCCCAGCCGGGGCTTAAAAGTCGGAGCGGCGGCAGGACTTTGGAGCCGCCGCCAGCAACACCTGCGGATCGGGGAGGAGGCCACCCCCCCATCCAGCCCGGGACGCTTCCACCTGCTCCCAGAGGCTCCGCCCAGCCGGGGCTTAAAAGTCGGAGCGGCGGCAGGACTTCAGAGCCGCCGCCAGCAACACCTGCGGGTCGGGGAGGAGGCCACCCCCCCATCCAGCCCGGGACGCTTCCACCTGCTCCCAGAGGCTCCGCCAGGCCGGGGCTTAAAAAGCCGCAGTGGTGTCAGGTCTTTTGCTACTGTTGTAATTTTTCTCTGAATTTGATAACTTTGTAAATTGGATTGTTGTTTAAAACTGATGTTTACTGAATTTTTTTGATGCTGTAGTGATGCTGTAATGATGTTGAGATGTTTTTTGGTATTTACATTGATTACTTTTGATATTTATATGTTGTATTTATGAACTCGCTGTTTTTCTTTGTATGTAAACCGCTCTGAGTCGGCGCAACTGAGTAGGGCGGTATAAAAATTGGAAAAATAAAATAAATAAATAAATAAAACACAGATGTGTGTCATTCTGCCTGCTAATTTCCAAACCCTGTTGCTTAGCACACTATATTATACTAGAATAGGTCCATTGAATCAGTAGGGAGTTAGTAAATCAACTCCTCTGTAAGATCCACTTATTCCAATGAGCCAACCAGTGATGTATTATGCTAATGTAAAGTAGGTTGGAGTTAGGCCGATTTGTATCAATTGACATAATGGAGTAGTTGACTCATCAATTTCCTACTGATAAAGTGGGCCTAATTTACTATACAAAGTAACAGGATTTGGTCGGTACTTTCTTTGGTTGGTACTTTCTTTCTTGACAGGTTCATACAAACAAAGACACAAAGAATCTTCCCACATTTTGCTTGATTATATCATGAAAGAGTACAATATATTCAGCTGTGAACACAATATTATGCTGGCTTGTAAAGTTCTGCAGTATTTCATCACCTTCACATTCTATCATTATATTATAATTACAGGGTCCCTTCCAACAATGCAGGAGTGTAAAGGAAATGTCAAGGCAGAGGAACAAAAGGTTGTGCTGCCTTGTCAGAGAGCTCAAAGTGTTCCATTTTATTATGATGGTAACTGTAATTTATAGTTACTTCTAATCATATCTAAATCCCAAAGGATGCATGAAGTATGCTAGGCTTATTACTCTTACAGAGCACTGGCAATTCACATGAAAGGATTCAGGTGATGATCAATGAATATAAAACAATGAATGGGTGAAGGTATGGATTTGCTTTTGAATAGTTCAATTTGAATGTGAATTCCCTTCTCTTCCTACATATAATTTCATGGCCTTCCTGCTTATAATTTCTTACCTGTTCTTTTTCAACCTACAGACATTTTCTTTGTCATTTCTATTTAATTTTTTTTACCCTCATAATTTCTTCATAGCTTCTGGAGTTCAAAATATATTCAGTAAGCAGATAACGTTGCAGTCTGGGGTTATCCCAATTACTTGGATGAGAGCATCTAAGGCCACCTTACACTGAATCAGATGATGAGTCAATCCAAGACCATTACTGTCTATTTCAGAAACCTTCCCACTTCTCCTGCTCAAGAATCATTTAACTGCAGATGGCAGGGACTGAACTTGAGCTCTCAGTCCACAATTGAACTAAAGAGCTTCCAATTAACTTTAGCTCCAGTCTATAGGCAGCCCAGTTGGCTTCTAACTGTACAGTCAAAATCAGAAGAACTGTGAAATTAGTTTTATTGAAATTACAACTGTGCTTGGATGTGTGTGAATGCTTGATGAATGCTGCCTTGACCACCATCACCCTGTCTTTTTCATAACAGTGCTACAGCATTTGGTGCTTTGGGTTCTCTGCCCCCAGGTTGTCATAATTATTCATTTTTCAATGCCTGCAAAATCCAGTCTTAGGCTGCCTTAGTATTACAGACATGTTAAGTTGATGTTGATGAACAAAGAAAGAGCCTCCTCAGAGACTGTGGTATTCTTGAACCACAATTGGGTGTACTTTGGTAATGGCAACCTTGTCTTGTCAGCTAATCTTTCTCACACTAGATCACGTGAAAGGATCTGCAGAGTGAACTCACCAAAAGGTGCCTTCATTTTGACAGTTTCACATCTGACCTAGACACGGAAGAAGAAAAAGAAGGAGGAGGAGGTGGTGGTTGATGTTGTTCTGCTCCCTCTTATCTCCAACTCCACCATCATAAATATTATCTTGTAAATGTATTTAGAAATATTGATTTAGTGCATCAATTGTTTTAGACTCTTTCCATAATCCATAACACTGTAACTTCTTTCTTCTTTCAACTCTTTCTTTTACAGCACTACAAGGGGAAAAACTATTCCTATTTGTTTCTCTTATTTTTAAAAATTTTATTATAGCAAGCCAGATCTTTAGGGAGCTGTAAGAGGGAGCTTCAGGTTAGTGTGATATATAGACGATCACAAGTAAAATGTCCAGTACCTCCTGTATAAAATGATTTCAGCTCGAATGGCTAGAATGGATTTTTCCTTAGAATCAGAGAGACAACTACAATCAGTTTATACACTCTTAGAGATGCAAATCTTTCATTCCTAATTGTTTTGAGATGAGAACAAAAAATGCAGTAAGTTTTATAGACTTTTAACACTCAGAAGCATTAAACAGGTTGTTTGTGTCTTTTTAAAATAAATCAGACATCCCATCAGTGTTTGTTCTGTCTGTGTCTGTGTATATGTTTGTGCTGTATTTCTTTAAAAGAACAGACTTAAACAAATTTTATTTCATTAGGATTTCTGTACAGAAATTACAGAAATTTTAAATTTGATAAAATAAAGAAACACGACTTGTTATGCATTTGTTTTGGACAAGTGGATTTTTGCAGAGAGTGAAAAAACTCTTACCAAAGTTTCTCATATTATCATTTGTTATGGGAGAAATATAGGAGACTGCTTGATGCAGACCAAAGTCCTGGTCAGTTTAGTTTGTTTAGTATTGTCACCCCTGAACAGTTAGAGGTCTTCATAGTTCCAGATGAGATGCTTTTTCAACTCTATCTGGAGATGTCAGGGGATACACCTGGAATCTTCTACATGAAAAGCATGCAATCTTGCCACTGACCATTAGCATTTCCCTTGTTTAGAATCTAACTGGAAACTTCAGTTAGTGTTAAAGCAGTGTGTAATGCTGTTTCTTTGGAAGCCTTTGCTTATTGCATCTGTCACTCAGTTTGCCCTTCTGTTGGTGATACAGTACTGTAATACAGTATTTATGCACAGAAGCAAGTAGCCAGATTGAGTCATGCAATGAGATCAAGAGAGACTTGACCTTTGCTACCTGATTGTTCAGAACACACTGTTCTCCTGCCAAATCTGTTACTCACAATAGAAGGAAATATAACACTGGTACCAATGGGAGCTTTGTTCACAGTGCAAATAGCAGATGTGTATATGCATTATCAGTTTGGGGGAAGGCAGAAAACTGATGCCTCCTTCAATCCACACTACAATTCTGATCAAGTTTAGCCATCTTATGCATTGCTAATTATTAAGTACAATTCAACAGTATCATAGCAAACTACAAGGCAAATACAGTATCCAACTACAAAAACAAATTTCTTCTCTGAAGCTCAAGTTGGTAACCTTACAATAAAGAGTGACAAGGCAAAAACATACCTGAACATAGTGAGCTGTTCAGATGTACTCAGTCCATCCTGTTAAAATGTACATCAGCCTTGTTGGCAAGAAACAAATTATATCCAAGAACACATAAAATTGGATTCTTCATTTTAAAACCCAATTAATTTCTGTCAGCTCTGCCACTATTCAATGCAAATCTTAGAAGGTAAGCTTTTATCTCCTTTCTAATGATATACCATTTCCACTAACTGTGCATGCCCTATACAGTAACACATGTGATATGATAATATTTGAATTTAGTCATAATACATACAACTAAGGAATTCAGCTAGTTTTGATTTATTTAACACAGTACAGAAAACATCAAAATGAAGTGATACATATCAGAGCTCTAATTTAAGAGTTAAATTATATGCAAGGGACAATATCCACAGGATTGTTCCTGCATTATTAAAGAGGTTTTTTAAAAATAGGGAGAGAATGTGAGAAAAACCATTGCGGCAACAGCCTAAATTGATATACTACCTCACCCAAGTGGTGTTAGAGAAGCATGTAGTTGGTCCCTATGAATTCATACAGCTTTTAAAATGTATTTCTTGAAGTTCATTCCCCAAGACAGCTCACCTATATCAGTGATGGTGAACCTTGGCACTCCAGATGTTCTTGAACTTCAATTCCCAGAAGCCCTGGTCAGCAGGAATGCTGACTAGGGCTTCTGGGAATCGAAGTCCAAAAACACCTGGAGTGCCAAGGTTCATCATCACTGACCTATATTTATCTTTAACAGAGATAGGAATCCTTGTTTACTTTATCCACCCATATGAGAATGAAGAACCTCTATCCAATTTTGTGGTGTGTGTGTGAAGGTTTTGATGATAGAATAGGATGTGAACAAGAACTACTATTTGAACAGATTAAGCAAAGCTGCACAAATAATAAATCTAGTGTCAGAAATCTATTTTAAAGTCACAACTAGAGTAGGCTCATTAAATTATTAGGGATTTGGTGAGTTAATAGCTCTATACGTTCATTTTTTCCCAATGGACCTACTCTAGCTGTGACTTACAAATGGATTTCCACCAATGTAAATTGTGCAAAAATTATGGTAGCTGCTGTTTTATTGTATAGGTTTTAAAAACATCCAGTTCTTCTATGTTTTTAATGTATGTTTCTTTGCTTATAAATGGAAAGAATACTAGGGTGGTGTTGTCTTTGTTTTGTTTTTGGTAGAATCAGTTTACACAAATTACAGAGGCCTTGGCAGCAAAGGAAATAATACACCTTGTCTTGATCTCGCCTAGAGGACAAGAATCTCATGGTGCTTAAAAAAAATCTCCCCGTGTTTCTTGTCAGGCTGGAATGGCCTAAATAGATGAAAATGGGGGGAAATAGTGAGTATTCTTTATGTCCCTAGACTTTGTAAGAAAGAATAAGTGAGGAAGGACTTTGTCTTGGTAAGAATGAACTATGTGTATAATTCCTAAAAGGTATGAATCAATCTATGTTTTCTAGCAAAGTTAAAGTTTAAAAAATGTTGAAAGTGTCCATAGCAGAAGTAGTAACAGGACAATGTGTGTCCAGAAATTAAGAGTACAGTATTTTCAAAAATAATTATGATATATACCAGCATACCATGGGATGATAATTAGTCACTATTTGCTTAACATAAGCAAGTGTATGGAGCAACACTTAAGATACGATTAAGCATAACTTTATCAAATACTAGTGGTTTAGTGGTTAACGTGCTGGACTTAACAATTGGAAGGTCAGCAGGTCAGTAGTTTGAGACCTAAGTACTGAATGACAGAGTGAGCACCCGTCATCTGTTCCAGATCCTGCCAACCTAGCAGTTTGAAAGCAAGAAATTACAAGTAGATAAATAGGTACCACTTTGGTGGGAAGGTAAACAGTGTTTACTTGCCACATGTCCATGGAAATGTCTGAAGACACAGACAGTGCTGGTTCTTTGGCTATAAACAGAGACTGAACCCTAGAGTTGGATACGACTGGTTTTCAAGCAAGGGCAACCTTTACCTTTACCTTTAAAGGTACGCTTCTGGTATATTTCAGAGCAATTTACCTCCTTAAGTTTCCACCTCCTCTTATGTTATACTGCAAAAAAATGAAGCAGAGTATACAATTGCTACTGTGTAATTCTCCTTATGCAATTGAACTCTGTAATCTTTTGCATAGAACAGATGTTTCAGAAGATAAAGCAATCTTGAAATGGTGAACACAGCTTTCCCCAAGGCACTAAGTCTAGGATCTCTCCTCCTCTTTGTTTGTATATTTGACAGCATGATCCGAATAGTTAAAATAGGAGAAACGTATCTTCAAGATATGCATACTTATCACAAAAACATCCACTATTACTTGGCTTACATTGAAATGTAGACCATTTGGCAGAGCTAAACATGATACATCTAGTTTGATTTAACCTGACTTGCTGGTGTAAGAAAAGACATCTCATTGCCTGAGGTGAGAAGCCTTGTACCATCCACTTCCCCATTGCTTTTCACCTTACCCATATTTGCCCTCCTAACTTATCAGGAGGGTTGCTCCTGACAGGTGCCATAGGTGCTTCACTTCCAGGGAGTCTTCCTCAGTCTGATGCTTTTGCAGCAAGAAGACCAGGAATCTTTGGCCCTATACTCTGCTGATAATGCTCTAAAAAGTAGTGTTCCAAATTGTGTAAGGAAAATACCCATAAACAATGGAGGTTCTCCTATTCAAGAAGTCACCTCCAACGTGTAGAGAGCAACTGGAAATTAGGACAGATGAGGCAGGGCTACTATCTCGTCTTACATGCTCGCATCTCATGGTGGTCACTTGACTTCTGGATGCCTCGCAGACAATTCATCACTATGAAGAACTGCACCCAGAAACCCCCCTCCCATAGCTAAACTAAAAAATCTCTGGCAACTGGCAGCTGGCATGGGCTCCTATTGGTGTGGAACAGGGGATCAAATCTTCCACAAACCTGATAAAAAATCCATTCTACCTTGTTGGAGAAACATCTCTACTAGCAAGCACAGGGGTTCACCGAGATTTCACTGTAAATGCAACCGCTGCCACCACAACTGGAAATGGCAGAAGCAGCAGGAGGAACCATGCCTCCGGCCCACTCACCAGTTGTGGTGGCAGCGGTTGCATTTACAGTGAAATCTCGGTTGTTTTCGCCGCTTCCCGTGGCAGTGGGAGCAAGGGTGGTGCGCTTTTGCTCCATTTTCAAGTTTTTTGCTGCATTTTTGCCACATTTTCAGTGCTTCTGATGGTAGTGGCAGTGGCAGTGGCTCTGGGATCCTCACCATGGGCCAGATTAATTGGCACTGTGGGCTGGATGCAGCCAACGGACCTTAGGTTGCAAATCCGTGAACTACCAGAATCTCATCAACATTTATGGAAGATGTCCTGCTGGTGGAATGTTCTTCACAGAGCACATCAGGAATGGAGCCTGAGGGCTTTCTGTATGGGAAGTATATCCTCCATACTTGCACTATGTTTTTGAAGATTAACCAGGAAAAGCTCCGTTCAACCTATATACAGTGAAAAATCCTGTATGTGGGGAGGATGAAACTGCAGCCCATGGGATGCTTCCAGCCTCTCCTCCTGCACTAAGTTTCTTCTCTGAAGAAAGTCATTATCTGCACCTGAGCCCTCCAGTAGCAAAGATTTCACACTGAAACAAGCCCTTATGTCACTCCTTAAGCCTCTCAAAATGAAAGCAGAAGTAGATGTCTAGCCACTTCCAATTATGTCCCTCCTCTCTTTGCCCATTCTGTGCAAAGCACACACATCAAGTTCTATAAAGGATAGCAATCTAGATTGTTACAGGCACCTACTGGCTTTAGCCATCTGCTTCATTTCCACATTCTAAGCCTGCAGTTTCATGGCAGGAAGGAGTATTATTCAAAAGGAATGAGAGAGGCAGTTTTCTTATGGCAGTGACAGACATGTCAGCCGCACAGTGCAAGACATTCTTATTACAGCTCTCAGCTGCCCAGAGCAAAAGGTGGCAGTCCCATCAAATCCTGTCTCCCTCCCCCCCCCCCCGCTTACACTCAAACAGACACGTGTTGCCTTTTCTTTTATTTTTGAACTTTCCAGCCTACCAACTCAATAATTCAATAAAAGCTAAAAAAATTCAGCTCAGCTGAGAAAGACACAGTCACCTTGAGGCATTGATTAGCCCTTCAAAGAAAAAAAATTAAATTCATCAAAAATAATATGATGTTAAAAAGGTGAGGGGAAGAGGATCTGGAAATAAAAGGTACACTGCAGTGTTATGGTGGTTGCTACTGGCAACTGCTACCATACCATGTTGTAGATTTCATATTAATCTGCTCTGTTTTGACTTTAGGTAATTCTGAGCTTGTTTAAGATCTTTATTTACCACATATATATAAAATGCTTTGGGAAGCAGGAAGTGTTCATATAGATAGATAGATAGATAGATAGATAGATAGATAGATAGATAGATAGATAGATAGATAGATAGATAGATAGATAGATAGATAGAGATAGAGATAGAGATATAGAGATAGATAGATATAGATATAGATATAGATATAGATATAGATATAGATAGATAGATATGAACAGTTCCTGCTTCCCAAAGCATTAATCCACCCCTGAATCTGAAGCATATAACACACATTCAAAAGCAGTGGAAACAAACAGTATATACCCATACGAAACAGGAAATTCAGATTTCCAGACATGAGAAGGTTCACTTACAGCAGGGGTATCCAAACTCCTGCCCGTCGGCCAAATTGGCCCCCTGAATATAATTAATGTGGCCCATGGTGAGCACCCGGGCTTCACCACAGACCGCCCCCCCCACCCCCACCCAAAACTGCTTGTAGGCAGATGCTGGCCCCCTACCCACCCGGCCTGAGGAGTGAGGAATACCTGGAGAGGGCTGGTTGCTGATTCAGGAGATGATGGTCCCTTTGCCACAGTTGTCAGTGTATGTGTTGGTCTTTTATGTTTTATTGCACTGTTACCTTTTATTGTATTGTTATAGTTTATTGTACTGTAGTGTTTGATATGTTGATTGTTGTGATTATTGCATAATTTTTGTATTGTGTATTGATTATTGTTTTTGTTATGGGCCATTTTTGTAGGATGTATATTGTGTAATTTTTGTGCATACTGTATTATTATATATTGGATATTGTATCATTATTGTTGTTAAGCGCTGTTTCTTTTTCTTTTAAGTTCTTTGGAGGTGTATTGTATAATGGTTGTATATATTGTATTGCTGTATATTCTGTAAACCGCCTAAAGTCACTTTCGCAAATGAGGTGGCATAGAAATCTAAAAATTAAATTAAATTAAATGAAAGAAGAAAGTGAAAAAGCTTGTTTGAGACTCAATATAAAGAAAAGCAAAATCATGGCAACAAGCCCTATCAGTCCCTGGAAAATAGATGGGGAAGAAGTAGAAGCAGTGACAGATTTCACTTTCTTAGGATCAAAGCTCACTACAGATGGTGATTGCAGCCATGAAATAAAAAAGTGACTGATTCTTGGGAGGCAAACGATGAGAAACCTGGGGAGCATAGTGAAAAGCAGAGACATCAAATTGCAAACAAAAATTCATATAGTCAAAGCAATGGTATTCCCTGTGGCAATGTATGGTTGTGAGAGCTGGACCATTAGGAAAGCTGAGCACAGAAGAATAGATGCCTTTGAGATGTGGTGTTGGAGGAGAGTTTTGAGAGTCCCCTGGACAGTGAGGAGAACAAAAAGGTCAATCTTAGAAGAAATCAACCCTGACTGCTCCTTAGAAGGCCAAATAGTAAAGATGAAGCTAAAGTACTTTGGACATCAAATGAGAAGAGAAGACTCACTTGAGAAAGCCTTGATGCTCGGAAAGGTTGTGGGCAAAAGAAGAAGGGGGTGGCCAAAAATGAGATGGCTAGATGGTATTGTGGACACAATGGGCATAGAGCTGAGCGAGTTGAGGGGGATGGTGGAGGACAGGAGTGCCTGACGGACAATGGTCCATGTGGTCGCAAAGGGTTGGAATTGACTGTGCGACTGAACAACAACAAAAATTAAATTGACTCCCAACAATTTTGTATCCTTTATTCATTTGGCTTTTTCCATTTAACTAACCAATTGGAAAAAAATTATGTTTTAAAACAGATGGAATTGTCCCAACCCTTGGCCTTACCCTAAATAATCTCTGGCACTTTTGCAGATACAAAGTGTTTTATTGCCTCTCTCCTAAAGCAGGAAACATTGATTGATGAGAGTACAAATGCAAGAATCAAAAGCATCCCTCTTAGCTCTTCCCTGAAAGGAACTTTACTTTGGCCCTGCATGTCTCAGAAGCTTCCTAACCAAGATAATTTATTGCTTGAATTAACATACTTGGATCTTGGTCTGTCTGATTGGATAGTTGACTATTTGTAGAGGGTTCTATGTTACTCTTTAAATGCTCACTTTCTTTTTTTGATGGAAAGTGCATAATTCCTACGACAATTGCAGGGGGTTTAAATTTTACACCAAGATAGCTCAATTTCTACCTGAGAAGAAATGGTTGAATGAGGTTATTAGTATAAGAAAACCAATCTTTTGCTTCTCAGGAAGGAAAGCTGACAGGCTGTTTGAGTACTACAGAACTAGATCTGCAGGTCAAAGCCATGGTAGAAAGTTCAGTTCCAGTTGGCATACTATTTATTTATTTTTATTTATTTATTTATTTCTCATACTTGCTATCCCACCCCAATCAGGCAAGCCTGACTCTGGGCGGCTAACAGCATAGATTTAAAAACATATCAGTATTAAAATTTAAAAATTCAAACTAAAACAGTATCTGGGTATTTCAGAAGGATGGTTATCCCTAGACTAACCACCCCACATGGGATCCCCCATCCCTGGAACCCCACACTTGTCCTGCCAGCCAGGTCTTTAAGCTCTTCCGGAAGGACAGGAGCTCTGTCCGCAGGCGCAGCTCAGTTGGGAGGAGGTTCCAGAGGGCCGGGGCAAACACGGAGAAGGCCCTCTTCCTGGTGCTAGCGAGGCGAGCCTCCCTAGCCGATGGAACAACAAGAGAGCCCCTCCGATCCGCCCTGGTGGGACGGACCGATGTTCTTAGGGTGACGCGGTCTCTTAGGTATCCTGGCCCACTACCATATAGGGCTTTAAAGGTAATGACCAGCACCTTGAATTGCACCCGGAGACATACTGGCAACCAGTGCAGCTCCCGAAGCAGTGGTGAGGCCCGAGCATAACGCCCGCATCCCATCACTACCCGGGCTGCCGCATTTTGGACCAGCTGCAGTCTCCGAATGGTCACCAAGGGCAGCCCCATGTAGAGCGCATTACAGTAATCAAGTCTGGAGGTGACCAAAGCGTGCGTGACCATGAGCAAGGCGTCCCGGTCTAGGAGCGGGCGTAACTGGCGTATTACACAAAGTTGTGCGAAAGCCCTCCTGGCCACGGCTGCCACCTGCTCTTCGAACAGTAGCCGTGAGTCCAGGAGGACCCCCAGATTACGCACTGGGTCTGTCTGGGGCAAAGCTGCCCCATCCAGGACCAAAGCTGGCAATTCCCGTGACAACGCAGGGCCCCTCACCCATAGCCACTCAGTCTTGCCGGGATTCAGCTGTAGCCCGTTTTCCCCCATCCAGACCTTAACAGCCTCCAGGCACCTGGAGAGGACCTCCACTGCACCGCCTGGGTCCCCACAGGCTGAGATGTACAACTGGGTATCATCAGCATACTGATGATACCTTACCCCGTGGGAATGGATGATCTCACCCAGCGGCTTCATATAGATGTTAAATAGGAGAGGAGAAAGTACCGAGCCCTGAGGCACCCCATATTGCAGGGGCCTAGGGCTGGACTTCTCCTTCTCCAGGCACACCGACTGGGTCCTGTCCCTCAGGAATGAGGAAAACCAGGACAACACTGTGCCCTGGACCCCCAGGCCCCGGAGCCTTCCCAGAAGGATGCCATGATCGACAGTGTCAAAAGCCGCTGAGAGGTCGAGAAGAGCAAGGACAGACGGCTCCCCTCTGTCCCGCTCTCTCCAAAGATCATCCACCAATGCGACTAGTGCAGTCTCAGTACCATATCCGGGCCTGAATCCTGACTGAAACGGGTCCAGATAATCCGCTTCATCCAGGACTACCTGTAACTGCTGCGCCACAGCTTTTTCCAGAACCTTACCTAAAAAAGGTAGGTTGGACACTGGACGGTAGTTGGAAATTACCGTGGGGTCGAGGGATGGCTTTTTTAAGAGTGCCTAGTATTTTCTATGAATAGTTGTTCTTAAAATAAGGCATTCTGGATATGAATTTTCTGAAATCTTGAATTGGCCTCAATGGCTGGAAAACTAACTTGTCATTGATATTGGTGTACCTAAATTCCATCTTATTATGGACAGTGATAGGCCTGTTTAAATGCTGAACAGTCAGGGGAATAAGATACCTACCCTCTGTTTCATCCTCCATGGAATGAGAATAGATGGCTTCTTTAAAACAAATTTAATAGCTGGACTAAAACCCAATCACAATAAAAGTGTAAGGCTTGAGTTATATAAAATTTTAAAACTCACAAATCCAATGGTGTCCAACTTAATGTTATATTCATTTCCCCCCTCCTAGGTTTTTTCATGTTATGTTAGCAAATATATTTCCTGAAAGATGCCTTCATTCAGGCATTCAAGAATCACTTGTAGTAGCAGGAATGAGATTATCTACCATACACATTGTTTTCCAATGCTAAATTGAAAACACTTCCAAATATTTCTCATGCTTCACAGAGTTAAGATGATTACAATCAGAATCTACTTCTATCTAACCTGAGCGCTTGAATGCAATTCCTATTTGGTATTAACCTGAAACTTTGGAGAACTAAGAGGAGAAAAAGGATATGATAAGAGGACTATTTCCTTTCCCATGAAACAAAAGTGGCAGTTTTACTTATTTCCATATTTGAATTTTAATAAATGCTGATCAAAACTGCTGAAATGTGGTTGGATAAATTTCCACATTGGCATGTTATAAATTTTGGTAAATTCTGATCAAAACCAAACTGAAACCAAAATGCCTGTGATGTGGTCATTCACAAATAAGATATGAACCTGACCAAACCCTCATACAGAACTTGCATTCCCCAGCAAGTATTCAGAAGTTTACTGACATGAAATGGTCTAAGGATCTATCAGGCAGCATTTGTGCAGGTTTGGTAGACCACTCAAGTTGGTCCAATATCTAATTTAAAACACTCCCACTGAAGTCAATGGAAGTCCTAATCAATTGGCCTACTCATCCCTCTCCTACCACAAAAGAACAGCACAACTAAGTTAGGACACAATCAATATAAGGCATTGAGGTAAATAAGATCTGGCAAGGAAAGAAGCTTTGTTACATCAAGTCACAAAGCACACAGCTGTATGTCCCCATTTCTAGAGAACTAAAAGCACACAGGGAACTTTCATGATGGAATAAAGACAAATATTTCAAAATTTCATTTATCTCAACCCCAAACATCACAACCCCCTTCTTCAGATTTCATCCCGTTCTTCTAGGTGTGTATGCAGCATGAACGGAATAATTTTCTGTCTAGCACACTATTTACATATAAATGTTCTGTATTCTCACTAAGACATTTAGTTGACACAGACTACTACTGCATTAGACACTGCAGTTGGCAAGTTTTCAGTAGTTAAGCATTACAAAGCCCACTGTTTCAGAACAAATTTGGAACCTTCAGTAGCTCATGCCAGAGTGTTGGAGAAGATATTAACCTTCATGTAAAAGGAGATATTCCAAGCACAAAGCATGAATCTCTATTTCCATCTCAGAAATGTTGGCAGATGTATAACATTCAGATTAGGGGGGGTGTAATTAATATTTAAATTCTACGATGGCCAAAGTTCATAGTCATGTGAATCATGAAAAAGGAATGGGATTTTAAAAATGCAATGGCCTGCATTTCACATTTCACCAGGGATAGATGGTTAATGACAGTTAGGTCAAGCTGAAAAGATACTTTTGAGGAAATGGCTTAGACCAGGGATGCGTGGCCTGTGGCCTGTAGGCCGAATGCGGCCTGTGGTACCATTTCATGTACCCCCCCCCCTGCCTTCACCACACAGGAAGTGCCATGTGGTGGAGGAAAGCAAAATGGCCATCCAGCCCCTGAAGCTGTCTGAGGGAATGTGACCCAGCCCCCAGCTTTAAAAGGTTGAGAACTCCTGGCTTAGACACACGTGAACAAAAGATATCCACTTGGAACTACAGTATATATTTTTACTATCTGGGACAAAAATCAATAATATTTAGTGGAAAATCACTTAAGAGTACCACTTATAGTCCTTTTAACCATACTTTACACATGAAGATTGTAGAGGTGGAACACATATAGAAAGAAACTACTCAACCAAGGGGAGGTTGAAGAATTGCTATCTGAATTTACAACTCCAAAAATTCCCAGGAGGATAGCCAAATTGGTCTGTTGCAAAAAGAAATTTTTTTTTAAAGACTTTATTTGCCACTAGTTGCATTTGGTGGAGTGAGCTGCAGTCCACAAAAACTTATAACAAGTTAAATTTGTTAGTCTTTAAACTGCCAGATGAGACTTTGTAATTTTTTAGAGCAAGAAATTAGCAACAGCTGGGAAAATCCCCCTTTTCAGAATTGCACACAGAGATAAAGTTAAATGTTGACATCTGTGGCTGTTCATATCACAGTATGGCAGGGAGTAACCAAACACACCAGCACAATATTTCAGTTTTCTGAATAAAATAACAAAATTAACCATGTAAATAATTGCAACATTTAAAAAAATTTTTATCCTGGGAATAACATATTGCTTTTACTAATAGAACAGTACCTTTGATGCTAAGTTAGGGTGGACAGAACGCAAGCTTGTGAAATACTGTTTTTTATTAACCTTAAGGACATTGAACAGTGCAGTTTTGGGTAAATGAAGCATTGGAAAACAGGGGTCAGGGGAAGAAATCTCACTAGTGCAGGGGGTCTTGGCATGGGAAGACTTGGGAAATAGCCAAGAATGAGAAAACAATTGAATATTTCTCACATCCCTATTCTTTACCTCTTAAACTGGATTTTAGTAAATGGAAACATAATGAAAGAATTGGTGAGCCTATACAGTAGGTGAGATAACATATGACCCTCCAGATGTTGCTGGTACTGTAATTCAAGTTACTCCTCACTATTGGATATGTTGACAAAGACTGATGAGAGCTGCAGTCCAACAACATCTGGAAGTCCACATATTTCCTAATCTTTTTATAGAGGTCTATGCCTCAAAACCCTGTCAAATGGCTTACATTTTATTATTATTTCAGTTATACACATCCCACTGACTGTTGGCTGGATTCTAATTCTTTAAATATAGGATCATTTCCAAAGACCAGGAATATTCATCAGTTTCTTTTTTTTAAATATGTCATTCCTAGTAGGACAGACCTCCAGAGTTAGCATTTTGCAAAACAACAACAACAACACAAGTTGAGATTCAGAGATGATGGCAAAAGAAAACGAACATTGTTTTTTGTTGCATTTGGTGCTTTGGCTGCAATACCAAAACACCTAGACAGCCATTTTCATACTCTTCTTTAGGTCACACTCTTTTAAGCAGCACTACATGAATACCAATGCCAAAGTTAGTACAAGAAACAACATCATTAGGAAACTCACAAAATATAAATGGGGAACCCAGCTATCCACACTGTGCACATCAACTTTGATCCTGAGCATTTCCACAGTGGAGTATGCTGCTCCAGTATCAAGCATATCGACACACACAAAACAAGTTGATATCACTGTTAGTGAAGCCATGCATATAATGACAGGATGCCTCAAACCTACAGCAGTTGAGAAAATATATCCTCTTGTTGGTATCACTCCACCTAAGATAAGGAGAGAAGTTGCAGTGGATGCTCAGAGAACTAAGCAAAAGAATGACTCTCAACATCCTCTGAATGGATATAAGCCTCAAGTCCACCAGCTCAGATCTAGGAAGAGCCTTATGGCAATAACAAACATTCTTGAGGGTACACAAGAGCAAAACCAAATTAGAAGATGGAGGAAGGAGCTCACTTGACAAAGAACACCATTAAAGGAGGATATAGCTTAGGAACTCAATCTCCTCTACATCACTTGGAGGACTCTGAATAGGCTGTGTGTCTAAAAGACCAACATGCTCAAGTGGAGGCTGCTGGCAGACAACATGATGTGTGAATGTAGGGAGATACATAATCTGTCTCACTTATTGGTTTGCCAATTACTGCCAGAAACGTGCACCAGTGAGGACAATTATCAAATTAGGTGTGTTGTGAGCCAGATATTTATCCGTTTGGATCCAGAAGCCTCATGATAATTTGATCATTTTTCAACTATTCTTTCAGTTTTGTATTTCCACCAGATTTTGGGCACTGTTATACTTCTTTCTTACAACTAATAAGAAAGCTAATGCTGGTGGTGGTGGTGGTGGTGACAATAATGACTGGAAACATTCAAGAGAGAATTGGACAACTTTATCTCAGATCTGCTTTGATTTGGCTTCTTGCATTAAGCATGGGGTTGGACTCAATGGCCTAAAAGGCCCCATCCAGCTCTATGACTCTATGACTTTATCATAATGCCACAGTGGCTGAATTCCTATTGATTTTCATGTGCTTAGTTGCAATCAGCTACGCATTTAGAAAGGTGGTGAAGCATATGACCAAGACATTTCCCAGCACTTGGCTGATTATCCAAAATTAGTCTCAGCAATTTAATCAGTCCTTACTTGAACACCAGTAGGATTCTGGCAAATATGTGCTTTTTTCTACTTAATCCACAGTTATCCTTCAACAATACTTTTGTCATTTCTCTTTCTTCAACCATTATCCCAAACCTTTCACACATCACAATCCTTTTGTTTTTCCTCCTGCTTAAAAATATCCTTGTTTGTTTTCAATAAAAACCAGCATCTATTCAACAGTAGAAATAATCAAGAAAGCCGCATGTTTCCAAATTGCACTCAAAATCAGTAGGGAAAGAAGAGGAAGGAGGAACATCAGTTTGAATCCTAAAAGAAGCATTACATTAATTCTTTTTATTCAAAAATTCATGAATCAGTGATTTGCAGGTGGATAAAAAATGATGACACACTGTAGTACATAAGTTGTCTTCCCACTTCATCTTTCAAAAACAGATTTTGCACTAGGTTTTCATTTCTTCCTACTTGTGCCAAATGAGTATCAGTCAACCTTTCTGTCAGTGTCCCTATTTATTTTCAACAGCTGCATTATAGATAGAAATACAGCAGATATATCTTCCACTACTGCATGTGTTAGAAAGCCACCTGGTGTTTTACTAATTTTTCCAGACTACAACCTTCTACAATAATGATTTAGATTGCACTTTCACACTCCCCCATGTCTGACAAAAGCTTCATGGAGTTTGTGAAGCTGGTTTCTAAACAGATACTTAAAAGATTCTATTGTTAGATTAATCTACCTTTTAAATATAACATTAGCCTCAAAGCTTTATACTGTATGTGCATAAAGCAGCTATTGGTTTCTGTGTAGAAAAGTAAAAAGTATATACAGTAATACCTCGGATAACGCTAAGACTTGGTTACACAAGTCTTGGTGTTATCCGATTTTTAGTGTTATCCGATGCATGTTAAAATCCTATGGGATGGATCGGATAACGTTAAAGCTCCATAGAGATACATTGTAATCGCACAGGCTTTAGCGGTTGTTATCCGATCCATCCCACAGGACCTTAACGTTATTCGATCCAATTCTCCTCCCCAGATTACTTAACGTTATGCAATTTTAGCGTTATCGGAGGTAAACGTTATCCGAGGTATTACTGTACAAAATATTACTAGTGCCATGGGGTACACAGAAAAAGCCTCCCAGAAGAATTTTATATTTTTGAACCACAATCTGGCATACCCTGGTAACCGCAACTTTCTGTTGCTGGTTAATCTTTCTCACACTAGGTCAAACAAAAGGAACTGCAGAATGAATTCACCAAAAGGTGCCTTCATTTTGGCTGTTTCACATCTGGCCTAGACAAAGAAGAAGAAGAGTAGTGTCCTCAAGCATTATAATGATCTCTTAAAGCCTGCCTTTAAAAGTGTAAAAGACACAGCCTTCGCTCTTCAATTGTCAATCTTTCTGCAGTTACATGCTGGAGTTTTCTTTTCCCTGTCATTGAAGAAGCAGGAACATCACCCATCTGGTCATCATGTTCAGCATCTTAACCACTATGCCACCACAGTGCTTGGGATATGATAGAAGGGCTTATATGTGCAACCCTGTATTTATCATACTTTTGATCTTATATGCTTTCTGGCTAAATGTCTGAATATGGGTGTTATCTCTATTAAACAAGAGTAGAAACATCTGTAAGACTAATCTCACCACACTGCCCAGGTCCAATCAAACTGAGTGCCACCTATTGTGTAAATGATATAATAGTGACCATTGGCCTAAGCAGATTGTGACTTTGAATACTTTCCTGCAATCTAACTCAACTAGTATTTACAAAAAGAGCTAAGAGCCAGGGCTCCTGCCTCATGGTGTTTTATTGGACTTTCAAGTATCTTCCACTGAACATAAAATAAGGAACATTTTGAATTTGAAATGTTCATTTTGCAATCACTAATGTATGTCTATTCACTAGGACAGGGACTACAGTGGCTTAATAGTTAAAGACACTGAACTTGATGAACAGAAGTTTGGTAGGTCAACAGTTTGAGACCTGAATGCTATGCGATGGAATAAGCTCCCGTCATCTGCCCCAGCTCCTGCCAATCTGGTAGTTCAAAAGCAGGAAATTGCAAGTAGATAAATAGTTACTGCTTCAGCAGGAAAGGTAACAGATTTCCTTGCACTCTGGAATCTAGTCATGCCTGCCACATTACCACAGATATGTCTGCAGATGCAGACAGCGCTGACTCTTTGGCTGTAAATGAAGATGAGCACACACACACACACACACACACACACACACACACACACACACACACACACACACACACACACACACACACACACACACACACACACACACACACCTAGAGTCAGACACAACTGGCTTTTGAGCAAGGGAGACTTTTACATTTACTATCATGTCCCCATCCCATGCAGATGTTTTGCAGGGTTTTTTCCCCATGTTCAGAATGGAGTCTGTTTAGCTGCAAGTAAGTAGATTTAGATTTTAGATGAACATATGAATATCTGTGTGAATGGGGAGGCTTACCTGCATTCACACTTCATCGCCACCTTCTGAGGCCTGCCAACTGAACAAGGCTGATAACATTCCTTTTTAGCATCATGACTGGTATGCCTCTCATAACAGGACAATCCTCTGACCCACCCCTTAAATTCATATTTCTGTTAAACCATGGAAGTTGAATGATTTGCTCCCTTGCATCTCATTAATGGTGAAAAACTT
Source organism: Furcifer pardalis (assembly GCA_030440675.1). NCBI lineage: Eukaryota > Metazoa > Chordata > Lepidosauria > Squamata > Chamaeleonidae > Furcifer > Furcifer pardalis. The sequence goes on from CP126892.1 coordinate 87,331,920, forward strand.
TCCTGCATTGTGCTAAGAACTGTTCAGTGTTATTTTTATGTTCATTTGTCTCCTGCTCCTTCATATGAGATGAAGTTATATAATCTATTTTTAGACTGCTGTAAGGATGTGTCTATGAGAATATTAGAGGAACTGTACAAACAGGGGGAAATTATATTTAATGCCAGATGTTACATGAATATGCTTCAGGGAGTAGAAAGTGAATTTTATTTATAGTATATTTAAAGCATTATTTTCATTACGAGAAAGAGAGAAGAGTTAGAACAGTTGGTAGATGAAGAAATGCAACAAATCAGTTTCTCTACAATGCTTTTTCAAAGACAAAAGTCCACTACATCTCTATTCCAAATAAATCACATTGGTTTCAACGGGGTAGATTTAAGGCAGAATTATAGCAAGGCTGCCCTCATATACATGGCAGGAAATAAATAATATTAAGCCCCATGTGACTTACTTCTGAATAGACATACATAAGATTGCACTGCCTGGATTACATTTATGTGAAGTATAAGCTGATTGTACTGAAAAGAAAACTAACATTCATGAAAATGCCAGCCCCCCCTTTTTTTGGCAAAGTTTGAAGAAATATTAAATTTAACATTTATTTTCAAACATGCCTTGTACAACTTTGTACTCATTCTTCTGGTCTTCATCAATATCACTGTGCAGGCCTTGAAGTCGAGTAGAAATCCACATTATTCAGATCATATTAACTAAAACCTTATATTATTGGAATTCACAGCATAACTGGATCTAGCACTATAAATAGATTGACATTGTTTTCATTTTCTCATTGTGTTTGCTATGACACATTCAAATGAAACAATGTTATCCTATGATATAATCTGGATAACTGCTGGAATTCTCTATACAATATTAAGTACATGATCACATACAAAACTAGGAGAAAATATGATTTTACAGATAAAAATCAAATAATATGCTCCTACCATTCCCCATTCCTTGTATTTCCCAAGTACTGTAATGTATAAACAGGTTAACAATCAAGAACATTTTCAAGATAACTAATATATAGTATAAACACAATACATGGTCTACTATCCTATATATAGTTATTACAAAATATTGCACTTGAAATGTTTGAAATGCTAGTCAGTCACACCTGTTTCTAGAATGCAGCTTGCCCCCACTCTCATATTTCTTTGTGTTGTCAAGTCACCCAGCATCTATGTCCCTGCGAATGCACAGTCCTCATTGTGCTGTTATGTTTTTCCACCTTGCTTCACATTTTTGTTTTTATTTTATTTTTGTAACTTCAATTCTAGTGATTCTCCCAAGCCTACAGAAGGATACATATTCAAATAATGTATCCATGTGTAGTATACAGAACAGCCTTCCCCAAATTTAGGACCTTCAAGATGGCAACAAACATCCACTATATTTCCCCCATTAAATTAGGCTATCTTGACGGGTGAAAGCCTTGTTGGGGCATGGAGGCTTGAGCGGTCTAACTAGACCAGTGGTTCCCAACAAGTGGTACACAGCCCACTAGTGGACTTCAATTCCCAGAAGCCTAAGTCAGTACATTGGCTGATCAGTGCTTTGGGGAAATGACTTAGGCTTCTGGGAATTGAAGTCCAAAAACCAGCATTTGGGAAACACTGAACTTGGCAATGTTGCCCATTTTTGTCAATGATGTTAGGCTGGGACTAAAACTCACCAAAATGTCCTCTGTTGGATCTCTTGGGCAAGGTGAAAGCAGAGGGCAATGTCATGGTCCACCTAGCCAGTGGATGACATGATATCCAAATGGCTAAAATAAATGCATGCAAATGGACTTGATTTCTCAGGTCCATTTGCATGTGTGGAATGTCATTGCAGAGATGTCTACCAATGTGTGGATTCCTTGCTGAATAACAATTCTAAGGTATCCATGGTAAGGTATCTTGACAAGATATTTTGACAATGAACTTTAAATGATATTCCTCAACTCATATGTACAGGACAAAAAGTTCCTGACTGATATGTAGAATCCTAAACAGGACTGTTGATTTCAATAAAGGGAACCACTTGAAATGAAATCAAACTATCTTCTACCTGACTGTCCTCATTCATTGAGGAATATCAACTGACCATATTTTTATATTGTACTGTTTTAATCACAATTTCCCATATGCATATTGGAGAAAATTAAAAGTGGAAACAAATAGCCTGTTTTTCAATACCAGCAGGGTTGTAAAGATTACTCAGTAAATTATTCCTTCTCGTATGTTTCAGCTGTCTAAAGAGATTCTTGTAAGGATGAGGGATGACAAAAATATTCTCCTTGTACTTCAAGAGCTTAAAATATTTTATACTGCTCATGCCAAAGAAGAGAATGTGAGCAACTATTTTGTGTAAAGTTAAACATAATTGCACAAATAATTCTTAATGCAATAAAACACATCAGTGTAAGTAATGCAAACTGCACAAAATGAGGATGGTTACTTCTTTGCTGCAAGGAATTTAAAACTACAGTTGTACCTCACTTAAAGAGCATGATGCGTTCCCCAGGATTGCTCTTTAAGCGAGTTTGGTCTTTAAGCAAAACACCATTGTAAGTGATTAATTGTGCGGAGGATTGCGAACCCCAATGTATTTGTTAAGCGAGTTTTTGGTTGGTTTTATTTGTTAAGCGAAGCAAACATTCAGAGAAAATTCTGCTCTTTAAGTGAGTTACTCTTTAAGTGAGACACTCTTTATGTGAGGTTTGACTGTTCGCTTCGCTTAACAAATAAAACCAACAAAAAAACTCGCTTAACAAATAAATCAGGGTTCGCAATCCCCACACACACACACACAATTGGTCATTTACAATGGTGTTTTGCTTAAAGAGCAAACTTGCTTAAAGAGCAATCCTGTGGAACGCATCATGCTCTTTAAGTGAGATACAACTGTACATATATTACATGGTTTGTTCTGTAGCAATCCAGAAGTCCCTTTATTGTTTGCAATATGTGTCTATTCTGCTTCTCAAAGTGAACATACACCAGTGTACAAAAACACAGAATGCACAAATTGCAAAAAGACTGGATGAAATTCTGTTGCTTACTATGTGAAGGTAAATTGCAACTAGAGTAGGCTCATTTGAATCAATACATCTCAAAAAAGAGATAGCTCACCAAATTGCTACTGATTCATACTAGGCTAAGCAACAGGATTTCAGTTACTTACATGAAAAGTTCTTTGTTTTGATCTTGTCTAAAGACAGGAAATGGGGGGGGAGGCCTGAAAATCCCTAAATGAATTAAAAAATTAGTCAATTTTTAAACTACAGGTACTGACTAGAACTGAAAAAGAGAACTGAAATAGTCCTTTCATCAATCATGTAAGCATGCCATCTTGCAGTATAAAAATGTTTACATATCCTTTAGAATCCTACCTAAAATTCATTTTTTCCTTTCCACATGAATTTTGGAACTACCTGTATTAGTGTTTTAGTCTGCCACAATCAACTATTCCATTGCTATCTACCCACTCTAGCCCACACACATACTAAATGTATTTTCTGAAGTTTGAGTCAATGAAGCTTACACAATTCACCTGAACAATTTCCAATACACTGTGTCAAATGTCCATCCATACTTGGGAAGAAAATGTCATCAAAATGGCTCAGACACTCATCAGTATAAGTGATGTTCAGCTTTAATAATAGAAGATGAAGTGAGAAATCTTCCCTAAACTATAATCTAGTGGGAAAGGTCATGCTTTCTCTATCTGCTATCCAAACATCAACTCCTAGCATCTATCTTCTGTGGGAAGCAGGGGAAAATCTTGAAGAAGTTCAAGAGGCCTGGTACAAACATGTTTCTCTGGCTACCATCTGTCAGTGTTCAGATGATGAGATCACTGGGGAAAGTACTGAAATAACATGATATGGTATCATTAATATGCCCTAGGTAGATATTAAGAGGTGGCAGCAAGATAAGATTATGACAAATAGTTTTTCTTGCTCTCAATGAAATAGGGTGACCCAACATACCTTTCCACCTAAAGTACACACACACACACACACACGCACACACGCACACACACACACAAAGCTAGTTCTACCCTTTCGTCGTTTCTGTAGAATAACATAAATTGAAGGAAAAGTAATTTTGTTCTTCCACCATTTGGAGAACTAGAAGTCAGAAATCTTTATTAACAAATTGTAAAACACCCTGTAAACATTTACTTGTAAATGTTTTGTTTACCCACTCAGTTGTTTATATCTGTAAGGGATTATTTATTGCCTTTTTGGTTGGTTAATTATTGGTCTAAATATTTTTTTTTCTATTGGTGCTGCCCATAGTAACTATGTAGTTAGATGGGCAGGATTTAAATTTGAATAATAAATAAACAAATAAGGAGACTCTCATTGACAGATTTATTAATATATGCCCGTAGAGCAGGGGTTACCAAGCTTTTCAAGCTGGGAGCTGGGGCACACACTCTCAGTCAGCTTGGAGGCCCAGACAACCATTTTGTCCTGCTTGCATGATGGTGGTGGCGATTTTGTTTCTCAAAAGGGCTTGAAAGGGTGGGGGCCACATGAAATGGTGCCATTGGCTGGATCCGGCCCGCAGGTCTTAGGTTGGGAACCCCTGCCTTACAGTCTACATGCTACTACACAAACAGGTTGACTGAGACTTTCTAAGTCATCAGCATCATAACCCTCAAGATTTCAGGGTGAAAGACTGAAAACAAGGTGCAAATCCTTCACATGCAGAAACAATTCTAATACAGACAAAATAATGGAAAGATAAGGGTGCTTCTCAGCATATCCTAATTGAACGTCCTGAAGTTGTAGGAATGAATCCCCAAATTTAGCTTTACCAAATTGGCAATATCACATTCCCTGTTATTTCTGGTCCAAAACTGATGTTTTGAAACAAACTCTCAGACCTATAGCTCAGGGAACTTCACAACTCTTGAGACCTAGAGTGTAACTATCACTATGTGAAGGTACTTGTGTGGTCTTGTTGCACTTTTAAGAAAACTTTAGCAGAATTTATTTATTTATTTACATTTTTATACCGCCCTTCTCACCGGGGCAACCCAGGGCGGTTTACAACATCATAAAAGCATAATAAAACCCAACCCAAACCCATTATTAAAAACTTCAAAATTACAATTATAAAATTTAAAAAGTTTTTAAAATTTGTAAAAATCCACATGTCCCAATAATAATTTTAAAAAGTTAAAAAGTTAAAAACAAAATATTAAAAAGATTAAAAGACCAGGGGGGAGAGGGAGCTCAAACAAGCCAGCGAGCTGGGGTCATGGTACCGCCAGGACCCCATACCTGTCCCGCCAGGCATGTTTTTAGGTTCTTCCTAAAAGACAGCAAGTCCATCTGAAGACGTAGCTCAGTTGGTAGGAGGTTCCATAGGGCACAGAGAAGGCCCTCCTTCTAGTTCCAGAGAAGTTAGAGCTTCCTATTTTAATAAAAGTGCACCTGCCATACAGAGACCTTCACCTCCCCATCTAATTTCAATGGTTTCTCGGATAGCACCAGCAGTAAATATCTAACGTTAAAGTACTGGGTTGATTATAGAGCTCCTAGGGCTGCAGAACAGATTTTCTGTGCACTTTCTCCTCACATCTTCCACTGTCAACTTAACAAAGATTTATGTTATTAATTGATCTTCCCTGAAGAATACAAGCAAACCCATTTTTCATCTTTCTCCCTCACTTTCACTGACAAAGTGTGATAGAAAATATGACAGAATTAAATCTTTTTCTTATATGTACCTACTCAAGAACAACTTCCACTGAGTAGAGTTGGGCTTACTCAAGGGTAATGGAATACACATTTACAGCCTTGAAAAAACTGAGTTTATGGGATCTTGAATAGGGTAACTCCTTATAAATAGTCCAAAAGAGAGAGATAGAATGCATTTTATTCTGTGTATGTGTTTTTGTGTCAGAGATTATTCTGAGGTGAAAGGATTTTTCAGGGGGCACTCGAATGAATGCCCCCCCCCCATCGTGCAGCTCTCAGGGAATTGAACCCCATCCTTCCGGGCTCCAGGCACAGTGCTTTTACCCACTGAGCCACCGGGGAGCTGAATTTTATCCTGAAAGAAGAAGAAAATATTTCCAATATTGCCTACTATTTGTATATGTGCACATTTAGAACTAATTACTTAAAGACATCGACTTAAAGTCGCCACAGCGATTGGGCGGCAATATAAATTTGAACTAATAATAATAAATAATAATAAATAGATCTCCCCATGCTAGGCAAAGGCAGAAAGGGTTTTCCATCATTTTCAATCATGGGTAAAAATTAATTACAACCAATTACTAATATTTACATAAAAATAGTATGTATAGTACAATATAATCCAATAGGGGTACAAAGCATGGACTACTGGAGAAGAGTGTTTCCAGGTGACTGTGTTTCATCAGCCTGTTACCCAAATGTTAATTGATAAAGAGAAATTACAAGTTCTCATCTCTCTCTTTAAAAATTGTGTAAGTCAAGCTTGGACAGGACATTCCTTTGCAATGTGTTCTCTCATATTTATTGGAAGCCACTAGGAGTGTGTTTTGGACTTTGGAAGGGCTGTGGTGGCTTAGTAGTTAAGATTTTGAACTTGATGACTGGAAGTGATGGAGTGAGCTCCTGTCTCTATCCCATCTACTGCCAACCTAGCAGTTTGAAAGCAGGAAATTACAAGTACAGTGGTACCTCGCGTAAAGAGCATAATGCGTTCCACGGGATTGCTCTTTAAGCGAGTTTGCTCTTTAAGTGAAACACCAGTGTAAGTAACCAATTGTGACTTCTGGCAAGCTGTGTGTGTGTTGTGAACCCTGATTTATTTGTTAAGTGAGTTTTTGGTTGGTTTTATTTGTTAAGCAAGGTGACAATTCAGAGAAAATTCTGCTCTTTAAGAGAGTTACTTTCTAAGCAAGGCACTCTTTATGCGAGGTTTTACTGTAAATAAATAGGTCCCACTTTGGCAGGAAAGATAAGTGTTCCATGCACTCTGGCATCTAGTCATTCCTGCCTCATGACCACTCACACATCTGAAGACATAGATAACACTGGCTCTCTGGGTTGTAAATGAAGATTAGCACTGCCCCCTAGAGTCAGACACAACTGGCTTTCAAGCAAAGGAGACCTTTGAACTTGGAATTATTTCAGTAAATGAAGTAAAGTAGACATATTTGTCTAATTCCAGGCTTGAGAGTAACAGACAAGCAAGTTGAATATTAGATATAGGTTAAATGATAAAATAAAATAAAGACTCTGATGTACCACCAGATTCAAAGCTGCCTGGAGATAAAGAGGCATCCCAAGGTTAGCAATAAATGGCTGACAAATAACACAGATAATACAATGGTATGTATTGTGATGAATGAGTTGAAGAGCAGATCACATTCCAAAAATGATTTTCTCATTAAGGACTGCCTATTTCAGTTCATTCACTGAACTAAGACTGACATGTTCCTTTTGTGGTTGTTCTCTGTACTTGTTTCAATTCTATATATATCAAGGAAAAAGGTACTATACATTGCAGAGTGAATTTGCAGTGGCTAGGATCTAGCTGCGGAGAACATTTAAAAAATGAAGTGGGTGGAAAAGAAGGACAGGAATAATGGAACACTAAAACTATGCATCATGTCAGAATGGAGTAAGTACACAAATCTAAAATTACAAACATGTAGAAACATAATTACATGCATTCAACAGAATCAAATTTTTGGTCCATCTGGCCCAGTAATTTTGTCCTTGTCTGTCTGTTAACAGCTCTCCAGGGTCTCCAACAAAAGTACTCTTTAGAACTTGCTTCTTGATCCATAATTCAGAGACAAAGCCTGGTCTTCCAGATGTTCTAGAACCTCAAAAAAATGAGTGAGTACTCAAAAAATTAAGTGAGTACTCAAAAAAATTGAGTGAGTACTCAAAAAAATGAGTGAGTACTCAAAAAAATTGAATGAGTACTCAAAAAAAATTATCACGGTTATGATAGTAAAGTTCCCTGCTGAGATGTTGTTCTATATCAGCAAGATTTCCTTGCTTCCCACAAAAACGAGGCCAAAGTACAACTTCCTTTTTATTGTTGTTGTTGTTGTTGTGTGTGTATATATATATATACATAAATGCTCACAGAGAACTATCATATCAAGCACAATTGAATATCCTAGCAGGAGAGATTCATCTAGGGAGGGTGCAACATTTACAATCCAGTTCCTTCTGACTTTTCCAGGTGAATCCTGCAGAATAAATATACCATTCTCCACAGAAAGTATAACAGTTGTGCACTGTTGGACCCCTCAGGACCAAGGACTGTGAAATGTCAAAAAAAATTGCATTAGAATGCCTGATTAATTTCAGAAACACAAATGCGAGAGAAAAAAACATGATTATACAAAAGCTTCAAATCACTTAGGTTTTTAACTGAAGAAGACTGTTTCTAGGTGCTCTGAATAGAGATAGCCCCCAACATGGTAATGTCAAAACCAGAAAATCCACATGGTACTTTTTCTTTCCCATAAAACAATGGAGTCATCTATCAGATCATAGTAGAACATCCAGTCATATGATTCTTCTGTCAGATCACAGCAGTAGTTTGTGTGTGTGTGTGGGGGGGAGCTTGGGCATTACTAAAATTCTGTAGTTCTTGGTCTGTGCCTTTCAATTCTCTTGTTTTACTGATCAATTAAAGTGTCACAATTCATTAGCTTAATAAATTTGAACTGTATGGAAGACTCACATTAAAAAATTTATATTCTATATATTGGACATTCTCATCCCAAATGTCTGAAAATGTCACAAATGTTATATGTTGTGCAAAAGTTGAAAATGAAATTTACATAATTTAAAGGTCTTATAATATACTTCAATCAACCAGAGGTCTGGTTTTCTGGAATGATTTTTATCTCCCATTCAAATAAAGCAGTGATAATTGTGAACAGGACCATAGCTAGGATTCTAGATATGGGTGGGCAAATATTTTGTCAGAATGGGCAACAATATCATATATATATATCACGTTTATATAAGCAGCCAGACGTTTGAGGGTGGGCAAACTGCTAACTCATGATGGGCAATGCCCACCCTGGTCACCCCCTGGCTATGGCCCTGCTTGTGAACTCATTTGTGCAAGATATGCACAGATGTTGCATCCTTGTGATACAAACTCCAACCAACAAGTCAGAGATGGATAAACAATAGTATAAAGACTTGTTTGCTGTGAACACAGTAATAAATAAATATCTTTGTAAACATTAAGCCTTTTAATGTACTAATCTACATTGCTATCCATTAATAATTCTATTTGAGTGTTTAATCTTCCATACGTTAAGAATCCATGATGGGGACAGCCATGATGAAGTTTGGAGTATAGGCTTTCTATGTGACTTACAGTTCTTGGAACTCAAGCCTCTAAGTTATATAGAGAGTGTATGCATGTACATAAGATTCCCACCTTCAAACCCTTCAAAACCCAATGTATGGAAGTCCCAGGGTTAGATCATCATGAAAGTCGGAGAGACCTTAAGAGCACATAACAACAACAGGAACAACATTTTACCTTCTAACACAGGAGTTCTCAGCCTTTTTAAGTTGGGGGCCAGGTTGTGCTCCCTCAGACAGCTTCAGGGGCCGGACAGCCATTTAGCTCTTCCGCCACCACATGGCACCTGGTGTGGTGGAGGCAGTGTGAGGGCCACATGAAATGGTGCCATAGGCTGCATTCGGCCTGTTGGCCACAGGTTTAGAATCCCTGTTCTAACATGTGCTACTGTTTGTTGTGAACAAAATGAATGATTGACTTTTTCTTTATCTACCTTTTTCATGGTAGGATGAATATGTGTCCTACAGTTTTATTCTTGTTCAGTCACACAGTCGATTTTGACCCTTTGTGACCCCATGGACCACTGTCCGCCAGGCACTTCTGTTCTCCACCATCCTCCTCAACTCAGCTCTGGGCCCATTGGGTCTACAATACCATCTAGCCATCTCAGTTTTGGCCACCCCCTTCTTCTTTTGCCCTCCATCTTTCCCAGCATCAAAGCTGTCTCAAGTGAATCCACTCTTCTCATTTGACGTCCAAACTACTTTAGCTTCATCTTTACTATTTGACCTTCAAAGGAGCAGTCAGGGTTGATTTCTTCTAAGATTGACCTATTTCTTCTCCTCACTGTCCAGGGGACTCTCAAAACTCTCCTCCAGCACCACATCTCAAAGGCATCTATTCTTCTGCACTCAGCTTTCCTAATGGTCCAGCTCTCACAACCATACATTGCCACCAGGAATACCATTGCTTTGACTAGACGAATTTTTGTTTGCAATTTGATGTCTCTACTTTTCACTATGTTCCCCAGGTTTCTCATCGCTTGCCTCCCAAGAATCAGTTGCCTTTTTATTTCATGGCTTCAATTACCATCTGCAGTGATCTGCGATCCCAAGAAAGTAAAATCTGTTACTGGTTCTACTTCTTCCCCATCTATTCTCCAGAGCCTGTTGCCATTATCTTGGTTTTCTTGAAATTGAGTCTCAAGCCAGCTTTTGCACTTTCTTCTCTCAATCTAATAAGTAGCTTCTTTGGATCTTCCTCACTTTCTGCCATTAGGGTGGTATCATCTGCATATCTCAAGTTGTTGATGTTTCTCCCAGCAATTTTGATCCCAAATTGTGATTCCTCCATCCCTGCATTGCGCATTATGTGCTCTGTGTATAAGTTGAATAAGCAGGGTGACAAAATGCAACCTTGTCTTACTCCTTTTCCTATTCCAAACCACTCCATCCTTCCGTATTCTGTCCTAACTATTCCTTCTTGATTCATGTACAGATTTCTCATGAGGCATATAAGGTGTTCTGGTATTCCCATCTCTTTAATTACTTGCCACATTTTGTTGCGGTCCACACAGTCAAAGGCCTTGGTGTAATCAATGAAACAGAAATACAGTAGTCTTGTTTCTGATATTCCTTTGTTTTTTCCATGATCCAACGGATGTTGGCAATATGGTCTCTAGTCCCCCTGCCTCTTCTGAACCCTGCCTGCACTTCTGGCAATTCTCTCTCCACATGCTGCTCCCGTCTATCCTGTACTATCTTGAGCATCACCTTGCTAGCATGTGGGATGCACGCAATTGTTCGATAATTTGAACATTCTTTGGCATTACCCTTTTTTGGGGGATTGGAACATATACAGATCTTTTCCAGTCCTGTGGCCATTGTTGTGTTTTCCAAATCTGCTGGCATATAGAATGTAATAATTTGATTCCATCATCTTTTAGGGCTTTGAAAAGTTCAACCTGAATACCATCATCTCCAATGGCTTTGTTGTTTGCTGTGCTTTTTAGGGCCTTTCTTACTTCACTCTCTAGGATGTCTGGCTCAAGTTCAATTTCCTCATCATTGTTATTATCAGGAGTGTTGAGGTCCTTTTTGTAGAGTTCCTCTGTGTACTCTTTCCATCTTTTCTTAATCTTTTCTGCCTCAGCTAACTCCTTGCCTTCTTTGTCCCTTATCATGGTTATTTTTGCTTTAAACATTCCCTCAATTTCACCAATTTTTTTGAAAAGATCTCTAGTCCTGCCTCTTGTGTTGTTTTCTTCATTTCTTTGCACTGTTCATTCAGGTAAGCTTCCTTATCCTTCCTTGCTTTTCTTTGAAATTCTGTATTTACGTGATTGTATTTTTTTTCTTTCTCCTTTGCCTTTTGTGTCCCTTCTTTCCTTTGCTATTTTAAGTGCCTCATCGGACAACCACTTAGTTTTCTTACAACTGGACAACCACTTAGCTTTCTTACAACTGTACTTCATAAATATTTCTTGGAATGACTAATTGGATAATATTATATCTAGTTTTCCAGGGGTGATAGAAGTTGTTAAAAAAATGTGGGATGCGGTGTCAATCAGAAGAACTTGCAATTTGGAAACAATCACAGCACCTTCCTAGTCTTCTGTCTCTCTTATTATTCTCCTGTGCTACCATTGCTTGCAGCCACTATTTTAGTCCCATCCCCATGCCTTTCATAATGACAATTTTTTAAAAAATACCTATGGGAGCAACATATTTAACAGAAAGGAAGAGAGATGTTTTGGAATACTGTATTTGCAACTGAAAATGCCCATGATTTTCACCCTAACTTTTGAACTCAATTCTTTAGCCAAAAGATCAAAACTGCCAACTTGCAGCTCAGCACTTCAATTTTCTCTTGGAATGAGTTCTTTTGATTCACTCTGCTATAGTTAGGGCCAGGGGCAAGCTGTAATCAGGGGAATTGTTACTAGCTATACTCAGCATATTAATGAGCATATATTAATGCTGAGTGGGTCTATCTGAATTCCTGGGCCCTATACTATGAACTAGCTATTTCAACAGAACAAAGCCAAAATGTAGTATATTGCAAAGATGAGGAAAAGATTCAATACAATATAATATAAGGCTGGCTGTGTCTACTAGAGATGGATGAAATTGTCCATTTTAGGTTTTCTCAACCTCTCTTTTCCTTACTTTTTCTATCCCATTTTTTTGCTAATTATTTTGTAAAAATGACCAGAGAAATGCCTAAACGCTACACATTTCTGTGTGGAATTGGGTCCAATAGACAAATTTCTGTTGTTATACTATTACTATTTGATATTTACAAACACAAGAAAGAAAATGAATAACCAGTATGATTATTGCTGCAGGTGTATTTGGTGACTCTGATATTATGGGAATAATTAACTCAGTCCTGAATCAATTTTGAAAATAAGGTTCACTAAACTCCTCCAAAATCCAGACTAAACCTAGTGTGGAATTGAGAAAGAAGGAAAGAATCGAGAAAGGTTAGAAAGACACCATTATTACAGAAATTTTCTATGGAGTTCAGAAAAAAGAAAGATATAGTTGTTTCTGAAAATATCTTTCGGAAAAGTATACCAAATATATTTAGAATTGAGTTTGTAAGCCCTACTGATTCAATTTTGCACATGTAGTCATGAGGTATAATAGTGACAACTAAGTGATCAAAAGCAGTGATGGGCTCCTACCAGTTCGGACTGGTTCGCCCAACATAGTGCCTGCCTGGTGACGAGGTTTTGGACCTTGAAAGCTTGTGCAACTTTTTATTTTTTGAGTGATTCAATAAAGGTATTGCCTTCCTCCTGCATTTGCTACATTTTTTTATAACTTGAATGTGGATCACACAGCTAATTTTCTCTAACTATCTCCTTCTGCTTTCTATTGGAAGAAATAGTTAATATTTTGGTAAAATACTGAACCTAATACCCTATCTTGTCAGCATACTCTCTGCCAGATAAAGAGGATATTTTTCTCTTTCTTTCATATACTGTAGCTGGTAGAGGCTCATTTATCACCTGCACAGCACATGATAACATTCACCTCTGGCACGAGTGCTTTGTTGTACCTGTACCCTGAAAGATAATCAAGTTCTGCAGATGACAAACACCTCTGGGAGCAACGTCTGGGGCGCTGACCTGACTAAACAGCATCTGAGATCACGGAGAGATTAAATGTTGACAGAAGGAGCATCTCTTCTGATTGTTGCATTTCATTGTATTAGCTTCACTGTAGATATAAATGGAATTATGCTTTGAATTACTGAAAGTGAACTGTTTGTTTGGGAACCTCAGTATAAGAAAAGGTCACACCAGGATTGGAGAACAGTCCTGAAGTCTCATGGGGGGCAAACTACACTGGAAAAGAGTGCAAGTAATGCACACAATTAAAATCATTGGTGGTTCCCGCAGCCATATAAAATTCACTAGCATCTCACCACTGTTTCTGAAACTGGAAATTAAAGCAAAAAAGCAGGAAATTAATTCATCTAATTCAGGGGTTCCCAACCTTTTCAAGCAGGGGACCAGGTCATGCACTCTCAGTCAGTTTCAAGGGCTGGACAGCCATTTTGACCTGCCTGCACTATGGGGGTGGGGTGGCAATTTGGTCCCAACAGCTTCAAAGGGGCAGCCCTTCTGTTTCTCAAATGCCCTTGGAAGGGTAGGGAGCCACATGAAATGGTGCTGTGGGCTGGATATGGCCCACAGGCCTTAGGTTGGGAACCCCTGACCTAAGTATATTTTGAAAGTAATACAGGGTGTTCCAAAAGTTGCCGTTCCTAGAGAAAATGGGAAAGTGTAGCTAAATGTACTTTTATGTACAAAATATTCATTGTAAAATCTTACAAAATATTTACAAAATATTCTCTTGTGTGTTAGCCACCTCATTCCACACACATGCAAGGTTTTAATTTTAATTTAATTTAATTTAATAGATTTATATACCGCCCTATCCAAAGTACTCTGGGAGGTGTACACAAGTTAAAAACAATATAAACTAATTAAAAAACCACTTTCTTCACCACTCATGGCGAACGTGTTCCAAATTACCTGCTGTTGTGTATGGTGACTTCTGGGACACCATGTATTTCACGAGAGTTGTGAAAGAGCTTTTTAAAAAGTGGAAGAACACAGTTTAAAGGAGAATGCATGCAGGCTGAGATTGTGTTTCTATAGGTAGTTTTTAAAATAATCACTCAAAAATTTCTTCCAACACTGCACAATATTTTTAGACTTTTGGATCTGCTGCTACTATTGCATAGGAGGAGGAGACAAAGACTTAAGTAAGCACAGGAAAAGGCCATTTTAATCAATTATAACTTTTTAAAAAATGAAGCTTATACTAAAAGAAAATTTTAGAAAACTGAGTAGGGCTTTTGCAATTCATGAAAACTCTTTCTTCTGTCTAAGAAACTCATTTTTTGCTAGTAGAAACCTGTATAGAGATGAAAATCCATTTTTATCCCTATACAAGTTTCAAATCCAGTACTTTCCTTCCTCTCACATAGATCATGTACATTGACAATGTATTATGCCTTGATATTTAAAAAAGTAACAAATAATGGAAACCAATTAGTATTGAAGGGAAATGTTCCAAGCTTTACTGTTACTATTATATTAGAATCAACCCTGTTTCTCTTGAATTAGTGCTTTTATTATGTCTTGGCTCATCCTGTGCTGAAACAAAGTCAATAGACGGAATTATGCCCAGAATTATAACACTAAATTTGATTAAAGGATATGACAGCATTCCTATCTTATAGCTTTACCTCAGATAATTGTACTACGGTTAATTTAAGTCAAAACAATTTCTATAATCTTTACTATATACATTATTTATATCAAGAATCCTCACGCTGCGATTGTAGCATCTGGGGAGGTCGGGAACAGCGTGGATTGGGTCCCCTGACCTCCCCGCAGCCAGCAGAGGTGGCGGAGAGTCCGAAATGGGTGAAAAAAACTCCATTTTTTCACCCATTTCAGGCTCCCCACCACCCCTGCCAGCTCCAGGGAGGTCGGGGGACCCGATCCGCACTGTTTCTAAAGTTCCCTGACCTCCCCGGCCTCTGCATAGGCTGGGGAGGTTGGGGAACATCCAGTTTTTCACCCACTTTGGGCTCTCCGGCACCCCTGCCGGCTTCGGGGAGGTCGGGGGACCTGATCTGCAGCTTTCCAGCCCCCCTGACCCTGCAGCTGTGGGGTGGCTGAGAATCCAAACAGGGAGTCCCCGTTCAGCTTCCCAGCCACCCGGTGCTACGAGCGATTGCATTGGATAACGCTAAGAGATTGTTATCCAATGCAATTTTTTCCACAAAATTTTACATCATTATCCGATTGTGATGTTATCAGATGCAATCGTTATCTGAGGTATTACTGTACACACACACACACACACACACACACACACACACATTTTTTGTCAAAAAAGACTTTTATGGAGACAAAGAGCCATATTTCAATTTGACAAAGTCTGCTTAAGTTTGTGTCAGCACTTCTACAACATTTTTTCCATGCCTAGCCTCTGCAGATTCATATATCATCAAGCAAAGAAACTTTATTTCAGAGGCAATTTATTTTCAAGAATTATGGCAAGTGAAAGCAATTGGACTGAGGTTTTCTTTTGGCTATTTAAAATGCTTTATGTATTTAATGAACTTGGGAAACCTGGAGAGGGTTAGTTTTTGCCACTGTGGATCACAGCATATGTAATAAAGCTGGTCTCCCAACAACAATTAAACAATAGCAGTCTTTCAATCGGTTCCTGCAGACATTTGCTTCAGCTGTTCTTCTAGCTGGAATGAATTCTCTACAGCAGGGGTTCTCAACCTTTTCAAGCCGAGGGCTGAGTCATGCTCCCTGAGCCAGCTTTAGGGGCCAGACAGCCATTTTGCCCTGCCTGCCACACATGGCACTTCTCTTCTGGGTGTGGTGGAGGCAGTCGGGGCCACATGAAATGGTGTCATAGGCCACATCCAGCCACCAGGCCATAGGTTGAGAACCCCTGCTCTACAGTAACAGTAAGTATGCAGAGCCCTGACTCCTCAGAGATATGACAGGCTTGTTGACGTTTCACCTTTCATTAAAACATGACAAAGAGAGAGGGATAGAGATATAAGAAAAGCATGGCAAAGTGACTTTTTCAAGACAACTCCCACAATCCTCTAAGGATAAAGGGCAATTAGCTAATTGCTAATTACTAATTAGCATTGCTAATTAGGGGATTTCAGGAGTTGTATGCCTCAAAAGTGATTTTTCTTCACTTTAGATGTAAGGAATTTGAACAGGCAAGAGTTTGACCCAACAGTTCACAAAGATATGAGCAGTCTTCCACTGTATTGGACAATGAGAGTACTAGAGTAACCAATATTAGTAAAGGTAAAGGTTTCCCTTGCTCGAAAGCCAGTCATATCTGACTCTAGAGTTCAGTGCTCATCTCTGTTTCAAAGCCGAAGAGCCAGCGCTGTCTGCTTCTGCAGACATTTCCATGGTCATGTGGCAGACATGACTAAACACCGGAGCGCACGGAACACTGTTTCCTTCCCACCAAAATGGTCCCTATTTATCTACTTGCAATTTCTTTCCTTTGAACTGCTAGGTTGGCAGGAGCTGGGACAAAGATGGGAGCTCATTCCATCCTACAGTACTCAGGAATTGAACTGCTGACCTTCCACCTCCCAGTCAGCGTCTTAGCCACTTGAGCCATTGAAGTCCAATATTACAAAGACACTAAAAAATAAGTAATTGACCCTTGTTTGTTGAACTGATTCAGATCCTAGATAAGCAAGGAACTCATTATTGGTCATGATATTTATTTATTATTATTTTTACTTCTTGGATTTCATCCCCTAGAACCCATCAAGCCAAGATGCTAAAGTGCTCACATAAGTTTTAAATTGAAAACAAGTGAAGAACTAAGGGTTTCTCAGCCATTCTCTACATCTGTTAACGAAAGAAAAAATGTGTAGGTATGGCTAAGCACTGTGATTAAGCTACAAATAAATTAGGAGACTGGTTACTTTTTTGAAAGTCATCCTGTACAAGACCTACGGTAATTAGCAGAGAAACTATGAGTCCCCTAATTATTTGTACCTGCCATGGAGTTTAACCACACAAGAACTGTCTGTGAGATTCTGAGAGGGCAGTCCTAGAAATAACATCTCTATGCTCTTCAGTATGAATGATGAAGTTCCACATCCTCTTTCCTAAATATGTCTAAGTTGTTGGCCTAGTTGCTCCAATACAAGTCCATCAACTATAATACACTTGTAAATGATTTATAACTCTTGAAATTATTCTACATATAATAGAACTAAATCTAGTAGCAAACTAACAGATCTGGTAGTCTCCAGACCTGGTAGTCTCCAGATTATTTTGATAAACCCCTTGGTAAGATGTAAAGCATCTTTGTACAATTAGTTATGAATTGAAGCACTCAGTAATTTAATTTTTTGCTCATCTGTGCAGATGACATATTCCCTGCCAAAGTTTCACAAGTATAAAAAGAGGTGGGAAAATCAATCCCAACATTTTTATTTATTTATTTTTTTATTAATCAAATTTATATTCTGCCCTACTTGCACAAGTGACTCAGGGCGGAGCACAACAGGTATATGGTATACTACAAACACACTAAAAGAGCAATAAAATTTAAAACCCATTAAAACAACCTCCCATTCCCTAGCCTAAAAGGAACCGGATAAAAGGAATGGGAATGGATAAAAGGAATGGGAATGGGAGTCAGGATAGGAGTGTAGATGTAGGAAGTTAAATAAGCCAGCGGGGGGGGGGGGGGGGTGTCAGTAATCCATCACTACCCCACACCATTCCCACCAGCCAGGTTTTCAGGCCCTTCCTAAAAGCCAGTAACTCCATCTGGAGGTGGAATCACAGATGGTTAAAAGTTGTCACTCAGTCAGAATTTTCTGTATTTTAGAAATCAGAAATGTGGAAAATAGTAGTCATTAACAAATTCCAGCTACTCAAAATATAGAATTGTCTAATCTGTGGATGGGTGATCACATGCTGTTGTTTAAATGATCCTTCATTAAATACTTTCTATGAGTCTAGAAATAGAAAACCAGCACAACTAGTGAGTTTTACCCATTACTATATGGATTTTCTACCCTTAGCAAGAGTTTCTAGATTCTTTTTAAGGAAGCCTAAATTGTCAATGTCTAAATAGCCTGCCAAAGTACAGGGGTGTAAATCTAGCTTGCTTTTCCCCTACACGCAACCAAAATATCATTCTCTTACTGACAAGCACAGCATAATAGTCCCTGCTGTTATAAAAAAAATTACTTTAGTAAGAACATCAACAACTTGAGATACACAGTTGATACTACCCTAATGGCAGAAAGTGAGGAAGACCTAGAAGCTGCTGCTTAGGTTGAAAGAAGAGAGTGTAAAAGCAGGCTTGAGACTCAACATCAAAAAAACCAAGATAATGGCAACAGGCCCTATCAGTCCCTAGAAAATAGATGGGGAAGAAGTAGAAGCAGTGACATATTTTACTTTCTTAGGATCCAAGATCACTGCAGATGGTGACTGCAGCCAATAACAAAGTGTGGCAGGTAGAGACACTACCGTCAGGGATTTAGTTTGTGAATTCAATTGTGTACAGTGGACGAGTTGCCACAACGAAACTACAGCACTGACACAAATAAGGATTATGCCATATGAAAGATTGTCTCGGTGACTTTCAGGAATGCTAGGACTCAATGGCCAGGAATGCAAATTGATAACATCATTACACTTGGCAGTTGCCCTATAAAAATGACATTTTCGCTAGGGGAATCCAGTTGTTGGTGAATCAGCGACCAAACCACTCAACCGATCTTTGTGATCCAACATGTGTTAGATAGAGGATAAAATAACCTATTTTCTGGAAATTATTAGCATTTTGGTTGGGCTTTCCAAAAAGTTTTTATGACAATGTTTATCTAAAAGTCCTTGAGCAGAATCCCCCCCCCCCAAAAAAAAAAAAACCTCAGATAAAAGGGACAAATCTCTCTGAAATCAACCAAAACCACTGTCTGTGGTTCATAGAGGTTGCTGATGAGGACGCTGGATGGTTTTGCTTGGTTTCCAACAGATTTGTCTCTTTCATTTCAGCGCTTTTGTGATGTCATTCAAGGATTTTTTTGTAAATGTTGCCATATATCTACCCTTCAAAAAACCTGCTTGATCTTTGTTTATATAGCTAGTCAGAAAACTATTCAATCTATTTGCCATTATTGATGTAAATATTTTGGCATCTTGATTTACTAATGAAATTGGTCTATATGTATCAACTTTCTCCATATCTTTCCCTGGTTTAGGAATAAATACTATTACAGATCTATATGAGTGGTGGCAAACCTATGGCATGCGTGCCAGAGGTGGCACTCAGAGCCCTCTCTGTGGGCACCTGTGCAGTCACCCCAGCACAGGGTTTTGCCCTGCCCCTCGGCCCAGCAGCCCAAAGGGAGCACTTCATCCCTTCCCCAGCACAGAGTTCACCACACCCCTCTCTCCTGCAGCCCAATAGGAGTGTTTCCTTCCTCCCCTGTTGCTGTGTTGGCACTTTGCAATAAATAAGTCGGTTTTGGGTTGCAGTTTAGGCACTCAGTCTTTAAAAGGTTTGCCATCACTGATCTATACCATGAAGTCAGCATTCGTCCCCCATCCAAAATATAATTAAATAGCTTCTGGAGGTTTTGGAACTACAATATCCATAAATTCTTTATAAAACTCAGCTGATAAACCATCTTCCCCTGGTGATTTACTTACCTTAAACTTCATTATAGCTCAAACTCAGCATCTTAACCACTAAGCCACCATGGCGCATTGTAATAACAGCTAGGGGAAATTAAATTTGCAGTTACTCTAATTTTACTCAGATAGAGGGTTTCCTCTTTTGAAGTAAGACTTGAATACTTTTCTTCTTAGGCATTTGACAATTCAGAGGCAATAGCTTGCAAACCATCTGTAAAACACAGCCTCCAAGCTCTTTGTCGGTGGTGGTGGTGAGGTACATAACCCTCCTGGTGAGATTCAGCGCATTATTCTTTATTTCCAACCCATTCAACTCATGAATATCTGTCAGCTCCAGTTTTGGAGATACATTTTATCACACACAGCATTCCAGAGTACATTTAAACATTGTGTTACAATGAAGTAATGTGGATGACACTCTAATAATAAACACTAGTGGTGTTCAGTATTGGTAGGTATGGAGAAAAAGAAAGCAAAAAAACAATGCAGCCTCATAAAATAAAATGGATATTTTCATCCTAGTATGGAATCGACTGTGCAATTGAACAACAACAACAAAGCATGCAATGATGCTTAATTAGAGTAATGTAACATAGATTAGCTATAATTTTCCTGCAGACTAGAGGCATATGCAACAACAAAAATGAAGAAAGCCTTTCATATTTAAAAACTGAATTTTAAAAAACCTTGTGTGTATATCCCAAGTTGTATACTGCTTATTCAGCCATACTTTCTATACATCTGAATTGGCTGCTTGCTTGGTTGCTTGGTTTGATTGGCCAGTCTTCTTTTTGAAGACACCCAGAATGTCATCCACCGCAATACAAACAAATAAGGAGAATTTATCTGGACCAGGGGCAGATGATAAAATGCTGGCCTGGCCATGTTTCTCACCTGTTTTCCCATTCGGTGGACTAAGACACCAAACTCCTTTCTGTTGGAGTTTTATTATAACTTTAAATGCTGCCTGTAGTTAGAGTGACTGGGAAGGACTTTTCTGGGCTGGGGTAACTGTCTATCTACTACCCAGTACTAACCAATTATTCCTTCCTATCTCTAAGTTCAAAGAGAGGCCTATCTTCTTCCGCCCTGTGTTTTACCCCCTCTCTTTGTCAGTTTGTGTTGATATGTTTGGTTGGTTACTAGCATGTATGTGGCAAATAAAGCAGCATGCATATGTATGTAATTGCAAATAATTATAAATACATTTTTATTCATTCTTCTGCAATTGTCTCAGAGTAAGTTACTAGAACTTGAGTGCATGTTAATCACTTTATTAGCATGCACTCAAGTTCTCAGTAACTTACTCTGAGATAATGAAAAAGGGTGGATTCTGGGAAACTTCTGGGTCTCTGCACTTCTATTGTGCAGCTAAAGGAAATTTTACCAGAAATTTAAAACTCTGCAACACTTAATAAGATTATTTTTCCTCCATTAGCCATTAGAGAGATGACAACTACATTTCTTAATTGATGAGGCACCAGAATCACCTCTGCCTTTACTAGAATCAGTTTCAGTTCATTGACTGACAGCCACTTGACCATAGCCTCCAGACAATGAGTAATAATTTTTGTTACTTGGCTTATATAATACAGTATATAGCTGGACATCATCAGCATATAGATAACACTCAACTCCAAAGCAGAAAATAACTTCTGACAGTAGTCTCATATAAATTTCAATCAGACGAATAGTCTTCTACCTTCATTCTGTGGGTCCTCCTGCAAAGGGGGGGGGGAGGGGAAGAGCCCTGGTGGTGCAGTGGTTAAACTTCTATATTGCAACTGAAAGGTTGTGAGTTCAATACTGACTATGGATTAATGTTGACGCAGCCTTCCATCCTTCCAAGGTTAGTAACCAGCATGTTGCAAGGAAAAAACTAAATAACTTGTGAACCACCCAGATAGTGCCAGTGTTGGGCAGCAAAAAAAAAAAATTGCTACCACACTGTGGGTGGAGCCTACACTGTGGGCAAAGCCTACAACATGGGTGGAGCCTACATCATGGACGTTCTAGTCATGCCTGCCATATGGCCATGTATACATCTGCAAACACAGGCAGCACTGGCTCTTTGGCTGTAAATGGAGATGAGCACTGCACTCTAGAGTCAGATATGACTGGCTTTTGAGCAAGGGAGACCTTGAACCATTTGCAGGGACAAAACCTGACATCAAATTTGAATATCAATCAGGGATCTTCTGTTATTAGGTAAAGGTTGCCCTTGCTCAAAAACCAGTCATTACCAACTCTAGGGTTCAGTGCTCATCTCTGTTTATACCCAAAGAACCAGTGGCCCTGATCCACAAAAGTTCACATTAAAATACAGCAATTAGTCTTTAAGCTGCCACAATGTTGTTGTCTTTTTGTTTTGTTTACTCTCTGATATGCTTTCACAGAATAAAATTTTTAAAATGGTAGCTGTGTTAGTCTGGACAGGGCAGGGAGGTGGGCGTGGCCACCCAATTTTGCCACCCACCTGCCCAAAGGCCACCCAATTTTGCTATCTCCCCTGCCGGGGGTGTGTGAACCTGTTGATGCCCACCACTGGACAGTGCACTATGCACTATAGGATGGTATATAAGTGTGATTATATTGCTTTGCTTTTTATTTGTATTTATTTATTTATTTATTTATTTTATTAAATTTGTATAGCCACCCCAATCGACATGTGTCTCTGGGTGGCATACATAAAATCCCCAATGTTTAAATTGTAGAGATCCTTAAAATTCCTAAAAACACTGAAAAACTTTGCTTTGCTTTGCTGCATAGCCCAATTCTGTCACCGTTCTCTACATCTACAGATTCCATGATTCACTGTATCAAACACTCACATTCATCACCTCATCATTGACAACTATAAAATCTCCTAAGGCTCCAGGGAAACAAATTAGATCCATCAGCCCATGTGACAGACCATCATAATGATATCCCCACACTTGTGGATTTGAGAAACTATGTTCATTTCAGCTTCAGTGAGGAAATAGTCAGACCATTGGACAGGCTGAAGTTTCAACCTCTCATTAAGACCACCACCAAACTGCTTAGTCCAAATATGTTCAGTATATTCCCTTTCTGATTAAAACCTGGGATTTGCCCATGTTCTTCACAAACACTATTAAGTACTGAAAGGCTATGGAAAGAGCATTCCTAAAGAACGGAAAGCATTGTAAGTACATTTGGATGTCATCTGGGCAATCGTATATAGCTGGTAAATCTTTCATTTGCAGAAATGCTTATACTTCATTTTGTTGATGAGCAAAATGACCCAATAGTCTTCTTTAGGGCAACAAATGGCAATATTATCTATTTATAGAGAGAGCATACATCCAAAGAGGAACTCTTTGCTTCACTTTGCTATGAAAAGAAATGTGATATCCTTTGTATCCAAGAAATCCAAAGAGGAACTGATTGTTGTCAACCAAAAATTCCTAAGATGTGTCTAGTCACTGAGAGGCCCCCCCCCCCAAATGTTAGAGAAATGTCATTTTAGTAAGACAAGGCACTGTAGTTCTCTCAATGAACTATACTGAAGAAGTCATGGCAGAAAATCAGTGTCAAGCATTACATACATTGAGTTTCTCAACAAGAGAAAATATTTCTGAAAGATTACTAGCCATCAGTCCTCCAGCATCCTCCTAGATGAGGTTGTTGAAGGACTGTTTATGCAGCTGGAGACACCTGAACTAAGATCACTCAGGTCAACCACACTCCTAACAAGATCATGGATAAACAAGGCCTTATTTATAAGAAACTGGACATTACACACAGTGATGGGATTACCCCAGTTCCATCCGGTTCCCCGGAACCAGTAGGAACAATCTCGGAGGGTTCTCCGAGAGGGTAGTCCATTTTTAATGTGTCCAGTTCCGGATGCCTCAAAAAAAGATTTTTTTTTAAATTGGAGCCGAAATGGCTCCAATTTAGTGCGCATGCGCAGAAGTCAATCTGATGCATGCGCACTGCAATTTTGAATTGTGCATGCGTCAGATTCCATTTCTGCGCATGCGTGCTTGTTTTTGCTGGAGCCGGACCATTTTGGAGTGGCTCCGGCAGTGGCGGAGGGCTTAGGAGGAGGAGGCATGCCTAGCCGGGTGGCCCAGGGCTCCCGAGCGCAACCCTCCATGGTTGGCCACGGGCCTCGGCGCCCGGCAGCGGCACGCCACCGCTGGGCGCCGAGGCTCGGGGCTGACTGTGGAGGGTTGCAGCCGGGGGGCCCTGGGCCACCCGGCTAGGCACGCTGCCGCTGGGTGCCGAGGCTCAGGGCTGCCTGTGGAGGGTTACGGCAGGGAGGCCCTGGGCCGCCCGGCTAGGCGTGCTGCCGCTGGGTGCCAAGGCTCGGGGCTGCCCGTGGAGGGTTGCAGCCGGGAGACCCTGGGCCGCCCGGCTAGGCATGCCGCCGCTGGGCGCTGAGGCTCAGGGCCAGCCCCAACGGTCCACATTTTAAGTGGCGTTTGTGTTTGGGGTGGGTGGGTGTTTGGGTGGGTGGGTGTATTTTTATTTATTTTTTATTTATTTATTTATTTTATTAATGGTTTTGTGTTGTGGTTGTTTGTGTGGGGGGGTTGAGGGGTGTGTGTGTGTGTGTTTTATTTTTATTTTATTTATTTTATTTTTATTTTTTATTTTTGGCCCTGCCTACAATGTCATGATGTCATGATGTTGGCTCCACCCATGATGTCATGACGTTAGCTCTGCCCCCACTGTGATGATGTCAGGGTGGGGTACTAAAAATTTTATCATCCCATCACTGATTATACAGCATCAGTCATTTCCAGGGGAAGAGGAATCATCTTGACCAACACACTTTTGGATAGAACAAAGGTTAAATTGTCTGTAAACTTCTGTTAAATCTGGAACCATCTACAATACCTAGACCTTGTCTCACCACAATACTTACCAAACCCCTATTCTTGATCTGGTATTGGTAAAGAGAATGGGATGTTACAGAACATTTACCAAACTTCTGAAATGGCCTTGACTTGGGTTTTTTAATATGGCACCAAAGAAAAATGACTAACATATATAGAAAGATAACTAAGATAAAATATTCCATATATCAGGGGTGGCCAACTTAATTAGACCCAAGATCTACTGTTTACTGACGAAACCCTGTGCGATCTACCAATCACATACCTCTGGAATTTTTAAATGAAACAGCAAAATAAACACACACACACACCCCTCAGCCCGCCCACCCACCCAGACAGCTACAACACAAACCCGTAAATAACTTAAAGAAAAAATAAAATAAAATAAAAATTAAATAAAAATACAACCACCCACCCAAAACACAAATAAATTACGCACCCACCCCAAATAAAAAACCCTCACTTGCTTACCTTCCTTGGGACGATGAACCCCCATGGCCCAGGGCCATCCGGCAAGGCGCGCCGCCCCCGACTGCAGCCTCCTCCTCCTCCGAAGGCCGCGGCTACAGGAGTCACTGCCTGCAGCCGCCGTCCACAGCCGCCGCCCGCTACCACCAAAGCTGCCGCTGCCTGCAGCCCTGTGGCCTCCTTCTCCTCCTTGGGCCAGTGCCTTTTTGGCCCTGCTCCGGATGCGGCCACGGGTGGCGGGCAGCAGTGGCTCTGGCAGTGGCTCTGGCCATGGCCACCGAGCCTCCCTGGGCCGTCTGCAGCAGACAAGCCCCCATGCCCAGGGGACGCCTGGCAGGGCGCACCGCCGCCGCCTGCAGCCTCCTCCTCCGCCGGGCGCCACAGCCAGAGCCGGGCCAAAAAGGCACCGGCCCAAGGAGGAGGAGGAGGCCACAGGCGCCCAGCGGAGGAGGCAGCTGCAGGCGGCAGCGGTGCACCCTGCCGGGCGTCCCCAGGGCTTTGGGGCTTGTCGGCAGCGTACAGCCCAGGCAGGCCTCAACGTGCCCCGGGGGAGGTGCCCTCCTCTGAAGGCTGGTGCCGCCACCGCCGCCGCCGCCACCACCGCCGCCCTGAAAGGTTCCAGCTCCAAAATATTTTTTTTTAAATTGGAGCAAAAATGGCTCCAATTGACTACGCATGCGCAGAAACTCAATCTGACGCATGCGCAATGTGTCAGATTGAGTTTCTGCGCATGCGCAGTCAATTGGAGCCATTTTTGCTCCAATTTTAAAAAAAATTTCTTTCGGTGAGGCGTCCAGAACCAGACGCCTAAAAAGTTGACTACCCTCCCGGAGAACCCTCCAGGATTGGTCCTACCGGTTCCAGGGAACCATATGGAACCGGGGACATCCCATCACTGCTTGCCACGATTGACTGGACTAATAGTCGCGATCGACCGGTCGATCGCGATTGACCAGTTGGCCACCCCTGCCATATATATTGCTCGTAACACAATGACAAATATAGGCCTACAACCTTCTCCACTTCTCTACTCTGTTAGAAAGAGAGATATTCAAACCTGCCTTTCATTCTTGGTCTGTCTGACTACTATCAGACTTTTCTTAAATATTAATATTACCTAGAAGTACATACTTGATAACTGATGTCTTTCTTTTTTTATTTCTAAAGCCATAACAATTTAGCAAGTCTCAATGAATAGCTTTGAATGTTAAGGTTGTGTATCTAAAGCCGGGAAGCTCAACCTATGACCTGTGGGCTGGATCCGGCCCATGGCACCAAATAATCTGAGCCCCACCCTCACTCCAGTTGCTACCAAAATCAGCCATGGACTCATTTACGGTCATCATAAATGCATTTATGACAGCCGTAAATGAGTCTGCAGCTTTCATAAATGTATTTATGACAGCTGTAAATGGAGGGGGGACAACCAGTTCAGCCCCCTCAACTGTTTGAGGGAGCATGACTCAGCCCTTGATTCGAAAAGGTTGCGAACCCCTGATCTAAAGTGATGGAAGCCCTTCTGGTTAGAGAGGGACTATTTTTCCATGCAGCAGAAGGAAAACCAAACTTTGGAATCTTACACACTTTTGCTTACACATGAGCTTGTATAAAATCTACATGTCCACAGAACCACATGAAATGCCATTGAGCCTTCTATTAAACTCTTCTGCCACTGTCCTGATGGAAAACAGCTTCTTGGAAGCTGCTATTTGCATAAGCTCCCACTGTCACCATTAGAGGCATCTGTTGAAATGCAAATAGTGCTTCTGATACTTTTTTTCCAACGGAACTGTGGCAGGGAGAAAGAAAAATTAATTTCCTCCCTCCACCCAAGGTTCTAAGTCACTCTTCCCTGAGGGTGCTACTTAGATAAATAAAAAACACATTAACCACATTCATACAATTCATCTCATGTCTGCTTTGGTCTTAAGCACTGGGACAAACATTCTGACTTGATATTTTTATTTATTTAAATCATTTCTTATCCTGGTTCTCAGCTAAAAGTTGCCTGCAGCAGCTTACATACAATTAATAACCAAGAGGCAGTCTCTGCCATAAGGCTTGGGATCCAAAAAAGACACATCACTGAAGTGGAAAAAAGTGTGTATAGGAATGAAGAATTTTTTTAAAATCAAGCATAAATTATACATTACATGTGTGTTTATTTATATAAATCAGGAGTTCTCAACCTTTTAAGGCTGGAGGTCTGGTCACACTCCCTCATACAGCTTCAGGGGCCAGATGGCCATTTTGCCCTTCCTCCACCACATGGCACTTCCTAGTGTGGTGGAGGCAGTGAGGGGCCACATGAAATGGTGCCGTGGTTGAGAATCCCTGATATAAATGATATAAAGCAGGGGTTCCCAAACTTTTCATTCCAATGGGCCTGACCACACCCCTGGAAGCTGAGCGGGCTGATCATGTGATTCCTACTGCCATAAACACAGCCATAAAACATGTCCACGGCTGTCATAAATGTGTTTATGGCACGTGCAGGTGCATTTACGCATGCACAAGCACATTTTACTGCTGCCATAAATGCATCCACTTCTGCTTCTTGTAGAAGTGAGGGTGGCAGTGGGCCACATGAAATGGTGCCATGGACCGGGTCTGGGCCATGAGCCATAGTTTGGCCACCCCAATATATAGTTTGGTAGTTTACACATCTTCACTCCTGGTTTCCCTCTTCAAAGCCTCTCTCCCAGACTCTTTTCCAGTCTACATTATTTTCTGGAGAAGTTACTAAGAGTTTATAATTTTATTTTAGATAAATAGGTACCACCTTGGCAGGAAAGGTAACAGTATTCTGTACAATCCAGCATCTAGTCATGCCTTCCACATAACCATGGAAATGTTTGCCGATTCAGACAGTGCTGGCTCTTTGGCTATAAACATAGATGAGCACCACCTCCTAGACTCGGATATGACTGGCTTTCAAGCAAGGGAGACCTTTACCTAAATGAACAGAGTTGTTGACTCTATGATTCAATCATTAGGAAAGTGTGTGGAACCCACGAGCATTGAGATAACACAACAACCCATTCTATTCTGCTGCTGAATGGAGAAATGAGCTGAACACAGAAATGTACCCTATTTTCTGGCATATAAGAGCCACTCCTCCCCTTAAAATACACTGTAAAAATGGATTGCATCTTGTGCTATATATAGCGGCCTATAGTGGGCTATTTTGTAATAATGGGGTGTGTCTTATACTCCAGTGTTTCTTATACACTGGAAATAGGGTAGCTGTCTGAAATGAAGGAAACTAGTACATATGTCCTTTCCACATGAGCCAAACACCCACCTGGAATCAGAGAGGCTTCCCAAATTGAAAAAAACCTCTCTCTTTTCAGACAGGTGTTCTTCCATGTTTGATTGCATGTACCCCTTAATGACTGAACAGGTGTATAATAAAAAGTCAATCTGGGGACACAAAATTAGTTTATTTTGATATTGTCACACACATTCATTTCTACATTAATTTGTTCACTGAAAGAATTTTAGGAGATATATATATAAATACAATCAAATCTCACATAGAGAGTGCCTCGCATAAATAGTAACTCACTTAAAGAGCAGAATTTTCTCTGAATGTTCGCTTCGCTTAACAAATAAAACCAACCAAAAACTCACTTAACAAATAAATCGGGGTTCGCAATCCCCCCCAACAGAAGTCACAATTGTACAGTTACAATGGTGTTTCACTTAAAGAGCAAATTCGCTTAAAGAGCAATCCTGTGGAACACATTGTGCTCTTTAAGTGAGGTACAGCTGTCTATAAAGTGGTACTTCACTTAAAGAACATAATGCGTTCCACGAGATTGCTCTTTAACCAAAACACCATTGTATTGTTGTATAGTTTTATATTAAGATATGTGCTTTTGTAGGATGAATTATTTTGTAGGATAATTATTGTCTATCTTGTATATTGTATTATTGTGTTTACTGCATAATATTGTGTGAGCTGCCCTGAGTCTGGTTTCCTGATTGGGCGGCATACAAGTATGAGAATTAAATTAAATTTCAAATTAGAAATACACTTTTTGTAACTTCTGCTGAGTTTCATCCTAATGACATTTATTTTTTGTTTTATAATAGTGCAGATTTCTGCAATCCATCTGTGGTTTGTGCTATTCATGTCATGATTGGCAATAAATGAAGTTTGCTCTTTTGTGGGCATTTAAATGACCACATTAGCAAAGGAATATTTATGCAAATGGGTTAAAAGCACTTGCATTAGTACCCACCAGCAATACATTGGGTTGACCTCCAGATTAATATTATCCAAACTCATTATTTGTTCTATTCACACATAATTTATAACCATGACAACCTGAAATGATATGTCAAATGTAAGTACTGTACAATGTTATATGCACTAAACACATATTAATTAACTGGTGTTTTAAATGTTTTACTTGGAATTCAATTAGGCTAATGTGTATTGTCCTATTTAGAGAGTTCAAACCATCATGATGAACTACACGTGTCCATTTTCTTAAACTCTATTAAACCATACTTCTTCAATTTCCATTTGTAATACACGGGAGATGATTATGTTTTCATATAAAGTGAGTGCCATTTAAAGTCACTGAATGGGAACACTGCTCAGAATGTTTATCTGCAGGAGTATTACCTAAAGGGTCTTCTCAGCAAACATCATCACTCTTAGCTGCTATTTCTGCAAGCATATGGACAGCACTTATGAAGAGAGAGCATTCTAACCTTGTTTCATCCAACTTTCAACATACAGAAACCTGAAGAGGAGATTAAATTTATCCATGTTGACTGTCCACATGAGTGAAAACACCAATTATTCATGTTTCTGCCTAAAGTGAAGAGTCTACCTGGATACAACAGCTACTCCATCTTCAGACTCCTGCTTCAGCATGTTTAACATGATAGCCAGCACGGCTATGAGTCAACATGCTCCCATCCTTGCGTGAAAACACGTTATCAGCATGTCCAAACTAGGTTTATATTTTTCATGCCTAAAACAATGGGTCAGTTGCCCTGAGAAGTAATTGTATTATTTTACGCTTATCGTGTGTTTTGGGGAAATAGGAGGATAAACAACAGATAGTATTAGGGGAAAATGAGGTCACAAGCATGCTTCTTATGTATCCAGGATTATTAAGTCAGCACAGAACATTCAACAGTCTTATCCACTTTGATATCTAATTATCTTGGCTGGCAGATTCTTTGCAACTCCCCCCCCCCCACACACACACACACACACACTTTTTGGTGTTTACAGAAAAGCTCAGTGATTTTAATGAAACCTTCTGTGGAAATACTAGGGGTCTGCCTGATATGGCAAAGCAAGAAGAAAAGGGGCAAGCACAATACCTATAACAAACAACCAATATCACATGTAGTAAACAAAAGATACAATTCTGTCACATGTGATTTGGATCAGAATAAAGATGTTGTTTTGCTTTTCAAAAAATCACATGGCATGTGTTGCTTATTAATGTCAGCATGCAAGATAATTTGTGACAGAATTTTTTCCCGTGAATTCTGAACCGATTAAAACTTCAATGCTTTACATACCAATTGTTGTATACTTTTATCATGTGCTCTGGTGTCTAGTCATGCCTGCCACATGATCATGGAAACGTCTGCAGAAGCAGACAGCGCTGGCTCTTCGGCTTAGAAACAGAGATGAGCACTGACCCCTAGAGTCGGATACAACTGGCTTTCGAGCAAGGGAAACCTTTACCTTTATTATACTATCCGGATCTGTAGAGCAGTAGCACAGGATTGAAGTTCTATTAATTAAATATTTGCACTTTATCTCCTAAATGTATGTATATTGGGTAGAATCTTGTTTAAAAACACAGAATAGAAAGACACCTTAGTTATAGCACTCCATATAATCTGGTTTGAGGTTGTGAAAACAAGAGTTTGTGCTATTGAAAGTGACAGGACATCATTGGGGCTAAAGGATAGGAAATGCCAGGAAAGGGACAACTGTGAACACTACAAGCTATTGTGCATCTGGTGAAAACAAATAGAACTTTGTGGGATTTTTTCCTTGAAAGGCAATTTTGATTAGAAGCCTTTTAAAATAGTATTTTTCTGATCCCATCACATCAAGTTACAGTTAACTCAGCCAGACAATTAAAACAGAACAAGCACAAAGAATGAAAAAGCTGCACATCCTAATGATCCAGACACATAATTTCATTTCACCCATGAACTGGTCACTTCTAGGAGTATGGCCTTTCTCAAAAGAAATGGGAAAAGGTACATCTGTAAAGAAATTAAAACAAATATTCCAAGAAACTTGTATTTCCACAGCTCATTAAACCATTTTATGCTGCAGTTATCATGCAGTGGGAACCGTATGTTGCTAGACTGCCAAAGCAATTTTAGACAGTGCTCACTCTGTTTTACCTTTGTCCCAGTGTTCACCCTATCACCTTTTATGTTTGACGCATATGTCTGTTTTTAAAAATATGGCCAGTGGTTTCTGAGGGCAGAATCTGCTTCATCAAACTGCAAGAGTAGGTCACAAGGTTGCGCAATAATACCATAGTCTGAAGCTCTTGAGTAAACTTAGTGTTTGCATGAAACTCATTTTCTTGACTTCAATGAACTGTCAAACTTCCCTACATATTCCGGCAATAGAATTGTCTGACCACCATTGCCTCCAGGATGAAATGACCAGCTGCGTGGAAGACTCAAGTCTTCTTGTCTCATTGAATGTTCCACTCTATTTCAGTTTCACATGTTTTTGACAAGCATACCTGATTGTCATCTTTTTCACTAAATACCTTCCCTTCCTTTTTTCTGAATAAACTGTTTGCTCCCACAGAAGCAGTTTAATGTTTTCAGGAACTGAAGAGTAAATTTCAACAGGTCTATTTGAAACATGCTTGTTATTGACATCAGCATGGATATTACTTCTCTGTAAAGCTATAGCAATGTTTTGAGCATGCATGGGCACATTATGCACACATGCATGCATGTTTTTACTTCTGCTTCCGGTGGGAGGAACCACACAACCACACAAACAACCCCACAACCTGAAAAGTTTGGGCACTCCTGCTATAATTCTTGCTAAAGCCCATAACTTATACAAATTTGCCCCCCCCCACACACACACACACACCCAGCAACAACAACCCACAAATGCCCCTGGGGGAAGGGGAAGCTTCTAAGGATTATGCTGCTTCTGGGGCTGGGTAGTAGCCTGTAATATTCTCCAGGCCTGATGCATGCAGATTATGAAATATTAGGCTACAAATTAGGATGCTCTACTCCATGTTATGTGAGGCAGAGTTTTCAGATTTAAAAAAGCTTTTTCAGGGGTGTGTGGGAGCAATATTAAAGTGACGGATAAATTGATGTGAGACCAGCCCTCCAACCTCCAGGGATTTGTGTGTGAGGCCCTTATATCTCAGCAGGTCTCCTACCCCTGATTTTAATGGGGCTACTGTCTGGCCTGTCTCGACCGTCTCCACTTTAGCTCTTTGAAATTATGTGTGACCTCAGTCCTGAATCAACTTGGTTCCTGATCAGAGATTAAGCAGAACTGTGATGGGAGATGGTATCATATGCACATGAGACAAAATATTAATTAAGCATAGAATAACAAACTGGCTTCCCAGACAAAGATCCATGCCAGTGTTTTTTTAACACCAGATTGGCTGTCAATCTCCAAATATAAAAGTGTAGAGCACGGTATATTCATTTCAAACCTCCAGTGAATTAACAAATGATGAATGCCAGCAGTAACTAGACAGTTATGAGGAAATGAACCATACCTCAGTAGTGCAGCACTATGTAAATGTTTGGGTCCATATCTACAGGAAAAAGTAATGAGTTCTTCAGAAAGCACTAACAAAGGAACCTTCTTTGCAGCAATTTTTGTTATTATTCATCTGACCTTGTACATATAATGAAGCTCACTCTGCATTTTAAATGCACATTCAGTATCTCTTTATCTCTCATCTGCCCCACCCACATCTGAAGACCTGACACACTAGCTGGCAGACACAATACAATGCTTGATGTTGCAGAAATATATCTGGAAAAATAATTTTCTAAAACTTGTTGGTGTTATTTACATCAGGGTAGTTGTTTGGAAGGGGAAAGTATCCTTAATCCAAAATAGCTTCTCGGCCTTTTGGCTAAGATCAAGTGCAAAATAGCTGCCCAGACACTTGGATAACAATAGCAAAACCTCGGATAACGCTAAAACTTAGTTCCACAAGTCTTAGTGTTATCCGATTTTTAGTGTTATCCGATGCATGTTAAAAATCCTATGGGATGCATCGGATAACATTAAAACTTCATAGAGATACGTTGTAACCGGCACAGGCTTTAGTGAACATTATCCGATGCATCCTATCAGAAGCGTAGCGTGCCTTGGCGGGGCCCCGTATAAAAATTTGTTTGGGGGCCCTTAGGAAGGGTAAAGATTTGTTTTGCCTACGCACATTGGGGGCCCACGTGGCCCGGGGGCCCCATATAATTGCTACGGCAGATACGGCGGTAGCTACGCCCCTGCATCCTATAGGGTCTTAACGTTATTTGATGCAATTACCACCATCACTCCGATTGCTTAACATTATGCGGTTTTAGCATTATCTGATGCAAAGTTATCCCAGGTATTACTTTATGATAAAACAGCTCTACCTCGACAAGAATAAAATCTTCTGTTGGCTAAGGACATTAAATTCACAGTTCTCAAGACAGAAAAGCAAACTGCACATGACATGAAATGTTCCCATCCTTCAGAGATGTAAGGCTCTATGGATAAATCTGTAGTGTTGGAGATCCCTCATTATGCGTGTGAGGGGTTTAAGTTGAGAGCTGAAGGTGACAACCAGTGGTGTGTGATTGTTTTCCCTTTTAGGCCTGTCTTGTAGTAGATCAATCACTCCTGGGTATTTGTCTAGCCCGGTTGATTTGTTCTTTAACCATATTGGATGGGTACTGTAGTTTGAGAAATGCATTTTGTAAGTCCCTGAGCTTGGCCAGAAGGGAAAGCAATCACACACCACTGGTTGTCACCTTCAGCGCTCAACTTAAACCCCTCACACGCACAATGAGGGATCTCCAACTCATCTTGGACAAGAGTGCTTCACTTTCCAAAGCCCATGGTGACAGACCCCTACTTGCTTATAGACAACCCTCCAAACTCAAACAACTATTGACACACAGAAGTGGAGCACATATGGGAACTAGACCCTGCTGCAAATCCAGATATCAACTATGCCCCCACATTCGCTCTGGAAACAGTATTACTGTACCCAATGGCACCACACACAACATTAAAGGCAGTTTTACTTGTGCTTCTGCCAATGTGATTTATGCCATCTCTTGCCAAAAATGTCTGTCTGCTTTATGTAGGAGAAACAGGGCAATCTTTACACAAAAGAATTAATGGACACAAATCAGATATCTGGAATGGCAACACAGAGAAATCTGTCTCAAACCACTTCAATCTAACTGGACACTCTATCCAAGACCTGAAAGTTACAATTCTGGAGCAGAGAAATTACAAAACTAGGATTGAAAGGGAGACAACAGAAATCAAATACAGTTATACCTCGTTAAAGAGCATAATGCGTTCCACAGGATTGCTCTTTAAGCAAAACATCATTGTAAGTGACCAATGGGGGGGGGGGGAGACTGCAAAACCCAATTTATTGTTAAACGAAGCAATTATTCAGAGAAAATTCTGCTCTTTAAGCAAGTTACTCTTTAAGCGAAATGCTCTTTATGCGAGATTTGACTGTATATCCATCTGTTAGACACTCATCGCAGGGGATTAAATATTGGCGAAGGGTTTCTGGGGCATTATCAAATTTGATACACAGATTGCTATATGCTGCTAGATATTTTATAAATTATATTACAACCTTCCTGTCAATTCTCTTTAGCAAAACAGGAAGTAACCGGGTACAGTGTTTTTGTTTGCAGGTTGATCAGAGACCAGAATGGGCTTTCTCAGATCAATTGAGACTGAAAGGGAGACACTTAGAGCTAATCTGAATAATCTATTGTTGCTGATGGCTGTGAGAAGCTGTATTGTTGTGCTTGCTTCTTGTCTGTCATTTTGCTTGAACACACCCTCCTCCCTTTGTCCTCTGAATTTGGTGTATAAAAACCATGCCTGTAAGTTTCACTCCTTGTCTGATGAAGTGGACTTGATCCATGAAAGTTAACAATAAAAATATAGCAGTTAGTGTTTAAGGTGCTACAGTGTTTTTTATTTTGTTTTGTTTATTTTGTTTTGTTTTGTGATACCCTTGTTAGTTGTGTCAAATCAGAATTGGTTTACAGCAATTACAACAGGACTTTCAAAGTAAATGAAAATTTGAAGGAGTTACTTTACCAGTTCCACCACAACCCCAGTATTTGAATCCCCATGACCAAGTACTAGACTCCAAAGTGCTAGTCCACCACGCTATCCACTTCATCTCACTAGGTTCTTGTACATCCCTTGTTACACTACTTTCTTCTTCTCCTCCTGCTGCTGGTGAGGGTTTCTCAATTGTTCCCTTACCAGTCTCAGTACAGTCAAAACTCACATAAAGAGCACTTTGCTTAAAGAGTCATTCCCTTAAAGAGCAGAATTTTCTCTGAATGTTTGCTTCGCTTAACAAATAAAACCAATCAAAAACTCACTTAACAAATAAATCGGGGTTAACAATCCCCTCCCCCCAAGTCACAGTTGGTCACTTACAATGATGTTTTGCTTAAAGAGCAAACTCATTTAAAGAGGAATCCTGTGGAACACATTACGCTCTTTAAGTGAGGTTCAACTGTATATGGATCCAGTTTACAGGTACAGTCAAACCTCGCATAATGAGCATTTTGTTTAGCGAAAAACTCGCATAACGATCAAGTTTTTTGCTAAGCGGTCTGACTCGCATAACAAATTTTTCGCTAACTAGTGTTTCTATGGGGAGTTTTTCCATAGGGAAAAGTCCAACTCGCATAGCGAAAAATTCGTTATGCGAGTCAGACTCGCTTAGTGAATTTTTTGCATAGCAAGCAGCCTTGCAGAACAAATTAAATTCGTTATGCGAGGCATGACTGTATGTTGCCATTCTATGCAAATAGGGTACAGTAAAACCTCAAATAACACTAAAACCTGGTTCCACAAGTCTTGGTGTTATCTGATTTTTAGTGTTATCCGATGCATGTTAAAATCCTATGGGATCCATAGAGATACATTGTAACCACACAGGCTTTAGCGGTTGTTATCCGATGCATCCCATAGGATCTTAATGTTATCCGATGCAATTCTTCCCCCCAGATTGCTTAATGTTATGCGATTTTAGTGTTATTCGATACTAATGTTATCTGAGGTATTACTGTACCTTCATAGGAACATATATTTACAGTGTATCAACAGAGATCATGAAAACCAGACTGTATGTATAAAGAGGAGCTTGATTAAATAGTAGAATATAATGCAGAGGAAACTCCCATTACTGTAACCAACTAAGGGTGGCAGGGAGTTTCATGGCATAATCCAAAAATATTACCAATACAGTAATACCTTGGATAACGTTTACCTCGGACAACGCTAAAATCGCATAACTTTAAGTAATCTGGAGTGGAAAATTGGATCGAATAACGTTAAGGTCCTATGGGATGGATTGGATAACAACCACTAAAGCCTGGGCGGTTAGAATATATCTCTATGGAGCTTTAACTTATCCAATCCATCCCATAGGTTTTTTAACATGGATCGGAGGACACTAAAAATCAGATAACACCAAGACTTGTGGAACCAAGTTTTAGTGTTATCGGAGGTTTTACTGTAGTTTATTTTTCACCACAGAGAGATGGACAAGAAAGAACCTGTTAAATTTGCTATCTGATTAATTTTAAACAAGCTTGAACATTTCAGTGCAACATATTTTAATGTCACGAAAAGACAACGATTTATTTATTTATTCTTATTGTTGGATTTTTTTCTACAGGTTGGGTGGGGAGAAATGTTTGCCTGCTCTAAGTGTATGGCAATAATAGGCTGGATTTGGATACTGCCTAGCTTGACTTGACTGATGAAAAAGTATCACTGTCTTACCCTCAGGTGGGAAAATCTTTTGAGATGGCCCTGCTTTTACAAGTGGATAGATATATAGACATATGTATGTATGTCAGATGAGGCTCTTAAAATAACAGAGGACAGAAGGAATGCAAAATGCATTGGAGAAAGGAAAAAATACAGTCACTTGAATACAGAATTTCAAAGAAAAGCAAGGAGAGATAAGGAAACCTACCTGAATGAACAGTGCAAAGAAATAGAGGAAAACAATATCAGGGGTAAGACTAGAGATCTTTTCAAAAAAATTTGGGGAACTCAAGGGAACATTTAAAGCAAAAATGACCATGATAAAGGACAAAGATGGCAAGGAGTTAGCAGATGCAGAAGAGATTAAGAAAAGATGGAAAGAGTACACAGAGGAACTCTACAAAAAGGACCTCAACACCCCTGATAATCACAATGATGAGAACATTGAACATGAGCCAGACATCCTAGAGAGTGAAGTCGGAGGGGCCCTAAAAAACACTACAAACAACAAAGCCAGTGGAGTTGATGGTATCAAAGCTGAACTTTTCAAAGCCCTGCAAGATGATGGAATCAAATTATTGCATTCTATATGCCAGCAGATTTGGAAAACACAACAATGGCCACAGGATTGGAAAAAGATCTGTATACGTTCCACTCCCCAAAAAGGGTAATGTCAAAGAATGTTCAAATTATCGAACAATCGCGCTCACCCCTCACACTAGCAAGGTGATGCTCAAGATAATACAGGATAGACTGCAACAGTATGTGGACAGAGAATTACCAGAAGTGCAGGAGGCTTTCAGAAGAGGCAGGGGGACTAGAGATCACATTGCCAACATAAGATAGATCATGGAAAAAACAAAGGAATATCAGAAACAAGTCTACTTCTGTTTCATTGATTACACTAAGGCTTTTGACTGTGCCGACCACAACAAAATGTGGCAAGTAATTAAAGAGATGGGAATAACACCTTATAGGCCTCATGAGAAATCTGTACATGAATCAGTTAGGACAGAAAATGGAATGACTGAGTGGTTTGGAATAGGAAAAGGAGTAAGACAAGGCTGCATTTTGTCACCCTGCTTATTCAACTTATACACAGAACACATAATGCGAAATGCAGGGATGGAGGAATCACAATTTGGGATCAAAATTGCTGGAAGAAACATCAACAATTTGAGATATGCAGATGATACCACCCTAATGGCAGAAAGTGAGGAGGACCTAAAGAAGCTCCTGATTAGGTTGAAAGAAGAAAGTGAAAAAGCTGGCTTGAGACTCAATATCAAGAAAACCAAGATAATGACAACAGGCCCTATCAGTCCCTGGAAAATAGATGGGGAAGAAGTAGAAGCAGTGACAGATTTTACTTTCTTAGGATCTAAGCTCACTGCAGATGGTGACTGCAGCCATGAAATAAAAAGGCGACTGATTCTTGGGAGGCAAGCAATGAGAAACCTGGGGAACATAGTGAAAAGTAGAGACATCACATTGAAAACAAAAATTCGCATAGTCAAAGCAATGGTATTCCCTGTGGCATATGGTTGTGAGAGCTGGACCATTAGGAAAGCTGAGCAGAGAAAAATAGACGCCTTTGAGATGTGGTGTTGGAGAAGGGTTTTGAGAGTCCCCTGGACAGCGAGGAGAATAAATCTTGGAAGAAATCAACCTTGACTGCTCCTTAGAAGGTCAAATAGTAAATATGAAGCTAAAGTACTTTGGACATCAAATGAGAAGAGAGGATTCACTTGAGAAAACATTGATGCTTGGAAGGGTCGAGGGTAAAAGAAGAAGGGGACGGCCCAAGATGAGATGGCTAGATGGTATTGTAGAGATAATGGGCACAGAGCTGAGCGAGTTGAGAGGGATGGTGGAGGACAGGAGTGCCTGGCGGACAGTGGTCCATAGGGTCGTGGAGGGTCGGAATCGACTGTGCGACTGAATAACAACAATGTATGTGAGATATATCTTCAGGAGAATAATGATACTTTGCAGTCCTCTTTTAATATACCCTTCAAAGATAGCTACTTATTTTAAAAAGTTCCATAAAAGCTAAGTTAGCAAAGTTGTCCACTTGGCAGATTGGGAGAAGATTAAGTACTTTCAACAATCAAACTATAAATAGCCCACACAAATCACAAAACTGAAGGAAGTTTTTAAATGAGATCATCTTCCTCTTCTGGCAAGTAATGGATAAATTATACCTAGTACAGATCTGTGGTAAAATGAAAAGTAAAATATGTGAAGTAATGATTGCCTGTGTACTTTCTTTCCAGGCAAAGCCCCCCCCCCCCCCGTTGTCTCTCGTGCACAACTTAATAACATACAATACGACTGAAATGGCCTCATTACCAACAGAAAACAACACAAAACAGCAATATAATAACATTATGTTGTATTGTTGTTGTTATGTGTCTTCAAGTTATCTCCCTCATTGCAACCCTATAAATAAGAGATCTGCAAAATGTTGTGTCCTCAACAACCCTGCTCAGCTCTTACAAACACAAGCCTGAGGCTTTCCTAATGGAGTCAATCCATCAGAAACATTATGCAACACAACAAACAATATTTTGCACACAGTGCAATTAGTAAATCGCACAAAATGGCTTTTTTTTGGGGCTACATATGAGTCACCAGGTTACAAAAAAAGGGCATAAAGGGGAAAATAATAGCCAAGAATCACTGTTCTTCATTGGCTGCCCATCACTTTCCATCACTTTCCATGCCAGATTTAAGGTTTTCGTGCTAATATACAAAGTCCTGCATTGTTTTGTGACCCTGCTACCTATGGGACAGATTCTTCTATAGAAATTCTACCTGTGTTACAATGTCCTTTCAGACTGCCTTGTTGAGGGTGGCTCTCTGAAGAGAAACAAAATGGAATACTGTATCAGAAAAAGAGCTTTCTTGGCGGTGATCCCCTCACTGAAGGAAAAGATTCAAAAGCATAAAGTTTGAAGGGAGTGAAGGGGTGGCTGGTCCTCTATTCAAAAAAGATGAAACTATGGTTTGGCATGTAATTTATACTCATGGGAGCTTCCTTTTTACACAAGGTGGTGATCCATCCTCTTTTACAATGCACAGCCCTCTGATTGAAGGACATTTCAATTTTTAATACAGGTTTAGCACTAGCAAAGTTTTCCCATCTGTATATGGTGACTGCATTTCCTCTTTCACAGAGGGAACTGTGGAGGTTGCTTCTCCATTGAAAAGTATCACTCTGTTCAAAGTCTGGTGTAATGATAAAGAGCTAGATGAAACGGGACCTCCCCATTTTGGCAGCATTAACTTCTATTGGGTTCAAATTCCCACACCGCCATGGAAACTCATGTCAATTCTGACATGAAGGTGTAAAACGTAAGAAACTGCTTGTAATTCTGCATTTATACATATACACGTGTATATGCAAATTTGTGCAAAACTGTATCCTTTTTTATCCTCTTTTTAAAATGCCTATCCTCCTTTTTTAAA
The DNA here is from genome assembly GCA_030440675.1 of Furcifer pardalis. Taxonomy (NCBI): domain Eukaryota; kingdom Metazoa; phylum Chordata; class Lepidosauria; order Squamata; family Chamaeleonidae; genus Furcifer; species Furcifer pardalis. Next base: position 87,372,813 of record CP126892.1, read on the forward strand.
TGATTGAGCCATCCTATGCCATCAAAAGTCAATTTTAGGATAGGTGACACCATATGCTGTCAGGCAGAAAGAACAAGGTTCATTTTTAGTGTGGATGTTTTACACCATCCTGTCTTACTCAAAATAGAAACTTGGACAGCAAACTTCTGGGTTTTTTTTATTTATTTATTTCATTTTCAGAGCCAAGATCTTGCTTTGGCTGTAGTAATTTCCCTAGTTCTGTAAGAGAATTACACAGCTCGCTGAAATTGAAAATGGACACAATACTCCAGAGAACACAGCTAAGCTTCCTAAAGCCAGTTTCATGCTTCCAGATCGTCACACTCAGGCTTAGTTCAGGTATGAGGATCTGAAGGCTTTCAGGAATTCTAATAATTAGGTGAGACAGTACTTGACTGCTGAAAAGTGGGTCAAGACACAAGTTTTTTAAAAAAATATGTTCTTCTGTGGTATTTTATTGCTGTTAGTTCTACATAATGAATTTATGCCCTACACGTTTGCAAGTACTGTACATGTTTTCAATACAATTTAAATTTTATTGGGGAAATGAAATGTCAAGATCTTAAAAAATGTAAAGGAACTGATGCATTTTAACTACTGCTACTGCTACTGCTACTGCTACTGCTACTGCTACTTTGTGTCAGAAATTATTCTGGGTTGAAAGGATTTTTGCTGGAAAAACTCTGTTCAGGGGATGCCCAAATGAGAATCCTTTCACGTCCCAAGATCTTTTCCCACCAAAGTGGTCCCTACATGTCTACTTGCTTTCAAACTACTAGGCTGGCAGGAGATGGTACGGAGACAGGTGCTCAAACTGTCATGCAGTACCCAGTTCTCAAATTGCCAACTTGCCAGCCTTCCAGTTAATAAGGTGACCTTCATAACCACTAAGCCACTGCAGCTCCTTAAAAAAACCAATATTTTCTGAGAAGGGTAGTTATCTGGTATGCTCTGGCACCTGTGTGACAAATGTACCTTATTGGAAGAGTCACTTAAAATTTATCTATTTTTTTTTTTTTTAAATCTTCTTTGGGACACTTGAACCATAGGACATTCAAGTGGATTTCCACATACGAGTATAGCATTCAGCCCTGTACTTATTGGTGCTTCCCTGCTGACTGTATAGATTTTATATTGTTATTGCACCAAAATGCACAGTTTGGACAGACCTATAATTATGATAAATCTAATATTTTTGTCAAACCAATCTTAAATTGTCTCATTGTTTTGTGTAATCGTTTTAAATATAAATCCGGTATTTTTTTAAGCAGAGGCAAATAATGCATACGCAATTGGAGAGAACAAATAATGAAGAGTGACCTCTATGGTATAATACATACACCAGACACAAATCCTTTTAGTATAAAAGCAATCAGGGCTTCCGGGTTTATCACGTTGTTAACAAAATGATTTTAGTACACTGTCTCTCTCAGTATGCACACATTATTTCAGTTTGAACAAATGTTAATACTAACAGCACATACCAATTTTTTTTTCATTGTAGAAAAGGAGTGGCAAGGTACTAAAATAATATTCAAGTGACATCTTCATACCCCCCATGCAGTGCATGAAATCCTCACATCTTGCAATCCTGATACAAACTATAAATTATTGAATGGTGTTCTGGAATGCCACACAGGCTTTTGTGGCAGAACTACTAAGCAGGATCAATTACACAGTGTATCAGTCCTCAGCAATCATATAGAGAATCAGAAATGGGAAACAAGGTACCAGTAAGACACTAGAAGTATCTGAACTTTTAAAGTATTGTATGCCTGAAAGGAGAAGTAGTCCCACAATGCTTGCTCAATTGCTGATATCTTGTTGCTTTGTTTTATATTTTAAAAATGCCATTCATAACTGACAGTTAACGAGTCCCCACTGGGATTCTCAGAGATTATGCGCCTATTGGTTTAGTACACTCTTGAAAATCCCAGCGGGGACTCATTGATTAGTGGCTAGGAATCAATCACTCACTGCTTTACTGAATGTTACACCTTTCCCCAAGCAATGTGACAGAGTTTCGGTATGGAATTAAAATGGAGAAAATAATGTATGTTGAGCTATTTGCACACAACATTCCACCAGGATTGCATGTTATTTACTTATATTTATTTATTTATTAATTTATTTATAAATCAAATTTATATAGCTGCCCACATGCCACATCGTGGCAACTCAGTGAGTCTTACAAAATTAATACAACAAGATAACAAAACAGAAAAAAACCAGCAGGAAGAGAAAAGCTAGTGAGAGTTTGGAAGTTCGGGTAAGTGGTGACCTATCTCCCAGCCAGGTGGAAAGAGTCCAGGGGGGTGAGTCATCCTTGGCTGCCAGCACAGCTGGAGAGGCAGTGTCAGCCACCAGCAAGGTCGGGGCAGCGTCTTTGGTCGTTGGCTCCGTTGGGCAGCCCTTTTATCCCCCGGCCAGATGGAAAGAGTCCGGGAGGCGGAGGCATCCTTGGCTGCCCGCACAGCTGGGGAGGCGATGTCAGCCACCCGCACAACAGGGGCAGCATTCAGTTATGGATCCAGAATATTTGGAACCCTTTGCAGCTGTATGAGGATGTTCATGTATAATGTGAGATTTAAATCAACTACAAAATAAGCCATCTTTATTAGGCAACTGAGGCAATTCAGTCTAGATGTGTATGTATAGAGCAGGGGTGTCCAAACCTTTTGGGCCGTGGGCTGATCATGTGGTTCAAGGAGCCGGTCACTAAGGCCCGGGGGCCGGGTGCGGCCCCTGAAGCCAATTCATCCAGCCTGCAAAGTCCTCATCGCTCTGGGAAGTGGAAGTAAAATGCGTACGGGCGCATTTTACTTCTGCTTCCAGGAGCAACGAGGGCTTCACTGGCCAGATGAATTGGCATCAGGGGCCGCACCCGGCCTCCGGGCCTTAGTTTGGGAACCACTGGTATAGAGGAACTCACATGTCCATAAGGAACCCTTTTGCCTCAAAGATCTACCCTTCTTATCTCACTTGAATATATAGCTCTGTTTGGCATGAATCTATATACGTGCATCTTACATTTAAGTCAGGGGTGCCCAAACTACAGCCCAGGAGCCAGATGTGGCCCCCGACACAAATTCATCCAGCCCGTGAAGGCTTCATCACTCCTGGAAGCAGAAGTAAAATGCGTCCATATGGGCGTTTTACTTCTGCTTCCAGGAGCGATGAGGGCTTTGCAAGCCAGATGAATTGGTGTCAGAGACCAGATCCAGCCCCCCAGGCCTTAGTGACCAGCTCCCTGAACCACATGATCAGCCCACAGCCCCAGAAAGTTTGGGCACCCCTGATGTAAGTGAAAGAAGCATTCTGCACATTCACTGGGGAAATGTTCAATATTTTCTTGCTTTTTCTGAGTTTTTATTGCATTTAGGACCGAGTGTATGTGAACAGTAGAGAGATGACTGACTCTCCTATTATTATTTTTGGTGGTCTTATTATGTGCCATGAAGTCACTTAAAATGACTATAATAATCCAGGATTTTTGATATGTTTTTGATATGTTTTTGAATTATTTGAAGTGCTGAAATGTTTTAATAATGTCTTGATTTTGTAATTGTGATGGGGGATTTTTTGATATATATGTGTTATGTGACACTTTGATATGTGATACCTTAATATGTTTTGTCATATAATATTATGATACTGTATTGCATTATTTATGTTAGCCGCTCTGAGTCACTTCAGCGAATAGAGTGGCACACAAATACAAAATAGAAATACAAATCTCTCTGTTAGAGCAATTTTCACAACCTATGCAAAAGAGTAATATCAGACCAATATACACTCCAACTTCGCTTAGCGAGCAACTCGCTTAGCGTAAAACTCGGTTAACGAGAGGGGAAAACTGGGGGGGGGGGGGAAACTTGCCTAACAATTTTTTTTTCGCTATGCGAGTCCGACTTTCAATATAGAAAACTCACATTGCGAGCGTTTCTATGGGGAAAACTTGCATAACGAAAAAAATCGCTATGTGAGTTTTTTCTCCTAAGAAAAGCTCGTTATGCAAGTTTTTCCATTGGAATTTTCGCTATGCGAGTCTGACTCGCATAGCAAAAAACTCGCATAGTGAGCAGCCTCGCAGAATGAATTAAGGTATGACTTGTATTTGCTTTGCAGCTGAACATCACTCTCTGTACTTTACTAAAACCATGTTCAATCCACATCTGTGTCTTGTTGCAAAGAGTGAGTGCATCATCCTTTTTCTTCATTTGTTTTGTAGGCAGTAAACAAAAACAGTATTCTACAGCTGCCAAAGGTATCTGCCATGATTAAACTGGAAGATAATTTTAATAACAGATTTTAAAATAGAGAGCATTCAATATTTGACTTTCAAATGCCAGGCTAAAGTAAATAATAGTGGACACATGGGCTCTGTTTACATAAATAAAAAAAGCTAATGACAAAACAGACTAATGGCAACTGACACAGGGCAGAACAGAATTTAATTTTGAAAGTGGCATTTCAAAATGCCATTCAAATTGAATTATATTTTCAGATCAACAAGGATATAAACATGATTTCTTTTATGCCACCCATAAAGGCTGACCTCACTCTTGCTTTATTAGAACTAAAATGTAATGTCATAATTTCTTCTGAAAGAAAACCTACTGTATTCTTATTTCTATATCAACCGACAGAGAGGTTATGATTAAGTTATTTTCTCTCTGTTGGAAGTCATACAGAAGGCAAATATATAACACATTAAGAACAACTCAGAGAACTGGGGAAGTATCAAGAGCAGGATATGAGAGTAATGACATTACCAAGATTTTGGACAGGCTGTGCAAGATGTCTCCTGAGGATTTCTACCCACATGTTGACCTTTCTTGCATTCCCTCAACTTTGGAAAGCATTCACGTTTAGTATTTTCATTTCCTCAAAATTTCTAATGTATCCACATGTGCCAAAGTAACATTCTGAAAAAATAAATTTGGTGATGACTACTTCACCTTCCTTCCACAGTAGTGATGTGAAGAAATATTTCCCAATTTCTTATTTTTGACAGGACACATTGTCTCAACATGCTGAGACTATAAGGGAATCATATTCTCCCCCTCCCATAAAAATGCCCTAGATCAGGGTTTCTCAACCTTGAACCCCCAGATGTTCTTGGACTTCTATTCCCAGAAGCCTTGATCAGCAGGTGAAGTTTGAATTGAAGTCCAAGAACATCTAGAGGCTCAAGGTTGAAATTGTACATGTAAAAATTTCCCTTCCACACTGTGGGTATGGCCATGTGACTGGATGGCCTTGGCCTGTTGGCCATGTGACTGCTCTTCACTATAGAGCTATGAAAATAGAAGCCTCTTCTATTTTAATCACTCTATAGCAAACCTCTGAAACCATTTCCCAATTTGTCCAAGGCTTTTCCAGGGCCCTGTTTCACCCTGAAGTGCCTACCCACCCACTCTGGAATTGCTGGGGATGCACTTTGAGGTGAAACGGAGCCCAGGAAAAGTCTTGGACAAAGGGGGAAATAGAGCCAGCCCCCTCCGAAGCCTCTTCTAGGAGAAGGAGGTGGTGGGTGGGGCAGGGAGGTTGGTTGGCCCCTGCCATTTTTATTACCATTATGCACATACTGGTCCAGTGGTTCCCAACAAGGGGTACACAGCCCACTAGTGGATTTCAATTCCCAGAAGCCTCAGTCAGTACATTGGCTGATCAGTGCTTTGGGGAACTGATTTAGGCTTCTGGGAATTGAAGTCCAAAAACCAGCATTTGGGAAACACTGTACTGCTCCAATCCAGTTCATGCACATCACTGCATGTAACCCTATATATACCTCTCTCCTGTATGCAAACCATCTGTAATAGAGAGGAAACCCTAGTTTAGAAAACAAAGTGGATAACACAGATTAAGTTGCCATGACTCTTTCATACAAAGTCAGACATGTACAGAAAAGATGGATCGTGAAAGACACCACTAATGTGCAGATTTGTGTTTTTTGACTACAACTTTCATAATTCCTTAGACACTCCCATCCAATTGAGGCAAATTTCTCATTTATCTGACAAAATAAATTCCAGACTACTACAAAAACTTAAATTATAATAATTGTGTGCCATCAAACCAGTTTTGACCTACAGCAATCCTTTCCAGGGCTTTCTGGGTATAAGTTGCAGAGGATATGGTCCAAGACTTACTGTGGATACCTGAAACCATGGTTAACATTGCAGATGTACTCTTGTGGTCGGCTCTGAAATATATACACCTCCAAACAACCAGCCTAACCAGGCCTGGGATGAAGGGAGGGGTGTTCTTGCCACACTGAAAGGAAGGGACAAGCGAGGCTATTAAGTGTCTCTCAACCCTGAATATGTCCTCTCTGTGCAGGTTTCCCCCCCAGCAATCATTGTGCATTCAGGTGGATAACCAGTAACACAAGTGAAACACATCCCGGTTCCTTATCAGCTGCTGCTAGTAGCTTACACAAAGCTTACTGCAAAGCTTACACAAACACTAGTAGGATTCTGACTAATGAATGGAATGGTTCTTCTAGCAATAAAGGAATTCTTCTGTGATGGGATGCACCTTATCATTTAGCTATAGTTAGCTTCATTAAGCTATGCAAACCAGCAGGATCCCAACCATTGTGTTCTTAAATAAGACAAGTGAGTTAGTTCATGGTAGAAGTACGATATGAACAAGGGACTTTCTAATCAATCTTTTAACCACCACACTGTTCAGCCTGCTGAGCCCAAGTCCTGTTTCTCAAGGTCTTTATAAATGATGATCCTGTATTAACAGGATAATTGATGAAAGCGAATCCTACTGCTAAATTTAACATTGTTCTTTCAGGAAATTCTCATACAATGCACAATAGCAACCATTTGGTATTGATTTTAAACACTCTATATAACCATATTAAAAAGTGCATGCACTTCAAAGCTATATTTTCCATGTGTTCTACCAATTCTGATCACATAAACAAGTCACCAACATTTCTCAGAAAAATGAATCTAGGACAAAGACATTTTGAGGTCATGCCCAACTTTATTAATATATAAATACCTAGTCTCATATTGCAAATGAAATAGCCTACATAACTTAACGAGATTTTTAGTGGCAGTGAGCCACTTCCTGATGTGCTACTAGTTTTCATAGGTTAAACATATACAGATAATTAAATCATGGTAGAGGAATTTGCAGTTATATGTTGCCATTTTTCATCAACATTTTCTAAGAAAGCTAATAGAGCTGTGCACCATCAGTATGATAATGATATGCAGCTCTGTCTCTCCTTTTCCATCTCACCAGTGGATGCTGTCCGGAACCTGAAGAAGTGCCTGAAGGCAGTCATTGTGTGGATGGGGGATAATAGTCTGAAAGTGAACCCAGATAAAATGGATGCTATGCTAGTAGGGGGAACTGATCAGAGATTAGAGTGATTCCCCTTAGTCTGGGTGGTGACGTTCTTCCTTTAAAGGATAACATTCATTATCCGGGCATGCAACTTGATCAGTCTTTGATTCTGGAAAATCAGGTGTCTTTGGTGGTCAAGTCCACATTTTCCATCTGCTGCACATAGACCAGCCCCCTCTTTCCTAAATAGAAAATCTGTGATAGCATTAACCTATGCACTGGTAATCTCCAAAATTGATGATTGTTATGCCTCTATATAGGACTATGCTTGAGGCTGATACTGAGACTTCAGTGAGTGCAAAATGTGGCAGCCAGGCTAGTTCTGGTCAAGCTGGTTCTGGCTACTTTGCATTGGTTGCCCTTGGTGCTCCATGCCAGATTCAAGGTGTTGGTGTTGACCTATTTATCCTTGAATGGTTTGGGACCAAGCTATCAGAGGGTGTGCCTCTTCCTCAGGAGTAATACCTGAAGCACCCAGATAAGTAAGCCAGAGAATCATGTGTAGAAAGAAAAGAATCCTACTTCTACCTTGTAAATGTTTGAATTGTCTGGTTCATTAAAACTAAATTTTGTTTCTAATGGTTTACAGACAGAGGTAACAGAATTGTGGGGTTCAGATGGTGAGAATTTTAATGTCGTTTGTTTCTGTCAGTACAGCTGTTATTATACTGAGGCTGGATCTAACAAAAATTGTAGTTCCATACTGGTTATGCGGTCTCTCAATTACTAGTTCCATTCCAGCCACTTTGGATCTGTACCTTCCTTTCCCCCGATGTGTTTCCTGGACCAGAAGTAGGTCGCATTTGTATTCCCTGCAAATGTCCACCAGTAGAGTTGAATACTCAACTGAAGAATTAGGACAGCAACCATTTGAAGCCTAATCTAAGCAAGACTCAAGTGTGTCCTTTCCAAACTAAGAAAGCAAGGGTTGAGTTGGTTGTTACATGGCAAGGAAACTGATTACAGCATTATTCAGCACCAAAAAACCTTGGTGTGATGCTTGACAGGACTCTCTCTTTTAAGCAGCAACAGCTGAATACCAAAGCCAAAGTTAGTACAAGGAACATTATCATCAGGAAACTCACAAATTATAAATGTGGAACTCAACCATCCATGCTGCATACATTAGCGTTGGCCTGGGTCTCTCTGCAGCAGAGAATACTGATCCAGTGTGGAGTGCATCCACATGTGCAAAACAAATTGACATCACTGTTAATGAAGCAATGCACATAGTAATAGGATGCCTCAAACCTACAGCAGTTGAGAAAATATCCCCTCTTGTTGGTATCTCTCCACCTATGATAAGGAGAGAAGTAGCAGTGGATGCCAAGAGAACTTAGCAAAAGAATGACCCTTGACATCTTCTGAATGGATATGAGCCTCAAGTCCACCAGCTCTGAAAAGAGTTTTATGGTAAGAACAAACATTCTTGAGGTTACATAAGAGCGAAAGCAAATTAGAAGATGGAGGAAGCAGCTCACTGGACAAGGAATAACACTAAAGGATGATATGGCTGAGGAACTTGACATCTCCAACATTACTTGGAAAGCCCTGAATAGAATAAGGGTTGGAGTGCATAAATGTAAGACCAACATTTTCAAGTGGGGACTGCTGGTAGATAACAACACGCAGTGTGAATGTGGAGAGATACAGAATCTGGGTCATTTACTGGTCTGCCGATTGCTGCCAGAAACTTGCATTGATGAGGACATAAGTCTGGCCAACAACAAAGCCAAAAAAGTGGCTTCATTTTGACATTCCAGGTTTGATCAAGACACAAAAGAAGAAGAATATTTGAAAACTCATGCAGTGATAGGATATGTAGGTGTGTAACAGTTCTCTTGCTTCTATTGTGAACAAGGTTTAACTACAGTATTTTCACACAAGATGCCAGAAAGTCTAAATTCTGTGGCAGGTTTAGGGCAGGATTTCTAAATCCTTCAAGCTAATCAAAGCCTTATTTGTTCCAGTTTTCATACTAGACTGACAAGGCAAAGGAAAGTTTAGAGGAAAGGACAGCAGCCTGCCTATGGCTTTATAGTAAGTCAGGAACTGTAGAACAGGTCAGGAACATACCATATTTCTGCAGAACTTAGTGTCAGTCCAGAATCTTTCATCTAAAAACCTTAGTCCTCTGAATGCACTGAAAGATTTTTTTTTAGGAGCAGAAAAGCACCTTTGGGATAAATCTAGTATTTCTTTCTTTGTATGAAAGTTAGCAGTTTACCATAGCAGGTGACCAAGAATCGCTCAATAGGATCCAATTCCTTCAGCCTTCTCAGCCATCAACTAAAGCACTTAATCACGGTCTGTTTCCTCACCTGAAGATAATTCCTCATTTAAAGCTTATTTTGATCCTCATAATAATTTCTGGGAAAAATAATAAAAAATAAATCCAAGGTAGTAGCGAATTAAGGAGGTATTATCACAGAATTAGCAACTGCAATAAAGCCCCATTTTGATGCACAAGGATTCACCCACCCTTATCCTAAGGATTACATTTGGTTCAAATGAGTGCAACAAATTCCATTACAATTTCCTGTTAATTTCTGATCTGATTGAGCTCTGGTTTCATAATTTAAATTCTGACCTGTCCGTACTTTGCTGCAGCAATTCATTTAGTCCTATCAAGCCACAGATGCAGGGACTCCATTAATAATGATAAATGTAAGTGCTTTTCAACCAAGAAAGTTTCAGAGCCTTATTTCACAATGTAGTTGTTCCCAATGCATTTCTTTCAACATGTTTTGTAACAGCATAAATGTCATAGGCCAAAATCCTATTGGTTATCTACACAGTTATAAATGCAGTGTCCTAAATTGTAGAGGCAAACTGCCAATAGTAAAAAGTCTCCATCTGAATTCTCCATCATGTGCCAAGTTTCACAGCTGGAGCATAAAAGGGAACACAAGTGGTGATTTGTCAACTAGGAGCAATTCAGAACTGTAATTTACACCACCTCATTTATACTAGCATAAATAACCAACAGGAAACTGGTCAGTATGTCTAGAGATTTAAAAAAACTTTTCTAAATGGACAGTCTAAAGCAGAGGTAACCAATCTTTTTACATTGCAGGCACGACTACACCTCCGGATAACTGTGTGGCCTGGACCACACCCCTCAGAAGCAGGAGTGGGAACATTTATGGTTGTCGTAAATGCACCCACTTCCATGTTTATTACAACCACAAATGCCTTTGCACATGCATTTGTGTGTTTTACGGCTGACATAAATGTGCCCGCTTCCACTTCCAGGTGTGGTGGAGATGGTGATGGGCTGGATAGGATGGCATCGGGGGCCGGGTCCAGTCTGTGGGCCATAGATGGGAATCCCTGGTCTAAAGTCCTAGAAAGCGCATAACTTGGAAATACTGTATTACTTTTTAGCTACAATTCTTCTCCCATTCAGTATGACCAGTTGCACTGCTGGTGAGGGGATTTAGGAGATAAATAATAATAATATTTCCAAACTGTGAGGATGTCACACATGGTAGAAAGAAATTGATATGTAAATAGAAGTGTTTTTGTCACGTTCATACTGCAACTGATCATGGTTTTCCATTTAGAACTTGATGGCTCTTTAGCTGAATGACTGACTGCAGTCAAAAATATTTCCAGAGACATATATCTTTCTAACTTAGCATATGACTTCCTGGGCTTACAAACACAGACAGGTATTTCAGCACTGAAAAATCATAGCTCTTCATGGGGTCCCTGTGGTACACAGAAAAACCCTCCTCGGAGATTGTGGTATTTTTGAACCATAATTGGGCATACCCTGGTAAAGGCCACCTTGTGCTGCCAGCTAATCTTTCTCACACTAGGTCAGACAAAAGGTACTGCAGAATAAACTCACCAAAAGGGCCTTCATTTTCACAGTTTCACATCTGGCCTAGAAACGGAAGAAAGAAAAGAAAAAATAGCGTCCCTATTTAAACAATGCTATTTTCAGTATAGATTGCACGTAATTGTATTGCTCTGCTGGCAGAAGGCTTTTTGAGCCAGCAGAGGGTTCCATGAGCTGAATGAGAGAGGAGACAGTGTGCACAAATTCTCCCTTTATCTCACAGTCCCATGGGTAGCCTATCACACTATTCCTAAGGGTCTTCAAAGCTCTGGAGCATAACAGTTTGAAAAGAAAAAGAAATCAGTGGGAAAACTGCTATCATATCCTTTTCCTTTGATACAATCCTGTACTTGACCAAAGAACTTTATGTAATTAGATGGTCCTGATCAGATTAAAGCTTGTTTGTACAAGCTAGTTTACAACATTGTTCCAGATTAAGGCATTCTTTTGTATGAGTTTCATATTCTTCTCTAGAAAAACAGAGATAAGGATGCAAGCACTGGTTTTTCTTATTTATACAAAGTAAGAATGAGTGGGCATCAGTAGCTTAGTAGTTAAAATAGTGAGCTTGATAACTGGAAGGTTGGCAGGTGAGCAGTTTTAGACCAGAATGCTGTACACCTGAGTGAATGCCTTTAATTTGTCCCAGATCTCACTAACCTAGCAGTTTGAAAGCAATAAATTGTAAGTTGATTAATAGGTACCACTTTAGCAGGAAAAGTAACTGTTCCGTGCACTCCAGCATATAGCCATGCCTGCCAAATAACCACAGAAATGTTTGCAGATGCCTTAAACACAGATGAGCACCACATCCTAGAGTCGGACATGACTGGCTTTCAAGCAAGGGAGACCTTTACCTTTACCTAAGTGTGAACTGCACTAGTAAAGGTAGGTCTGTCTAAGCAGTTTTCCCCCCAGTACAGTATTAGAATCTCAAAGTATGCCTTCACAGCCAGTCCATCTGGCATGGCCTTTTCTGCCTCTATGACCATTGGGAATCCTCCTCCACTCATTTTGCTGTTGGCCCCAAATTGATGGTTTCCAGTGGCATTTCCTCCACTTAGGGGACGATCACCCCACTTAAAGGGGCTCATCCGCCTGTAACAGGTTCTCACCAGCGATGTAACAGGTTCTCACCAGTTCACCAGAAACGGTAGTAACTTTCCCCAGTGTCCCAGAGAATCGGTAGCAGCTTTTGGGGGGAACCACCTTTGGGGCTTACCATTTCACTGTTTCCCCCACTGCACATGCACGCCAAGCACTTGGTGTGCATGCATGCCTACAGTGCTTGGTGCATATGCACAGCCTCCTTGCTGTCCTCCCAAGTGAGGAGGAGGAAGAGAAGCTGCTAGCCTGAAGCTCCCTATAGCCTGCTCCCCAGGGTAAGTGACTCACCTTTGGATTTGGTGTGTCTGTATGTATTTTAATGTGTGTTTAATACCTTTACCTATATTGACGTACTACCACAGTTCCTAAAAAGACCTAGCGGCCGGCAGGCCTGACGAGTGGCTTGGGGTTTTTAAGCAAAGTCTTGGAGTTATCTCATCAATAAGCTACACCTGTGCTGTTCCAATTGCTGTTCCAATTGGAGAACCCTTAAGGAGGTGCAGCTGTTTTACATTTACATTAAGGCATATTATCCTAGAGAACCGGTACGATGACCATACGCATCTTGCAACATGATGCTGCCCAGGCACTTATACTAACAGGTAAGTGATGGGTTTGTGTTTGGGGTGGGTGGGTGGGTTGATTTATGTTTGGTGTGTGTGTGTGTGTGCGTGTGCGTGTGCGTCTGTGTCTGTGTGTCTGTGTGTGTTTATTTTTATTTTATTATTATTTTCCTTTGGCACTGCCCATGACATCATGACATCGGCTCCACCCCCACTATGATGACATCACGGTGGGGTAGTAAAATTTTTGACATCCCACCACTGGGTCTACTCCATTACCATAGCAGGACGTCCAGCCGGACATATGGGTGAATGAGCCCTTTTAGATGGGGTGAGGGTCCCCTCAGTTGAGGAAATGTCACTGGAAACCATCATATTAGGGCCAATGGCAAAATGAGCAGAGGAAGAATTCTGATTCCCAATGGTCATGGAGGCGGAAGAGGCCATGCCAGATGGACTGGCTATGAACGTGCACTTTGATAATATACTCAAGGCTGTGGCAGTCTATTGCAGTCTTGGTGTTAAATCCTGCACGTCTCATTTCATATGTGCTGCAGGAGATGGCTCTGTGAATACAGTATGTGGGTCACCAAACAAATTCATGCCAATGGCATTTGTCCTGCTTCAGGAAAAAAATGCATTCTCAGATACAAGTTGCAGCCGACAACAATGATTAAAATCTCCATAAAACCTTGGAAATGTTACAAACACCAGCATAATTCCGGCCCTGGATCTGTATGCCTTAAAATCTCATTCTCTGTCAGTTCTTTGTAGACATTAGCATAACTGGGACAAAATAATAACCTTTTTTGTCACATTTGTCGTCTTTTTCTTACTGTTGAATCCCTGCTTCATGGCGAAGCAATACAGAGAATCATCACATATCAGCTATAGGTGGGTAAGAAGAAGAACACCATTGTTTCCTCCTGTTTCCTAGCTGTGCATCTTCTATGCTTGTTGATATGATTCTTTGTTCTAACTTATTCCACTAATAGCCCATTTCAGAATGCTTGTTTTAGTACTCATGTGGCAGCATCCTTCAAAACTTCACTGATGTTTTCTCCTACTTCATTCTTACTATCCTAAAATAAAGGGAGGGGGAGAAATGATGAAAGAACTTCATGCGATTAAATTATATATCAGATGAAATTATGTAATTTAATGCAGCTACCATTTACAGACATTGTGAGGCATACTATGAGAACTGGTCTATCAGACTGGCAAGGTATAAATTCAGACATAAATTCCACTTTTGATCTTTCTAAACAAAAATAACCCTAAAGACTTAAAACTTGAAATTCTTTCTGCCACCCCCACCCCCACCCCCCACCTCCCTGAAAATCCATTTAGCCTTCTTTTCATTATGAAAATTTAATTCCAGACATTTCTCTCCATTTTTGTGTGCATAAAAACTTAGCAAGAGCTGAATATCAGTAGAAAGCACAAAAACTCATTCCGATATAAAATATAATTTTGGCTCAAGTTATAATTTAAACTTGATGGATGATCAGTTTCCTGCATTAGATTGCAATAATATCCCTTCTATCCCTGGTAATTCAGCTTTCAGAGTAGAAAGTCATTTTTAAAATTAGAAATAGCCTCAGAATGAGATGCTATTCTCTCTTGCTCACTCCCACTTTGTAAAATATTTTCTCCAAAACCATTACCATGAAAGAAAGAAAAACAGCCATAAGCCTGTTCTGTCAGCCTCTGGGGGAGGGGTGTGTGTCAAAATGTAGCCTTGTTTCTCTAATTCATATTATTTTTACTCTATCTTCACAAAATGCTTAACAGATGCAGAAATTGTAACAATATCGGCCACTTCAAGGATTCTTCAGTGCATGAGGATTTGGTAGTTATGGCAGGCCAATCTGAACCCTTTCATGTTCAAAAGATGGCCATTACCATGGCCATGGAGAATCAGTCTAATACAGTGGTTCCCAATGTGCAGTGGTTCCCAATGTGGGGCAAAGGCCCCACAGGAGGACTTAGATTCCCAGAAACCTAAGTCAGTACATTGACTGATCAGTACTTTGGGGAACTGACTTAGGCTTCCGGAAAATGAAGTCCAAAAACCAAAGGTTGGGAAACACTGGTCCAGAAGCATAGTGAGGAACTGAACTCCGAACCTCTGGCTCCACAGCCAGATAACTAAGTCACTGGTCTAACAGGAGAATCATCACATGGCAAACATTGCTCAGGTTCATTCTGCTGGTCAATGCCTCTAGTGAGGCAGTATCTAAATAGATAGCACAAATCGCTCTACTTCCTGTAAATTGAGTGTTGTTCAATAGCTATTCTTGGCAAATTGTTTTGCCTTCAATACCTTTTAAAAATAAGATTATTAAATAAAAATCAGCAGCTTTTCTTGGGTTTAATTTAACATTATACCATTTTATAACAATATAATTATAGTTAAAAAATAAAATGTGTTTTTTCCCTACCTTATTTCAAAAATTGAATGTATAATACAACTGATCGTTATCAGATGCCCCTTTTCTTTCAGCTATAATGAGTCATCTCCTTCACAAAATATCTAATTAAGCTAAATATAAATAATTTGTAATAAGTTTGTATACAATTGGTAAATGTGACTTTTATGAGTTATTGAAGTTTAATTGTACATGTGGAGAGCTTAATATAATATAATTTATGACTGTATATTAGGAGAATAAATAATTGTGAGGTATAACGATTATCAGAAAGTAATGAATTATTTCAGTTATGTAGCCTTAAGGTTTGGTTTTATTTTTTCATTTTTATTTCCAGATTTAGATCAGGACTACCCACCCAGTTGTCAACATATAGAAGGACACAGAGTGCAAATAGTAAGAACTCAACCATAGGGGAAAGGTTACTTGTTTTGTTTGGACAGTCCCTGTGATACATTATACTTGACATCTAAAGCAGGGGTTTTCAACCTTTTTAAGCTGGGGGCCGAATCACGCCTGCTCAGACTGTTGGTGGGCCAGACTGGTGTGTCCCCACCACCATCACTGCCAACAGTCCTCCCCAATGCCACCAGTCTGGCCTGCAAACACTGCCCCACCACCACCACTGCCACTGCTCCCCTGTCACGGGTGAAGGAGGGGTCCTGTCTGTCTTTGCCCTGCACTCAGCCAGAGTAGCAGTCGGGAAAGTCACAAGTGGTTGCGTGCGTCTGCCACATCCACTTCTGCTGCCGGCTCTGCTGTCCTTGTCCCCTCAGCCTGGCTTGTTGTGTCCCTAATGCCACTTCATAGCAGGGCAGATGTTGTAACCCTTCTTACAACACCCACCCTGCTATGGAGCACAGTTAGGGACACACCAAGCCAAGCAAAAGAGAAAAGGATGGTAGCGGTGGAAATTGCAGCGGCAGTGGAGCGAGGGTATGGGCCAGATGAAATGAAACCTCAGACCAGATCTGGCCCACGGGCTGTAGGTTAAGAACCCCTGATCTAAACAATAGGAATATCATTCCATTAAGTAAATGCTCAGTTTCAGTAACCTATCAAAATAAAACAGCTCTGAATCTCCATTACATAATCCAACTCTATGATGTCTTTTTATTACACAGGGCTTCAGCTAGAATTTGTTTTAATTTCTAATGCAGAATTTGACAATTATATATATATTAATTGTATACTGTCATGATAAGGATTATGACATTTATGGATTTTTCTTTATTGCTACAACTCGCAGTGATATGATTTGCAGTAAATGGACTTTATATGTTTGTGCAGCTTGTGATAGCAGAGGGAAATGCATGTGAAACGTGCTTTGATAAAGAATGGAGAAGAAAAATGAAAAATAGCTCAAGAGTTTGCATCCAGATGCCGACTTTGCTCAGTGGTTCCTGATAGTTTTATGCAGATCATGGCCTGAAAACGTTGAAGCAGAATTTTCTTTCGTCCCTAAGGATCCATCATTTATATTCTTTTCATTTTTAAAAAGCCTCCCATAAAGTCTCACCTTTTAAAAAGCTAGTTCAATAAAATTTTATTCCCAGCTCGATTTCAGAAACAATTTGACCTTGGTTTCTAAATCTCAAGAAGGTTACATCATGAAGAGCTCCATCCACATATAGCACATCTGCTGCATGTAACCCTACAGATTAAGAACTGTTACACTCAAGATTTATTGTTCCTACTGGTAAATGGCAGAGTGCTATCCCTGTCATCTCTATATCCACAAATTCTAACCAACAAAGCAAGCACACACTAGCAAACCATGAATATTGCTATATGTCCTTTCATAAATATGCATGTGTTAGACTTGGTCTCTGTTGTTTTCTTGTGTTCCCCACAGACGCCATCACAGAGTCCACAGTTCACATGGAAGGGTAGCTATGACTGGATTGCGCAAAAACTTTTCTTAACTCAACCTCCTCTCTTTTTAAATAGGAATAGTACACATTGCAAGAAATAGATTTATACAGTTGTACCTAACTTAAAGAGCATAATGTGTTCCACAGGATTGCTCTTCAAGTGAGTTTGCTCTTCAAGGGAAACACCATTGTAAGTGTCCAATTGTGACGGGGGGGGGGGAGATTGCAACCCCCAATTTATTTATTAAGCGAGTTTTTGGTTAGTTTTATTTGTTAAGTATAGCAAACATTCAGAGAAAATTCTGCTCTTTAAGCTAATTACTTTTTAAGCAAGGCACTCTTTATGTGAGGTTTGACTGTATACTGTATACTGATTCAGAGACACTGTACAGTATTTGAAAAAGAATTACAAGTCTTGAAGCTGCACATCCAAAGTCCAATACTTGAAAGGCAGGCTGAGCAGGAATACACTCTTCTCCACTATGGCGAGATTTCTAGTACAGTATTTTTATTTAAGATATGGCAAATAACAAAGATGACGACGACGACGATGATGCCTGCCACATGACCACGGAAACATCTGCAGAAGTGGACAGTGCTGGCTCTTCTGCTATGAAACAGAGATGAGCACTGAACCCTATAATCAGATAGGACTGGCTTTTGAGCAACGGTGACCTTTACCTTTTTACCTAAATGTCCCATAAATTGGTATCTACATATACATTGCTATATGCAAATTTTGTGCAAATCTTTACAGGTTAAATATGCAATTATTGTCTCTTTTGTATTCTTTTAGGAGATGTAATTTTCTTTTTTTCAAGTCTCAATATCCATGTTATAGTCAGCTCTCCTTAAAGCAGGGGTGCCCAAACTTTTTGGGCCATGGGCCAGTCACATGGTTCTATGGCCTGGGGCTGGATCTGGTCCCCAACACCAATTCATCTGGCCCACAACAAACATTTTACTTCCAGGAGTGATAAGGGCTTTGCGGTCTGGATGAATTGGCATCATGGGTGGATCAGGCCCCCTGGCCATAGTTTAGGCACCCCTGCCTTAAAGCATGTAGGTAAAATGTTCACAATGGCTGAAATCCTGTTGGGCAGGTTATGTTTGCACAGCAGGAGTGATGTCATGTCTGTGGCAAACTGCTGATGAGTAAAGACTTCCTTTTTCAATTTTGAGATACACACAACTAAAACTCATTAAGTGCAAGCTGTGCATTCCCTGAAATTGGAATTAGCAGCAATCTGCTGCTGCTGCTAATAGCATCATTCCCTGCATTGTTTTTAAAAGGGGGAATCAAAGAGAAGCATGCCCACTGCTCTTTCAAGGACTCAGTTTTTTTCCTAATGGCTGCCTTAGGAACGTAATATGCAGTGGTGAGATTTAAAAAAATGTTACTACCTACTCTGTGGGCATGGCATGGTGGGTGTGGCCAGGTGGCCATATGACTGGGTAGGCATGGCTAGGTGGCAAGGTGACTTGCTTGGTGTGGCCACATGATTGGGTGGGAAGCCCGGGGAGGCTGCATCATCAGTATGGAAGGCAGGCGGAGGCCTACGACCTGAGCCTCCTGCAACCAGATGGGCAGGGCCAGCTAGAATTTCTACTGCTGGTATGGGCATACTGGGGCATTCCGGGCGAATCCTACCACTGGTAATATGGGCTTTATCCTGGTATAAAAGTGAGATCTTAACCTCTGGAGGCAGACACTGCCCTTGTCAGAAATCCTTCTGTCCTGCCTGCAACATTCAGTCTCTGACCTGGTTTTGTCAGTTGCATTTCCTCCATTGATGGGAGCATGGTTTTTCTGAAGAATTAGAAACAGACAAATACTTGCATGCATCTAGACAAAGATCAGGTTAAAATGTCTCTAGAAGGCTGGGCATCTCTGTGTGTGAAATTTTATTTGCTAAAATCCTGGTGCCCATTTTGAATTTGGAACTATAGAGGAACTGGCCCTCTTCATTATCACCTATCCTTACACTGCTATTCACCAACCAACAACTAGGCACATAAAGAAAAGAAATATTACCCTTAATAAGAGAGCTTTCACTAGCAATTAATTTTCACCAGACAATTTGAGTAAAAATAAAACCCTTGTGGAAATACATTCATTTTTTTCTTCATGGAACAATGGATTAAGATATAATTGTCACTGGTAAAAAGAAATCTTGCTCTAAAAACAAACAAACAAACAAACACCACACTATGTTCCCACTCTCACTTCATGCCTAAACCACAATTCTCCATTTGGAAAGCATAAATTTGTCCTGCTGATTAATGAAGCAATTCTATCAATTTATAGAAAGCAAAGTAACTCAACAACATGTTTCTTTAATTCTCTCTCCAACTTGAACTTCAGCTTTTTAGGCAGTTCCTTCTGCAGTCATGTAAATAACTTGCGGGGCCTTTGAATGATACTATTGGAGATGTGTGAACAAACTGTCTTTTGTGTCCTCAGTGCTACTGAATTGTGCAATTGAATGACAGCTTGTTATCTTCTAGGCATGCAACTGTTTGCATGATCAACAGGCAGTACAGTCAAACCTCGCATAAAGAGCATTTCGCTTAAAGAGTAACTAGCTTAAAGAGCAGCATTTTCTCTGAATGGTCGCTTCGCTTAACAAATAAAACCAATCAAAAACTCGCTTAACAAATAAATCGGGGTTTGCAATCCCCCCCCCCCCCACAATTGGTCATTTACAATGGTGTTTCGCTTAAAGAGCAAACTCACTTAAAGAGCAATCCTGTGGAACGCATTATGCTCTTTAAGCGAGGTACAACTGTAAATTGTAAATATGTCTGCGTCAGTGCAGACATAGTATATTATGATAGGATTTTGACTTAATTAAGGTTTGATAGGAAAAGCCACAGTAGCTTAGCAGTTAAGACACCGAGCTTCATGACTGGAAAGTCCGCAAATCAGCAGTTCTAGACCTGAGTGCTGGATGGAATTTTAAAACTGATTTACTCTTTTGAATTTCCCCAAGGTATTTTCAGATTTCCCTTTGTAATATGCAGTGGGAAGCTGGAAATGAAATATTCTTGCCTTCCCTGG
Organism: Furcifer pardalis; assembly: GCA_030440675.1. Taxonomy (NCBI): domain Eukaryota; kingdom Metazoa; phylum Chordata; class Lepidosauria; order Squamata; family Chamaeleonidae; genus Furcifer; species Furcifer pardalis. The sequence continues at coordinate 87,393,071 of CP126892.1, forward strand.
CACACAGCTCCTGAACCACCTGCCCTACTAACACTCTACAACATCCATACTCAATGTCAAGATGCACTGTTTTCTAAACTTTAACTTTTTCACTGAAAATGGTGACAGCTCTTCTTTAAGAAAAGAGCCCAGTTCTTCCTTGACTCTTTCCAAGACCTCTTTGTGCCATGTAGGAGCTTTCTCTGTTCCAACAAGCAAATGTTTAGCAGCACCCAACCCAAATACCAAGGCACACAAGCCTGCTAATAAATAGTATAAACAACATGATCACTACCAAATGCACATAAAATGATAGGTTATATTCCAACACATATACAATTGTACAATCTAAAAAAAATGATATTGTACAGGGGAATATAACATACATTGAAAATGAATTATGAGAATCCAGCAATTTCCTTATTTCATTTTCTTCTTCAGACTACAATGATGCCTCCTTTCCCACTGTGATCTGATAAACCCATTATAAATGAGTTGATGATAAATCTGGTAAATGTAATGAATCCTCAAGAAGAATTCATTTTGTATGATACACTTCAAAAGATAGCTCTCTGCTTAATTTACACTGACCTAATTATATCACCTAATATATACTGGCTCATTCTTGTGCCTGCTGAGCTTGGTGCTGATTCTCATGTTGTTTATTATAATAGATGGGCTAGTTAATCTTGTCATTTGGCTTATGTGCTGCTGAGAATTTGTTTTGTTATCTTCTATATTCCTATGTGACAGTCTTCCCACAGTCTCTGTTCTCACTCTACACTTCTTAGAAGTTAAATTCAAGATGTCCCATGGGGGTTGGAGCTCCATTTCACACATATAAGCAGAATCACCTGTTCAGTCCCACCAAGACTTCTGTTTCATGTTTTCAAAGTGTATGAGGCCATTAGGAAAGACTAGCCCCAGGTAGTAGCAGTGAACCGATCATGAATGCTGTACCCTCAAGGCCTGCCCACAGTGAATTAAAAGACCTAACTCCCGTCCATCTTTGTTTGTTTGTTTGTTACTCACATTTCTACACTGCCCCCTCACCGAGACAACTCTGGGCAACTCACAACAAATAAAAACTCACAAAAACATCAAAACATCATTAAAATTGAACTGTTACAATTAAGATTTTTTTTAAAAAAATATTTTTTAAAAAAAATGCCCTCCCAATACCACATACTAAACTGACAGTGGTGGAGAACCTAGGACAGTGGTGGGGAACCTATGGTGCACGTGCCAGATGTGGCACTCTCAGGATTTTCTGTTGGCACAACTGTCATCACCGCAGCACAGAGTTTCCCCCATTCCTCTGCCCAACAGCCCAATGGGAGTGCTTCCTCCCTCCCCTAGCACAGAGTTTGCCCACTCTTTTGCCCAGCAGCCCAAAGGGAGCGCTTCCTCCTTCCCCAAACACAGAGTTTATCCCGCCCCTCTGCCCAGCAACCCAATGGGAATGCTTCTTCCCTCCTCCAACACAGAGTTCACCCGGCCCCTCTGTTTGGTATTCGGTCTCTAAAAGCTTCACCATCACTGATCAATAGCATCCAGCTAAATTGACAACTTATATCAATACCAGATATTTTGATCCCATGTTGTTTTGTTTACTTATTTTATTTTTTGTATTGAGAGAGTCAAGATGGCTCATTATGTTAAAAATACTAAATTAAAACCCAACAAATTACACAATTAAAAAAATAATTAAACTACAACAATAGTTAAATACTAAATGATTAACAACAGGATTGAAAACAACAGACAATAAATTTAGCTAAAAACTATCATCCAGTGACTCATTCATAACTATTAAAAGCATGCAACACCTGCGGGTCAGGGAGGAGGCCACCCCCCCCCATCCAGCCCGGGACGCTTCCACCTGCTCCCAGAGGCTCCACCCAGCCGGGGCTTAAAAGTCGGAGTGGTGGCAGGACTTCGGAGCCACCGCCAGCAACACCTGCGGGTCGGGGAGGAGGCCACCACCCCCCATCCAGCCCGGGACGCTTCCACCTGCTCCCAGAGGCTCCACCCAGCCGGGGCTTAAAAGTCGGAGTGGTGGCAGGACTTCGGAGCCACCGCCAGCAACACCTGCGGGTCGGGGAGGAGGCCACCCCCCCATCCAGCCCGGAACGCTTCCACCTGCTCCCAGAGGCTCCGCCAGGCCGGGGCTTAAAAAGCCGCAGTGGCGTCAGGTCTTTTGGTACTGTTGTAATTTTTCTCTGAATTTGATAACTTTGTAAATTGGATTGTTGTTTAAAACTGATGTTTACTGAATTTTTTGATGCTGTAGTGATGCTGTAATGATGTTGAGATTTTTTTGGTATTTACATTGATTACTTTTGATATTTATATGTTGTATTTATGAACTCGCTGTTTTTCTTTGTATGTAAACCACTCTGAGTCGGCGCAACTGAGTAGGGCGGTATAAAAATCGGAAAAATAAATAATAAATAAATAAATGCATGAAGAGATGGGTCTTCAACTGCCAGTGGAAGGATAAATGGAAGAGCTCACTGGCCATAATCTATTGCAGATTTATGCTTGTATAATGGAAATCACAGGACTAATTAATGAGATACCAATTGCTTTTCTGCATGCACAGGATCGGACAGATACCCAGGCTCAAGAACATCATCAACACCTCATCAATATACAGCCATTTGCTGCCAAGATTTATGCAATTTACCTGATGGATGCATAAAGTATCAATAGGATTCTAGCCATTGTGTCTAGACCAGCTCTGTCTCCCAATACTTTGACAACATTCCTACCACTCCCTCCTCATCTGCTGTCTCAGGAACAAACATCTAATCTGAATCATACAAGCTTTTCTCATCAGATAGCATGTAAATGTTAGATAGTATGCAAATCACAAAACAGGCAAATACTATGAGGGGAAAAAAGATCTTGCAGTTGTTGTTGATCAAGCGGAATATGACTCAATGGTGGGATGTGACTTTAAAAAAGGGCAAATTTCATTTTAGGTTGCATTAGTCTCCAGACCCTGTGAAATACTAGTCCCCCCTCTAGTCAGCACCAGTCATATCACATGTAGAGTATTGTGTCCAGTTCTGTACACTGCACTTTAAGAAAAGTGCAAAGAAACTAGAGCAGGTAAAGAGAAGGGAAACCAGGATGATGAGGAGACCGGAAACCAAAACCTATGAGAAAAGACTGAAAGAACAGGGCATGATTAGCCTTGAAAAAAGAAGACTGGGGGGAAATATGCTAGCACTTTTCAAATACTTGATAGTCATAAAGGAGAGGGGCAGTACCTCTTCTTGATCATAGTAACAGGCTCAAACTACAGGAATCCAGATATAGGCTGAGTATCAGGAAAAACTTCTTAACTATTAGAGCAGTATGACAAAGGAACCAATTACCTTGGGAGGTATTCAAGAGAAAACTGAACAACCATTTGTCAGATCTGCTTTGATTTGGATTCCTGCATTCAAAATGAGGCTGGATTCCATGCAAGATGGAACAACTGCAAGATCTCTTCCAACTCAATTATTTTATGATTCTATTAAATTAACTTGTTTTATGCTTTGTCATTAAAAGTCCCCCCCCCCCCCAGCTTAGTTTTATTTTGATTGCTCAGAGAAGAAGGGTTGTCCGGTAGAAGCACTGACATATTTTCTTCTTACAATTATGTGTTCACTTTAGTATTTGATTTTGCCCTGAATTCGCCATTAATTCTACCATTGCTATCCAAATAAATTGTGTGAAGAAACAAGAGTTCTCTACCTTTCAAACATCTTTAATTCTTCAGGGCACTGGAGTGGAAAAAGAGCCAATAGGATGACAGAGAAATCCCTTATCACTCTCAGAAAATTCCAAGCTTACATATTTTTTTAATTCACTATGATGTACAGTAAAACCTCGTATAAAGAGTGCTTCACTTAGAGAGTAACTTGCTTAAAGAGCAGAATTTTCTTCGAATGGTCACCTCGCTTAACAACTAAAACCAACCAAAAACTCAGGTAACAATAAATTTGGGTTCACAGTCCCCCCCCCCCGAAGTCACAATTGGTCACTTACAATGGTGTTTCACTTAAAGAGCAAACTGGCTTAAAGAGCAATCCCATGGAACGTATTATGCACTTTAAGCAAGGTACCACTGTATATTTATTTTTTCAGCTTATATACTGCCCAATAGTGCTATACTACTCTGCATCAATAATCAAACACATATATGGCTTTTCATATGGTTCATCTTAGAGGGAAATGCTTTCAAGTGATCTCTGCCCATGACCACTCTCAAAGGAAATAAAAATTTAAGAGGGAAAATTCTTTTTCCTTGATGAGAATGGGACATCAAATCCAAGCAGTCCAGCCCTGCTTTAAAGTATTTTTAAAAGACAGAATTCAGATACAGCAATTAATCATCATATAATTTATAGTAACTCAGGAGTAGCTCACACTACATTAATCAGGGATAACGTCTGCTTAATTAACAATGCTGCCAAAACTGTCCAGCAGGCCCATAAAAATAGCATTCAGTTGAAAAGAATGGCCAGGGGATTTATGACTAGGAAACAAGGCTTCCTTTCAGTTCATCCAGGTGCCTTTCCAAGCTCAGCTTGCAATAGCAAGGGAAGCGTGTTGTAGTCTCCATGTATGGCAAAGCAGCTGATGATTTATACTTCCAGCAGGTCTGGCCTATCAATGTGGGGAAACAAGGCAACCACACAAGGTGCAGAACTTCCAGAAGCACCTGCTACAGCTATTAATGTATTGTAGGGAGCATTGTGGGTCCAGAGCTTTGATGGAAACATACAGTTCAGCAACTTGTCAGTTGTATGTGGTATCATGGGTTTCAGGAAATCTAAATTAATTTTTGTGATCCACTGGCCACCCTAAATAGAAACTTGGTAGTAAAAGAGGCAAAGCAAAAGTGAGAATGTAAATCCTGGCTCAGTTTGTCCTCTTGTGATAAACAATAACCAAAACAAAACAAAAATCTCTGAGTGTAAGATGGTAAAAAATTTTTTGGGGGGGGGGTTTGAGGGGAGGCAGGGGGATCAATGTCAGAGAAAATCAATACTGTTTTGAGATGTGTTCCTGCATGTATATCCATGCATTCTTGTCAAGAAATTCAACACTTGCTTTGTTTAATGAAGTAATAATAGTAATAGTGGATGGGTTGTTTGTATCCTTATGGTCGATCAGCCTGTTCTTGTTAAGTCCATGCTTAGCTTTGCAAAGGGAAAAGTGCAGTAGTTCATCATAGACATTCTGTGCAAATTGATAAAGCCATGGATGGTGGCAGGGGGAGGAAGCCCCATGGTGTGTTAGTTTCTTACTCTGAAATAACAATTTTTTTTACTGTGTTGGGCGATTCCCTGTGGGTTCTGTCATGGTGGCAAGTTGCTCATCTTAAGCCAGCTCTTGACAAGTGCAAGATTTTTTCATATCCTGGTGTAAAAAAGACATAATAGGAATTGTTTCCTTGGGAGCATTTTAGCAGGGGTTCAAGACTTGGTGATCTTGGGAAAGGCACATACTTTTCATGTTAAAGGACATGGACATTTTTTGATAAGGCTGGTGAAAGCTCCTGTCTAAAACTTTGATGAGCAGCTTATGGCCATTGTAATTATTTTTATGTCAGAAGCACACACAGGTGCTTTCTGGGTTGAAAGGATTTTTGCTGGAGGATCTCCTCTCAGGGAATGCCCGAATGAGACTCCTTTCATGTCCCCAAAATCTTTTCCCACCAAAGTGGTCACTATTTATCTACTTGCAATTTCTTGCTTTCGAACTGCTACATTGGCAGGCACTGGGACAGACAATGGGAGCTCACTCTCATGCAGTAGTTGGGTCTTGAACTGCTAACTTCCAACTTTCCAGCTAACAAGGTGAGCTTCTTAACCACTGAGCAACTGCAGCCCCAGCCACTGTAATGTAGACAACAGAAAACTGGGTGCATAAATGATCTTAGGCAACTTCTAACAAAGCAACTGAAAGTAAGCACACAATGTCTTGGTTCTGTTGATCATTTTAATGTACACTGATACACGTGGGAGTTTAATTTACCTAGGGTAACAAAAACCTTTGGACTTACCTTGATTTTTAATGCAAACACCACACATAACTAAACCAAGTGCAAATTGATGTAAGTGGATATCTGGCCAGGTACAAAATACACAATTTGATTTTCGAATTAGTCATCTAGATGGGACTAGTCTTTGTTAAGTGACTAGCTTTTACAAAATAGTTATTATCTAGCTCATATAATTTCCACTTTTAATGAGACTGTCTACTTGGTGAAGAAGTTCATGGTTCACAAAATTTACTGAATTTACTGCTCCATATTGTTCAACTCACATTGTAGGGTGGGTGTGAGTTTTTAACAGAAACAAGCAAATAAAAGTCCATCCAATTATGCTCTCCAACAGTGTTTCCAGCTTGCCTTCTAATTAAAGAATGCTGATGCTTTTTCCATAGTAGTGTGTTGCCTTATGCAATAAAAAGAGATTATGTGAGCCAAAACAGTAAGACAGTATGGGTCTCCTACTTCTGTCACTTGAAAGAAAGTCTGGTAATTAACATGAAGTAAAACCTTAAAGAGACAGAGGAAATTTGTGTCTAATTTGATTGTTGGAAATAGACAAATTAGATCATAAGATCTCATATAAAAGAATGATAGAATTTTAAATATTACTTGGCTATTCAAAGTTAGTTATCTGCAGAGGTATTCTGATTTACATAAGCAAATTTATTTCAATTAGTATATGTAAATGGTAATTATATCAAGTCAAAACAAATTTTTTAGAGATTATATAATTAAAAAGCATTAATGAATCTTTCAAGTTTAAGACTTCAGTTTGAAGAGTTACTGAATAAAAGATAGAGGGGGAAATGAAATCTCTTCTATTATTTAAGAAACATATCCATTCAGTATTATGCAATTCTAATTAGTCAAAATAATATATGATCAGCTGAATTTATGAAAATTCACCTAACAGAAAACAAGCCATTTTTTGAAGCAAAAGTCCAGATACATGTATTTTTAAATATATATATATACTGTGAAATTGGTAGCAACAAAATCATTGGGAATCTTGTAATGGAGACACTACGCTTAGCTGTGATGCCAGAGCTTATTAAATCTTTTGCTAAAGAGCAAGATAAAGAAATTGCTGCTTGGAAATGAGCTTACCTTTTTGCTCCATTTGTTCAGAACATATAACTAGAGATGACTTAAGGCTATTTATAAGTGCAATACATATGAAAATATTAGTGAAACTTGGATGCAGAAAATATTTTTTTACTTAATGAAATATGAAAATATATTTCACAAGTAATATAACAAAAAGTAGGCAAATTTACATAACAGAAAATTTCAAAATAATATTAAATACATAAATAAAATGTGTAATATGCCACAAAATATAGAAACATTAGAAAATTGATCCTAATCCATTACAGGATGAGATGACTACTACATTCTATGATACAATATCCAAAGTGAACTGCAGTTCAACTCTCACTGAAGTTTGCTGGAAGACAATGTGAAACAATTTATTAGAGCATCAAGTGAGCTTTCTACTTTTACATTGCTATCATATATACACAGAGAGAGAAGAAATGAATCACCACCAAGAAAATGCATGTTGCATATATTTAGCATCTTTGTGTCTAAATTAAGCCATGGTTACTATAATTTTAAAAAGAATTATAATACATCTCATCATGATGTGGAAAATTATGACCAGGTGCTAACTGCTATTTCAGGCAACATTGAGTTATTATAAACTTTCATCTATATTTCTATCAGGCCAACTGCTTAAAAACCATTCCTAAGGTTTTTCAATCCAGAAATAAAGAAATAGGAGATCACTAGATAGTACAGCTATCACAAGGGTGATCAAGTTGCTATACCAAGAGAAGCATTGTTTTGAGCAGGCCAGCAAGATGGTGGAGGGAGGGATGACTTGGAAGCCAGATGTTAATCAGAAGGAAGGCTGCTAAAAGGAGGAGACAATTTGGGAGCCCAAAATTGTTGACTGAAAAGGAGGAAGCAAAGGAATGAGCAAGAACAAGCCCAGGAGAAAACAGCTTATGATAACTCACTCCCCACTGACCCCCCCCCCCCCCCAGTCTTGTTCCTCAACCCAAGTTTGAGGCATCTGGTCCAACTTGGGTCAGTGTTCACTTAGTCCTTGAATGCCCTGAGAGCAAACCTAACCCTGACTCCAGAAGGCTGACCAAGTTCACAGGAAACACCATTCTGAGCCCAGTAATAATTTTATGTCAGAAATTATTTTGGGTTGAAAGGAATTTTGCGAAAGAAATTCCACTCAGGGAATGCCCAAATGAGGCTCCTTTCATATTCCCAAGAACTGGGACAGAGAAGGGCACTCAGTTAGTCATGCAGGTCTTGAACTGCCGATTCGCCAGCCTTCCAGGTAACAAGATGAGCTTCTTACCCACTGAGCTGCCCCAGTCTATCTGAGCCCAGTGAAAGGAATTTTTTCAAATCTTAGTCATTCTTGATGATGCCACAGTTATTTATTTATTTATTTAAATGTATATCCCAACCTACTCAGGTGAACCCGACTCTAGGCAGCTTACGAATAAAAAAATCATGCATAATGAATACAGTATAAACAGGATAACCCAACTATACCCGTACAAATTCAGAAATTAAAAATCCGAGAGCTCAAAATTAATTAAAAAATTTAAAACTATAAATTTACAAAACTCAAATATTTAAAATATTTAAAAAGTTTAAAAGGTTTAAAAGAGTTTAAAAGAGAGAGAGAGAGAGGTGGCTGTCCAATCAAATCAACCACCCAACATGGGACCCCATATTACTGGAGCCCCATGCCTGCCCTGCCAACCAAGTTTTTAAGCCCTTCCGAAAGGGTGATAGCTCTGTCTGTAGGCGTAACTCAGTTGGCAGGAGGTTCCAAAGGGCCGGGGCGGACACAGAGAAGGCCATCCTTCTGGTGCTAGAGAGATGCACCTCTCTAGCTGGTGGAATGATAAGAGAGCCTCTCCGATCCACCCCGGTGGGATGGACAGATTTATTTATTCATTCATTCATTCATTCATTCATTCAGATTTATATTGCCGCCCACTCGCCGAGGCTACTCAAGGCAGCTTACAGTCAAAACAGCAACAGATGTTCTTGGGGTGACACGGTCTCTTAAGTATCCTGGCCCACTACAATGTAGGGCTTTAAAGATAATGACCAGCACCTTGAAATTGCACCTGGAGACATACTGGCAACCAGTGCAGCTCCCAAAGCAGCGGTGAGGCACAAGCATAGTGCCCACAACCCATCATGACCTGAGCATCTGCATTCTGGACCAGCTGCAACCTCCGAATGGTCACCAAGCACAGCCCCATATAGAGCACATTACAGTAATCATGTCTGGAGGTGACCAAAGTGTGTGTGATCATGAGCAAAGAGTCCTGATCTAAGAGCAGGTGTAACTGACAAATAACACAAAGTTGTGCAAAAGTCCTCCTGGCCACGACTGCCACATGCTCTTCGAGCAGTAGTTGCGAGTCCAGGAGGACCCCCAGGGTCTGTTTGGGGCAAAACCACCCCATCCAGGACCAAAGATGGTAGCTCCCGAGATAATGCAGGACCCCTGACCCACAGCCACTCAGTCAAGCCACGATTCAGCTGTAGCCCGTTGTCCCCCATCCATCTCTAAATTTTACAATAAAGTTGGATTGCATGGACCTCTTGAGGATCTGAAAAGTGGAGAATTTTTTAGCATGACATCTCAGATACTCTATGTCCTCCTCCGCTAGGAAGGGCAAAGCAGCATTGGAACAGACCAGTGGTGCCCAAACTTTATTTCTGCAGGCCAGTCCCACCCCCATCACACAGCTGTGGGGGCCGGAGGAAGGCTGCCCCCACTGCTGACAGGTTTGACGTCAGCAGTGGTGGCGATGGAGGCAGCGACTGCACTTCTTCCAGGCTGCTCTGAGTAGCCTCTCACTCGATCCTTTCTCCTCAGCAACCTGTGTGGAAGCCAATCACTGCCTCGGGGGATTTTCTGGAGCCTCCTGCAAGTCAAAATTTGCTGCATTAAGAGAGCCCCCTGGCATGCTCAGGATGACGTTATCCCGGTGAACGTCCACGGTGAACGTCCATAGTGAAGCCCGGGGGCTCACTGTGGGCCACATTATATGCAGGGGGCCAATTAGGCTCACGGTCCGGAGTTTGAGCACCCCTGGAGTAGACCATAGCTATTTAATCAAAAGCAGAGATTTAAGGAACAATCACCTAAAGGGGTTGGGGATACCGTAGATCCCAGTCTTAGGATCCTGCAACAATCCAGAGAGAAAAACCAATCTAGGAGAAACCTGGGGAAAATGTTCAGAAATAAATTAGTGAGCCAGATTCTCAGTATCTATCCCAAAATTAGTTCATCACCCCAATCTCAAGACCAACTCATTTTTGGCCTAATGATGCCCTCAAATCTTTCATGCCTGCTGACTGATCTCATTTTCAGTGGCCCCTAGTGGCCCCAACTAGAAATTTTGTGCTGGCTTGGTGAATGAAATGAACCTCTATATTGGGTGGAGAGCCCCTTATAATCTTAAAATATGTAAAAGAAAATGTACTATCAAGTCAGAAGCAACTTATATTAGTTACAACATGGTTTTCAAGGTGAGATATTTAATGAATAGTCTAACTACTGGGTGAAAATTCTTCCACATTCCCTAGCAAAAATTATAGCAGTAGTCTGAATCATATAATATTATTTGATGAAGTAGCTCAGGGACATACTGGAGGTTTTGGGGTGCATGCTACCTACAGGCCACATTCTACCAATTCCTGCTGTAGGACTTTGTAAGAATTGTAGTAAATACTTATCAAACACCATATTCTTACCCATCCCTATTATCTATATTGGAGATTAGAAGGATGCTTAGTCTCATCCACCTGGGCTTTGTTAATGTAGGGAGTCACTCGGAAGAAGAGAGAGTCCATCTCACTGCTTTTGATTTGCTTCAAAGAACACTGTTAAATGTGGAAATAACTATGCTGCTTCTCTCAACTGCTCATGCAGTTCTACATACAAAAGCTGTCTAGACTGGCAGCTAATTCTAATTTTACTAAAGGCAATGGGACAGCATCCTACAACACAATTAAAGGAAGCAAGCTAGTTTAGGAAGTACACAGCTGGCCGTTTTGCATAAAGACTCTGTGGCATCCTGCCCTTTAACATCTGCTGCCTCTGAATAATGGCAGGGCCAAACCTACTTGGAAAATATACTCTTAATACTATGACAAACATTACAGTGTAGAAATCACTAACACTGTGGCTTGGATCTTAACTTTCCATTCTATCAATAGAACATAAATCATGTTTACCTCTTCATATCACACTTTCATCCACAACTCCCTGTCCAGTATCTCCTGGAAATTATTCTTGGAAGGTAAGAAGCCTTCAAATTTGCTATGGGATAAGACTTATTCTGAAACACCAAAGAATAAAGTGCTCTGTTCCATACACCTCTGTTCTAGTTTCACTTGAATAAGGCCTTTTCTGCTCCAGCTTACTCAGAAACAGGGTAACTTAGTGTACATTCAAAATTATCCTGAAATGTAAATATTCTGATTCTCTGATGAACTGCATTGTCTCTAACCAAGTGTGTTAGAGGGGAATGAAATATATTAATCCTAATGCTAGCTCTGGTTTGATCTTCTAATTCAGGATTTCCATGTCAATTTTAATTCATACCAGCATCAACAGTGCCTGAAGAAAGGCAGTAACAATACAATATGGCACTACAACATTTTACAAAATAGATCTATCAATCAAAAATCTAATAAATTACTCAGGTGCATTATGCTAGCATTTTCTACTGCTTTGTTAGTACTCATCAGATGAAGGAAGACAGCACTCAAATGCATGCAGTATCATTCATTGTCAACAATGTAAAGTGATAAAATACTCAGCTAATAAGTCATAAACAGTGTTGGATAAAATGTGTTGTCTCTTTAACAAATGCAGTTATGCATGCCTAGTGACAGTAAGCAATTCATCTTTCTTCAGATCCCCCAAAGCTTAACTTTCTGTTGCCTTAGTGATTCAAATGAGTAGGAAACAAGGAACCATTCCCTTTATCAGTTACCTGAACCTCCCCACTGTTAGCGGCAGCTTTAACCAAACAGAGATCGATCCTATTAGCACAAAAGTAAAATGAGAAAGAGAGAACCCATGAAAGCCAGATAGTTTAAACCCACTAACATTTTGTTTATTATTTAGTAACATTTTATATAGGTAACTGAAATAGTTATCTAATTAAAGGAAGTTGCCCCAAAGGTGAGGGGGTGGCGGTACAAATTTAAGAAATAAAAAATGCCTTGAGATAAGTATCTAGTACAGGGTTCCCCAACCTACGGCTCACAGGCTGGCCCTGGCCCACAATACCATTCCATCTGGCCCAGTGCTGCCTCTGCCACACCTGAAAGTGAAACTGGGCACATTTATGTCAGGCATAAAACACCCCCACGCATGCACAAATGCACCCACAGCTGTCATAAATGTCTAAGTAGGTGTATTTACAACAGCTGTAAATACGCCTGCTTTTGGTGCATGTGGTCCAGCCCACTCAGCTGTCCGGGGGTGTGGTCAGGTCCACTCAGCTGTCCAGGGTCATTGTCAGACCCATGGAGTAAAAAGGTTGTACACCCCAATCTAGTACATAGACTGATTTTTAAACCTATTTTATATGCCTCTATTTCAAGTGTTAATGTCACGTCCATCATCAGTGTCTTAGTACTTGCAGTGTGGTTATAAGGCCCAAAATACTTATCTCTGACATATAGTATTGTGGATTTTTAAAAAATCCCAGACAAATTCAACTTCTTCATTTTTGATTAACAGAACAGGAAAGAAATTTCTAATCAACAAATGAGTTTTGAAACTATATTTTAAACTGTACCACCTCTTAAGACCTCTTAGATCTGATCTGCAACAATACTCTGAGAACACTCCTATATAATGAAGAGCAGTTTTAATTTCATCCACAACAATTTAGAGTTCATCTATAAACTGTCACAACAAGAAAAAAATTCTAATGTACAGTATATACTTTTCTTCTTTTTTATCTCTAAAATTTTAGGTGAAAATTGATCATCACAACTATGGCTTCTCTGATTTATTCAAAATCTATTCTGAAGCTTCTACTTTAGTGTAGAAAGGATAATTAATTGAGTATAGTCTAACAGTTACTATCATCTATTTTCAGGAGACAGAAATATTATTGTCACAGTGTGCACACATGCCTTCCCGTATGCACATAAATAAGCACAAGGATTTGTGTGCTATATTTATATAAATTCAGCATTTGCTAGCACTTTGTAACACAATTTACCATGGGTAGTGTAAATACAGGCAGACATATCTTTTACTCATGAATCATTTATTTTACCTTCTAAAATGCTGATGATTTCATTACGCTCACAATGTTATGCACTTCCCAGAATAAATTCTATTTATTTTGGGAACAGACTCTCAGCCATTTTCGAAGGAAAAAACCTATTCAGCATAAAACAGAACTGAATATATTTGGCATATATTTAATTGTGACCAAACTAGCAGCCAGGGAAATGAAGTGGATGCTTGAGATGTCTGTTGCTGACATTCCCTTTTCTCATTCTCTTTTTGCCTAAGCTTCAGAAAAACACAGCTTTCCTCTCCTGGGTAGGACCAGGTGGGGTGGCACTAGGTGGAGTACATATTTTAGTAGCTATAAGAAATTTAATGACATATCAGCTGATATCCAGTGCTAAGGCAAAACTAGAGTATACCCATTATGCCCATTGAATCAGTGGTCTTCTTCTTTTATGTCCTGGTCAAACCTTGGACTGCAAAAAATAAGCCACTTTCTTTGCTTTGTCATTGGCCAAACATAAGACCTCATCAGTGCATGTTTCTGGCAGTAATCAACAGACCAGCAGATGAGCCAGATTCTGTATCTCTCAACATTAACACAGAATGTTGTTGTCTGCCAGCAGCCCACACTTGAGCATGTTGGTCTTGCATTTAGGCACACCAATTCTCAGATGAATCAGGGTTCTCGAGGTAACATAGGGGAGGTTGAGTTCCAAAGCTATTTGTTGTTGCTCAGTCGCACAGTTGAGTCTGACCCTTTGTGCTCCCATGGCTCACCAAGGTCCTCTGTCTTCTGCCATCCTCTGCAGCCTGCCCAGATCTACGCCCATCACATCAATGAATCCATCCATCCTCCTCACCCTCTGTCCTCCCCTTCTCCTTTTGCCTTTGATCTTTCACAGCATCGAGGACTTCTCCAGTGAGTCCTCTCCTCTCACTTGGTGGCCAAAGTACTTCAGCTTCAGTATTTGTCCTTCCAAGGAGCATTTAGGGTTGATTTCCTTTAGGATTTACTGATTTGATCTCTTTGCATTCCAGGTGACTCTCAGGAGTCTCCTACAGCACCACAGTTCAAAGGTGTCTATTCTTCTATGCTCAGCCTTCCTTCTGGTCCAGCTCTCACAGTCATACATTACTACTGGGAAGATCATTGCTTTAACTACGTGAACTTTTTTGGCAGGATGATGTCTCTACTTTTAATTATCCTGCCTAGGTTACTCATAACTTGCCTCCCAAGAAGTGTCTTTTTTATTTCATGGCTGCAGTCACCATCTGCAGTGATCTTAGATTGCAAGAAGATAAAGTCTGTCACTGCTTCCATATCCTCCCCTTCTATTTGCCAGGGAGTGATGGGGCCAGATGCCATGACCTTGGTTTTTTGGAGGTTAAGTTTGTTGTTCCTTGTCCAGGGAACTCCTTCCTCCATTTTCTAATTTGGTTTTGCTCTTGTGTATCCTCAAGAATGTCTAAGGGATCTAAGTCAACAGACTTGAGGCTCGTATCCATTCTGAGAATGTTGAGGGTCATTTTTTGCTTAGTTCTCTTAGCGATACCAACAAGAAAATATATTTTCTCAACTTGTGTAAGTTTGAAGCATCCTATCACTATATGCATGGTTTTATTTACAGCAATGTCAACTTGTTTCTCATGTGTGGATGCACTTCATACTGGAGCAGCATACTCTACTGTGGAGATGCTCAGAGCCAAAGCTGATGTACACAGCATGGACAGTTTAGTTCCCCATTTATGGTTTGTGAGTTACTGATGATATTGTTCCCTGTACTAACTTTGACTTTGGTATTCAGGCAGTGCACTGGTTATTTAGTTAATGAAATCCTCCACATGTTCTATTGATTCCATGATAATAATTTCATGTCAGAGATTACATTGGTTTGAAATGATTTTTGCTGGAGAAACTCCACTCAGAGGATGCCCAAATGAGGCTCCTTTCATGTCACCAAGTTCGTCCCTTGGGTATCAAACCTGACCTTCCATTCTCCAAGCTCAGTGTCTTAAACACTAAGCCACCAGGGGATCTGCAATGGGCCTCCTTTAGTTTCCACTTGCTACTGAATTTTAGCTATAATAAGGCCACACATGGGAAATAATACAGCACATAATACATAACAAATACATTTTGTTATATTTCAGATACCCATGTTTTATTTCATTCTCTTTATTTCACTTTCCCCCAACCTTGGTTCTAATCTTCCATAAAATAGTTTTAATCCTGTTTCAGAGAATATTGAACAACTCTCGTTAAGAATCTCACTCTTCCTGATTTCATTCATATCAATGATTTACTTAATAGTCATGCTTCTGATGTGCAGTCTGGTCTGTTCTTCTGTCAAGCTATCTCCCTTCTCTGATCTAATTCAATGATTACCTTGTAGGCAACAACTACTTGCTACCTTCAATATTCTTCTTCAGCCTTCTACATGATCTGTTTCTTCCTCAGTTTCCTCCTACTAGTGACCTGTAGCATGGATAACAGTGGGCCTCAACTCACAACTTCAGAATGAGGCACCAACATACATATTTTTGGTACATGAATATCACCCTGCCCAGTCTTCAGATGATTTTGAACAATATTTTGTTGGTAAAGTCCTGTTATTTATTCTTCATTAGCACTATATTCACATGGTTCTAATAGTCCCTCCTACTTTTTCCACTTCTCCATGTCTTTCCTTCACACACTTTTTAATCTTTTGCTCATTGTCCCTTAAGGCTTGGCACCTCTATATCAGGGGTTCCCAACCTTTTCAAGCTGGGGATTGGCCCATGCTCTCTCAGTCAGCTTTGAGGGCCAGACATCCATTTTGCCCTGCCTGCGCAATGGGGTTCCAATTTTGTCCCAACAGCTTCAAAGGGGTGGCCATTAATTTTCTCGAATGCCCTTGGAGGGGTGGGGGCCACATGAAAGGGTGCCACAGGCCAGATCTAACCCATGGCCTTTAGGTTGGGGACCTCTGCTCTTTATGCTGCCTATCAACAATCTGGTTACTTCTTTATGTTGGCAGCTTCACTTTCACATTGATAATATCCAATTCTATTCTTTTGTTCCCTCCTTCTCCCCCTCTGTTCTCACAATATTTCCAGGGATCTTACAGATACACCTGTCTGGATGTTAGATCATTATCTCAAACACTATATGCAAAGGACAGAATTTATTGTGTTTTCATACGAAAATTCCCTGTTGCCTTCACATTTCACTTTCAACCAGCAATATCACCTTTCAGGAATAAAATGTGAGGGGATCTCAAAGGTACATAGAACACAATTTGCTGCCAAATGTATTTTAATGACTTCTCCACAGATGTGATTCTCATTCATCTGAGAACATAAGAAATGGTGTGTGGGATGAAACTAAAGTCTGTCTGAAACAGCATGCTGTTCTCTGGGATTGCCAAGTCTCAGGGCACAGGTGGAAATCTACTACATCCCTCCAGGTGCCAGCTGGGGAGACAAATTCAGGAAGATCAGTACTAGAGGAAACATTTTTGATGCCATTGCATCAATAATTTGGCTTTATGCCTGGGCTTATAACTTCTTTCAATTCACACCTGTTCTCACTGGCTCAGCACAAAGATGTTTGAATATACATTGCACATCTAGTATTTGTTTAAGGGTAGTGTGTGTGGGCTGTGGCTGCTTAGTGGTTAAGAAGGTGAGCTTGACAAACAGAAGATTGGCAGGTAAACAGCTCAAGCCCCGAGTGCTCCGTGATGGAGTAAGCGCCCATCATTTGTCCTAGCTCCTGCCAACCTAGCAATTTGACCTAAGAACTCTACTGTCCCCACATTGACCCAGCAGATTAGATCACAATCAGAATCTGAGTACAACAACACCCTCTTACTCATCTTCTCCAGGAACTGGAATATTGCGATTTTTTACACTATTTCAGAAGAAGCTTTCAATAACAATGGGCTGTGAACTGGTGATGCACTTTTGAGGTTCTTCTTTTATTTCTGGATTAATTGCTGCTCCTTCTTTCCTTTGTTAAAAATCTTCCTTCAATCTCTAAATTAATTAAGAATGGAGGAGCCATCTTTGATTCTTCAGTTCCTTCTGATGCTCACATCTGTACTTTAGTCAAGGCCAGTCACTTCTTTATCTACATTTCCCAAGTTCATCAATTTTTAACCCTTAGTCTCTACTAAAACTCTTATTCAGGGCCTCTTCTATTTCCTGTTGCGACAGAAGCATCTTCTCACATAAATCTATTATCTCTGTACTCAACTCTTTTTCTTATTAACTTTTTTCTGCTACTTTGCTCTAATCATGTCACTCTCTTCATTGTTCTGTATCAGGTTTACATTTTTCTTAACGTCAAACCCATTTCATGTTTAGCTTCCTCAATTTCTTTCTGTCTTCGTCTAAGACCCCCTATGTTCATCAAATACAAATCTCCCTTTGAAGTCATCACTCCTTTCCAAAACTTCTTATCTCTGCCTTTCTCTCTTGTAGCCCATATTGTCAAAAGCTGTCCTCATATGGATACTTTGCTTTACTCTCTTATACTTCCTTTTTGATGTACTATAATGTATTTTTATTTCCATGTTACTTCCATGCTCCTTCAGTTTGTGAAATCTTTTTCCTTCTCCTACAAGCTTCTCCTTAATTTGTTTCATTTTTCTTTTTCAATTATGAGCTTACAAGGCATAGACTGACGTTTATTACCATACAGCACCCACAGCATGAAGTAAAACTTCTTAGGCCTCCTGAGAGAGTTGTCCCCTTATGCCCATGAACATCCAAGGGGGATATGTAATCTATCACACACATCCAACTGAAATCCATTCTCAGTGGTGTTCCTGGCAGAGGAAAGGCCCAAACAGGGTTTTCTCAGTGTGGGTTGGAGGTAGCTTGGGATTCAAGTCTCTCCTGTGAGATTCCTCTGACATTGCAATCATGGATTTAATGACGCAGTTCTCCCCAGTAGAAGCAATAGAATGATCATGAGTTACAAAGATTTATCTCTCATTCTGTTAACAGTATGTGTTGTCAGAATTTACCAGAGACATGCAACTGTAAGAGCCTTGGCAGTGTGGTGATTAAACTGATGTATTGCAGCCAAAACATTGTGAGTTCAATCCTGATGGGGATCAATGGTGACCAGCCTTCATTGGTCGGCGAAGTCGGTAAAATGGTAGGTTAAGTGGATAGAATGAATACCCAGTGTGTTGGGGGCAAAATGCTACTTAACTTGTGAACCACCCAGAGTTAGTGCTATGGGACAGTATATAAGTATAATTGCTATTGCTAATTCTGTTCCTCCCATTCCTGAAATTCTGTATAGGATTGCTCTTATAAGTGCAATGTAAGGTGAGCAGCAGGGACTGTGGTGGCTTAGTGGTTAAGATGCCAAACTTTATGACTGGGAGGTCAACAGATCAGCAGTAAGAGACCTAAGTGCTGCATTATGGAGTGAGTTCCCATCCTTGTTCCAGCTCCTACCAACCTAGCAGTTCAAAAGCATGAAATTACAAGTAGATAAATAGATACCACATGTCCACAGAAACATCTGCAGATGCAGACAGCGCTGGCTCTTTGGCTATAAATGGAGATGAGCACCAAACCCTAGAGTCAGACGAAACTGGCTTTCTAGGAAAGGCAGCCTTTACCTTTACCTAAGCTGAGCTAAAGTAGCCAAGGGCCAGCTGACTTTATACTATTCTATCTAAAGCTAGGTTTAACCTAAACTCCTCCCAGCCTAGAAGCATTCAGGATTACCTTTCCCTGACCTAGCTTTGTTCCAGCTATTTTGGCTGCTCCCCCAGGCTGGGAGAGGTATAGGCTTTGGAGCAGTAGTGGGTTTCAAAAAACTTTACTACCTACTTTGTGGGCATGGTATGGTGGGTGTGGCCAGGGGAAAGCCCTGCTTTGCATCTGAATGAGGACTACTTTATTTCAAAACTTGGGTGGGCGGGGCCAGACAGAATTTCTGCTACTGGTTCTAGCAAACTGGGGCGAGCCTGCTAGATCCCACCACTCAATGATGGGCGACAACAGGTTTGCACCAGTTCGCTAGAACTGGTAGTAACCTTTCCCAGTGTCCCAGAGAACCGGCAGTGGCTTTTGGGGGGAAACACCTCAGGGGCTTACCTTTTCGCTGGTTCCTCCACTGCGCACACTTGGTGTGCATGTGCACCTACAGCACTTGGCGCACATGCGAGGCCTCCTTGCTGTCCTCCCAAGTGGGGAGGAGGAAGAGAAGCTGCTAGCCTGAAGCTCCCTATAGCCTGCTCCCCAGGGTAAGTGACTCACCTTTGGGTGTGGGGTGTGGGTGTGTATTTTAATGTGTATTTAATGTGCATTTATTTTTAATGTGTATTTTATGTGTTTTATGTCTATTTTATGTGTATTTTTGTGTATTTTATGTATTTTTATGGGTATTTATTTTTATGGGTTTTTATGTTGACTCTGCCCATGACATCATGATTCAAAAATATATGCCATGACATTTCACAAGATTAATGGTTTTCACACATAAGGGAAAAACTATTTTGCCACAACATTTACATTTAGACATAGTCTTTCTCTACATTGTCTTGTGTTGTATTTTCTCACGCTCTCTGAATCTTCATCTCAGCTCCTTACCTCTATGAAATCTGTACAGAAAAAAAAGCCAGGCAGATGGTCCTGTGGGTGTGTAAAGACCCATGAGGTGTGTAAAAGTCATGCACAATACTATGTTAAAGACAATGTTTATTTCCTGATTCCACAAAAATACCACATAACCATTATACTTTACCTAAATAACTACCTTCAATTGAACATGCCTTTTGTATCAAACACTGAGCCCGATACACCTGACCATAATGTCTCTGTCCTTTGAAGTAAGGTGGAGGGAGTTTCAACACATAGACTTTTCAATTATAGCCCCAAGACTTTTGAAAAAATTTTCTAACAGATGTGTCTCTATTGGTGCTCTGATTGTATTTTAGAAGCCTCTGAAAACTTTTTAATTGTGCAAGTATTGTATTGCATGGTATTTCATTATCTAGGTTTTATATAATGTTATATTATTACTTTTTTAAAAGGTCACTATTGTTGTTTTCTTGTGTGCTTTGAATGTCTTGTTATTTTGTTGTTGACTCAACCTTCCATCCATCGAAGGTCAGTAAAATGAGTACCCAGCATGTTGGAGAAAAATGCTAATTAACTTGTGAACTGCCCAGAGAGTGCACTAAGCACTATAGGGTGGTATATAAGTGTGATTGCTTTGCTTTTTGCTTTTTAAATTGATTACAACTGTGTAGATTACTCAATTAATGAATTCTATTATTTTCAATTTAATTTTAATTAAATTCTAATTTGTTTTTTGCTGATTGAGTTATATTTTGGCTCTGAATAAGAAACATAGGTTATTAATTAGTATAAGACTCTAAATTTGTTAATACCATCTAGGTATATATTTTATTAATGTTTATCATTTATTTTATTTTGTCTGAATTGTTCTATTTTGTATTATTGTTTTCTGGTTGTCTATTTTATTGTTGTAAGTCACCTAAAGTGGTGTTTGCATCAACTGAGGTGAGGTAATAAATACATTAAATAATTTGGACTCTGACATTTAATTCTCAAGAGGTATCCAAGCTCCAATAAGCAATAACACAACTGCTGAAATTGCCCCTAGGTGTGTAATTTTAACAAAATTTTCAGGGTGTACTGTATGTGAGTATCTAAGTATATGTGTACAGTGTACCTTGCTTTACAAAATGAATGCAATTCCCAGGATGTTTCGTAGTACAAAAAATTCGTAAAGTGAATTTCCCATAGGAATCCATTGAATGCAATTTGCCATAGGAGTGCATTGAAAACCAAAATTCATAAAGCTCAATGCAGTTTTCCATAGGAGTGCATTGAAAACCAGTTAATCTATTTTGGGGGAAATTAGTAAACAAGTCATTATTTTCAATGGATTTTCATTCATAAAGCGAAAATAACGTTAACTGAAGCATTCATAAAGCAAAATAACATTGTATATAAATCTCTACCCATCCACCTATCTCTGTAGGAATACAAATGGGCAGGGTGTTATAGTTACATTTAATAACCTGAAAGCTTTTTTTTTAACCACATAAGGGATGTAGCAGAATAGCAAAGTAAGTGAAAATACAAACATTTGCAATCAGTACATCATAATATACAGGTAACAGAGGCTGACTCACTCTGACCTGGTATCATTCTAAAGTTTTAGTATGCGGAGTGGTTCATTCTCATTCTGCAACTGTAGGCAACTCTGAAATCCCATGCTACAGTCATTGAGCAAGCAGTCTTAGCAGTGAAATGAGTTTCAGGGTTAAACATTTTTATTTCAGTACAGTCAAACCTCACATAAAGAGCGCCTTGCTTAAAGAGTAACTCGCTTAAAGAGCAGAATTTTCTCTGAATGGCCGCTTCACTTAACAAATAAAACTAACCAAAAACTTGCTTAACAAATAAATCGGGGTTCGCAATCCCCCCCACAATTGGTCACTTACAATGGTGTTTCGCTTACAGAGCAAATTCACTTAAAGAGCAATCCTGTGAAACACATTATGTTCTTTAAGCGAGGCACCACTGTATTTGTAAATAATATCCCTGTGATGGAATGAATTATACCCTTTGCTTTATCCTAATCCAAGATGGGGACTTTGGTGTGTAGCAGTCCCTTCACACCAGGTCTGGTATGTAAACTATGTGGGCCTCATGGCTGGGATGAAATGAAACTTAATGTGTGATTCACATGTCTTGTTGTAAGAGCATTGGTTGGAATCCCTTAGGGGGAGGGCCTAAGGTGGACCCTATGGGAGGAGATATAACCCAGAGACACACGCACGCGCACTCAGACACTCTCTTGGATGCTGTGCTTTTAAACTGCAAAAATGTAGAGGCTTGACAAAGAAGGGGGACCATGAGCTATCCCTTGAACATGCAGCTTGCTTTATATCTTTTGTTTTCAAATGCTTTCTGAGCTTTTGCTGAATTGCATTCTGTTCTATGCTATGATTTAAAGATATTTCTAAAATACCTGAAGAGACTTGGAGTTATTACTTGGCTCACGTTACCTGAATCTACACTAGTTTCACGTGCACCCTTTGCTCACTACCTAGATTTCAGACAGGAGTAACTGGGCATACTGATAGAAGCCTGAACTGCTGGGTCTGATCTGGACCAGGGAAGCAGGATCAGGCATAATCCCATTGCCAGGAGGCCGGAGGACTCCCAAGTCCTACCTGGGAGTAAGTAGATTGTTACAATTCCTTTACGTTCAGAACCCAAGAACAACAGGTACAATTGGTTAGGAGCTACTGTATACCAGAGCTTCAAAAATTTATCGTTTGGTTTACCATACATACTCGAGTATAAGCTGAGTTTTTATCCTGAAAAATGAGCCCCAAAAAGGGGACTTGGCTTATACTTGGGTCAATGACCATGAGGTTCCCAAGACCGCATCAGATTGAGATGTCCCAACAATTTAATTACTTTTACCCTATTTTCATGAATTTTGATTATAGAAACTCACTAGCAGCTGCTGCATTTTCCACCCTCGGCTTATACTCTGGTCAATCTATTTTCCTGGGTTTGCAGGTCAAAATTAGGTATCTCAGCTTATATTTGAGTCAGCTTATACTCAAGTATATATGGTACTTTGGCAGGGGATTCTGGAAGTTGTAACCCAATAATGTAACATTTCCACACTGTGTTGTAAGCAAGTTTATGATCCCAGGGAATTAATATCCTGCCACCTGTTCTCCCATTTAAAGAAGAGAGAGAGAGAAAAGATGGCAGTCAGGTCACAGCTGAAACTCAAAATAAAAATGTCCACTTATGCAAAAGAACTCTTGAGGATATTATCTATCAGGAAGCAAGCCACATGTCACTTAACACTGCCACATTTACTTAGAGAACCTCTAGAATCCCATTTGATTTGTAGCAAATATGTTTATCTTTCCAATACTGGAAAATGTCTATTTATTGAGCGGAAAATCTGATTTGGACTAAGAAATCTCAGTAACTATCTATCTCAATATTAGCTCACCCATTAGAGATTTCCTTATATGTGCATGCACGCATTCACATTTGGCAAGTGATATTGGTTTTTGTTGATGTTCAGTCGCACAGTCAAATCCGACCCTTTGCGACCCCATGGGGAGACTCACAAAGAAGAGTTTTCTTTTGAAGATGCATTGTAAATATCTCATTTGCGTAGAACATTGTTTCCCAATCTTTGGTTTTTGGACTTCAATTCCCAGAAGCCTAAATCGATCCCCCAAAGCAGTGATCAGCCAATGTACTGATTTAGGCTTCTGGGAATTGAAGTCTACCAGTATTCTGCAGAACATAGTTTGGGAAATGCTGGTATAGTGCATGGAAAAAAACCTGCTCTGGTGATCTTTGATGCATGGGAAAACTGGATGGGAGAAAGTACCCCTTCAGATATTTGGTTCCAAACCTAGAGAGATAAATGTCCCCTTGTCTCATTCTTATACCTGTGAATGAGAAACCACAAGATTATTTTTCTCCTCCCCAAAATATAGTGAGAGATTTTAATTAATGTTTCTCATCCTACATTTCTCATCCTACATGGGAAATACACTAGTTTTGTTCAGAGATATTTTGTAAAAATTCTAGAAACCCACACAAACTAAGACATCCCTAATTTTGTTGTTCCACTGAAGGCATGAAATACCATTGGGGCTTTAAAACTGTGTTACATTGCGTTGAGATGATCTAAGTCTAATTCAACAAGAACAAGGAAATTAATGAGTATTCTTCACACCTTTGCTCAAAGCCATTTAAGTTTTTAAATATAAATATTAGCATCTTGAATTTGGCTTGAATTGGGATAAGGAGTCATTGCAGTTTTCATCTAGAATTGATATAACATGATTCCTTCAAAGTAAACTCTAGAAGACAAATTATGCACTAACCGAAGCTTCCAAAAGCATTTCCAAATGGCACCCAATGTAAGCTGCATGTTAGTAAAGCATGAAGTCCAACCTAGAGTTGATCAGATGGTGTATCACTCATGAAATCTGACAAATGGAAATGAAGAAACCTGTCCACTTCACATCTAAATTTGGTGAATTTGGAGACTCTGGCCAAGGTGTGGAAGGAAGAACAACCATGGGGTAGGCACTGGGACTTTTCCTCTTCAGGTGCCTGGAGCCCCACCCTCCAGCCAAGGCATAAGAGGCTGCTGCAATTGCAGGCAGCAGGACTCCATCCAAAGACTCTGGCTGAGGCGTGGAAGGAAGAACAACTATGGTCAGCCAGAGGGAAGTGGGAGCAGCTAGGTCCTGGCTCCTGCAGCCACAAAAGCACCACACCACAGATGCTCCAGACTCCTACCCTCAACACGGCTGGCTGGAGGGAAGTGGGAGCAGCTGGGTCTCAGCTTTTGTGGCCACAAAGCTGTGCCTGGGATTTGGAGGTGGTGGGGGGAAGATGGGAGAGTGATTTGCCAGTCAGGGAAAAAGGACATCACTCTGTCTGGAGCATGCAGTGGGGTTCCTGAGGCCCAAATTGGTGTTGTGATGGGCATGGGGAGGTATGATGGGAACTGAGGGGTGGGCCACACTCAGAGAACACGGGACAGATGTTTAATACCTGTCTGCTGTCCTCCCCCCCCCCCCGCTACACCTTTGGTTTTTTTACAGCTGATCCAGAGAGCTCCCTCCCTTAGGCTGTTGCTGATGAATGCCAGGTCAGTCTACAATAAGGCTCCCCTAATTTTAGATTCTATTCTGGGGGAGCTGGCTGATCTGGCATGCATCACTGAAACCTGGCTGGCATGAGGTTCCTCTGTCAGAATTGTGTCTGACCGGGTTTGGTATTTGGCACCAGCCTAGGGTTGATGGGAGGGGCAGTGGAATCACCATTGTAGCCACAGAATCACTGGAAGTCACCAGAGCCACTGCTCTCCAAGTTTCAGACTGTGAGTCCCTGCTCCTGCGCATGGGCCCTAAGGGCCATATCAGGGATTCCCCTAGCGATATGTGTGGCTGGATAGCAGAGTAGCACTTTTAAGCTCTTACGCAGCGGAAGCCTTAGTGCAATAACACACACACATATGCCTTCAGTGGAAAGGTGCGCTTTACTTACAGTGAGGGGAAGACAGACATACACAGGACTATGTACAACAGTCTCTCTCACTCCAAGCCCCACAGTAGGTAGACAGCTTGGATTCCTCTGTTGGCTCCAACTCCAGGAGCATTCAAAGAGTCCTGGTGATCCTTTAGCAGTTCTTTCTTCTCAGTTGAAGAAAAGCTCTCAACAGCATCACCTCCTTCAGTGTCTCAGTCCTTCTCAGTATATAGACTCCTTCAGAATAGACAACCTCCTCCAGAATGAATAGCCTCCTCCAGTATGATAACCTCCTCCAGAATGAATAGCCTCCTCCCAGATAATCTCCTCCAAATGGCAACCTCCTCCCAGATAATCTCCTCCGAATAAATGCCTCCTCCATAGACCCTTCCCAGAGGGTCACAGTTATAGACCAGTGTTACTGGGCAGATTCTCTAATCAGCCACAGCTGGGCTGGTACATGAGCACGTGGGCAAGGCATGCACAGCCTGGCCATCAGTTTGAGGCTCTATTATGGACACCTGTGTTCAAAACACATGGAGAGCCTTAAAGTTATACTATTCCACTGGGCAGCAATCTTTGTACAATACCCCCAAATGAAAAATGTCCTAACAGGTCAGTTGGGAATTTTGCTCCTGTACCCTCCTCCCTGCCTGAGCTTCTTGAGACAGTCACTATGTTGGCGTTGGAGTTCCCCAGACTTATGGTTCTGGAGGAATTTAATTTGCCTTCAATGGGAGCTGGCTCCGGGGTGGCTTGGGAATTCATGGCTTCCATGGCAGCTGTGGGCCTGACTCAAGTAATTCAGGGCCCAACTAGGAGCAGTGACCACACCCAGGATTTAGTTTTCTTGTCAGAGCAGTGGCAGAGTGATCTGAATTTACAGAAATTAGATATCACTCATGTGCCATGGTCGGATCACTATCTGGTGACTCTGGACTGTCTGGTGATGAGGCTCCACTGTAGGGAGGTAGGGCCTATTCAATTGGTCCACCCCCGGTGACTGATGGATCTGGATGGATTCCAGAGGGAACTGGGTTTTTTTCCCTCTGGATCAGCAAAATGATTTGCCTGAGACGCTTGTTGACCTTTGGTATAAGAAAGCAATGGCGGCCTTGGACATAATCGCGCCACTACGGTTTCTCCACGCTCATAGGCAGTATTTTTCTCCATGATTCACAGAGGAGTTGAGGGTGCTCCTGCACTGGGCTGGTGGCATTTTAAAAGGGCCATTGCCGTTGCCTCTTCGGGACTCTCTGCGCGGCTCTTCCTGGTCTCGACAGGGAAGGGTGAAGACACCTGCACTGGGCTGGTGGCGTTTTAAAAGGGCCATTGCGGCTGCCTCTTTGGGACTTTCTGGGCTGCTCTTTCCCGGCTTTAGATTTTAGATTTTAGACCTCTTGCTCCTCTTGTTCTTAGTATTTTCGTATTGTTAATGGATTGTATTGTGAGTATATTATTTATTGTCCATTTGGTACTGAATATTGATTATGGACTGTAGCCTTATCATATTGTGTTATATTTATTTTATTTTGTCTTGTTGCACTGTATTTTATATTGTATTATTATTGAACTGTTATATTTTATTTAATTGTATGTTGTGAGCCACTCTGAGTTGGCTTTTACCAAGTAGGATGGCATATAAATTGAAATAATAATAATAATAATAATAATAATAATAATAATAATAATAATAATAATAATAATAATAATAATAATAATAATAATAATAATAATAATAGAAGATGCGGAGAGCTCCACTGGGTGAAGACTCAGACTGAGTCCAACCAAACACTTGCTAGAGCTGCTATTAAGGCCTACCAGGTGGTGATGGGGATGGTGAAACGTCAATATTTCACTGCCCTCATTGCCTCTGCAGATAACCGCCCAGCAACTCTGTTCTGGGTGACCAGGTCCCTCCTTGGAAGAGAAGTGTCAGGCCCCGGTTGGCAAGGGTCAGCTGAGGCTTTTGATGATTATCTAGTGGAAAAAAATCACTTGGATTCAGTCGAGATTGAAACCCAGCATGGAAATATTAGAGCTAGGGTTGTACGAAGAGTAGTCTGGTCATGTTATCTGGGATCAGTTTGATCCAGTTGTCCCAAAGGAAGTGGATCTATACATGCCAGAGCATGTTCATCAGATTCATGCCCCGCCTGGCTGGTGAAATCTGCCAGGATGGTGACAGGTGGTTTGGCCGAGGTCATTATTAATTCTTCGCTTTGGGAGGAGTTTTTTCCTGCTACCTTAAAACTTGCTTTGGTGTGCTCCTTCCTAAAGAAGCCATCCCTCAACCCCATGGTGATGACCAGCTACCGGCCTGACTCTAACCTTCCATTTCTGAGTAAGGTTTTGGAGAAGGCAGTGGCATGGCAGTTACAGGAGATCCTGGATGAAGCAGATTATCTGGACCCTTTTCAGTCAGGATTCAGGCCCGGATATGGTACAGAAACTGCACTGGTCACGCTTGTGGATGATCTCTGGAGAGAGGGGGATGGTGGACATCCTACTGTCCTGGCTCTTCTTGACCTCTCAGTGGTATTGTTGACCACAGTATCCTTCTAGAAAGGCTCCGAGGACTGGGGATCCAGGGCACTGTGTGGTCCTGGTTTTCCTCATTTCTGAAGGGCCGGACCCAGTCGGTGTGGTTGGAGAGTGAGAAATCCAACCGTAGGCCCCTTCAATATGGGGTGTCTCAGGGCTCGGTGCTTTCACCTCTCCTATTTAACATCTACATGAAACCGCTGGGTGAGATAATCCATTCCCATGGGGTGAAGTATAATCAATATGCAGATGATACCCAGCTATGTATCTTGGCCTGTGGGGACCCAAGCGATGCAGTGGAAGTCCTTTCCAGATGCCTGGAGGCTGTGAGGGTCTGGATGGGGGACAACGGACTACAACTCAATCCTGGCAAGCCTGAGTAGTTGTGGGTCAGGGGTCCTGTGTTAACTTGGGAGTTACCATCTTTGGTTCTGGATAGGGCAGTTTTGCCCCAAACAGACCCGGTGTGTAATCTGGGGGTCCTCTTGGACTCACGACTACTGCTCGAAGAGCAGGTGGCAGTCGTGGCCAGGAGGGCTTTTGCACAACTTCATGTAATATGCCAGTTATGCCCACTCCTTGCTCATGTTCACACACGCTTTGGTCACCTCCAGACTTGACTATTGTAATGTGCTCTACATGAGGCTGCCCTTGGTGACTATTCAGTGGCTGCAACTGGTCCAGAATGCGGCTGCCCGGGTCATGATGGGGTGCAGGTGTTATGCTCATGCCTCACCATTGCTGCGGGAGCTGCACTGGTTGCCAGTGTGCCTCCGGGTGCAATTCAAGGTGCTGGTTATCACCTTTAAAGCCCTACATGGTAGTGGGCCAAGGAACTTAAGAGACCGCATCACCCTAAGGACATCTGTCCATCCTACCAGAGCAGACTGGAGAAGCTCTCTGATTGTACTATCGGTTAGAGAGGTGCACCCCTCTAGCACTAGAAGGAGGGCCTTCTCCGTGTCTGCTCTGGCCCCATGGAACCTCCTGCCAAGTGAGTTGTGTTTCCAGATGGAGCTGCTGCCCTTTAGGAAGGGGGTTAAGACCTGGCTGGCGGGGCATGTGTGGGGTATGGGACAGACGGTTACCTCAGTTTGTTGGTTCATCTAACCTCTCCCTCTCTGTGTGTGACTTGTTTAACCTCTTTTAATTTTTGTAACTTTTAAATCCTGTAAAATTCTGTTTTTATACCATGTTTTTACTGTGTTTTAAGTGTTTTTAAAGTTTGTTAGCCCCCCTGGGTCTTTGTGAGGAGGGCGGCATAGAAGTTTGTTTAAATAAATAAATAAAATTAAGCAATGCAAAATCAAATTTTCACTTGTCTTTGGTGACGAACCAAAGAAAAGTTCTAAAATGACTTCATGGACCCATGACATACATCCCTTTTGCCTCACTGCAAAGAGGAAATACATTTGAAAAGATGCAAGTGTTTCAGCAGATTCCATCAAGCAACTTGCCCATAACCACAGAATACAACAAACAATCATCTTACAAAACTCGACCAGATGATGCTAAAAACACCTCCATTTCACAGTGGATGCAGGCAATCAACTTGTCACAGCAAGTTTTTTTTCAAACGCATCCTTCCCATGATCTGGTTTGTGCACAAATATAATGTGTATCCATATCCTAGGTTCCTGTATCACATCTTCCCTAAATTGGAAACATTGATTTTCTTCCCCACATGCCTGCTTCAAGACTGGGAAGGAAAGCTGCAGAATACTACATAGGAAGGTCCACAGATTTTCACCAACCAAGCAAAGTCATGCAAGGAAAATATCACACTTGATTTTTAATTTTTGTAATATACTGTAAATGAAAATAACCCAACCTCTCACTGGAAGCATTCAAGGATTTGATGGCTTTGATGAATAGAACACATTTAAAGAGCATTACATGTATTTTTTTAAAAAAAACACCACTAGTTTCAGCAGCTTTTTTATTGTTGTTTTTCCCCTCGCGTAGTCAAAACTGTGATATGAACCTGTTGGAGCCTCCACAAAACACAAATCAATGACTTCTCATATTGTAATAAGGTGCTATTTTCCCTTCCTCTAATGTGCAATCTGTCAGAACACCTTGTGATTTTTCCACTTTGTATAATACAATTTTTGTGCCCCCAAACAATGTATTTCTTCAATGATATTAAAACAAAAAAAATTAATCTTCTGAAAGTATACATATACTGTATTTAGCAAGGACATGTTTCAAAGCTTATTAATAGAAGGATCAAATAAGCGAAGGAACTGGGTCACTTTGGTCAAATATCTCCACATTCCTAAGCAAATTTTGCTGCTGGCTAATAGGCAAAACATCTCAAACAAACAAACTCACAAGTTCACAATAGGTTTGCTGGGCAAATGAATCTTTGGTATGATTTACCAACAGTGTCCAGAATGCAATCATGTATTTCTGCTGGATAGTACAGTTTCCATCCCAATTGATACTCAATTGTCATTCCCCACCCCACCCAGGTATCCTAAAACCCTCTGGATAACTGGAGGATGTGTTGTTATTTTGTGGTGTGAGATGTTGTTGCTTTTTTTTCTTGATTTAAGTCTACAGCAGACAGGGGGAAGTGGGTGGGTAGGAGTTCTTATTCCATTTACATCAGTCACCCATGTAGATCTCAGGCTACACCTCCTGTTCCTACCAGTAAGCTTGCGACGCATCTCCAGCAGTTCTATGAATATTTACTTTGATTGGAACAAGAAAATTCACAACTAGAAGCTCTGCAGCGGAATTACCCTTGACATGTAGCAGCTATGAAGAAATAATGTGTCCTCTCAAAAATCAAGTGATACCCTTAGAGTTAGAGAATGTGTCTTGTGGGGAAAGGTCCCCCCCCCCCAATCCTTCTTGTAATGCAGCCTTGTCAAGCCATATCATATTCAAACTCTCTCCTTTGCAAAATGGCTGATTGCAGTTCTGGATAGGGACATCTCATTCCTTTTGCCATTCTCCTCTCTCCACACACACACACCCTTGTTGTTGCTATGATTATTCTTGCTGGTGTGTGTCTGCTCCCACGTGGCTGTCTTTACAAATGTATTCTCTGTTTCCATGGCTACTCCCACCAAGAAAAAAGTTTGGTTTCTTTTTTTTTTTTTAAGGAAGCACCTTCACTGGTCTCAGGAGACCATGTAATGTCAGTGACTCGAGGCAATCATTTTAATAAAGAGAAGAAAAACATGACTTCAAAGTCTACTACAGACAGACTTTGGTCTCATATTTGTGTGTAGAGAAAATGACTTGTATGCTAAAAACATGGTTGTTTCTCCTTTAAGGCATCTCAAGGCAGTTTCTGAACTAGTGAATCTCAACCTGTGGCCCGTGGGCCTGATGTGGCCATTGGCACAATTTCATGTGGACCCCCACTGCCTCCACCACACCAGGAAGTGTCATGTGTTAATGGAAGGGTAAAATGGCTGTCTAAACCCCGAAGCTGTCTGAGGAAGCATGACTTGTCCCTTGACTTTAAAAGGTTGAGAACTCCTGTTCTAAACACTTCATGTATACACTTATATGGATTAAATCTAAGATTCGTCCAATAGATACACAGAAGTTGTGTAGTTCAGCTACAGCAGGTCATCTTTTTCAGGCATTTTGGTTCAGGTTTCCAACATCAGGTTCCTTGGCATCTCCAGATAACTCTGGAAAATACCTCTGTCTGCCAGTCTGTGCACAAAAGCCAACCTACTATGTTTCTATATTTACCCTTCACATGGCTTCTACGGCACAGACTTTCCCCGCCTTTGGGTTTGATACCAAAAATTTTGAATAAAGCATCATAATTAATCACAGCATTTATTAAACGCCACATATCACAACACTCACACACACATGGAAAATAAGGAGAAGCCAAAAGTTTAAAATCACATAATTGGAAGCCTTTCCAGAGGGAGGGGGAGATTAAAAGTCACTGATTGCCTCCATTGTACTGGGCCAAAGGGTGTGAAAACCGGTTTGTTGACTTTTCTGATAAGCAGAAATTCCTTCACAAAGGAAACAAAGGAAAGAAGCTGAATGACTCATACCTCTGGTTTGATTCTCCTTGGTAAAGTTTGGTTAAACATTGCTATAATATAAGCGAAGAAATGGGGGGGGGGAGAAATCAACAGAAATAGTGTTTTGTGCAAGTTGATTTCTCTCCTCCAGGGTCCCCTATTTACTTAAACAATTAAGGCATAATGGTTCTAATATCTTTCTTTGTGTTTCTACTTAAGTACAAGCCAGACGCTCTAAGCTGCTCATGTCCGGAGCGAAAATCCAAACCGGGACTGCAATTTCCCGCCTCAAAGCACCATTGGCTGTCAATCCTGCTAGATCGTCTCCCATTGGAGAAGACGCACCAGCCAGTCCTGCCTTCCCCCAGCCTCTGTTTCATTCAGCAGAGAACAAAGGATGCATCATTTCCCCCTTGTAAATCCCTGTCAACCACAAATATGCTTCTTTGACACAATGTAAACTCTCTGTATCCGGTTTATCAGCAATAGCTGTAATCTGCTGTTTCTTTACATTCAAACCCCTTACCTCATACCCTGCTTTGTATTTTATGTTTACTTGTAATTAAAATGTGTTAATTGCCCTACCTCCTTCCCAGTTTCAGTCCCCTCCCCTGTCACGCAGAAGTTAGTTTAGAAAACAGATATAAGCCCTTAGAGGTGGGTGGGGGTCATCTTTTGTTCACCAAATTTTGTGAACTGAGATCACGAGCAGTTTTTCTTCAAAACGGTTGAGGGAAGGTAGCTATTTAGATTGTAGGCCTGGCCAGACTATAACCTCGAATAGCTTTCCTTTGCTTTTGCTCCCAATAAATCATTTTGTTTTGATCGAATTATCTGTCTCGTTGTAAGTTCTTAGGGTCTTTATACCTCTGCCAGAGAAACGTACCTGGGCCCCAAGATTTTGGGTAACAGGTTGATTTCACTGTGAGTACCTTAGAAGATCAATATGGTGGCAAGCAATGTCCTAAGGCTGGCCTGAGATACTTTATTGCCTCTGGCAAAGCAGAAAAGGCTGATGTGAAGGGTTTGAAGCCATTTTATTTCAAGCCATCCCAGATGACTACAGAGAGATAGGTAGGCGATTGTAGGAATGGCTGCCATTTGATGATTTTGCTTACTAAAGAAATTACTGCAAAACTAATAAAGTAAGAGATTAGTAAGTATAGTGAATAAATCCATTTCTATGAAATGCTTATATGGCACAAATGACAAAAGCAGAAACTAATCTAGGAAAAATAATTACTACCATCCCCGTTTTGTTTTGTTAGGTTATAAAATTTTACTAAGGGTGCATTTTGATTAGCAAAAAGTACTATATTTGCGAGATTCAAAATCAATTCAAAGACTGAGGAATACACAATGCACAGCTGAGGCATGCTTTATGTTGCCGAAATGTGGGCTATTTTAAACCTAACAGGGTCATTTATTTTGCATCAGTTCCTAAACCACTGCATTCTTCTTTTGCCCCATAAAGTTTGCAAGATTCCCTAAAGTACAAAAAAATGGTTTCCACGCCATAGTTCTTACAGTTGTAATACTACAGCAGTTCAGCACGCCATTTGCCATCATGCCAAAGAACTATTGTAGCGCTACATACCAGTTAAATCAAAACAAATTAAAATTGCTGTTAATGAAAGAATGTATAGTGACAGGATGCCTCAAACTAGCTGAGAAAATATATTCTCTTGGTAGTATCCATTCACCTAAGAAAAGAAGAGAAGTAACAGTGGCCACCGAGAGAATTAAGCAAGAGAATGACCCTTCATGCCCTCTGAACAGCTATGTGTTTCAGGTCCACTGTCTCAGATCCAGGAAGAGCTTTATGGTAAGAATAAACATTCGTGAGGATAGCAAGAGCAAAATAAAATTAGAAGATGGAAGAAGGAGCCCACTGGCAAGGAACAACATTAAAGGAGGATGTAGCTGAGGAACTCAACCTCCCCTACATCACTTGGAGGACCCTGATTAGGCTGAGGGTTGGAGTGACTAAATGCAAGACCAACATGCTCAAGTGGGGGCAGCTGGTGGATAACAACAAACTGTGTGAATGTGGAGAGATACAGAATCTGGCTTATTTACTAGTCTGCCAATTACTACCAGAAACATGTACCAATGGAGACATAATTTTGGCCAATGACAAAGAATGTGGTTCATTTTGGCAGTCCACAGTTTGATCTGGACATGAAAAAACAAGAATTAAGGCACACATTTTCCAGGCAAAAGTGGCATCAGATGCCAACAGTCTGTCATAACAGTTGCACCTCTTATGGTCAAAATGCACAGGAAGCTGTGTTGGCCATGAAATAAATTTCAACATTTAGCCCAAGGATGCTCAACCTGCGGCGCATGGACCAGATGCAGCCCGCAGCACCATTTCATGTGGCCCACCTCCACCACACCAGGAAGTGCCATGTGGTGGAGGAAGGGCAAAATGGCTCTCTGGCCCCCAAAGCTATGCGAGGGAGCTTGACCCTGATTTAGCCGTTCCAGCAGTAGAAGGAGAAGATTTATGTGACCCTTTGACTGGGATTCTAATTGCTTCAAAATAAGGTAAAGCTACAAAGAATGGCTCTTTCTGACTTGTTTCACCTGATTCAATATTTAGAAACATTTTCAGTTTGGAGAGTACATGAACTGGCTCTCTGGTTTCTTCCTATAAACATACAATGGGCCTTGAGCATGAAACAAACAGCTTTGGGTTACAAGGGAATTGTCATGTTTTCAAAATGACAGATCAAAATGGATTCTTTTCTCTTTTTTTACAGTTTTCTTGTTCTCAGCAAAAGTGGACCCTTCGGGGTGAAATCTAACACCTGAAGATCCATGTTTCAGCATCTGCAACCTCTCCCCCATCACATCTTTAGGTAATAGGAAGATTATAGTGCTGCAACAGCAGTTCTTCCCACCTGCCTACTTTTTATAACATTTTTATAATCATGCCTCCCCCACCCCCAAAGAAAGGTGTTTTTTAATCTTGAAAGCTTGCACAGTAGGTTGTCAGGCTTTTCAGTTGATCTAATAAAGATTATCAACCCAACACAGAATGAAGACAAGTCTACTTAAATGAAGTTACTGAGATGGAAAACAATGTCTTCAAAAGAATATTGAAGTATATGGCAAAGACTTCTTCCTAATTAAGGGCTTAATCCAAATTAATGTAGGTCAACAGGAAGATTTAATTTCCTTTCAAAAATAACATTAAAAAAGTCATGGTTTAAGTGAATTAACAGTGTTCAAGAACCATTGTGTTTTGCTCTCACATCCTCTTCTTGGTTACCTGTGATACAAAAGTACCTTGTCATGTAAACAGAGGCTCTAATCAAAATGTTACTGTTTGGCCCTAATTTAAAATTGAGCAATTTTAAATAAAGAATACATAATCCCTTAGCAGTATACAGAAGTAGAAGGTGATACCTTTTCTGGATCACTAAATAAAAAAAAAAAACATTGTGAGCTTTCGTGATTCATGATCACTTTTTCA
The DNA here is from genome assembly GCA_030440675.1 of Furcifer pardalis. Lineage (NCBI taxonomy): Eukaryota > Metazoa > Chordata > Lepidosauria > Squamata > Chamaeleonidae > Furcifer > Furcifer pardalis. The sequence continues at coordinate 87,428,533 of CP126892.1, forward strand.
GGCATGCATTCAAATGTTCATGGCATGATGTCTGCCAGGCTCTGTCCTTAAAAGCAGCAGTTGATTTAATGCACTCCCCCAATTTTACAAAGACAGGAAACCAGGCCCCTGCTTTTTGCTTTCACCAAATGGCTCTATTGAGACTGATTACCCCGTTCCCTGATGGAGCTCACCAGAATATGCACTGTTTTAACCTGGCCAAAGGAGCATACAGCCTCAATAGGAGCATACAGCCTTTCTACATGGATCACATGACTTTGCTTTAACAGCATGAATATGAAGACGGGATTGAATCCTGGCTAAAGTAAAACCCTAAGTATGTCAAACAAAAGGAGAAGGTAAACAATTCAGAAGACTCTTACCCAGTATGGGAAGATGGGGATAAAACTGGCAGATATGTTTTTCTAGAGGCAAACATAATGTGGATTGGAACAAAGTCCCCCCCCCCCCTTTATAACACCTAGAATCCACCAGTAGGGATGGAGGAGCACAATACACTATATTTTATTTCTATTATCCAGATTCCACAACATGCCAAATTTAAAAAAGACACACAAGGGAATGTAAAATGAGGCTATTTAAAGAGTCACAATAAGAAGACAATAGAATTTTCTATTTTCATTGTGGATTGGGTCATGTACTGTTTCTTTTTTTAGCTTCTTTGTACATATTCTTTTTTTAGCTTCTTTGGATCATTGCACTAATCCAACTTAATTAGTACAAATGAAGCACAGAAAAGGAAAGGAAAAGGTTTTAGTTCTTAAGCTCAGAACTCCTTCATGTATTCCAGATGGAAACTATTTATGTACATAAATATCAATGAAATTAGGTGTCTGTGACAAGGCATACACTGATCGTGCTGTCTCTGTGCATGTATGTATGCCAAACATAGATGCAACAAAACAGATCCAAGTATAGGTTAATTTCACTAGACTTTTTGGCACATCATATACTAAGGGTGAATATATGACATGTGATGCTTTACATATATGGAGGGATAGGCAACTAATAGCTCACAGGCCACTCCCAGAGGTCAAAATGCAACATTCAGCATCCCAAACATCCCAACCAAATAAACAACTTTGGATTTCTCAACCTTGGATCCCCAGATGATCTTGGACTTTAATTACCAGAAGCCCAAATCAGCATACTTGCTGATCATGGCTTTTGGGAATTGAACTTCAAGAACATCTGGGAGCCCAAGGTTGAGAAACCTTACCTAGAGAATGTGAGGCTAATCTTGCCATATTTTGAGCCTCACCATCTACACTCATTTTTAAATATAATTTTTGGGCTTTAGATAATTCAATGAGTCATTTACTCATTTAAAAATCATTTATTGATTTCCCCCCCCCCCTCTCAGGGACACAGGAACAGATGTGTGCCTTCAAGTTCCAGGAATTGGAAGACAGATTGGCCCTAACTCTGGCCTATAGCTTAATAATAATAATTTCATGTCAGAAATTATTCTGGGTTGAAAGGATTTTTGTTGGGAAACTTTGCTCAGGGAGTGCCCAAATGAGGCTCCTTTAATGTCCCCAAGATCTTTTCCCACTGAAATGGTCCTTCTTTATCTACTTGCAAGTTCTTGTTTTCGATCTGTTAGGTTGGGAAGAGCTGGGACAGAGACAGGTGTTCAATCTGTCATGCGGTACTCAGGTCTCGAACTGCCAACTTGCTGGCCTTCCAGCTAACAAGACGAGCTTCTTAACCACTGAGCCACCACAGTACAGCTTAATACTCACCATATATGTGTATTTTTGACCACAGAGGGGATTGCATCTGATTTTTCAAGTTCAGTGCATGAGCTTTCTGCATATTTTCCTTGCACAGGACTGTAATGGTACCTTATGACTGTCAGATCTTATGTATGTTACTACACTAACTTCAGGATTACATGTCACTGGATTTTATCCCATTGCGTGAATCAACACTGCTTTTTAGTAGGTCTGACCTAGTAAAAACCAAGATGCAACTACAACAAAGAGATGCAGTGCAACAAGAATAAATTTTGCATAATCTGGCCTGGAGTGCAAAAGTTGAGCTGTGTATTTAGGAGAACCGAGTGACTCTACTCAGAATACAGAAAAAAACATGGATGAATGCTCCTCCAAGACAAAAAAAATACATGTAGAATGTGAGTAGCAGAGGATTATTGGTGGAGATGTTTGCCACGGTAAGTACATGTAAAGTTATTATTTAAAAAGCCTTATTTAAAAAAGCCTTCTTGAAGAAAACATGGGCTTTATTATGGTTGATGATAGTAACAAAGATTAGTCTTCTTCTTTTCTTCTTCTTCTTTATTCCTCTTTTAATTGTTGAGGTTGATACAAGGTTCTTGCACTTCCAGCAGCACTGGCATTATCTGGTGCTTTTGTAATAGGTCTTTGCTATTATCTAGCCAGCTTCCCCTGGGTCTGCCTCGTGCTCCATGTCCTTCTCCTCTTTCCACATATGCCTTGTAAGGCATGGAATTCCAAGGCTTTCTCTCCAAATGGACAAACCACTTTATTTGTTGTCTCTGTATCTTGTTTAAGATTAGTTCTATTCCTATTATTTCCCTTATAATCTTATTCCTGATTTTATCCCTTCTAGTCACTCCAGCAGCCTTCCTCAGACATCTCATTACCATGGCAATCAACTTGTCTTTATGTTTTGATGTAAGTGTCCATATTTGGACTGGCAACATAAGGTGGGAATGAATATGCTTTGTATGAGATGTTTCTTTGTGCTGGTTGGTATTGTCTTATGTTGTAAGAGCGGAGCTACTGTCCCAATCTTTGGTTTTTCCTTACTACACTGTATGTTAATCTTTTTGTCAATTTTGCCATCTTCAGTAAATGTTCTTCCTAGGTATTTGAACTCTGCCACTTGTTTTATATCTGTTCGCTCTACAATATTTTGATATTGAAAGTATGCTGTTTCCTTTCAATTGCCTGTACCTCTGTCATATCCTTATTGATTCTCATATTATTTATCTTGCATTCTTGCTTCATGGACATAAGATGTTGCTTAGCGGCACTTGCTATAAATTCCTGATCATATGCAAAACAAAATATATTTTATCATCATACTTCTATGCCACCCTCCTCACGAATGACTCAAGGCAGCTGACAACAAATAAAACATACCAATTATACAATCCCACAATATAAACCCACACATCACGAAAGATAATAAAAAGTTAAAATTTAAAAACAGTAGAAATTAAAAAGCAAAAAGCAAAAATTAAAATATAGCTAAAAACACAGCTAAGAACACAGAGGGGGATTTAATAGGGAATCAAATGAGCCAACTGGCCTGAGTAACTGTCTGGCCCAGACCCCATACCTGCCCAGCCAGCCAGGTCTTCACACCGTTCCTAAAGGGCAGCAACTCCATCTGGAGATGCAATTCTGTTGGCAGAAGGTTCCATAGCGCCGGAGCAGACACAGAGAAGGCTCTTCTTTTAGTGCTAGACAGGTGCACTTCTCTAGCTGATGGCACCACCAAAGAACCTCTCCGGTCCGCTCTGGTGGGACAGACAGATACCCTTGGGGTGATGCAGTCTCTTAAATATCCTGGCCATGTAGGGCTTTAACCAGCACCTTGAATTGCACTCGGAGGCAAACTGGCAACCAGTGCAACTCTTGGAGCAATGGTGAGGCATGAGTATAACACCTGCACTCCATCATGATTCGGGCAGCCGCATTCTGGACCAGTTGCAGCCTCTGAATGGTCACCAAGGGTAGCCCGATGTAGAACGCATTGCAATAGTCAAGTCTGGAGGTGACCAAGGCAATAAGCAAGGAGTCCCTATTTTCTGATTAGTAGCAGCAATAATAAGGCTACTTGAATGTTCAAAACAGTCACGTTATAATAACCCTTGCAATTATGTTGATATTCCTACTAAACAGATGGGACTGAGAGTTTGTCCATGTGCCACACACTGGAGCATCATCTGAAATAAAAATGTAATGGGATTCTTCTTAACTCACTGTCTTAGTATCACACCAACACTTTAAACACAGTCCTTGGCTCTTAAGGGAGGAAAGGCGAGGAAACTGACAAACGAGGAAGTCCAACAGAAGTCAAAGGCTGACGAGATAAAAGAAACCCCCAAGACCTACATGAATTGCATGCACTCCATTTTGCCTTTCACTTGGATTTTTCCACTTTCTTGAAAGCCTGCCCCAAATGGTCATTCATCTCCTTCCAATCCTATTCCAAAAGGCACCCAAAGTCTTTGCTTATCTTTTGCATGCCACAGCTTCAAAGGAATTTACATACATCAACTCATTAAGCTCCACACAGCTCTCAGAAAGGGAAGCATTATCCCTGTTATTATACATGTATAAAACAAAGCAGAAAGATTAAGACACATGCCCAAGAGAATACAGGGCATCAGCATGGCTGCCAAAATGAGAATTTGCATGTCAGGCCTCCAACTCTTCGCTCACACTATATCTTTGCCATGGTCTGTTTGCTCTGTTGGACAGGAAAGAGATTTCATTCTGAGAACACCATTCTCTTTGCGTTATAGAATCATATTGGTTGGTGGGGGAAGGTGGAGGGGCTTTTGGCATAGTCCCAAAATAAATTTGGGACTTGCATTTTCTGAATAGCAGCTTTGTGCACTTACCACCTTTGGAACTCAAGGGTCTCCCTGCTCTAAACAGCTTGTGATTTTGCCTGAGGCTCCATTGCTAAAGAAAATAAAGATAGCATTTCTCAACATTCATCTAGCATTCTGCAACCGCGAGAATAACATATGTGGCTTCGCCCTGAGAGAGAAATATGTACTGTCCATGAGATGTAGAGATACCACATCAAAACGTAGTTTAAATAAAAGCTGAAAAGCATGTGATCTGAAACCCGATTAAACCCCAACTTGCTTTAAAGATTTAGATTGCTTGAAATGACGATGTAAAGATCTTTCCCTCCCCTGATTTTGTTCAACTTCACACATCTGAAAGTGAAGTGGGTAATATTGAAGGTAAGCACACAGGTCAAGCTACAGTGAGAAGTATTCACACACATGAAAGCATATCACTGGCTTGCTTAATCTGCAAGTGATGGAGAAAACACATCTCTAATTATTTGGAGGGGAAACCTGGTTACATATACTGTACTTACAAGAGTTAGATCTATTTTCACACCAAATAGTATTTGTAGCCTTGAACCAGAGCAATTTCTTCAAACTTATCTTTTGCTTTTAAGTATTGCAAAGTAGGTGACATTGGAGTGAGTAAATATCAGGCTTGCCACATCCACTGTATTTTTGCTTCTTTTGGATTCCTGAGATCCATCAAAGAGTAAAGATAAGGTAATGGCCTCCCTTGCTCGAAAACCACTCATATCCGACTCTAGGAGGTAGTGCTCATCTCCAGTTACAGACCAAGAGCCACTGATGCCTGTGTCTGCAGATGTTTCCGTGGTCATGTGACAGACATGACTAGAAGCCAGAGTGCATAGTACACACCTTTCCTGCCAAAGCAGTACCTATATATCTGCTTGCAATTTCTTGCTTTCAAACTGCTAGGTTTGTCAGGAGCTGGGACAGATGATGGTGCTCACTCCCTCATCCAGTACCTGAGTCTTGAACTGCTGAACTGCCAACCTTCCAGTCATTAAGCTCAGCGTCTTAATCACTATGCCACTGCAGCCACTCCACCCTAGAAAAGTCCACCACATTTAGAGAGGAAGAGTACCCGCTCCTCTGTCCACCATCACTTTATACACAGAGAGCAACAAGTGTGCAGGGAGAACATTCCTACTCTACATGGCAGCAAGAGATGTGACCTTCTGGAGTTTTCCCTGGAACAGTCTATTGTTGCAAGCTCTTGCAATGCAAAGCATCTGAAGATAATTTGACTCTGAGTAGACCACTAGAAGGCAATAATTTTACAAAATACCTCATCTTCATTTGTTGATATGCACACATCCAGTTTTCTACATTAACAGGAACCACCTGACTGGCTATGGCAACCAATATGATGAGCTCTTGTACTTCCAACTTGATCAATGTACTACTGAATTAACCTCTGTCTGAGTGGCAGAAGTGCTTAAAATGAGAGTTGTACAGTGGCTTAGTGGTTAAGGTGCTGAGCTTAATGACCAGAAAGTCGGAAGATCAGCAGTTTGAGACCCAAGTGGTATGTGATAGAGTGTGCCTCCATCATATGTCCCAGCTTCTGCCAACCTAGTAGTTCAAAAGCAAGAGACTGCAAGTAGATAAATAGGTGTCACTTTAGTGGAAAAGGTTAACAGCATCCCATGCCATTCAGAGAACAAATAGGTTGATCTTAGAAGAAATCAACCCTGATTGCTCCTTGTAAGCTCAAATAGTGTAGATGAAGCTAAAGTACTTTGGACATCAAATGAGAAGAAAGGACTCACTTGAGAAGGCCTTGATGCTGGGAAAGGTCGAGGGCAAAAGAAGAAGGGAGCAGCAGAAAATGAGATGGCTGGGTGGTATTGTTGACGCAGTGGGCACAGAGTTGGGCGGATTGAGGAGGATGGTGGAGGATAGAGGTGCCTGGTGTGTAATGGTCCATGGGATTCCAAGAGGTTGGAATCAACTATGCAACTGAACAACAAAAGGAAATGAGTACCACACTCTAGAGCAGTGTTTCCCAATCTTTGGTTTTTGGACTTCAGTTCCCAGAAGCCTAAGTCAATTCCCCAAAGCACTGATCAGGCAATGTATTGACTTAGGCTTCTGGGAATTGAAGTCACCCTGTGGGGCGTGGGCCCCACATTGGGAATCACTGCTCTACAGCAGGCTTTCTCAAGGTTTTCAGGAGATGGGCCTCACCACACCTCCTGGACTGTTGGTCGGGCTGGTCACGTGGTTCCTCCCACCTGGAAGCAGAAGTAAAATGCATGTTGAGCATGCACAGAATGCATTTTAATTCTGCTTCTGGGATCGGCGGTGCCATCGGGGGCCAGGTTTGGCCCATGGGTCATAGGTTGAGAATGCCTGCTCTAGAGTCAGAAACAACTGGCTATTGAGCAAGGGAGACCTTTACCTTTTCTACAGTGAATGTTATGAAAGGACCCACTCCTTGCATCTCCACACTTTTCAGAGGAACAGCAGGAGATAGGCTGGGTCCCTATCCTATACTCTATAATTCTGGATTTTGTTGCCAAGACAGAATCACTTTGATCCCAAGCTAAGCTGGATATGTTTTTTTAAACAAGACAGTATTACGATTTCCTTACTATAGTTCTGATTTAACCCCCATTCCCATTTCTCTTCCACAATTCTCTTTGCTGCCATTTACACAATGCTCTGCGTAGCATCAAATATATAGAGCTGTGGGAGGGTGTTAATTGTAATTTGCAAAGTGTTCTGGAAACAAGGATAGAATTTCCTACATGGGAGCTATTCAGGAGATATTTTGAAGCTGGTTTTACTGCAGCACTCTGCATGGAAAATTTAATGAGCTGGAAAAGGGGCAGAGAGGGGGCGGAAGCAACCCAAGATTACAGTACTTGAATTGCCCCCTTTTGTAATTTCAGGATTGAGATAAAGCTCCATTCTGTTACATCCATTAGCAGCATCATATCCAGAGGTGTTACACTTTTAAGGCACTTTTAAAGAGGGGTCCATTATGGTACACAACTGCAGCAAATTAGGTCTCTCCTACTTTCTCTGGGAGAATAATAGAAAAGGCTGAGACTCATTCATCAGAATTTAACAGTCTCCTTGAAATTAATCAGCATAACACAGTTTTCTCAAACTTTTGGTGGGGGAAGGAGAAAAATAATCAATCTCTCCCTCACTAATGACTGCTCTGCTTGCTAGGTGAAAATGAGAAAAGCAGGTACTCAGTGACATATTCCATATACAGGTATATGTCAACGTTCTTTTCCAGAAGGGAATAATGTATAATCCTGAAGCATTCAGAATTACAGCATGACCAGTCCCTATCAGAACATGGAAATGGGTGCATTACAGACCCCCATCCAAATGTTCTAACATGGAAAAGAACAGTGGAGGTACTTTTAGAAATTGTCATTGTCATTAGCTGCTACTTGTATCCAAGCACACATGTTTCCTGGAGGTCATTTTCTCAGCTGGTGGATGTTTCTCTGCTGACTCCACAAACTGATCCTGGCATGAAATATGTGAACACACACAGTACACTGAATAGATGGTGGAGGACGTGGTTGGGTTTGGTGAAGCTTCCATGCTTATTGCTTAGCCTCTTCATGTCTGTGGCGTTCCCCTTTGAAGTAATCCGTAGCAGCAGAGATGACTTAGCACAGTGGTGGGCAGCAGCCAGTTCAGACCAGTTCTACTGAACCGGTAGTAACAATCCCAGGGTGGTTACTATTTTTGGAGGTGGCCAGTTTGGTCGCCTCTCTGGCCACCCTTCATTGCAGCCCAAAATGGCTGCTCGTAAGTGCACATGCGTCAAAACACCATTTTACGCATGCACGCTGAATACTGGAGGTGCTTACCAGCAGCCACACTTACCAGCAGCCATTTTGGGCTGCAGTGAAGGTCATGGTGGCTAGTTGTTGAGGCCCTCAGCAGCCTCTTTGGAGGGGTGGCAATGGCAGCAGTGGCCTTCCCTCAAGTCGCCCCATGCCATGCCACCATGCCGCGCCACTCTCCTGCACCTCCGTGCTGCTGCCACTCACCACTGCTCATCCGTCGCCACAGCTCGTTTGCCAACCGCCGACCACTGACGCTGCTCCCTCGCTGCCGCCATGCCGGGGGGGGGGCAGGCCAGGCTAGGCCATGCTGCCAGGCCAGACTGCACTGCCGGGCCTGGCCAGGCCAGGCTGGACTAGGGTGCTCCAGGCCGCTGCACCGCTGCACCGCTGCTGTTGCTGCCTGCCTGCTGCTCCCTGACCCCAGGGTAAGTGACTAGGGCTTGTGTTTGGGGTGGGTGAGTGGGTGGGTGGGTTAAGGTGGGTAGGTGTTTTATGTAGTGTGCTTTTATGTGTATTTAATATTTATTTTAATTTGCATTTTTATGTTTTTTATTTCTATTAAATGTCTATTTAATTTGTATTTTATGTGTTTATTTCTATTTAATGTCTATTTAATTTGTATTTTTATGTGTTTGTTATTTCTATTTTTATGTGTACTGTATTTTTATTTTTATTTTTTTACTTTGGCTCCGCCCACATCGTTGGTTCCTCCCATGTTGGCTTCACCCACAATGTCATGACATCATGACATTGGCTCCGCCCACAACATCAACTCTGCCCACAGTGTAGTAGTAAAAAATTTTGGCTGCCCACCACTGGCTTAGCACCAAAGTGGGTGATCTCATTCATTCATTCATTCATTAATTTATTCGATTTGTATACCGCCCTACTCGGTGCAACCGACTCAGGGCGGTTTACAGAAACCATACATATCAGACAATCAGAGGTAATAAATATAATCAAAAATCATACAGTATAATGCAATAAATATAACAATACAGTAAGCAGTGCAACAAAACAAAACGAAACTGCAAAATAAGGTTACAGGGTACAGTTCCAGTTACATATACATAACATAGTTTCAATAATAGGATACAATATAAAAATAAAGTACATGATCCGACAATGTCAGGGCTCTCAACCATAAAAAACAACAGTTCATACACAGATGGACGAGTCCTGGGGCCAAACATGGAGGTGGCCTCCCTCCAGCCGCTTCAAAAAGTCATTGCTGTTTGAACGTCCCCAACGAGGGCCAGGCCCAGTGTCCTCCACCGCATCCATGGCTTTTAAAACTCTCCACTCCGGCCGGTGGTGAGGGCGGGAGGAGGGCAGCAGCTTCGGCATCCCAGCTCCAGTCGACGGCTTTTAAAGCCCTCCACTCCAGCCGGTGGTGAGGGCGGGGGAAGGCAGCAGCTTCGGCGTCCCGGCTCTGGTCCACGGCTTTTAAAGCCCTCCACTCCAGCCGGTGGTGAGGGCGGGGGAGGGCAGCAGCTTCGGCATCCCAGCTCCAGTCGACGGCTTTTAAAGCCCTCCACTCCAGCCGGTGGTGAGGGCGGGGGAAGGCAGCAGCTTCGGCGTCCCGGCTCTGGTCCACGGCTTTTAAAGCCCTCCACTCCAGCCGGTGGTGAGGGCGGGGGAGGGCAGCAGCTTCGGCATCCCAGCTCCAGTCGACGGCTTTTAAAGCCCTCCACTCCAGCCGGTGGTGAGGGCGGGGGAAGGCAGCAGCTTCGGCGTCCCGGCTCTGGTCCACGGCTTTTAAAGCCCTCCACTCTATGGCTATTGTCTCCCAAGTTTGTGAGTCTATACCTGACACCTTTATGGTTTGTTTCAGCTGTTCCTTATAGTGCGTCAGAGGAGTGCCATGAGATCTTGTACCAGAGCTAAGCTCCCCGTAAAGTATTTGGCAAGGAAGCCTGGAACCATCCATATGGCAGAAATGCCCTATCCATCCAAGACAATGGCCTATGATGGAAGCTTCAATACATTCTCTTTCTCCAGAACTGGGATGTTGGTGACATAGTCATTCCACTTGATGTTCAAGATGGACCTTAGTTTCTGTTGGTTTCACAGCCATGCACAGCTGGTGTGGTTGAGTTTATGATGTTTTTTCTCTCTGTGTTTTTTTTTTTTTGAAGTTTTTTTATTATGATAACTTGATATTTTGTAATTGTAATTGGGATATTTTTTTTTTGAAATGTTTCTGTATGATGATAATGTGGGACCTTGTAATTGTAATTGTATATTTTGTAACTTTGTTAGCCTTCCAGAGTTGCTTTGCGAGTGGGGCAGCATACAACAACAACAACAACAACAACAATTTGGAGATAAAATGAGAAGAGAGGGATTCACTTGAGAAGGCCTTGATGCTGGGAAAGGTGGAGGGCAAAAGAAGAATGGGGTGGCCAAAACTGAGATGGCTATATGGTATTGTGGATGCAGTGGGCACAGAACTGGGCGGCCTGAGAACGATGGTGGAGGAGAGAGGTGCCTGGAGGACAAAGGTCCATAGAGTCGCAAAGGGTCGGAATCGACTGTGCGACTGAACAACAACAAAAATAATAATTCTCTTCACCATATCTTGTTCACAGGTGCAGTTTTTAAACAAGATGCTACCAAGGTAAGGCTCTGATGAGGTAGCAAAAGTTGAAGACAAATCAACTCAGTAAAAGAACCCACCTTCTTTAGTTTGCAAGACTGTTTAGACATCATTAATTTGTAGAGTCACTACAAATAAGAAGAGACTTGAACATGCACAACAATAAAATAGCATGTCTTTTACAGGCTGAAAAGTGGAAACTAGGAAGAGGAAACTGACAGTACCATTTGGAATAGCAGCGATGTCAGTCTATGTTTTAAGCATAACAGAAGAAACAAAAAGACAAAAAAAGATGTTGTGGCACTTTAAAGACTAACTACTGTATTTTAATGTTAGCCTTCATGGATCAAAGGAGTGAGACTTCATGGCATCAACTTATACACATCAGGCAGTGGTGAGATTCAAAAAAAAAATCTGCCTACTCTGTGGGTGTGGCATGGTGGGTGTGGCCAGGGGAAAAGCCCTGCATTGCACCCGAATTAGGACTACTGAATTTCAAAACTTGGATGGATGGGGCCAGCCAGAATTTCTGCTACCAGTTCTGGTCAATTGGGGCAAACCTGCTGATGCCCACCACTGACATCAGGTACAGAGATGCAGAATGGTTGGTTAGTAAAACAGATATGTATACAAATCAATATGGCTTTTTACAACTGGTAATAGCAGAAGATCTCTGGTTGCTATTCGGATTAGTTGTGAAGCTCATTTTTGTGAAGGTGGTATAACAGTATTTTACATACAACATATATAGCAGCATACAACAACCTGCTAGTTGTGGTGTATCAAATTTTATAATATCCCAGAAATTAGTCTGGCTTCTATTAATTGATGCCATGAAATCTCACTCATATGTCTGACAAAGTGGACTAGGTCCATTAAAGCTAGCATTAAAATACAGCAGTTAGTCTTTAAAGTGCCACAACATTTTTGTGTGGGTTTTTTTGTCTTGTTTTGTTTACTGTCTGATATGCTTAACAATACTATATCAGACCTCCAGTCTCTGTTGCCTGATAAGGTTGGCATTGAGTAGTAGTGACTATTTAGGGCACTGGTGGCAAACCTTGGCACTCCGGGCGTTCTTGAACTGAAATTATCAGAAACTCAGGTTAGCACTCCTGCTGATCATGGCTTCTGGGAACTGAATTTCCAGAACACCTGGTGTGCCAAGGTTCTCCATCAGTGATTTAGGCTTTAGGGATACTGTACTTCTGATGTACTGCTACCTGGAAGTGTCAAGTACTGAACCTATGATCTTCTGGGTAATAGAAACAGCAATAGCAATTGCACATGATTAGCATAATTTCATTCCCCAATACTCTGGATACTTATTTTACTGACAATAGAAGGATGAAAGGCTGAGTCAACCTTGAGCCCATCAGGACTAAACCCAGATGAGCAGAATTTTGGTTTAGCCACTGTGCCACAAAGGCTGGGTAAAACACATGTGTTGCACCACTTACCTATGGCACATACATGTGCAAGCTGCTTGGAAACACAGGTAGAAGAACATAAGTACTACATTACAGTAAAATGTGGCAAATTGGCCAAATTCAAATTCTCACTGTTTTCATGGTGAAGTTCCTTCTGTTTCACTCACTCCTAATTCAGAAGTGTCAACATTTTTGCATTTATTCTTTTTTTCTTTCAAACCTACCCTATGAATTCATTGAGATTGCCCTGAATATCTTAATGACAGTACCAAATCAAAATGGCTACATAACACTTGCAAACCCAGTTTGGGTGGCCTCAAATGATTCTACCAGGAAGGATGCTTAACAATGACACCAAAGTAATATTTTTTTAAATAGAAAAGGGGAAAAGCTATGGTTACAAACAGGATTAGAGATAAATAGTTCTTGAACATTTATACCTTCTTCTCCACACCCAGTCATATATAAAATACAGTGTGGACTGTACTGCATTTGAAAGTTTCTCATCCTGGAACAGCAATAGTAATTACACTTACCGTATACTGTATACTCGACTATAAGCCAAGTTTTTTAGCCCCAAAAATGAGCCCCAAAAAGGGGACTTGGCTTATATTTGGGTCAGTGACCACAAGGGTCCCAAGACCACACTGGATTGAGATGTGCCAATAATTTAATTAATTGTACCATATTTTCATGTAGTTTGATGACTGAAACTCACTGGTAGCTGCTGCATTTCCCACGCTCGGCTTATACTCAGGTCAATTTATTTTCCTGGGTTTTCAGATCAAAATTAGGTACCCTGGCTTATATTCGGGTTGTCTTATACTCAAGTATGTACGGTATATACCACGCCATAGTGCTTAGTGCACTTTCTGGACAATTCACAAGTTAATTAGCATGCTGGGCACTCAACATGCTGGGCACTCATTTTACCAACCTCCGAAGGATGGAAGGCTGAGTCAACCTTTCCAGGTCAGGATCAAACTCGCAACCTTTAGGCTGCAGTGCAGTAGTTTATCCACTGCACCACAGGGCAGTGATCACCAGACAGAGAGCTTGTTTTTAGCAGAGCCTTAAGGCTTAGAGCACAACCTGGAAAGTGCAAGAAAGATTGAGAATTGCTGCCTTTGCAAACAGGATAAAATCAAATGCTAAGCAGAGTAGCCCCTGGGACTGAAAGGGCATAAACTGTAAACTAGGATAACTGGACACTGGTTTACTGGATGTCTGTATATCAGAGAAGAGCCACAAGTCCATTTGGCAATGAATTGGATCAAGAGCAAGGAGTCAGGACTAAAATGATGTCTCGATTTTTTTAATTCCCAAAGTTTCATCTTTAATGTAACACTAGCCGTTTCTTGTATAGTGCCAGCAGAATAACTGTGACAGGAAGAGATTAAGCCATTGAATGCCAGCCTGTCTTTTGCCCAGGTTAATCTGCTTTAAGCCTCAATTCTGCCATGTGACCAACAGCTAGCAGTAGCATCACCAACCACACATTTTTCATTACAACACTAGCCGATGCATTAGTTTCACTGCAGTTTGGCTGAATAACACCAGATGAAGGTGTTAAACATTGCCCAATTTATTAAAATAATTACATTTCTTTATGCATTTGGAGACTGAAAATACATTTCCCCCATTTCTTTTAGAAGCCACCAGTATGAGCACAGGAAACCAAGTCTCTGCCTATTGCTCTTTCCAAATGGCCCCATTGAGATCCTATGGACATCTTTGGTCACTTTACATCACATATGTATACGAAGGTCAGGTTTATCAATCCATATTGATTATGATGGCTAAATATAAAACTCCCAAATAAGTGATGATGTTTCTCTGCATATTCATTGCTGAACAGTGCTTTTTTTTAAAAGGTAAAACAGCAGGGAGGTCAGAGTCTTCATGCTGTGCTTGTGGGTTTCCCAGAATAATCTGACTACTCTGTCAGAAACTGGATATTCTGCTGAGAATAGAATTTGACTACAGCCTTCAGGATTCTGCAGATGATGTTGATCATTGGGCATGCTGGCTGTTTGGTCTAGAGCAGTGGTTCCCAACATGAGGCACTCCTCCCACAGGAGGACTTCAATTCTCAGAAGCCTAAGTCAATATACATGCCTGGCTGGACATCCTGCTATGGTAATGGAGTAGACCAGTGTTTCCCAAATGCTGGTGTTTGGACTTCAATTCCCCAAAGCACTGATCAGTCGATATATTGGCTTAGGCTTCTGGGAACTGAAGTCCAAACACCAGCATTTGGGAAACACTGGAGTAGACCATACAGCCAGAAACTCAATGCCGAGTGTTGAGCAGTGGTAAATAACCTGGCTCCCTAAAGGAGCCAATGGCTATGGGCAGATGAGCCACTTTAGGTGGGGTGATGGACCCCCTCAGTGGAGAAAATGTCACTGGAAACCATCACATTGAGCCCAATGGCAAAATGAATGAAGGAGGAACTCTGATTCCCAAAGGTCATGGAGGCCGAAGAGGCCATGCCAAATGGACTGGCTGTGAAGGTGACCCTTGATAATATCCTCAAGGCTGTGGCAACCATTGCAGTCCCAGTGTTAAATCCTGCATGTCTCATTGCATATGTGCCGCAGGAGATGGCTCTGTGATCATAGTCACTTCATGGTAAACTGGGATCCACCTTAAATAAATTCACACCAATGTCATTTTTCCTGCTTCAGGGGAAAAAATGCATTCTCAAATACAAGTTGCAGACAATGACAACAAAGTCAGTATATTGACTTAGGCTTCTGGGAATTGAAGTCCAAAAGCCAAAGGTTGGGAAGCACTGGTCTAGAGAGAATGGATATTTCCATACACTAGCTGAAAGAAACCTTTGGCTCAATCCAGTATGGCTTTTCTTATTTTCTTATGATTTTAGCAGATCAGTTTTTTACATCTTGAAAAGCAATTGTATGTGTTTGCTTTTGGAAGTGGGGCATTATTGATACTTCCAATATCCCTAGTTATAAGAACTTTAAGGTTTCAGCTGGATTTCTTCCAGGGCTGACTTAACAATTTTGTTTCTCATTTTGATAGTACTCGACCAATACTAAAATTACAGTCCATATGGTATTTATTCCCAAGTCTACATTTCAAAGCATGCTGTAGGTGGGCTCTCTCGTGCCTTGTAATAGCTTCCAAAAATGAATCTTCATTGTTTATTATTGGTGTTGTAGCGATCAATGTCTCTCGCAGCAAACTGACAAGGTTTACATAAGCTAATCTTCTGCTATTTCTTTTTACAGAAAACAATAAATATCTTCTCTTTGCCTCTGCATTCCCTTAGGCACCAATCTGCTACTTTTCTATAATAAACTTCCACACAGCTCTTTCTATGCTCTGAAATGAAATATAGAATTGTTATTTACACAAAATGACTGAGAAGTATTCTGTACTAGTCTTTTTGGACAAAGCCAACATGCCTTCATCCCATTTTTGCTTGACTGTGTCATCATTATAGGTAAAAGTCAAGCTATAAAATTTGTGGAAATGTTTATGTTGCTAATTTCATAGTCTTATACCTTTGGAGGTACAGAAGTATCAGATAAGATAAACATCTTCCCACATGCTAAATGACTATTGCTCTTAAGATGGCACTTCTCTCAGTCTTATACTCTTCCTTTAAAAGAAATCATTGTACACCATATCTTAAAACCAAAGGGGGGGGAGGAAAGGGATAAAGCAGAAAGTAAGAAAAGAAATGTCTTAGAGAATTGTGAACCAATGTGGTTTAATGTAAGGACATCCACCTAGGACTTAGAAGGTTCTTTAAGTACCAATCAATGTATTTAACTGCAAAGTGTACACAATCAGAGGTAAAGGTAAAAGTCACCCTTGCTCAAAAGCCATATCCGACTCTAGGGTTCGCTGCTCATCTCCATTTACAGTCAAAGAGCCAGCGCTGGCTGCATCTGCAAACGTTTCTGTGGACATGTGACAGGCATGGCTAGGCACCAGAGTACATGGAATGCTGTTTAGCTTCCCACTGAAGTGTTCCTTATTTATCTACTTGCAATTTCTTGCTTTCAAACTGCTAGGTTGGCAGGAGCTGAGACAGAGATGGGAGCTCACTCTGTCATGCAGTACTTAGGTCTCAAACTGCTGACCTGCCAACCTTCCAGTCATCAAATTCAGCACCTTTAACTACTAAACTACCATTCTACTAACTGGATGACTTTAAGCCAGCTAACTTCACAGGATTGTTGTGAAAATTTTGTGGAGAGGAAAGTCATGTTCCTTACTGCCTTGTACTCAATAGAGGAGAGGCTACATCTCCTTCCATAAATTCCATGGGTTAAAGGGGCCTACTCTAGTTGCAACTTTCAATTGCATTTTAGTAGCTGAGATAATTTTAAACACCATTATTCAAAGGAGATCAGCACCGTATAAGGATTCCTAACAAGTAAAGGCATGGAAAAGATTTTCATGGGCCAGTGGTTGATTAGAAATGATGCACAGTTTATCCCTTTGGTAAGTTGTTTCTTTTCTTTTCTTAATTGGGGCACTATATTATATACATGTTTCCAACTAAAGTTAGTGAAAAGAAATGCTGATCATTTATGCTATAGTAACTCTCTTCTGACTAACCAAAATGAATTTTCACTAAATAATGGATGAGGATGTCATACATTTTTTAGTTACTGCAACGAAAAAAGAATTCTGTACCTGTACATTCTTTTCAGAGACTTCATTACATCCATCACTGTCTACTTGGGCTTCCTTTTACATCTCTGCATAACAGGGATACCAGCCAACCACATAAATCACCTACAATTTCCAGCCTGAGAACCTCCACATTTTCAGCTGTGAGCAGATACCACAGGTTCTAAAACATGAATAATGCTCAACTCCTTCTGGTGTTTTTCAAAGATCAAAAGTGCTGATGGAGAGACATTCAAGCAGAGTACCTAGCTGCACAAATTACCAAATGGCACAATCCCCCAGACAGTTCCTCAAGTAAATGAAGCTTCTACAAGAGAATTTTCTCTTTGACTGTGTCAAATGGTTTCAAGCTAAAGACCTACATAGCAAAACCTTGTGGTAGCTGAGGGCCCCCAAAATTCCACAATCTTATGAGACCCAGATTCCTTCTACAACTCATTTTTGATAACCTATTTCACAACTTTTTCTTCCTGTATCTATTCCATCAGGAATTCCACTTTTTAATCCCAGTTCATAATAACTAGAGATTCTCTTTCATGGATCCACACAAACTCTACTTTGGATTTTTATATACCCTGCAGTGTGCACCTGGAAAAATATGTGGCCAACTCACAGACCAAGGAAAACACTTTGTCTTAATCTCATAATTTTGGTGTGAGGTGGGTCACTTCATGGCAAACTGGGATCCACCTTAAACACATTCACACCAATGGCATTTTTCCTGTTTCAGGAAAAAATGCATTCTTGGATACGAGTTGCAGCCAATGATGACAACTTAAAAAATTATTCATTCCTGCACTTCACTCTACTGCAATTTACTAATTTAAGCAACAGGATTCTGGCCAATGTATAAAACTCTAAGTGACTTACAATAATTCAGATGGTAAGGAGACAGATCCTGTATTCCTCAATAGTACAAGGAAAATGGAAAGGATAGGAAAATCATCTGGCAAACAAAGAGGACAAGGATCATGTTAGCTGGATACTGCAGGAATCAAGGCAGATATGTCAGATTCCTGTGGAGACTAGCTGGCTATTGTGAAAGACAGACTACCATTGCCTTCCCACCAGTAAATAAAGAGGTGACACACAAGATATGGGTTTCAACTTGGGCCACAGCTTTCCTATTTAAATCCTCTAACATGCCATAGAGCCTAAGAAAGTGCACAAACCTGGGTAGAGCAGCAAGTGGACCATCCAGGATCCTCTCCAGACCAAACATGGTAAGTCCTTGGCATCAGGGCTTTGTTATACATTTCCAGGCTTGTTCTGGCTTGGTCTACAGGAGATACATTATCAGGTGTATCTCTAGTCTTCATTTTATAAAATGAAGCTAGTTATAGCCCAAGGCTGCCCCAGGGACATCCTGTCCTATGTCCCTGAATCTCCCAATTCAGGGGACTCAGTTATCCCGTTGAAATCTATGAGTCTTGTCACCTTCCCTTTTCCTAACATTACCTGCCAGATTGTGACCTATTTAATTATTGTCTCTGATTTGCCCATTGGAGTCCATGGGAATCAGAAAGAGATATGAACAAAATCACTCAGCACCCTTTTGTTCAATACACCGATCAAGAAACCTAACCAAAAAACTTATTTGGCTTCACCAAGCAAACAAAATAATAACTCTAGTCTTCAGGCACAGGTAGACAGCCAATAACAGGTCTGGAATTGGTGCAGGGTCAGCTTTTAAGGCAGAAGTTCTCAACCTTTTAAAGCTAGGGGCCAGATCACAATCCCTCAGACAGCTTTGGGGGCCAGATGGCCATTTTGTCCTTCCTCCACCACATGGCACTTGGCATTTCCTGGTGTGGTGGAGGCAGGGGGGGACACATGAAATGGTGCCATGGGCTGGATGCCGCTGGTTGAGAATCCTTGTTTTAAGGCCTCCTACCCTGTTCTTAGTGCCTGTTGTGCAATACCATCACCCACAACATCCTACTTCTTAACTACTGGAAAGGGGGGGAATGCTCTCTCTCCCACCCAGCTCCTTAGCAGTGGGAGTACTGAGATGGCAATTTACACAAAATTTTGGTGAGAGCCATAAAGGGAGATCATATGGTTTTACATGGTTAGCTGCAGCAAAAGGCAATTATTTACAAGGATGACTTTGGATCAGGTGGAATAGAAAGCCAGAGGAAGTGAAACTATTTAACTTCCAACCCCGGACGTTGGACCAGCTGGGCAAGGAGGGCTCTGGTCGAGAGCGCCTAGACTTGCTTCACCTGCTGGCGCTCCTGAGCCTCACCCCCACGCCGGGCTTTAAAAGACCGTTGCGGTGGAATGCTTCCGCGTGGCCCCAGACGTTGGAGCAGCTGGGCAAGGAGGACTCTGGCCAGGAGTGCCTGGACTTGCTTCACCCGCTGGCGCTCCCGAGCCTCGCCCCCATGCCAGGCTTTAAAAGACTATTGCAGCAGGATGCTTCCCCGCCGCCCCAGACATCAGACCAGCTGGGTGAGGAGGACTCTGGCTGGGAGAGCCTGGACTTGCTTCACCTACTGGCGCTCCCAAGCCTCGCCCCCACGCCGGGGTTTAAAAGACAGTTGTGGCAAGTTGTTGCCATGGCTTTCAGAGCATGCTTGTGGTTAGCGTGAGAGCCCTGATATTGTTGTATCATGTACTGTATTTTTATATTGCATTGCATTGCATCACTGAAACAATGTCATGTATATGTAACTGAAATTGTATTTTTTGTAACCTTGTTTTGCATTGTGGTTTTGTTTTATTGCACTGCTATACTGCAGTGTTCTATTTATTGTATTATACTGTATGACCTTTTATTATGCTATACAGTAAAACACCGGATAACGATTGGATCGGATAACGCTAAAATTGCATAACTTTGGGGAATTTGAGGCAAACATTTGGCTCGATAACATTATGTTAACCATTATGTTAACATCCGATCCATCAGATAACCTTTGCCTCAAATTCCCTGAGGTGTGGCTGTGACTCACCAGCATCTCTTGGGAGAAAGGGAGGGGCTGCCTGCTCTCTAGCTTGCCACATTCGAATATCAAAGGCTTGCAAAAACCAGTCTGACTAGTTTAGAAAAGCAAAGGCTTAGGACCCTTTCCCCAGTGTAACCCAGAACACTTTGCAGAAAAATAATTGCAAAGAGACAATTTGACCCAATTACCTTTATGAACTTTCCCCTTTAAATTCTAAACAGCCTGAACCCAAGATTCTAGCTCTGCAAGCCTCATGCATTGTCAATGGAAAACAAGTAGACTGAAACCTTTCACCTACAAAGCAATTAAGCTTTTCACACCCTGCAAAGCCCTGAGGGAACTTCCTTTATTACAGCAATGGTAGGTGGGCTGATTCTAAACGGAAACATTTTCCTAGCTTCTGTTCAGAAAGCCTCCGACTGGCTTGCTAAGGGACATAGTGATGGAGGGTGGGGTTCCTTAAGAGAGGCTTAGGACCCTTTCCCCAGTGTAACCCAGAACACTTTGCAGAAAAATAATTGCAAAGAGACAATTTGACCCAATTACCTATATTAAGTTTCCCCTTTAAATTCTAAACAGCCTGAACCCAAGATTCTAGCTCCGCAAGCCTCATGCATTGCCTCTGTTGCTTATCTCTATGGAGTTAACGTTATCTGATCCACCTGAATAGGATTTTAATGTTATCTGGTGCATGCATCAGATAAGGCTAAAAATTGGATAACGTTAAGACTTGTGGAACCAAGTCTTAACGTTATCCGAGGTATTACTGTATGTTATATTACTTTTGATTGTGTTATATGTATGGTTTCTGTAAACTGCCCTGAGTCAGTTGTACCGAGTAGGGTGGTATACAAATTGAATAAAAAATAAATAATAATAACTATTTAGCTTGAAAGTTGTGTTTTGCCAAGCCGTCGTTAAAACGGCTCGTTTATTTTCTCTTAGTCCAAAAGTCCAGATTCTGCACAGCTACAAGTGAAATGTTGTTAAGAATTTAGATTCATAAAAAGTAGCATGCTGTGATAATCTGAGATATATGAATGGACCTGGGAAGACCTAAGTCATTTCTTCTATTGTTGATAAATTGTTTGAGTTCTATTCTAAGGGTTTTGGAGCCCTACCTATCTAAAAACTCAAGAACGTTCAATTGAATTGTTAAAAAGAACAAAAGATTTAATAGTTACAAACAACTTCTTCTCAACCATTTTACCCAAATCCTAAAATGAATGCAACACTTGTACTAATGGCTACTTTTTCTTACTGTTGACTTTACAACATAGTTTCTAAGTAACTTTTAAGAGGCAGAAAAATGATTTTTCAGCTTCTGTTGTGACAAGTGTAAAACAGCAAATGGCTGTTCAGATGGGACTCAAGTAACCTTTCTTACTCTTTGCAGCACTGAACAAGGGGTAGTGCTTAGGAGATGCTTAAAAAGAAAATAAACAGAAGTCATTGGCTATCCTTAGTGATAGGGGAAATCTCATCTGGCACAGCAACTTGACAATTCCTGGAGTAGGATACCAGTTGCAACACAATATTCCTTTGGATTGCATGCACCTCTGAATTTCACAATACACTATGTTGGCAAAGCGGGGTGCAGAGTAACATGCAGCAGGCTGCAAAATGGTATGCACCTGGCAAGGTTGATCCTTTATGCAAAGAAGGTCAACAGGCAGACAGTTTTGGGTGCAAAGGCAAACTCAAAGCTGGTTTACTTAGGATGTAAAAGTGCAGGTATATACAGTGTAACACAAGTTTCTTGGCTTCTCAGTTAAGTTCACTGAAGCAGTTCAAAGGTTCTATAAACAAGTTCATACAGTTCAGTTCAATGGGCATCTATGCAAGATATAAGCACAAGTCAAGCAACAGAGTTCCACAGCTTCAGTCCTTCTGTTGGAGGCTTACCCAAATCCTTCTCTGCTTGGTAGACAAAAAATGGCTTGCCAGGCCACACCACCAGAACTCAGGCCTCAAGGCAGAAAGCATAGGAGCCTTTGTTCATACCTGGCAGCAGAGGATTCACAGTCAAGGCAGGCATTAAAGCTAAGCAATATCAGCGAATGATGAGCTGGCAATTGTGGAGCTTAAACTGCATTGGAGCAGTTCTGGAATGCAACTCCGGAAGCTAGCTTTGGAATGGCTCGAAAGCAGCAATGAAGCCACTGTAGGAGACAGCTGCTCAAACATGCTCCCAGTGGCTGGCATCTATATACACTGGACAACAGGGTACACTAGGTAAAGCCTGATCATCACCTGTGTGCTCTTGCAGCAAGACCTTAAAGATATACAGCCACAATATGCCTTGCAACTCCTCAAGGTGTTGAACGAACACTTACACACTCCAACACACTTCTCAATTCAAAAATGTTCATTAAAAATGATTATAAAAGGCATAGTTGTGTCCAAAAATATAATTAGGGGATTCTTTATGCAAAATGCATGTCTTACAAGAAACTGCATTTAAATTTTTTAAAAAAGTGTATTTTCACATTTAATTTCAGATTGCTGCAAATCTGGACGGATGTGAAAATCTGACACAGACAGAGTACAGATGGATTAATCTGTCCCTACAGTGGAATCTGCAAATTTCAACTCAATATATACTGTTATCACAAGCAGATCAACATAAAAAACCAAAACAACTTGTGGTTTATGTTTTAGAGTAAGACATGTGGATGAGTTGTGGTAACATGAAATAGCACTTGTGATTTGCTCATGGAGCATGATAGCAAGACAGCCGAAAGGTTGTGCCACTTGTTCAGAGACTGGTGAACATATAAACACTTATTACCAGTGGCGTAGTGTGGGGGGGGGGGCGGATGCCCCGGGCAGCGGCTTTCAGGGGGCGGCAAAATGTCCCCTCCCCACCCTATTGCTGGCGAGCGCCCCGCGTGCGCTTCGCCGCTTGCAGGCGAGGAGGAGAAAAAGGGTTTTTTTAAGGCGGACAATTCAAGGAGGGGCCCGCCCGCCCGGCTGCTCGCCTCTGCCCCCCCAGCCACCCACCCAGCTTGCCGTGAGATGGGGCGCTTGTCGGGGGTGGGTGGCGCCGTGGCGGGGAGCCCCTGGTGGGTGGGTGGGCAGGAGGAGGTGGGCAGCGTGCACGCGCACGCGGGCCGCCCGCCAGGAGAGCCCCCGACGGCCGGGCGGGCCCCTCTTTGAATCGTCCGCCTAAAAAAAACCCCTTTTTCTCCTCCTCGCCTGCAAGCGGCAAAGCGCACGCAGGTTGCTGCCCTCGCGGGCTGAGGGCAACCTGGGGTGATCCTTCCCCACGGAGGGATTCAGCCGCCCGCCGGTTTCCCGCTCCCAACCCGGGCCCCGTTGTGGGCAGCCAGCCAAGCGCCTTCCTCCCAGCTCCTCCTCCTCCCGCTAGCCAAGGCGACCCTTCTCCATAGGCTGTTGGCTGGCAGGCCGCGAAGCCTCTGGTGGGGCGCTGGGCTCCCCTCGGCTGTTTGGACCCGAGTGGGCTTCCCGGTTCAGCCCTCTGGGCTTCGCCTAGGCCGCCCCGGAGGCCCGCCGCCGGCACCTCGCCCACTCCACCCGGGCGCGCTCCGTCCCTTGGGGAGGCGTGGGGCTCCTCTGGCTCCCGTTAACCTCCGGCCCGGCCCGGGCCTCCTCCGCCTCCTCCTCCGCCTCGGGCTTCCTGGGAGGGCTGCGCAGTGCTTGGGCGTTGAGCAGCCGGAGAGGCGAAGAAGGACTGGGCCGGCGGGTCCCGCCTTGGCACCGCGCGTAATGGCCCTGCCTGCGCGCCCTCAAGGGGAAGGCGAAGAGGCAGCTTGCTTTCGGAGGTAAGATGGGGGGGAATCCCCGGGGGCTCTCCAGGGGCGGCAAACATCCCCCGGGGATTCCCCCCCATCTTACCTCCGAAAGCAAGCCGTCTCTTCGCCTTCCCCTTGAGGGCGCTCAGGCAGGGCCATTACGCGCAGTGCCAAGGCGGGACCCGCCGGCCCAGTCCTTCTTCGCCTCTCCGGCTGCTCAACGCCCAAGCACTGCGCAGCCCTCCCAGCCGGGCGAGCGATCTGCCGAGGTGCAAGCGGACGGAGATGTGTGGCGCGCGCGAGATCGCGCGCGCGCCGCTAGTCAGCAGGGGGCTGACTTCTGCCTGAGTCGGGGGGAGGGGGCGGCGGCAGCGGCGAGCTGGGGGGGCGGCGAGTTTGTTCTTCGCCCCAGGCGACTGAAGACTGCGCGACGCCACTGCTTATTACTCCTGTCCCTAATACCTGTAGTTGTTCCCCTTTCCCAACAGCAGTTCAAGTGGCTAGATACAACTCAACTTACACTCAAGAAGATGGATGTGTCATAGAATTGAGAGAGGACCACCTCAGATTGGACTGTCCTTTATCTGTACTTTGTTTTCTCTTCAGATCATATAAAACTTTACCAGGTCTGACTTCTTTCAACCTTAGAATCCTTTTTAGGGTTGTTGATGACACTTGCTTTCTTCTCACACATCTTTCTTGTCCCTCCAAAGAGGAGACATCTTATCTTTGTTCTCTAATGATGAAAGAGGCAGCCATGGCTCTTGATATCTCCAACTAAGCTAGAAATAGGACTTCCATCACCTTTCCCATTGCAAGAGAATTTGCCCAATAAACACAAATTTTTTTTCTCTCTCTCTCTTTTTTTTTTTTTTTTTTTGGAAAGAAATATGGAAGTGACAGGTACTTTCCAAAGGGGAACTCTGTTCAGGTTATCATTTTGAGTTCCAAGTGGCTGAATCCACAAGTTAACAATTATCCTGTGCCACTGTGTGCTTATTCTCCAACAGCAACTATGCAGTAAATTGACTGATTGGTTGATTGATTGATTTGTGCCTCACCTCAATTAAAGTAAACACTGCTCATGCACCTTAATTAGACCAGCTGATTTTCGAAAGTTAGTACATATGCAATTTCCTTTGATTTGGTGGGTCTATTCTAAAGGAGACTAGCAATCGCATTTTATTTTTACATCACAGACATGAAGTGATTTACAAAATATTTGAGAAAAACATAGATTCCCTTAACCCTCAGAATACTTTCAAATAATTCTGCCACAAACTGTTTTCTTTTCATTTCTCAAGTTACCATAGTGATTTACTATATATACTCAATTATAAGCTTAATTTTTTAGCCCCAAAAAGGGGACACGGCTTATACTCGGGTCAATAACCACAAGGGTCCCAAGACTGCACTGGATTGAGACATGCCAACAATTTAATTAATTTTACCATTTTTCATGTATTTTGCTTATTGCAACTCACTAGCAGCTGCTGCATTTCCCACCCTCAACTTATACTTGGGTTAATCTATTTTCCTAGGTTTTCAGGTCAAAATTAGGTACCTCAGCTTATATTTGGGTCATCTTATACTTGAGTATATACGGTAAATATTTCTTAACATATCAAACCTCCCTTTTCTTCTCTTATCTACTATTTCAAATCTATCTGAGACAGTCTCATATAGAGATTATATTTTCATTTCTTTGTATTTTTATTAAATAATGCTTCAGTTTTTTCCTAGAACTCCTCTGAGATGCAGGCCTCTTTTCAAATAAACTTTGGCTACCAAGTTCAGTTCTGCAGTACTGATGGCACCTGGAAGACCCTATCACCTCAACATTTTAGTGATAACAATGCTGCATACAGATCTTACACCATCTTCTGCAGAACTTGTCCAAGACATTTTTCTGTCTGAAGCAGAGCAACTAACAGGATAACGCCTATCCCTTAGATCAAATAATGTTTACAATATCCATAACTGGTCAATTTGTTTTATGTGAAATAGGAAATGTCACAGAAATCCCACAGGCACAACACTAACCACATTTCCTAGCAGTAAAAATAAAACAAGTAAATAAGCAACATTTGGCCTTTCATGAAATGTAAAATAATCTGCCTGAGGTATCTATCTCACTCTGCTTAATGTTCAAGCTGGGCCCGCTCCTGCCTACAGTATTACACTGAGGGATCTTTTAATATGCCCACAGAGTTTACTAGTATTGAGTGGTTCCTTCTAAATATTGCTTCAATGTGATGGGAAGAAAGCACTGGAGTTATTATGTCTATGGGGTTTTACATCAGAGCCATAAAATATATAAATAACATCCAGGAAAATTGTGTGTTAAATCACTGTTGCAGCACACCTTCTGGGCAAACACAGAGAATATGCAATCCAGCCTTTTACATGGGTTCTTGTTTACAAATTGCTCTAGCTTGCAGATACAATCATATTGAATGTTTTCTCCCTCCACCAAAAATATGTATTTTTACACTATTTTCATGATGAAAGTTGATTTCCACTCCCTCTATATTGAATGGGCAGTGAGACCCATGAAACCACACAGTTAAGCTGCTACAACAACTTAGTACAATCAGCAATGTCCTATGTGCTAATGAACGAACCAACCAAAAAGTTTTTAGTTCAGTAATACGGGAAAGGATACATTATTTGTTTGCCTCAAATAGTCAATGACCAGTGCCTATCCCTAGGGTACTTCAGTACTGGGGAAAGTTCCTGGAGATACAGAAGCTAATATATCGGTAGAGGTTCCAGAAAGCTATAGGAAGGGGACAGGTGAAATCATATACTGAGAATTAGGAATTTCTCAGATTAGAAGGAGAAGATAAAGGACATTGAAAATAATGAGGAAAGAAACTGAAGAAAGGGTACATGCCTGTATGAGTTGCCTTAAATATACAGCTCTAAGAACTAAGACAAGCATTCAGATTTGAGATACATACGCCTTGATCAGTCAATGGTTCTATTCACACCAACCTTTCCTTTGTCCCCATCCCTGGCCCTTTCTTCCATTAAAAGGGGGAAGGGTTCCACAGTACCCAAGAGGATTCTTTTTCATGGAAGATTTATTTTCCTCCTAGATGAAGTTACTGTCAGAATGTGTCACCATAATAAATAAGAAAAGATCAGTGGGGAGGGTGGTGATGGTAAGGAGGCAGGCAGATGACCTGAGAGTGGTTAGCCCCCTAGTCTTTTCAAGGTCTAAAATCCACACTAGTAGTCTTACACTTTATTTCTTGTCTCTCTCTGACATTATTTTCTGATTCTTTTTGCTTTTCTTAGGTGCAAGTGGCAGGTCTGCAGATATGAAAGGAATATCTTGGGTCTTGCATATCAAATTTAGAATAATTTCCGCCTGCACCATCATGAAGTGGTTTTCATAAGTAATGAACAGAAATTTTCCTCTTCTGTTTGTTAGCCTTACTGCTAATTTCCAGAATAGTTATTTCTGCTTCAGTTATGACAACCTAAGTACTAAGCCACTGCACCTGACTAGTAAAAGTAATCACAATATGTTGGTCCTATCAATCACTGCTAAATATTTCTGAGGTGAGACTTCCTTCACTTGGAGAGAGGAAGAGTGGATAAGTAGGGAGAGCTGAGCATTGCTATCCCAGAAGAATCTCCAATAGTAATGACCCATTGACAGTGAGCAAAAAGAAGACAGTGTCTAGTGCAGGCATTCAGAACCTATGGCCTGTGGGCCAAACCCAACCACAATGCCATTCCATCAGGCCCTTGATGCTTTCTGCAGCTTAAAAGCAGCCTGTTTCTGGGTGGGGGTGGGGGGGAATTTCCTGTCATTACCAGAGATGGCCACTAGGGGTGCAAAGCGTGATTTCCCCATAGGAATGCACTGAAAACCAATTTCAAGCCGAGGCAAAACTAAGGGTTTCCCTGTCAGCTCCCTCTGTCTTGTTCTCCATGCTCGCATACTACTGGCCTTTAAGGAAAGCCATTACAATATCTGGAGTGTGTATTTCTTGGGCATTCTGGGAAGTATTTCCTTCTGCATAGTCCTGGGGGATTTCAGCAGGTCTAGAATTTCCCCCTTGAACAGTCTGTGAGAGTTTGACCTGTGGCCCCCAGCTTTAAAAGGTTGAAAACTCCTGTTCTACTATTCTGCAGTTACTGCAGCAAATCATTCTCTCCCCTTTCCTATTATCTGTAATTCCATTTCACACAAAATCTTTTTGTCAGCACTTCTGTTAAAACAGTGCTTCACCCAGTTATGCTAGTGGTTCTGGAAAAAACAGTTAAATAGACAAAGTACCTACATGTGGTGGCACACTGTAAATGGCAGGTCACGGTAACATCTGATCATGTCACTATTAAATTAGTCTCCAGCTGATCCTTTCCCAGACATACTCTTTAATTTTGAGAGGTTTAAAATATTGTTTAAATGTGTTTATGTCAGCTCAGGGACATGGGGAATTGCTCTTCTTGAGCCTATATACCTAAGAGAAGGTCACCCATCAAATTGTAACAGTGAAGGAAAACAGTCAAGGCTATAACTAGACTCAAACATGGAATATATACCGTAAATGATGCATTCACAGAACTTAGAGGTAATTGGCTACATGGAACTATTCCCTATTACTCTTTACATTTGGAATAACAAATAATGTTACTCATAGTTACATGATTACATTTATAATAAGGAATCACTCAGTCACTTTGGTATAATGAGAAAAACTAGTTATTTTCTAAAAGTACTTTTGAATCAGGGGTGACCAACCTATGGCATGTGGACTGGACCCGGCCCACCACATCATTTCATGGGGCCTGCTGCCACCCTTGCTGCTACCAGAAGTGGAAGCGGATGTGTTTATGACAGCCATAAAATGCACCTGTGCATGCCATAAATGCTGCTGTAAATGCACTGGTGGCTGTCATAAACACATTTACGACAGCGATGGAGGTGTTTTAAGGCAGTGTTTATGGTTGGAAGAACCACATGACCAGCCTGCTTGGCTCTCCAGGGGGCATGGTCTGGCCCACACCACGAAAAGGTTGGGAACCTCTGTTTTAAATGTATGTTAAGAGGAATTTTGAAAGCATTTTTAAAGATTTATATTATTTATTATTATTATTTATTAGTTCAATTTTATATTGCTGCCCACTCACCATAGCGACTCAGGGCGGCTTACAAACAATAAATTACATTACAATATGTTCATGAGGGCTCAGGGGGAGGGGCGGCGAAGTCCTCAACCTGCCCTGGCTTCTTCTTCCATGGCCATTGGTGTGGGCGCAGAGGGAGGGGTGGAGAAGTCCTCAACCTGTCCTGGGTTCTTCTACCCTTGTTGTCTTGTCAGTCCTACATAGCAGGTTTCCAAAGTGCAGAATCAGAATGTATCACTAGAAGAAACCAGAAGGTATTTCACTCACACACACACACCCCCCGCTCTATTGATAAGGACAAGGCAACTAACAACACACAATACAACAAATTACTTGCATGATAAGAACAATGATAACCATAAGGATAACCTGACTATTAAGAATATTTTAGGTGATATAACAAATTAAGTTTAAAATACAACATTTCAATGTCTGTACAATTGCATGTCATAACAGGACCATCTTTTAAAATTTCTGGTGTGATGGGAGGAATTAATGGCTGGCTGTAGGGTTTTTGAGCTCTAGACAAGAGATATGCAGAATTACTATCATAATCAGAGGCATGAAAACTGTGATTCTAGACTGGTACTCCCATCTTCCATGAATTTGCCTAATTCACTTTTAAATCAGCCTAAATTTGTGGCCCTTGTTAGAGCCAGCAGAAGTAAACACCTTCATTTTTACTATGTTTTTTTAAAAATCCCTATTTATTCTCCTTCCACTACTTTATATCAAAGGATAACAAACCTTTATCAAAATAATCTACAAAGGCTCTTGAGCTTAATTTCATGCTTAATTTCATCTCAGAAGAACTTTCAAATGTAAAGAGATCCCTTTGGCACTTCAAACATCTTTATGTAACACCTCTAGTAGTGAGGCGAAAAGTGAGTAAGGAGGGATTTATATATATATAATTATATATGTAATATATAATTTATTATACTGTATGTTCATTTACTATGCATGAAGAAATTCCTGGAGTTCTTCCAAGCTCTTCAGAAATATTACAATAACTGTAAGCCAATAAATGAATAGGACCACCAAATGCCATTTCAAAAAGCATTTCATTTCAAAAATCCACCAAAGGGATTACGGCTATCACACACAGTTTTTAAAATCCACACAGCTAAGGATGTTCTCAATTTTTAAAAAAAGAAAAGTCCTTCAAAAGACAGAACTGCTTAAAAGAAAAATAAACTCCTGTGTTATTGTTTTCCCAGTATGCAATCCCAAACATTTTGATGAGGCATGTGTAAAATTAGCAGGTGCTTGGAAGGGATGAGTTAACCTTCAGCGTCCTTCACCATAGCAGCTCTTCCGCCTTCAAAACCTGCTTACTGACCCTTGATCAATTATAAATCTCTCCTGCTAGCTCAGTTGATTAAAATCACATTAATAGCTCCATTTTGGAAGACAGCAGTAGGCTCAGGGAGGGAAAGCAACTACTGGTAAACTGGTGCCAACATGCACATCTGCCAAGATATTAACATGCTTGCTGCTTTCAGCTACAGTAACCTCAATATTTGCTTACAGTTCCATGGATATATTTAACAAGAGAGCAAGAGAGTGAAACTGTTCTCAGTTGTGACATTGATTGAACTTAACAACCAAGACTACTGGGACTGTAGTCCAGGAAAATACCTTTTTTCAAGCTTTTATTGGCAGACCACTATTTCTTGGCCTCAGTTCTTTATCAACATAACAGGAGAACAGAACTTATTTCATAAGGTTTGAGTGAAGACGTCTGGCCAGGTCATCCTGCTATGTTAATATAGTAGACCATACTGCCAGTTACTCAATGCCAAGTGTCAGGTGGTGGTTAATTAACCTGACATCCCTGAGGACTAAGGGCCTTGGGTGCCGAAGTCCACAGGAAAGGTTGATGGTCCCCAAGTGGATTAAATCCCCCTTGAACCCATCTTGATGGAGGCCAGCATCTTCATCGGTACTGGCATGGAGTTGAGGAAGATTTTGTGTGCCAAAAGAGCCCAGGACCAGAAAGGGACTCACAGAACTAGATCAGTGGTACAAGTGTCATGCTGCAATGTAGAAGGCCGATGAAAGGCCATTGCATTATACAGTCAAACCTCACATAATGCGTGTTTCGCTTAGTGAAAAACTCACATAACGAGCAAGTTTTTTTCTAAGCGGTCTGACTCGCATAACAAATTTTTCGCTATGCGACTCGGACTTTTCCCTATGGAAAAACTCGCATAACGTGCGTTTCTATGGGGAAAACTCGCATAACGAATTTTTTTCACTATGTGAGTTTTCCCCATAGAAACGCTCATTATGCGAGTTTTTCCATTGGGAAAAGTCCGACTCGCATAGCGAAAAATTCATTATGCGAGTCAGACTCGTATAGCGAATTTTTCACATAGTGAGCAACCTTGCAGAACGGATTAAATTCATTATGCAAGGTATGACTGTATTATGTTCTCAGGATCACCATGAAGATTGCCTATATTTGGATTCAGATATAGCAGCAGCAGAAAAAGAAGAGTGAACCCAATAATAGTCTTAATGTTTACATTAAGCAGTAGATGAATCATTTCATTAACAATTAGATTATTCACTTATGTTTTGTCCGATAGTGCTTACAAAAATCTCTGGGTAGTTCATAAGGTAATTAGAATTTCACCCCAACCTGCTGGGTACTCATTTGTTTGATCTTTGAAGGATGGAAGGATGACTAAAGTGCCTAGCACTAGAAGCTCTCTAAGAATTAGCAGCTTTAATTACAGAGACAGTCTTGTTTGTTTGTTTGTTACATTTATATCCCACCCATCTAGGAGATTTTCCTATTCTGGGCGTATTTTCCCACTCTGGA
The DNA here is from genome assembly GCA_030440675.1 of Furcifer pardalis. Classification (NCBI taxonomy): domain Eukaryota; kingdom Metazoa; phylum Chordata; class Lepidosauria; order Squamata; family Chamaeleonidae; genus Furcifer; species Furcifer pardalis. The sequence goes on from CP126892.1 coordinate 87,460,344, forward strand.
TGTTGGAGGTATATGGATGCCTTGCCCTCTAGAGGTTAAAAGAATGATCATCTATGTGCCCTCTGCAATGGTTATATGAAAACCTTGTTAATATTAACTTGGAGATGTTACTTTGAAGGCAGTACAGATTATTACCCTTTTATCCTGCAGTGAGCCAAAACAAAGTAAAGAGTATATTAATGTGACACATTAGGTGTGTGAAAGTATATTTCAAGCTCTATGGCAGTGGTGCCCAAACTTTTTTCCATGGGCCAGTCCCACCCTCAACACACAACTGCGGGCGCTGGAGGCGGGCTGCTCCCGCTGCTGACAGTTTTTATGTCAGCAGTGGCGGCAATTGTGCTTTGTCCCAGCTGCTCCAAGCAGCCTCTAGCTCAGTCCCATCCCCTCTGCAGCCTTTGCCAAAGCCAAGCACCGTGTCGGGGAAATTTTTGGATCCTCCTCTATTTCAAGATCCGTGGCGCTGGAAGGGTAAACCTGATGCACTGCGGTGACGTCGTCGTCATCGTTGTCGCCGCCATCGTCATCGTCGTCATCATCATTTTTTATTTATATGCCACCCTACTAGGTAAAACCATCACCCTGGGTGCACCAGGGGGCTCTCCTAGCGCTGTGGATTTTGAAACAGAGGAGGTTCCAAACATTTCCCTGATGCAGTTATCAGCTTTGGCAAAGGCGACAGAGGAGATGGAACCGAGCCAGAAGCTGCTCAGAGCAGCCAGGACAAAGTGTGGTCACTGTAACCACCACCACGACTGCTGATCTCAGGCAGTGGGGGCGGGTAGATGGGCGATTTGCGGTGAGCCCGGGTACTTACTTCAGGCTACATTAATGATATGAACTTGCCCAAATGGGCCCATGGGCCATAGTTTGGGTGCCCCTGCTGTATGGCCAAGATGACTCCTACCCTAGGCACCAGAAACAGAAAATGAGCAGACCTAGAAGCTGCCTACAAATGTCAGCAGAAAATGAAGACTGAACAGAAAGTTCAGATAAGAAGCAAGTATACTGTATCTTGCTTCTGGTTGAGATCAAAGGTGGAATTTGCTCCATCCCCTTGGTCATAAAGAATAACATTGCTATGATCCTTTTGTGCTATTTAGCCTTTCCTTCTTGTTTCTGCCACAGATTCTGTGACTTTTGCAAACAAGCTTATTTCCACCCATCCCCTACACATCATCTCATTCTTGAGCCTAGAAGGCGCTGTACAAGACTGTTTTATTCTCTTCCAAGAATTTATAATCCGTCCACAGAAACTCTGCCCTCAGGTGAGCAAAGAGGCCTTGATGCTTAACAGAAGGACTAGACTGAGAACCAACATGTTACAATCACAGGCAGTTAGCAATCAACAAGGGGGCTTCTCTGTTTTGTGAAACTGTGTCTCCCACAATAACCACACACAGACCCCACAGCAGCACACAGAATAGATAACTGTGTTCTGAAGGGATGCTCTCATATCAGACACTTTCAGTAGTTCATGTCACTAAGCATCATCATGGGTTTGCCTCTCTTTGACTGAAGTAGTATTTGCAGTGTCAGTAATATGTGGAACTGCCCTTAAAAAGGTATTAGTTCTAAACAGCATGGATTTTCTACTTCAGTGCAGGTGCCTGAGGTAGTGAGAAGAAGGAAAAGAAAATAGTGTCTGAAAACTAAACCAAATTAGGAAAAGTGACGATGCTGCAAGAATCATTTTAACAGCCCACAAGTTTACAAACTGACAAGTCCAATAATGCTCATGGAATACAAAACTATCAACAAGAACAAACCCAGCATTCTCTGCAATGTTTACAAAGCACTGGTCTGCCTTTCTCATTGTGATATTGATAGTATGAAACTAGCATTTTTGAATCACTCCCCTCCCTTTGACACTAAAAGCCAATTAGCTCCAGTCTTAAGAAGGCATGACAGGCTTCACAAATGCAAATGCATGTATCTACACTCACAGGTACCTGCATATATATGTGCTAATTTACTTACTAAGAGGGCTTTTTTCCCTTTCTCTGTCTCTAGCTTATTGTCATAACTGCTACATTTTCCTGTGTTTTCCTTTGACTATGAAATATTTCAGCATTTCTTTCCATGAATGTGTGTGAACCAAAATGAGCAGGACCTACCCCCAAATCTCTCAGATTTATCTGACCTCTGCCTTGGTTACAATCCATCTTTTTCTTTACAGATTTTTTTACTTGGAGGCAGGGTAAAGTTGTTGCTTTATTGAAGCATGTTGTGTAAATGTGGAGAGATACAGAATCCTTCTCATTTACTGGTCTGCAGATTAGTGCCAGAAATATGCTCTGATGAGGACTTAAGTTTGGCCAACAACAAAGCCAAGAAAGTGGCTTCATTTTGGCATTCTAGGGTTTGATCGGGACACGAAAGAAGATATATATGTTTTACCATGTTTTAAGGTTTGTATTTATTGTTGGGCATTTTATTGTTCACTGCTCTTTTGAAGTGAAATTAATCAATCTGAATTAGCTAATCCAACCCACAGACAATGCAAAATTTCAAATCAATGGAACATGTAGTTGTACAGTAAAACCCTGAGTTACAGACACCTTGGGTAACAGAAAACTCAACTTATGGAAGGAAATTCTAAAGAAAACACGTCCTGATTTTTTTGGGGGGGGATCACATTACGGACAGTTTTTTGGGGGTGTTCCAACACTTTGCACAGCAGTGGGAAGGTGTTTGGGGCATTTCTGCTCTGGTTTTGGAAATTTCAGTGCATTTTGCCTCCAGCAAAAGCTCTCAACCCAACCAGGAAGTGCCAGAAATTTCCCCCACCCCTCATCAGCTGTTCTGCAGCACTTTTCCTGCAATTACCAGGGCTGGCCACTAGATGTCGATGTTGAAAATGCGACAAATATGCATTGAAAATTAAAAAAATCAGCTCTAGAGCTCTCTCTCTCTCTCTCTCTCTCTCTCACACACACACACACACACACACACACACACACACACACACACACACTTTAAATCTGTCTTCATATTAATCATACAAAGAGGTCATTATACAATACTGGATTGTGGGCTCACCCCGGGCTCCAAACCCAATGTTAGGGAAATTGCTGACTTGCCTTGACTCATCCACAGATGAACACAATCATCTGCAATGAAGCAGTTGTCATGTAAGCAGCAAGTTCAATGGTATAACATCCATCAGCATCTAAATCAACCTTTCCTTCTGTGTGATGTCTGGCCAGAGACTCATGTGCTCAGATAATTAAAAATCAGAGTGAGCAGAATTGTTTATCTCATTTATATGCATCATATATGCAACTGACCTAAAAGCACCTTATTTCCCACTAGAAAACACAATATTACTAAGCCATAAAAATACAGGATGGAACCGTACATCACACGCTCAATTGCTCTGTTTCATGACAACTTGCACATTATGCCACCATTGTGATAGGTTTACATGGATACAATGAAAACATTTGCTAGCCAGATGCTTCTCCATATCAGTGAATATGCAGTAAGGATATGAAGCAATCTCATTAATGTCTTTTTTTAATGGTTGTAATAGGCTGGCTCAATATAGCAAAAGAAGCTGTCAAATGTCACAAGAGTTATTCCCTTTAATGTGAGAACACGGTGCCAGGTGGTTGTTCTCCCAGTCTGACTTGAGCAATTTGTAACTAAAATAAAAATGATCAGAATCCTCTTTCTCTAGGCCAATGATGGCCAACCTTGGCACTCCAGGTGTTCTTGGACTTCCATTCCCAGAAGCCCAGGTCAGCCACAGCTGATCCGCGTTTCCTCCCTTCCGGCCACACCAATGCTGGAAGAGGATAAAGGGCCGCCGAGATTCCAGGATGGCTGAAGAAGCAGCCACAGCTGATCCGCTCTTCTTCTCCTCTGGCCACACTAATGCTGGAGGAAGATAAAGGGCCGCTGGGATCCTGGGGTGGCTGAAGAAGTAGCTGCAGCTGATATGTGCTTCCTCCCCCTCTGGCCACACCAACGCCAGAGGGGGAGGACAAAAGGGCCGCCTGGGTTCCAAGGTGGCTGAAGAAACAGCTCCAGCAGGCTGGAAGGAATTAAGCAGCACAGCCAGCAAGCCGTAAAATCACCGCCTCACTGCTGCTGCTGCTTCATCCACCCTTAGACTTTTACTTGACCACTTTCTGTGGGACTGCTCATATGGGATTTAGCAAATGTGGTCTTTGGTTTTGCTATTATTATTTTTAAATGCTGTGATATTGATGCTTTTTTATTACTACTGTGATACTGATACCTTTGAAATTGTGATGATTTATGATAATGATATGTTTATTATGACTGTGGAACCTGTACTATGATATGTTTATTGTGACTGTATGTAACCTGTAACTGTAGCTGTATACTTTCTATCTCTGTTAGCCGCCCAGAGTCATTCTCCAAGTGGGGCAGGATACAAGTCTAAAAATTAAATTAAAAACACATGGAGTGCCAAGGTTGGCCATCACTGCTTAGGCAGTCATGCAAGAACAATCTTATGAGCAGTGGTAGCTGCTTCCTGGGATGTTTGTGGTGTGCCTGGTCTTCTCCATTTGTGCAGTCACTCAACTGGTTGCACCATGGACAGCCTGGGAAACATGAGAAACATTTTCTCCAAATGTCCTTGAGTGCATAAAAGGCATCAATAGGATTTTGGCCAATGTCTTAGTAACTTTTCCTCTCTATATAGCTTAACATATGCACATGCAGAACACACAAAAGTGCAGTCTGATTGCTCCCAAAGATGTATACACCCTATCTAATGTAAAAATATACCACCTCATAAATGCATAAATTCTCCCTGAGATCAGAGAAGAAACTTGCCCTCTTTCCATGTATCGTTTTCTGTTTAGTGCTTGAGGACAAATGAGAGCATAATTTACATCCCCAAGATGCTGCTAAAGATTTCAAGGAATGATAAATTACTGACCTTCATGCTGTTGTTACTCATATCTTACTGAGGCAATATGGCAGCTACCATTATCAAGCACCACGGTTGTACCCACACAGTAACAAGAGGCTTCTCTGTCAAGTTACAAGCACACTGGGAAACTTCCCTGAAATGCTGAGGATATCGTTTCCAGGAGTGCCCTGGAGCTAAACCTCTAGAACTCCAAAGAGTTCTTGTGCTATAATCGTATTTTCAAAGTATTTGTAGCTTGACAGAGAAGCCATGTGTGTGCTCTGTGGCTTAGATTTTTGGTTTAAAAGCAAAGCAAAGGGATCACACTTATATGCTGCCCCATAGTGCACTCCCATGGTGACTCACAATTGCTAATTAGCAATTTGCACCCAACATGTTGGGTATTCATTTTACCACTCTCAGAAGGTTGGGAGGCTGAGCCAATTCTGAACCCAGGTCAGGACTAAACTCACAACCTTTGGTTGCAGTACAGCAGTTTACCAAATGTCCCACTACTTAAAGGAAGTAGGAAAGTGGAGAGGGAGGGAAGGAAAAAAAACACACAGTACTCAAAATAACCACATTTCTCAAAATGTTTTTGTCTGATGAAGTGGACTTGATCCACGAAAGCTAACAATAAAAATATAGCAGTTAGTCTTTAAAGTGCTACAGTATTTTTTATTTTATTTTATTTTGTTTATTTTGTTTTGTTTTGTTTTTTGATATGCCTGAACTACAGACTAACATGGCTACTATTCCAAAAAATTCTCAAAATAAGTGAGGGTTTGGGATATAAGAAACAACATGATATATGGCTATTTTCATTTTTGGAAAAGGAACTTTTGGGGTCTTAGGAGTTTATTTATTTCTTTATTTACTTAGCTTCATTTTCCCGCCCCAATCAGGCGAACCTGACTCTAGGCGGCTTACAGAAAAAGAGAAAAATTATACATAATGCAAAGAAAACAAACTAAACAAACCCACTATACCCCTACAAATTCAGAAACTGAAACCCTAAGGTTCAAAATTAATTTTTTTAAACTATAAATGTACAAAAAAAACCTCAAAAATTTAAAAGATTTAAAAGTTTAAGAGTGAGAGGGTGGCTATCCCATCAGATTTTTCAAACAAAAATGCAGTTTTAGCAGTCATTTTCTGACAAAGAGAACAAATTACATATAATGTGTGTGTGTGTGTGTTTTCTCCAAGCTGTGGAGTATCCTGGAAGATAGTCTAATTGGCTGGCTGGCTGGATAGGATACTCAGCAGGGCACTCCACATTGTTATGTTTTTGTGAAGCTTACAGGTCCTACTTGTTGGATCAAAAGCACCAGCTGGAAGCCTATTGATTTTTTATGCAGCTTAAGTGCAATTATGTAAAACACAGTGGCAAACTGCTGCTAGTTAATGAATTGCTGTTTCTATCTCTTATCATCTGCCAAGTCACATGACTGGCATAAGATGAAGAATATAAACAGTGACTTGTTTTTGTTGTTCAGTCGCACAGTCGATTCCGACCCTTTTCAACCCCTATGGACCATTGTCCTCCAGGCACCTCTGTCCTCCACCATCCTCCTCAGCCCACCCAGCTCTGTGCCCACTGCATCCACAATACCATCTAGCCATCTCATTTTTGGTCGCCCCTTTCTTCTTTTGCCCTCCACCTTTCCCAGCATCAAGGCCTTCTCAAGTGAATCCTCTCTTCTCATTTGATGTTCAAAGTACTTCATTTTCATCTTTACTATTTGACCTTCTAGGGAGCAGTCAGGGTTGATTTCTTCTAAGATTGACATATTTGTTCTCCTTGCTGTGCAGGGGGACTCTCAAAACTTTCCTCCAGCACCACATCTCAAAGGCATCTATTCTTCTGTGCTCAGCTTTCCTTATGGTCCAGCTCTCACAACCATTATTATTATTATTAATTATTATTATTAAATTATTAAATTCAAATTTATATGCCGCTCTCCTTGCCGAAGCAACCCAGAGCGGCTAACAATGTTACAATAAAAAACATAATGTACATACAATATAACAAGTATAATACAATCAATGTGGTCGACAAGACCTTCATAAAAATATATATATATATACAGTACAGTCAAAGAAATACAAAAACAATCATGGATATACAGTACAAAGCAATAGGGAAAGTCCTCAACCCTTATAAATATTTCAATTAATAAATATACATTTAACTGGAGAGTGGCTGGCCGTGGTTCAGCTGTGGCGGTAATAGCGGGACTGGCGTCTCTCTCTCTCCGGGCCGGACCGGACGAGGAGCCAAAGTTCGTTGGGGGCGGTGGCAGGTCTTATAGCCACCCGCCCGCGCCGCGCAGCAGCTGGGCTCACTCTCCGGGCTGGACCGGACGAGGAGCCAAAGTTCGTTGGGGGGGCGGCAGGTCTTATAGGCATCGGCGTCTCTCTTTTAAAGCCCACGGCAGGGCAGGGCTCCGGGGCCAGGTGGCACGAATCCCCGGGCTGGACGGCATGTCGGCTTCTCCGCCCCGCCGCAGATGTTCCAGCGAGCGCGGTGGCGGTGCGAGGGTCCCGGCATCGGCGTCTCTCTTTTAAAGCCCACGGCAGGGCAGGGCTCCGGGGCCAGGTGGCGCGAATCCCCGGGCTGGACAGCATGTCGGCTTCTCTGCCCCGCCGCAGATGTTCCAGCGAGCCATTGCCATTGTAAATACTATTGCTTTGACTATACAAATCTTTGTTTTCAATGTCTCTACTTTTCACTATGTTCCCCAGGTTTCTCATAGCTTGCCTCCCAAGAATCAGTTGCCTTTTTATTTCATGGCTGCAATCACCATCTGCAGTGAGCTTTGATCCTAGGAAAGTAAAATCTGTCACTGCTTCTACTTCTTCCCCATCTATTTTCCAGGGACTGATAGGGCCTGTTGCCATTATCTTGGTTTTCTTGATGTTGAGTCTTAAGCCAGCTTTTGCACTTTCTTCTTTCAACCTAATCAGGAGCTTCTTTAAGTCAATTTCTGCCATTAAGGTGGTATCATCTGCATATCTCAAATTGTTGATATTTCTCAAATTGTGATTCCTCCATCCCTGCATTGCACATTATGTGCTCTGTGTATAAGTTGAATAAGCAGGGTGACAAAATGCAGCCTTGTCTTACTCCTTTTCCTATTCCAAACCACTCTGTCCTTCTGTATTCTGTCCTAACTGTTGCTTCACATACATAGTATAGGTTTTGCTGTCAGGTCAAAGTTAGTAAACCACCATCAACTCACTCCTAGTGCAATTAGTGAAGGCTTATGACTCTCCATATACCTCTCTCAGGAGATACTTTCATCATACTTATCTCTGCCTATGCCCCAACTTTAGATAAAGATGTTAGCTGAGCTTTTCCATCACTAACATACCAGCTAGAGGCAATTTTTTACTGCTTGGGAACTTCAATCCCAGAGTTGGAAGAGATTATCAACTCTGGGGAAATGAGATGGGTAAGCAAGGACTTAATAACTGCAATTCCAACGGACTACTGCTTCTTGGTCTATGTGCAGAACATCAACTTTTCATCACCAACACTCAGTTCCAGTTACCCAACCATTTTAAGACCACATGGATATATCCCTGCTCCAAGCACTGGCATATCCTTGACTACATCATCATCTGGCAGTGTGATAAGAAAGATGTCTTCATCACCAGGACAACTAGAAATGTTGATAACTGGCAGACAGACCATAAGCTTCTGATCTATAGACTTAGGATTTCTCTTCACAGAAGACCATCCAGGTACCTGCCTAACCTGCCCAAATAGGTTTGATATTTCTAAACTTTCAGATGAGCCCACTGCTATGGATTTTTAGAATAAGATCTCCAACCGACTGTTGAATAACCCAGTCAGCAGTCATGATGTAGAACAAGAATGGGCCTCACTGCAAAATATTATCAGAGAAACCACTGAGAAAACCAAGGCAAGCTTGTTTTAATGACAACAATAATGAAATCTCGTGCCTCATCAATCCCAAACAGGAAGCCTATTATCCCTTCTCCAAAATCCATCCACCAACATGAAGAAAGCTCGTTTTCAAGAACTAAAGCTGAAATGCCAGGCACAAATAAGAGAAATAAAGAACACCTGGTGACAACAAAAAGCTAGGGAACTCGAAAGGCTGCACGCATCCTTAGGAAAAAATTTTATGATGGCATAAAAGAACTATATGGACCATCTCACTCTTCATCAGGCACTCTGAAAGCAGCTGAAAGGAGATGGCCAGAAAATCCTTGAGAGTTGGAAAGAACATTTTTGCACACTTTTAAACTGAAACTACCACTGCTGGGGATTTTCTTCGAGCAGTGCCACTGCATCCCCACCAGCCACAGACAGCAATTCCACTGACATACTGTACCAGGAAGTCTGTGAGGCTCTGAATAAACTGAAACTCAGAAAGACTCCCAGGACAGATAACATCCCTCTGGAGTTAATCCAGAAGGGAGGGGTGCCTCTAAATACAAGGCTCTTCACACTCATTTTCTTGATTTTGGAAACTGTTAAAGTACCTGATGCCCTTAAGAATGACACCATTATCACATTCGCACTACTTGTGGCAATTATCGTGGCATATCATTCAGTGATGGGATGACAAAAATTCTGCTACCATGCCATGATGTCACGGACGTCATGGGCGTGGCCAATGTCATGACGTCATGGCTGAAGCCGACGTCATGACATCATGACGTTGTGGGCGGGGCCAAAAATAAAAATAAAAATAAATAAAAAATAAAAGTAAACATACACACACACACCCCTCCCTCTCAGCCCGCCCACCCAGACACAAATAAATAAATAAATAAATAAATAAATAAAATAAAAACAACCACCCACCCAAAACACAAATAAATTACCCACCCACCCCAAATAAAAACCCCTCGCTTACCTTTCTTGGGACCCAGCACCCTGACTCCGTCCACAGCCGCCGCCGCCGCCGGAGCTGCCTGCACCCCTGTGGCATCCTCCTCAGGGCGGTACCTTTTTAGCCCGGCTCCGGCCACGGCCAGGGGCGGTGGGCAGCAGTGGCTCTGGTGGTGGCTCCAGCCGCGGCTGCCGAGCCTCCCTGGGCCGTCCCCATGCCGCACCGCCTGCAGCTTCCTCCTCCGCCAGGCGCCGCAGCCGGGCTAAAAAGGGACCAGCCCAAGGAGGCGGCCACAGGGATGATTGCAGGCAGCAGCAGGTCCGGCGGCGGGGGGCGGCAGCTGCAGGCACCCAGTCCACAGGCACCCGGCGGAGGAGGAGGCGGCAGCGGTGTGCCACGCGTCCCCAGGGCATGGGGCTTGTCGGCAGCGGACGGCCCAGGCAGCCCTCAACGTGCCGCGGGGGAGGTGCCCTCCTCAGAGGGGTGGTGCCGCCGCCGCCGCCGCCGCCGCCGCCGTCCTGAAAACTCTAAAACAATTTTTTAAAAAAAATTGGAGCTAAAATGGCTCCAATTGACTGCGCATGCGCAGAAACTCAATCTGACGCATTGTGCATGCGTCAGATTGAGTTTCTGCGCATGCGCAGTCAATTGGAGCCATTTTAGCTCCGATTTTAAAAAAAATTTCTTTCGGTGAGGCGTCCCTCCGGAATTGGTCCTACCGGTTCCAGGGAACCGTCTGGAACTGGGGACATCCCATCACTGATATCATTGTTATCCGTCACTGGAAAGATCTTCACAAGAATCCTGCTTAGTCACCTGCAAATTATCTCTGAAAGGGTCCTCCCATAATCTCAATGTGGTAACCAAATTTCCTGCAGCACAACGGACATGATTTTTTGTGCAAGACAACATCAGGAAAAAATCAGAGAGCAACAGAATCCACCCTTCTTAGTATTTTATGACCTGGAAAAGGCTTTTGATTCTGTCCCGAGACCTGTTATGTGGGCTATCCTGAGATGCTTTGGTTGCCCTGAGTGTTTTGTAAATCTGATCCAAGCACTTCACGATGGGATGTCTAGGAGGGCTCTCTATCAAAACAGCATATCAGATGCCTTCCCAATCACCCATGGATTGAAGCACGGGCTGTGTGCTTGCTCCAACCCTTTTTACCATTTACTTGGCTGCCATGCAATATGAAACACCTGATAACAACACAGGTATAGAGATTAAATACTGCTTCGATGGAGGACTCTTTAATTTGTCAAGACTATGCTCCCAAAAACTAACCAGTGCTAACAGGATAACGGAAATGCAATATGCCGACATTACTGCATCACCTTCTCTCACAGCTGAGGAGATGCAAAAGTCAGTCAACTGTTTCAAGAATGCATGTGATCATTTTGGCCTCACCATAAATGTTCAGCAAACCAATGTACTTGCACAATCTGCCCCAAGGACAGCCCTTCCAGAGTTCAGTATCACCATCTCAGATTCGACACTGGAACAGGTAGGCCAGTTTTCTTACCTTGGTAGCATCCTATCTAAAAACTGCACCTGTGAACAGGATGTGGTGAAGAGAATTGATGCTGCCCATTCTGTTTCTGGTTGTCTATCACTACGGGTCTTCATAAACAAAGATTTAACAATCCAAACTAAGCTCATGGTATACCAAGCTATCGTTATCTCAATGTTATTGTATGGCTGTGAAACATGGACCCTCTATCACCCAGACATCAAAAAGCTTGAGCGCTTTCACCAACAGAAGCTAAGGTCCATCTTGAACATCAAGTGGGATGACTATGTTACCAACATGGCAGCTCTCGAGAAACCAAATGTAAATAGCATTGAAGCTTCTATCATAGGCCATTGTCTTAAATCAATAGGGGATGTCCACCATAATGATGGTTCCAGACTTCCTCATCAAATTCTTTAAGGGGAACTTAGCTCTGGTACAAGACTTTGTGGAGCTCTTTTGAAGCATTACAAGGATCAGCTGAAATAAACCATCACGGTGTCAAGTATAAACTCACAAACTTGGAAGACAGCAGCCAAAGATTGCCCACTTTGGCACCAAACCATCTCTGCTGCTACCAATCACTTTGAAGGAGAACACCGCAGAGACGAAGAGGCTAAGCAGCAAACACAAAAGCTTCATCAAACTCAACTATGCCCTCCACCATCCAGGGCCGTAGGCAGGGGGTGGTCAGGGTGGGTGTCACCATCCTGAGTTAGCAGTTTGCCCATTCTCAAACTCCTGACTGCTTATATATATGACATATATGTGACATTGTTGCCCATCCTGAAAAAATATTTGCTCACCCACATCTAAAATCCTGGCTACAGCCCTGCCACCATCTATTCAGTGTGGTTGCATGTTTCATGCCAGGATTGGTTTATGAAGTCACCAGAGACACATCCATCAGCTGAGGAAATGACTTCCATGAAAAATGTATGTTCAGATATGAGTAGTAGCCAACCACAATGACCTTTAATGAGAGGACATTTGAATAATGTTAAATACAACTTTAATAATCAGCAAAATTAAACAGATATATGACTATTCTATATATACTAGTTAAACAAGTGCATCTCTAGTTTGGCTATTCTAACAATGCATTGAAATTTGAATTTTGTCCCACCGATGATAGTTCACATGTTCTTTACAATTTACCATGGTTGCCTTTTGATTATTCCAAGGTATAAAGAAGCAATTAATAATAATCTTAATAATTGTCAGGGTAACCTACTCTACATGCATAAATAAATAAAATATTTTTAATAGCTGCACAACAAATAACTGTTTTCTTTCTTGCTTTTTAAAAAATTATCAACCTCCCATTTTCCCTCCCACACTACAAGTCTGGTTTCCAATAAAGCTGCTGTGCTTCCTATTTCTGCAAAAGAAATCTTGTCACCAAGAGCAAAGCACATGAATAATGCAATGAATCATTTGATTCTTAATCTTTTCCTCCTTCAAACCACATGGTTTTCTCCATCCCACTTGTAACAGCCTATCCTGCCTAAACCTGTTCCTGACAGTGAGCATTTACCTCCATCCAACAGAAGACTCAAACTCTTTTTTCATATTCTTTTAATGTCCTGAACAATTTGGGTGAAAACACCCAAGAGAGGCAGGTTTAACTTTACATTTGTGGGAGAAATCCTTTTCTCAATGACCTATTGCTATTCCCTAGGCAGAATGGATACAGTAAAGGTAACCCTTGCTTGAAAGCCAATCATATCTGACTCTTGGGTTTGGTGCTCATCTTCATTTATAGCCAAAGAGCCAGCACTGTCTGCATCTGCAGATGTTTCTGTGGATATGTGTCACACATGTCTAGAAACCAGAGTACAAGAAATGCTTTTACCTTTCCCACCAAAGTAGTCCCTATTTATCTACTTGCAATTTCTTGCTTTCAAACTGCTAGGTTGGCAGGAGCTAGGAGAGATACAGAAGTTCATTCTGTCATGTAGCACTCAGGTATCGAACTGCTGATCTTCCAGTCATCAAGTTCAGCATCTTAACCACTAAACCACCCTGTGGGTAGAGAGCTGCCCAAAAAACCCACAAATGGAAATAGCTAAGGAATTCTAAAATATGGTGACATAAAGAAATATTGAATTATTTCAGTAAGCCTGTCTGAAAAAGCTTCAGAAGGATTATCTTCTAATTTCAAATCCCTGTTTTATTAGGAACATAATGTTTTATTCATGGGCAAAACAAATATAACAATTAGAAATAACTAGCATTTCTGCTGTATGTGTTGTCTAACATGGTAAATTACCTGCAATATTTCCCTCTTCCCAAGTTAAATTCCGTATCTAAAATGAATGATTTAAACTTCTGCTACTGTAGCAGAAACATTACACAATCCTCCCGCACAAGCTGAAAATTACTGACTACCTAGGACTTTCTTGCATTTGATAACCTATTTTCCTCCTATTCATTTCCATGCTCTTTTTTATTTTTATTTTTATTTTTGCATGTAAGAAAAGCTTGTCAGATAAACCTAACATAACTGTCAATAAACTTTTGCATTTTATCATTCTCTTATGCCACTACCAGTAATTCCCAATCTGTTGTGAGATCTGGAATCTTACTATAACTTTAACTTTTCTCTTGCAAACATCACTCCTGAAACTACTATAGTCACCAAATGACTTAGAGGCCTCATATCACAATATTTTGATCTTTTAAAAGGTATCTCTAAAATTTGAGGAAATGCCAACAAAATGACCCTATAAGGAAGGAAATGTAAAGCTAAAAAACAGAAACAGCATGTCTATAAAGACCACTTTGTAGTCATGTGTCCTCACAAGAAATTTCTTATATTAAAGTTTTCCATTCAACTCATTTGGATATATATTCTACTCACACCAGGTAACTAAGTAACAGGGTTAAAATATAGACTACATTTAACTATGGGAGTTACTGCCACAAATTCTCATGAAGGAAATTACTACTGCAAATTACAATGGTATAGTTAGAATGTAGATGATTTTGAAAGGAGATATCATTTTTTAAATATATTTTTTTACAGACTTACATGCCACCCTCCTCAAAGAGACCCAGGGTGGCTAACAAAGGTTAAAAGAGACATAAAAACACAATATAAAATCCAGTTAAAATTAATATTAAAATATTAAAACTAAGCAAGTAAAAGATTTAAAAAATTCATACATTGAGAGAGGGAGGGGGTCAGATGAGCCAACAAGCCTATGCAACTTTCTGACCCAGACCTTATACCTGTCCTGCTAGCCAGTTCTTAAGCCCCTTCCTAAAGGTCAGCAACTCCAACTGGAGACGTAGCTCAATTGGCAGGAGGTTCCATAGGGCAGGGGCAGACACAGAGAAGGCCCTCCTTCTAGTGATAGAGAGGTGTGGCTCTCTAGTCAATGGTACAACCAGACAGCCCCTCCGGTCCACTCTGATGGGACAGACAGATGTTCTTAGGGCGATGCTGTCTCTTAAGTATCCTGGCCCACTACCATATAGGGCTTTAAAGGTAATAACCAGCACCATGAATTGTACCCGGAGGCATACTGGCAACCAGTGCAGCTCCCTGAGCAATGGTGAGGCATGAGTATGAATGGTCACCAAGGGCAGCCCCATGTAGATCGCATTACAATAATCCAGTCTGGAGGTGACCAAAGCGTGTGTGATCATGAGCAAGGAGTCCCGGTCTAGGAGCAGGAGTAACTGGCATATTACACGAAGTTGTGCAAAAGCCCTCCTGGCCACGACTGCCACCTGCTCTTCGAGCAGTAGTCATGAGTCCAAGAGGACCCCCATATTATGCACCGGGTCTGTTGGAGCAACACTGCCCCATCCAGAACCAAAGATGGTAGCTATCGAAATAACACAGGGCCCCTGACCCACAACCACTCAGTCTTGTCAGGATTCAGCTGTAGCCCGTTCTCCCCCATCCAGACCCTCACAGCCTCCAGGCACCTGGAAAGGACTTCTACTGCATTGCTTGGATCTCCATCCGCCGATGTTGAATAGGAAAGGTGAGAGCACCGAGCCCTGAGGCACCCCATATTGGACCAGCTTAGGGCTGGATTTCTCACTCTCCAATCACACCAACTGGGTCTGGTCCTTCAGAAATGAGGAAAACCAGGACCACACAGTGCCCTGGATCCAGTGATGGGATGTAACAGGTTCACACCACTTCGCCATACCGGTAGTAACTTTTCCCAGTGTCCCGGAGAACCGGTAGCAGCTTTTGGGGGGAACCACCTTCGGGGCTTACCTTTTCACTGGTTCCCCCACTGCACATGCACGCCAAGCACTTGGTGTGCATGGATGCCTACAGTGCTTGGTGCATATGCACGGCCTCCATGCTGTCCTCCCAAGCGGGGAGGAGGAAGAGAAGCTGCTAGCCTGAAGCTCCCTATAGCCTGCTCCCCAGGGTAAGTGACTCACCTTTGCATGTGGTGCGTCTGTGTGTATTTTAATGTGTATTTAATACCTTTACCTATATTGACGTACTACCAAAGTTCCTAAAAAGGCCTGGCAGCCTGGCTTGGGGTTTTTAAGCAAAGTTTTGGAGTTACCTCATCAATAAGCTACACCTGTGCTGTTCCAATTGCTGTTCCAATTGGAGAACACTTAAGGAGGTACAGCTGTTTTACATTAAGGCATATTATCCTAGAGAACTGGTACGATGACCATATCCATCTTGCAACATGGTGCTGCCCAGGCACCTATACTAACAGGTAAGTGACGAGTTTGTGTTTGGGGTGGGTAGGTGGGTGTTTTGATTTGTGTTTGGGGTGGATGGGTGGGTGTTTGGGTAGGTTGGTATATTTTAATGTAATTTTTATTTTATTTATTTATTTATTTATGGGTTTGTGTTGTGGGTGGGTGGGTTGAGGGGTGTGTGTATCCGTGCTTATTTTTATTCTATTCTATTTTTTATTATTTTTTAATTTTTTATTTGGCCTGGCCATGATGTCATGATGTTAGCTCCGCCCACACTGTGATGACATCATGGTGGGGTAGTAAACATTTTGACATCCCACCACTGCCTGGATCCCCAATCCTCGGAGCCTTCCCAGAAGGATACCGTGGTCGATGGTATTGAAAGCCGTTGAGAGGTCAAGAAGAGCCAGGAGAGTTGGATGTGTCCACCATCCCGCTCTCTCCAGAGATCATCCACAAGTGCGACCAATGCAGTTTCATCTTACTATTACATCATTTGTATCTTACTATTATTTCTGTACTGCTTTATGATTCAAAATATTAAACATACTCTATTACCTAGTGCCAGAAAAGAGAACCTATTAGACCACAAACCAATGTTAGTAGAGTGCCAACTATTCTGTATCTATACCAGCATGTTGGTGAGACAGTTTTACTAATATGATGGCCTTTGAAAGGGAGTAAGATCCCTTTATGCAATACTTTAAGTTCTTCATATTGGTCACAGAACATGTTAACCACTAGAGCAGTGGTGCCCAAACATTTTTTTTTTTTTTTTGCAGGCCGGTCCCGCCCCCGACACACAGCTGCGGGGGACTGAGGTGGACTGCTCCTGCTGCTGACAGTTTTGATGTCAGTAGCGGTGGCAGTGGTGGCAGTGGTGGCGGCAGCAGTGGAGGCGGAAGCCGTGCTCTGTCCAGGCTGCTCCAAGCTGCTTCTTGCTCATTCCCATCCCCTCAGCAGCCTTTGCTAAAGCCAATCGCTGCTTCAGGGAAATTTTCGGAGCCTCCTGTGTTTCAAAATTCGTGGTGCTGGAAGAGTAAACCTGCCACACTGTGGTGACATCATCCCGAGTGCACCAGGGGCCTCTCTTAGTGTCGTGAATTCTGAAACACAGGCTTCAAAAATTTTCCTGAAGCAGTGATCAGCTTTAGCAAAGGCTGCTGAGGGGATGGGACTGAGCAAGAGGATGCTGGACACAGCCTGGACAAAGCACGGTCACTGCCTCCATTGCTGCCACTGCAGACGTCAGCTGGTGAGGTTGGTCCACGGTGACCAGGGGCCTAATTGGGCCCACTGGCCATAGTTTGGGCACCCCTGGAGCAGAGAAATGCACATACTCCTTTCCAAAGTCATCACTGATATGTTTGCACCCTCAGTCACACTTTGATGTTTCTTGTGTATTTTGTTCAAAGGGTGTGAAGTGATCATAATCCTTCTTTTTTTAGTACTGCAAATATTTTGAAAAGCCAAGATTCTACATTAATTAAAGCCAAAAGGTTGCCATGTCCTGGAGCTTAGCTATCAAGGCTTTCTGCCCAATTGGTCTGCCTTCATCAAAGAGCTCATGATTATAAAAGAAATATACCTCTCTACCTTAGCAGTGTTAATTGACAAAACTAGTCTACTTAAGGAATAGAAAAATAGGTGAGCTAAACATTGCACATGGTTTTCAGATCCTATGTGATTTCCTCTAAAAAGGATGCTCAGTTCTCTCCCATATTAAGCTAGCATGCCCCAACAAAGGAGTCACCATATGGAACTGAGGCTTCAATGGGAGTTCCATTATTACTCAGGCACTTTATAGTCATATCTGACGAGGCAAAGTTAAAGTTAGCAAGCTTCCTTTTCCCTAGAGATGCCAAAGAAATGCTTTTGGAAAGGCATATCTTTTACACCAATCCACAAAACATGCACACATTTTTTGCTATATTTGTAATTTAACTGCCAATTTAATAACTTGGGATCATTCGAAAGAGATACAGAATGTTTTAGAAGAGTAACATCTTTTACTGTGGCTCTTCTGCCTAAGAGAGCTTCATCTTTGCCCGTTCTTGATGACGATGCTTTTAATGAAAAACACTGTAGATTAAATTCTGATGCCTCTTGCAATATTTTTTTCCTTCTTTGGAGTAACAGCAAGCATCTATGATTTTCCATAATTAATGTTTAATCTTAAATATCATTGAAACTCAGCAAGGATGAGTTTAAGGACACAGATTCCATTTTGCAGATTAGGTAGAATGAGTAGAAAAATCTACAAATGCTTTCAGTGGATGTGTGTTACTTTTTACCTAATGTGACTCTTTGGACATTCAGGTTAACCATTCTATGTTGTGCTAATGGTTCACATGCTGTTGCTACAATCAGAGCCTGACAGTGAGCTGGAACATATTCTCAAGAAGAACATCATGTTCATAACCTGAGCTGTCTACAAATAAAAGCACAGCTTTCCCTAAGAGATAGTTATGACAGCCATACTGAGAGATGGCCTATAATAACTGGCAGGCTATATTTATGGTTGCACATGAATCTCTTCATGTGAACACCTCAGACACCTGAAGATGCACAATTTTGTTTATCATATATGAAAGCTGCTCATGTCCATCAGTTGATTCCTTTAGACAAGTTAAATGAGATGGATTCAACTTTTCTCATTTTCATCGTGACAAAATTCCAGGACATTACTACAGCAATGAGGCTTTTCTCCTCATATCCATCAACTAAAAGGCACAGCCTGTAGCTATATTTGTCTACTAGACTCAGATGCTATTTTGGTTCTTCTCTGACATTTAAATAGAAAAGCAATCATTGCCAGCCACATCCCCAGGTTCACTAGCTCCCTCTCTCTGTGTCCTGCTCTGCTTCAACTACTTTTCCTAGAGCAGGGGTCAGCAAACTTGGCTCTCCAGGTGTTCTTGGACTTCAATTCCCAGAAGCCCAAGTCAGTACACCTGCTGATCAGGGCTTCTGGAAATTGAACTCCAAGAACATCTGGAAAGCCAGGTTTGCTAACCTCTGTTCTAATCTAGAGCAATGCCATAATAATCTCAGAGAATGCAGGTACAGTAATACCTCGGTTAACGTTTACCTTGGATAACGCTAAAATCGCATAACGTTAAGTAATCTGGGGAGGAGAATTGGATCAAATAACGTTAAGGTCCTATGGGATGGATCGGATAACAACCGCTAAAGCCTGTGCGTTTACAATGTATCTCTACAGAGCTTTAATGTTATCCGATACATCCCATAGAATTTTAACATGCATCAGATAACACTAAAAATCGGATAACACCAAGACTTGTGGAACCAAGTTTTAGCATTATCCAAGGTATTACTGTACTGTAATTTCAAATTTTGCATACACATTCATATAAGCCACTTTAGTTCACTGTACTCAGGGAATAACAGCTCAATGTGTGAGCTTGTTGGATGGTGTAAAGAGGGTAATGTAAATAAATGCCTGAGATCTATGTGTAATGTTAGCCCCATTAATGGTCCATTCACACATACAAATCTCTCTTGATGTTGCAGACATTGCATGATAGATAAGCATTTGTAAACTAGCTCTCAAGTGTTTCATTTTGTCTACTCCATTAGGAATGAGTAAATGTTCATCTCATTGTTCAAGAGCTTCCCAAGTTCCAGCATTAGTGGTCTCTCTAGAATGGTATTCCTGGGAAACTGGAAAAAACACTCATATGCTTTACTATAGTACTAGTAGCTTTACAGAGCATGAGTGTGTCTTGATAAGCTAAAAGTACTACGCAGAAGGAGAAGGTGATACCTTTTTTGGGATCACTAAACAAAAAAATCATTGTGAACTTTCATGATTCAAAATCACTTCAGGCATGCATCGGTTTCCTGTGGGTAAGGCAGGGAAATTATCAATGAAAGTCCAAATGTTCATGGCAGGATGGTCTGTTTGCCACGCTCTGTTCTTAAAAATGAATGTGAAGCAACCATCCGTTTGCAGCTTCACATTCATTTTTAAGAACAGAGCCATCATCGCCTTTCCATGTAGTACTAGAAGGATTTTGAAAGCACAGTGAGATCAGATTTAATTCTATATATACATAAGAATCCCTCACTTCTCACTGTTCCAGAAGAGTAATTGCATTCTGTTATGACTGTAATTATATTAACAGATTATCTCTCAGGTTCTTCTCAACAGGTGTTGACAGCAGCTTGGCTTGCTACTAAGGCATAACTTTCAGCAGCATTGCAGAAACGGGCACATGAAGATACTATACAGAAACATATCTCCTTGGTTTTAAGCATATTTGCTCTGCCTTTCCAAAGTGTAACGTGATAGAAGAATGCAAGTGAGGTTAAGCTGAAAACACATGTTTGCTGGTCTGAATAAAATGCAATGGAGATTCAAACTGCTGTCCTGCCAGCCTTCTGGTCTTAACCAGTGGTGGGCTCAAAAAAAATTACAACCACACTGTGGGTGTGGTATGGTGGGCGTGGCCAGGGGGAAAGCCCTGTGTTGCACCCAAATTAGGACTACTTTATTTCAAAACTTGGATGGGTGGGGCCAGCCAGAATTTCTGCTACTGGTTCTGGCAAACTGGTGCGAACCTGCTGGTACCCACCATGGTCTTAACCACTAGGCCACCAAAGCCCTATCCAGAGTTGTAAGGACAACATAATAGGGAGTGAGTCTTGAACTCCTTAAGAAGAATGGTGGGATGCAGAGGCGTAGCTACCGCCGTATCTGCCGTATCAATTATACGGGGCCCCCAGGCCACGGGGGCCCCCAACATGCGTAAGCAAAACAAATCTTTATCCTTCCTAAGGGCCCCCAAACAAATTTTTATATGGGGCCCTGCCAAGGCATGCTACTCTTCTGGTGGGATGTCAAAGCAATTTATTCACAAATTTTAATAAAATCATAAGGGTCTCCCGTATTAAGACCACGTCTGACCATCCAGAGGCTTCACTTTCCTTGATAAACACAGAGACCAAAACATTTTGTTGCTAAAGTGATGGATAGATTTACAGTGGTACCTCAAGTTACAAATGGTTTGAATGGAAATCAATTGAAAATAATGGCTCGTGTTACGAATGTTTCGGGAACAGATTAAGTGGTTTTCAATGCATTCCTATGGGAAATTTGAGTTACGATTTTTTTCATAACATGAAAAATGCCTTGGAACACATCAAATTTGTAACTTGAGGTACCACTGTATTGCTTATTTACACATTATAAGCCTCTTAGAGCATTTTGAACCACACAAAGGAAGAAAAGACAATTCCTTCCTTCTGCCTGCCACATGCCAGTTTTTGTTTTATTTGAAAGACAATGAAGGAATGATAGATATGGAGGGGAAAGAAAAACAAAGACACTCTGCCACAATTCAGTTATGGTCCTGGAGGATAATTGGATAGGATGATTCACATGAGGTTCAATGATAAGCTGAATATAGTTATCTCTCCCTTGTAAGACTATTGTAAATGTGAAAGATCTTTTAAGCATCAACTCCTGTCTTCATCTATTGCAGCCTAATCATGCTGCCTGAAATAGTCTATTTACCCTGCTACAGAGTTTTGCTGTAAATTCTTTACTTCCAGAAATAACAATATTAGCTATTTACTTATATGATGCCTAGAATAATGTGTTAATCAACTCCTTGAGCTTCATGTAGGAAAACGTAGAGGCAGAGACAATGTAGGAAATTAGCAGCAATGTCCCTAAATTTCAACATAATGGTGAGCTAACATATCTAAAGGTTTCATTAAATGGGATAATGGTTCCATATGTACAAGCAATGTATCCTTAAGAAGGAAAAAAATCTTAAAGATCACCTCAACATGCTTTTGCATAGTACCCTGCTTTTGTTTTGTATTTGGCCAACTGTGATATAGAGTGGCTCTACTTGCATGACTGAGATCTCAGATACAAAAGTTTTAAAGATTTTAATGGTTTAAGCGGAAGAATTGTATATTTGCCTTCAGGAGGGATCTCACCCTCAATTACATCTATTGATTAGAAGGTGTTTGAATTGAACTAGAAATTGTTGGTTAGAAACTTAATCTGATCTGCAATCCATACACTATTTTATCAAGTTCATCATCCAGACTGCTTGCTATTGGCAGTTCCAGACTTCAGAATAAAGCAGTGTAAAAAGCAAATTTTTCATATTCAGAAAACGTCAAGCCATGATGAATCAAACCCAAATTCTCCTCAGTTTCCACTTGGCTGGCAATAGCTTTTCTTGGCACCACTCTTTTTTATTGGGAAGAAGAGGACACAAAGCAGCAGGAAGGCCATGTCTTCAAGATCTGGATGCCTATACAGAGTTTTAAGTCCATATATCATGGGGAATTGAGTATGTCATGCCTTCTGGCTCAATTTATTGAGGGAAACTGCTAACCACATTCTCCACTAACATCAAGACAAGTCTGTTGTCAGCCACCACCCTCACATTTCTTTCTATAGTTTGCTATATTCTTCATAGTCAGAATCATGGCAATGTAACCTCCCCAAGCCAAAGAGCAGCTATCTGCTTCTGCAGATGGTTCCATGGTCATGTGGCAGGCATGACTAGACACCAGAGTGCACGGATCACTGTTTACCTTCCCACCAAAGTGGTCCCTATTTATCTACTTGCAATTTCCTTCTTTCAAACTGCTAGGTTGGCAGGAGCTGGAACAGAGATGGGAGCTCATTCCATCCTGCAGTACTTGGGAATCAAACTGCTGACCTCCCACCTTCCAGTCAGGATCTTAACCACTTCAGTCACAAGTAAAATAACATTCTGAAAGCCAAGCAAAACATGCCCTGTATTTAATCGATGTTTCCTGTTTTATTTTCAAGCAATGAATGTACTCATGCATGATATGTATGTAAGTAGGCAGACTAACACATATTTCTGAATGAAGAATGGGCAAAGGTACATGGAAGCCTACTCTTCAGTGTAATTTTCTGGGTACAAGCAGTTTACAATTCCAGGTAGGAAGAAGAGACCGTTTCCTTTCTTTGAATTGGGATTTGGGGGTGGGGGAAGGAAGGAGAGGACAAGAAATTCTCCACAGGTTCTATTGGTATCTTCTGCAAAAACTCACAAGAAAGAACTATTATTTGTTAAAACCAACTAAAATAAGGCAGCATAATATAGTTTCTTTCCTTTCTGATGGGCTTTTCTAGAAGATGACAGCAGTAGCAATGAGATTTCCACTGTTATGTCTGCACCAACTCAATCTGCAGGACACAAACTTTCAGATTCCTTCATAGGCATATGCAGATGTGACTGGATGTACATCTGCATTTGGACATTTACATTTATAGCGCACACAGACATTGCTGTGACAAATTCAAGTGCAATCTCTGTCCCATTCTGCATAGCATGGAGAGCTTATGAGTTTAATTAGACAATTAAATGCCCCACATTGTGATTGTGGTACAAGCTACTTTCTAAACAAAACAAAAATGTTGTGACACTTTAAAGACTAACTGTTATATTCCAATGTGAGCTTTCGTGGATCAAGTTCTCTTCATCAGAAAGGGACTTCATCCACAAAAGTTCACATTGAGATTTAACAATCAGTCTTTAAAGTGCTACAGTGTTTTTGTTTTGTTTATTATTTGGTATGCCTGAAACACAGACCAACATGACTACTATTCAAAAAAATTAAGCTACTATCTGGCGATCAAATCACATACAGAAGATGCCAACACATCCTGATCCATATCTGAGGCCAAGCTGGACCAAAAAGGTTCCAACAGAGCTAAAAAAAATTGGGGGGGGAGGGGAGGCACAGATGGAAGGGTTGCTCTAAGGGAGATCACTCTCACCAAAGTGACACTATTCTTTCTTGCTGCTTGCATTGTAACCTAGGCTGGGGAATTTTACCATCTAAAA
This sequence comes from Furcifer pardalis, assembly GCA_030440675.1. Taxonomy (NCBI): domain Eukaryota; kingdom Metazoa; phylum Chordata; class Lepidosauria; order Squamata; family Chamaeleonidae; genus Furcifer; species Furcifer pardalis. The sequence goes on from CP126892.1 coordinate 87,484,179, forward strand.
CAGTGGTTTTCAAACCCAAGCCATACCAAAATGTATGGACCTTTATCTAGTAACATTTACTCCAAAAAGGCAAAAGAACAATCTTTTCTGATTAGTGTCTTCCAGGTGTTTAGCATGACAAGAACCATGAGCCCTGTGCAAAATTGCTTATGCGGATGGAGAGAGTTTTAGTCCAACTCAATTGGAAGGCAAAAAGATGCAAAGACATTGTGCATTGTCAGTAGCTCACCTTCCTGATTGCTTTTTGCTTGTGTGTGTGTGTGTGAGAGAGAGAGAGAGAATTAAAAAACTATGGCCTTCATCACTAATTAACTATTGCTAACGTCACTGCCAGTATTTAAACAAAAATATATAAATCCAAGGATTTATATTCAAGAAGCATTTGTTTTGCTCATCAACTGAATAAACTGTTCTTACAAATGGTTGCCAAAACTAAGGACACACACAATCAGCAATTAGTTACAGTTTTTTAGTAAGCAAAAGGGGGATGTTTTATGTCAACCATAGACAAGAGGAACTATGCTCCACATTTCATGCCAACAGAGTTTCATCCAGAGGGCTTCCCACCAGGCTGTCCCCGAAAGTGCTCTGGTTGCCTCCAAACAGCCAACTAGCCTTAACTGCATTAGGCTGCAATATGACAGAAACCAAATAGGTGACATGGGAAAGCTCTCAACAGGGTTGTTCACACATTATGGTTCTGCTATAGTTTCTGGCCCAATTGTGCAAAATCTTGGAAGAAACAAGGAAATAGAGTCATGGAAAGACTCAGTTCAAAATCCTGTTACTTACGTTAGTCAATCATACAACAGGTAGGCCTGTTAAATAAATGGGAATTTTAGTGAGGTTCCATGGATTTAAATGGGTCTACTTTAACTGTGACTTAGGACCACAGCATTTACAACAGCCACAGGTGCATTTATGGCAACATTTTGCACATCCATGGGCGAGTTTTGCTTCTGCTTCCAGGAGCAGCAAGGGTCCCATGATTTGGCGGCATGGGCCGAATATGGCCTATGGACTGTAGTTTGGGCACCCCTGCCATAGATGAAGGACACAAGTGCTGCTGGCAGGGAAGTCTGAAAAAGTTTGCCAATTATGTGCCCTGGAAGCAGCAGTAGCAACATTTAGCAAGGTGCAATGATTCATTCATTCACATTCAGCAGCTACACCAACTCCAGTCCCAGCCATCACCTCCTGCTCCAGTTCAAGCTTCAATTCCAACACCAGTGACTATTTTTGCACTGATACCACCAACTTTGATTATGGCTCCATTCCCTCAAGCCATTGACTGTGCTGCAGTTTGAACTATTTTTCCCCTCATATATACCAATTTTAATGCCGCATCACTTAAGCACTTATGCACATTGCTGCTTCAAAAATATATATAGATCTCACCCCGTATCTACAGAGGATACATTCTGAGACCTCCCATGGATACCTGATAACAGCAAACCTTATATTTAACACTCATACCTAAGTTATAGAAGTGGAGAAGGAGTTACAAATGCCTCTGTTGTTCTACACAGGAGTTATCAAAATGTCTGCCTTCATTCCTTCAAAACAAAACACTGCAGACAGTGTCCTCTAATGGCCATCTCTGGTAATGCATGTGGACAGTGGTGGGATGTCAAAAATTTTACTACCCCACTGTGACATCATCACAGTGTGGGTGGAGCTAACATCATGACATCATGACATTGTGGGTGGGGCCAAAGAAAAAAATTAAGAATAAAATAAAAATAAGCGCGTGCACACACACACACATACACACACACACAACTCAACCCACCCACCCACATCACAAACCCGTAAATAAATTAAATAATTAAAATACACTCACCCACCCACCCAAAACACAAATCAACCAGAGATTTTAAACCAGAGCTGAAAGCTTATACTGGCTAATCTCTCTCACACTAGGTCAGATGGAAGGAACTACAGAATAAACTCACCACAAGATGGCTTCATTTTGGCACTTTTCAACTTTTCAACAGTTAAAGAAGGTAAGTACTAAGTCTTTGCCTAACCAGTTCTCTAGGATAATTTGTCTTAATGTAAATGTAAAACAGCTGTACCTCCTTAAGGGTTGTCCAACCGGAACAGCAATTGGAAAAGCACAGGTGTAGTTTATTGATGAGATAACTCCAAGACTTTGCTTAAAAACCCCAAGCCAGGCCGCCAGGGAACCAGTGAAAAGGTAAGCCCCGAAGGTGGTTCCCCCCCCCCAAAAAAAAAGGTGCTACCGGTTCTCCAGGACACTGGGAAAAGTTACTACCAGTTCTGGGGAACTGGTGAGAACCTGTTACATTCCATCACTGCATGTGGATGGTAGTGAAAATAGGAACAGAATTAATGTCAATGCCCATTCATCATCATCTGGACAAAATAGTGATGCTAAAATGTCTGGATGTGGATTAAGAATGTAAAACAGCATGGAACAAGATACACAGGCACAAACAATTTTACTTCTTTTATATACAAAGCTTAGCAGCTTTTTCTACCATCCTGACTGATGCTTTAGTACCACTTCAGTACAATAGATATTGGTCTGATAAAATGTTACCATATTGTTCAGCACCCACAGAGAATATCAGTGGCAAATACTGTCTCTACCAAGCCTATCCCTGACATGCATGGGAACCCTCTGAATCAACAATCTGTTTATCCCTGCAGGAGACTGTGTGTCTGGCATGCAAGATGCTCCAGGTTCAATCTCTTGCATCTCTAGGTCAGTAGTGGCAAACCTATGGCAAACATGCCAGAGGGGGCACTCAAAGCCCTTCCTGTGGGCACATGTGCTGTCACCCCAGCACAAAGTTTGCCCCATTCCTCTGTCCAGCAGCCCAATAGGAGTGCTTCTTCCCTCCCCTATTGCCATATTGGCACTTTGCAATACAAAAGTGGGTTTGGGGTTGCAGTTTGGGCACTTGGTCTCTAAAAAGTTCACCTTCACTGCTCTAGGCTGTAGAAGTCTCCTACTTGAAATCTTAGGTAAATTTGTGAGTGCAAGTGGATGATGAGGTAGGTCAGAAATGGGCAAAATACAGGTGTTCTTGGACTCCATCAGCCCGGAGGCAGTGGCAGTCCTATGATCACTGTAAGGCTGCACTTTGTGTCTGCAGATGTTTCCATGGACATGTGGCAGCATGACTAAACACGGGGGTGCACGGAACACTGTTTACCTTCCTACTGAAGTGGTACCTATTTATCTACTTGCAATTTCTTGCTTTCAAACTGCTAGGTTTGCAGGAGCTGGGACAGAGACAGGAGCTCATTCCATCGTGCAGCACTCAGGTCTCGAACCTTCCATTCATCACGTTCAGTGTCTTAAACACCTCAGTTCCTTTTATTATCATCCTAGAGATAATCAATGCCAGCATCTCCCTAGCCAGGAAAACAATGAGTCCAAAATTATACTGAAGGTAAAAAAGAGAACCTGATCTACCAAAAAGGAAGCCCTTTTCATTTCCATGCATTTCCATGGGGAAAATGATAAAATGCAAGCAATCAACTGGATATGAAGTCCTTGACCACAGGTGTATTCGTTCTGAAAATAGCTCTTCAAAATAATTCTAAATAACCATTCTCTGGTATATTATTGTGGCTAGGAAAGAAAAATCTATGGAGGAAAATCAAGATACAACATCTTTCCTCATTTACAAATAATAACTGCCACACAAGTTTGCCTCAAGTGCAATTCAAAAAGAAATGGGAAGTCCCTTTTTAGAAGAAACGTGAGAGGAATGTGGAATGAAGCAAGAAGTCTTTATTGTAAGACTAGCACAATTTCTCCAGGAAGAATCACACATTCCTGACAATAATGTGTTGTCAATTTGGTGCTGACTTATGGATACTCCCTTAAGATATTCAAGGGACAAAGTACTCAGAAATCATTTACTAATCCCTATTTCTTGTGGCACCATGGAAACTTTTAGCTGGCCCAAGGTTACACTGGCAGCAAGGCAAGTAACCTCATCAATCACACCCTTTCCACTCTAGTGATCTCATCTGGCCTCTCTCCCAAGAAGCACAGTGAGGACTTGAACACCAGATCTTGGGCTTTGCCACCATCCACTCTAGCCTGGGCCCATTAATTATTAAGTGGAAATGTTTTAATTTACAGTAAAGGAAGAAAAGAGGCATGGGTCATCTCTTTATAGTGGCTTGTGACCACATATCTCACACCTTTCTTTTCATACAGCTATTCAGTCAAACTCTGGCTTCCCGTAACATGAGCCCATTTTTATATGTCCTATACCAGGGATTCTCAACCTGTGGCCCATGGGCTGGGTAGGGAGGAAGTTCCAGGAAGTTCCACATGGAAGAGAAAAATGGCCATCTGGCCCCTGGCTTTAAAAGGTTGAGAAATCCTGTCCTATCTGGGATGGTCAAGAACAGATCATGTTCCACCTGTCATTTTCAGGTACAGTTGTACTTCTCTTAAAGAGCATAATGCGTTCCAGGCAGAGGGGTAAAGGATGGCAGCAACAATGGCGAGAGTGAGGTCATGGGCTGGATGGAATGGTGCCATGGGTCGAATTCAGCCCACGAGCTGTACTTTGAGAACCCTTGCCCTAAATGTCTGATGTGTTTACTAGTATGCAAAAAGCCTGCAGGGCAGACTAGAAGAGAACCATGGGAATTTAAAGAGGTAAATTTTCCATAACTATTATGCGAACCTTGTGTATTCCACCTAGATTACTTCTGTGTTCCATCATTGTCCAGTCTACCACAGGATGGGAACTATGGTCTTAGACAATATAACACCATTTATTAAACTCCACCATATTTTATGGTAACACTGTAAAAGAGTCCTTTATTTAGAATCTCTGTGAATATGCAGAAAGCATTTATATCCCTAAATGCCAGTAAGGTGTAAAGGCTGGTCTGGGATTAAAACAAACCAAGGACTAACCTTTCTTCATAGTGCACTTCCATGCATACTGAATAGTGTTTGAGACTTTAAAGAGAATTATGGTGGATCCGTTAATTAAAAAGAAAGATGATCTTCAGAAATATCCAAACTAGGACACAAAGTATCTCTAAAGCAGGAGTTCCCAACCTAAGACCCATGGGCCAAATCTGGCCTGTGACACCATTCCATGAGCCCCCACCCCTCCAAGGGCATTCGAGAAATAAAAATTTTCACCCCCTCTGAAGCTGTTGGGACAAAATGGCCACCCACCCACATAATGTAGGCAAGGCAAAATGGCCACCTGGCCCTTTAAGCTGACAGAGAGTGTGACCCGGCCCTTTGTTTGAAAAGGTTGGGAACCCCAGCTCTAAAGTTTGAGGAAATGCAAATAAAATGATAATCTTTTGGCCAGCTTCACATACACATATTTGTAAATTAAAACTACCACTGGAGAAAAGTTTTCATTTCAAAAAATGCAATATGTACTAAGATTGCTATAACACAAGGTGGCAAAAATATAAATGCATAGCTACTTCTCACCTTCTAATTTGCTAGGGCAGCTTACATCCTGTATGAAATCAGTGGGATATTATCCATAATGAACACACAGAAGGCTGTGGTTTAAATCTTATAAATGGACAAGCATCATGAGAAGTTTGTAGTTGAAGTATGAACATTCACCATTGTTTATATTCTTCATTTTATTTGAATGGGTATTCAAATAAATGGGTATTTTATTTGAATGGGTTAAAGGTATTCTTCCAGTCTCCATTGAAATGAATAAAATCTGTGCCGCAGCTGTACTTGTGGATGCCACCTCAAGTTGACTTTCATTCATCCAAAAATTGCAATAATCTCTTTATGTATGAGAACGTACACAGAATTCCTGTTAGAGCACTTCGAGGTCAACCCCAATGGACAGCCCCATATCCGGAAATATTAAACCAGGAGAGCTTCTAGGAGCTGTGCACAAACAATGCAGCTGGCTGGAAATGCCACCTAATCCCAGTTTAATTAAAACAGTGTTGTCAATTCTTGTGTTGCCTTCAGGGGAGCGAAGAGTACAGGACAAGCAAAGTGCAAGGAATAATAGCAAGCAGCATGGCTAATCTCAAAGACTTTGGAGCCTTCAAGCTGCATAAATCAGAGCGACTTTTTGAATAGCCTCATAAAACACAATATCATTGCCATTCTGCTCACGGCTTTTTGAGCTCTTCCTACAGCATACAGATCATTAGGAAACTTCTAAGCAATCAAGTAATGTGAGCCTGATGAAATTATTCAATCAATTCAACGTCTCAAGGAAGGAACGTAATGCAGGATTGCATCGTTTTGATACATCTTTCCCTTCCCCGAAGATCCACCTTGGCAACCTCTCTTCTTTAATATGCAACATAAGAAAAATTACAGCAGACTGACTAATTTCAGCCTTTTCCTAAGCATGCTTTACAAGGACTAAGCTGCCACACTATCCAAGTCAGCAGAAACCCCTGAGCTACCATATCAACTCTCAGCGTTCAGAGGAAAAAAGTTAACATGGATGTTCACAGAATAATCAGGGTAAGAAACGTGAACTTGATAAGAGAAAAATAATATCCATATTCAATCTAATATAGAAGTGCTTAATAATTGCAGGTCTTGGCATCTGTTCCTAACAGATTTTGACTTTCATAATAATTGGGTAAATAAAGATACTCTATCTGCACTTGGATAAATTGACTATTGTTACAAGGATCAGAAAGTAAAAGAGAGAGGGAGATACTATTTCACATTCCACTGGTAAGTTTCAAGCTTTCCCTCCTCATTTTTCTGTCTATGATGCACCAAAATGTTAATTTCTGCACGCTTTAGATGTGCAGTCCCATTGAGATATATTTCTCGCTGGATTAAAAACAGCTGTAATATCTGCCGTTCTTTCTTTTTCTCTCCTCCTCTCAAGAATGTTTTGACTTTTCTTTCTGGTTTTTTTCTTTGAAAAACTTTCATTTGGAAATAATGTAATTGCCATTTCACTCTCACCTTCCTTTTGCATTGAATCAAACAGATAAAAACTTATGGTGGAGGGGTATTTTTTTTAAAAAAAAACCAAATATTGCCTTTTCTCTTTCTTTGCTTGTGTGTATGTTATAAAAAGGAGGGTTTTATGCGCACACATATATAAATGACTGAACCTCGGTTAGAGAATGGAAGGGGGAGCAGTTTGTTTCCACTTTGAAAAATCTCTTAACTGAGCTGCTGACCCAATTTCAAAATAAATTACTACTTTTTTTCAGGCTACATCTTTTGCATATCCACTTCCTCCCTGCCAAAAAAAGAGGGTGGGGGAAACTCCAGATAACAATTATCAATTTGCCAGATTTATGTAACATAAAGCCATCTATAAAAAGAGATAATCCCCTTGTCAAATGTACTAATCATCTTTCCAAGTGAAATTAATTGCCTGAGAAGCCAGCTTGGATTTCTTCTCCCTCCCCACCCCTTGTCAAATTTCCCCTTTTGTATAAGCAAACGTACCTATGCTGTTCCATCCATCCACAAATTATTTGGGGGGGGGGGGGATCCTTTAAAATAAAATTACATCGCACTGTATTTGCCAGTTCTAAATAATTAAAGCAGGCATCGAGTTAAGCAGCAAGAGCTATTAACATAAACAGAGGCAAAGTAGGAATTGTATGATCCTGGTACCAGAGTGCAACAGGGCAGGCAACTGTTTGCTTAATAAAAAGGGGAAAGCAAGAATCGCTCTGGGTTCAAGAGGGCTTCTCTCTGTCTTTCTACCCCAAAACTTCACATTGGTGAAAAAAAAATATTGTTCAAAAAACAAGCACTCGATTCATCATCCTAAACCTTTTCATCCCAAACTTTTCAAGGTGGCAACAACATATACCTTGTCCAAGTTTTTAGCTTCCACTAACTATTTTTTTAAAAGATGCTGCTCATAAACTATAAATATATCAGAGATGAAACAAAACAAAAAGACCGCTCTTTCTTTATCCCTGTCAGAGGCACCACAAGCATATAAAACATACAAAGCTAACATTAACATACCTAAAACAAACAGGAATTAGATTACATCCGCCCAATATTGGGCCACATGGACAAAAAGACCTTAAAGACTAACTGCTGTATTTTAATGTTCGCTTTCATGGGCCAAGACCGCTTCCTCAGACATAAGAGTGAGACTTCATGGCATCAATTTATATACATCAGGTACAGTAGTGAGTCTTTAAGGTGCTGCAACGTATTTTTGTCTATTTGGTTTGTTTACTCTGATATGTTCGCACAGACTTACACACCTACCACTTCATAAATTATAACCTATGGTTTGGAGGGAAGGGGATGATGAGCTTCTATAAGACTCAGTGACCCCAAGCAAGAATTTGAGGTTGTGGATTAAGGAATGCTGTACAACCTGAGGTCCCTAAAAACCTTAGAAACTCAGAGTTAAAGACCTCAGATGCTCAAGATCTCTCACAGCTGATGCTCCAGCTTTTCTGATTTTGTCACCAGAACAATCACTGGGCAGACATGTTTCAAAACACCACCTCTCCAGTCTCTCCCGAAGCCAGCCATGAGGGTGTCTATGGAGTGGGGGTTGAAGAGGGAGTTGCACACCCCTCCCTGAAAGGATACCACACAAGGCACCTGAGCATAAGATATGAAAAAGCAAGAAAGAGAAAAAATGAAGGGGGGGTGAGGGGGGCAGGGCTGAGGGGCTTCAAACTTGGCCCATTCCTGAAATCAGTGGGGCACTATTTCCTACTTAGAAATCTACACTCACCCCAATTCTTCTCCAAACATTCATCAAGGTGGTGGGGGTGGATGGTTGATCTCCTCTCCCCTCCCGTAAGCCAAACCGCCTCTTCCCACCCACGTTTCCCCTTCTCTTTTTTCCTGTCTGCGTGTGCTGCTTCTAAAACAGTTCACACACGCGCGTGCACACACACAAGCTCACATGCCTCCTTTGCCTAAAGCGAGCGACTCCAGCCGATTTATTCTGATTTTAATTAATTTGGTTGGTTTTTAAAGAGGAAGAGGAGGCACTGGGAACCAAACGCATCTTTTTTTTCCAAAAGAGGAATCAAAGCCCCTTCCCCCAAAATTTGGGGCGGTGTGGGATTAAATAAAGGGGGAATCCGGCCCTAGTAAAGATGCAAAGCCAATCTCTAGGTCTTTTCCGCCCCACGGCCGTCCCCCCACCCTTCCTCTCCGGTGATTGTCAAACGGGGGACTCGGGGCTGTGGTTGCCGCAGATCGCCCTGTACATCACAATCAACAGACGCTGCCACCAGCCCGGTCTTCCGCTGCGGCCGCCTCCCTCTCCGCGGGTTCGAGTCCCCAGAGTGACCGGCCACGCAGCTGATTTGTGGGGCCAAAAAGCATCGAGGGAGGGGGAAGAGAAAAGGCGGCGGAAGGAGGGGAAGTTTAAAAAGCCCCCTGGACCCTTGCACAGCTGGCCGGAGCCCTCCTAGCGTAGAGATGGGGGGAGGCAGTGAAGGTTTTCCTATTCTTCCCACCCCTGGGAATGACACCTGTCCCCTCAGATCCAGCTGCCGAGGGAGGGGCGAGCACATGGGGAGTCTCGAATCTCCCGATCCTCCCCCCCCCCCAAAAAAAAAAATCCTACAGTTGAGAAAAGGAGGCTTGGGGAAGGGAGGGAGACAGAGAGACTAGACACAGTGTTCCTGCAATCGCAGCAGCATCGCTCGCCCTCCTGCCCGCGATCCTCCTTTTCTTTTTTAACCCCCCCCCCCCCTGCAGCTCCCAAGCAGGCTTTGCACGGATCTGATGGCGAAACGAAAGCGCTCACGTTGCCAAACCACCTGTTCCTTCGAGGGGAGGGTGGGGGGCAACATGGGGGCATCCGTGCGCGCCCCCGCCTGTGCGCGCCTGCTGTGTAGGCTTCCAATCACTACAATATCCGGAAAAAGGAGGGGAGAGAAATCCCCCCCCCCTTTTTTTTTCCTCTATCCCTGCTACGATACTAGAGCGATATCGGGGGCAGCCGTAGGCGAGGAAAGAATGAATTGAAGACAAACCAGCCGAAGGGGAAGCAAAACTCTTTTTTTCCTGTTTGCCAGCGTGTGCTTTGCATGGTTGGGGAGAAAACCAGGGAGAGGGAGAAAACCCCGGTAGACAACAGACTCTCCTCCCTCCCACTCCCCCCCCCCCCATTTCCAGACATACTTCAGCTAAAGCCAGGCAACCAACGTCAAAAAAAGCTGATGCTGAGGATCGTTATTAATTAGGAAAGACACGTTCTCCCCATCCCTACGTCTGTAGCAACAGCCGGCGATGGAAGTCTCGCAGGGGCTGTTTGAGATAACCAAGGGGAAAAGCAAACGGGGAGGAAATAAGACAGCAAAGTCGATGGTTTCTGCATTAAGCCGGTGGCTGCAGTGTTAGTTCCACGCGGGGCTTACCGATATGAATGATCGAATCCGCTCGTGCTGCCTCCCAGGTTCGAGTCCAACACACGGACGCAAGCAAAGCGAAGGCAAAAACTTCCATCTCCTGCGCTTCCAACCAGCGGGGGAAGAGGAGGGATTGGGGGGTGGGGGTGGGAAGAGGGCGAAGACGTTGGCTATCACCGAGCCTGGAAAAGAGCCTGAAAGAGAGAGGAGCGAGTTTGAGGAACCCTTAAATCCCCTTGGGTTCGTCCAGAAACCGAGGATGTTGGGGAAGCAATCCCGAAAGGGTTACCAAGCGGCGGTCCAAAGGAGACGATCCAGTCCGGGATCGAACCTCTCGCGAAAGAGCCCCGAGTCACTTCGGGGAAAGGCCGGGCACCACCAGAGTTGCGGGGAGTCGTTGCAGCAAATCCATCTAGAAAGCGACCCCCTCCGGTCTCCGGAGATGTCAATGGGGCATCGGCTTGGAGCGCTCCTGGGCTCATCCAACCATCCTCGACGCTTTCTGGGGGTGTCTTCTTAATTCATCGTTGAGCATAAAGACATCAACAGCCGAGCTACCGAGGGCTCTTCGCCTTGGGTGGCGATCGGTCGTCGTCCCCCACCCCCACCCCCTTGTCACGACTCCACAACTTGCAACCCGCAAAACCACACCACTTCTTCTTCTTCCAGGTTCGCACATAGACACTCACCAAGCCCAGCCACCCTGGTCCCCCGGAGATTGGGGGGGGGGGAGAGGGAAGGAGGAAGTAGTGGCAAAGAAATATTTATTTATTTATTTAGTTAATTCCAGTAAAATAATTCGCTTTCCGTTCAGATCTCCCGGCCAGGGACTCAAAGCCCAGCAAAAATGTGCGGATCAGGGCGTCAGGGGGTGTAGGAAGAGAGATGAACACACTCCTTCTCCGACCCCTCCAAAGAGAAAAGAGGGGGGGGGGAGGAATCGAGAGGGAAAAAGATTTTTAAAAAACACACACACACCGAAGTGAACTTCAAAGCGAGGCAGGACTGGCGGCTTCAGATGACAAGCTGGATAGTCTCTTCCCTTTCAAAATAAATAAATAACAATAAAAAGAGAGAGAGAGTAAAAGTGGGGGAGGAGGATAGGGTGTAAAAATAAAACAGAGAGGCACAAAAACAACAGATCACTTTTCTTTCGCTCCAGGTTGGAAACTTGAAGAGGGGGGGGCGAATAAAAGACCCCCCCCCAGGCGAAAAGCTGCAGACCCTACTCGCCGTTGTGGTACCCCCTTCCTCCCGAGGGAGTAGATGCAAAGAGACGTGGGATCGAGGCCGGAAGTCGAGCAGCAGCAGCAGCAGCAGCAGCGATGTGAAGGCTTCTGCAGTGCGAGCAGCAGCAGCGGCGAGAGGAGCCCCGAGGAGGCGTATTTCTCTCTCTCTCTGATTCCTCCCTCTCTCCTTCTCCTTCTTCTTGTAAGCTTGGTGGGATGCAGAGAGGAAAACCGGAGGGTTCCCTCCCTCGGTGTCCCTGTCCCCCCCTCCCTTTGGTCCCACCAATCGGTCTCTAGTCTCTGCGATGCTTAGAGATGGACCAGCTCGAGGCGACGGAGGGCCAGGCGAGCGCTGGAGGGAGGATTGGAAGAAAGGGGAGGGGGACGAAGCAGGGGCTGTGGGGAGGAGGACGACGCGTCGTTTCAACCCAACCGCTGGCGAGAAACACTCTGCCCCTTTTCCCGATGTGTGACAGCCACCACAATGAGTGGCGGTGGCTGTCACCCACCGGGAAAGGGGGCAGATTGCTTTTCGTCAGCGGTTGGGTTGACAGGACGATTCCGGGATGGGGGGGAGGGGGGACATCTCCAATATTTTGAAATCCAACTATTCCATGAAAAGGAGGGGTGGGTCTGAAGGTTGAGGTCCTTCTGACCAGTGTGACCAGTCTGGCCAAGTTAGCCTAATAACCCTAGGTGGTCTTGAAATTTTTGAAGTGGTCGCCCAGTTAGTCTGTGCAAGCATATCAGAGAGTAAGCAAAAGTGTGTTGGGTCACTGGCAGCACGGTGTACTCCAGGGTTTTTCAACCTTGGGGCCCCAGGTGTTCTTGGACTTCAATCCCCAATGCCCAGGTCTGCACACCTGCTGATCTGGGGGCCCAAGGTTGAGAAACCCTGGTCTACCCTATTGCCATAGCAGGATAACCTGGCCAGACTGGCCACACTTTATATTGGCCACAGCTGCTAATGGGTTAATTGAAGATCATGGATCTTCTGTTATTACCGGTTTTGTAATGCAATAATTTTCATTTTGCATCCATCTACTAACCATTTACAACTCAACAGAATCAAACCTGACAGTAATAAATCTGAACCCCAATCAGATATCTTCTGTTATTACCAGTTGTAAAATGGTACACTGATTTGTAAATTTATCTGATATACTAACCAACCATTGTCTACCTCTGCACCTGATATGTATAAATTAATGCCATGATGTCTCACTCTTTTGTCTGATGAAGTAGAATTGGTCCACGAAAGCAAGCATTAAAATACAGGAGTGGCTTTCGAGCAAGGGAAACCTTTACCCATCTTTAAGGTGCCACAGCAGGTTTTTGTTATTTGTTTTGTTTTGTTACTCTCTGATACAGATGTTTTTGGACTTCAATTCTCTTAGCAGGGGAAAGTGTAGGCAGTCTGGCCGGGTTATCCTGCTATGGTAATAGGGTAGACCAAGGTTTATCAACCTTGGGGCCCAGGATGTTCTTGGACTTCATTTCCCAGAAGTCATGATCAGCAGGTGTCATTGACTTGGTTTTATGGTAACTGAAGTCCAAGGACACCTGGGAGCCCAAGGTTTACAAACCCTGACGTAGACAATAATGCTAGTGACTCAATGCCAATCTTCAGGCAGCAGTTCCTGAACCTTACAACCCTGACAGCCTTGGGTGGTAAGTTCCACAGTGAACGATGATGGTCCCCAATTTGATTAAATCACAGTTAAATCCATCTTGGTGGATGGTAGCAGCTTCATCAATACTAGCCTGGGGCTGATGAGGACTTTGGGTTCCAAAATGTGACTTGCGGAACTGGATCAGTGGTACAGGTATCATGCTGTGATGCAGAAGGCCACTGCATTGTATTGTTCCCATGACTGATTGCCATGATGATAGCCAATATTCAGAATCAGGTATGGTACTTGAAGAAGAAGAAAGCATGAGGTAGAGAGACATGGGGTGTCTGTCAACATCTTTAACCTTGTAACTTTGAAGTAAAGTGAAGCATTAAAAGGTGATAGGAGGTGGAGGGGAAATATCCGGGACACCTAGCTCTGAAGGGATAACGGGAGAGAACTAAATTAAAGACCCAGTGAGCTATTAATATGAGCTCAATTATCAACATTTTTGATGAGATCTGCTTGCAAATAGGTCTTAATGAGGCTGGGGAATTACTCCTGGGACATTTTCTTCCCCATCCAAAAAATAATAATTGTGGCCTCAAAAAACCCTGCTTGCTGGCTTCTGTATGGTACAGAAACAGTTAACCTGTTATACCTGAGATCTACATGACAGAAAGGCTGGAGACAAGATTTCTCAAAGGTTGTCAGCCTGCTGGACCCAAGAAGACAAGCATGTCTCAGACCTGAGATCTGTTATCCCTGGCATCATGTCTTTCACAATAACCAACCAGATGTCCAAAGGAAGGCTGTGATAAGCAAGACAAGATGGCATCATCCTTTTGTTGTCGGTGCCCAACAACTGGCATTCAAAGGCAGGTTGCTTCTGATCCTACGCTTGAAAAAGCCTTCATGGTTCATGGATGACTAATAGTCATTGACTATAGCCTCCATAAATTTATCTCACACTTTTTTGAAGCCACAGTGAATTTTTTCTCTCCTCCTTGGTGGTCATATATCTTGGTCAACTCTCTGCTCTATGAAGAAGCAATTCCTTTTAATGTGTCCAGAATCTCCACCATGCTTTTGCTTCTAAGAATATAAGAATGGGAGAAGCCCTTCTCTGTCCAGTGATGAGCACTCTTTATAATCTTCAGAAACCTCAGTTGCACATTCTTTTATTAATGTTTCCCCTATACTTGTCATCTTCGGCTGCAACTCAATCTGATTATACATTTGTTTTTTTCCTGCTCCAGGGCTCTGGGAGGCCTGGTCTTGGAGGCCAGATGGTTCTGGGCTGCCTTCGCCCTCTGAGGCAATCGGGAAAAATGCCACTGGAGTGAATTTGTTTAAGGTGTATCCCACCTTGCCAAGAAGTGACAGACACACTATGTTCATGGAGCCACCTCCTGTAGCACATATGAAACGAGACGTGCAGGATTTAACACTGGGACTGCAGCCTTGAGGATATGGACAAGGTGTGCCTTCACATCCAGTCCATCTGGCATGGTCCCTTCTGCCTCCATGACCATTTTGCTGTTTGGCCCAATATGATGGTTTCCAGTGGCATTTCCTCCACTGAGGGGACCATCACCCCACTTAAAGGAGACCTATATCAGGTCTCAATGGTTGTAACCTTACTTCTTATGTAAATTCACTTGATCCAGCACTTTGGCCGTTTTTGTTACCATTTTTGCCCTCTTTTCCATCTCTACAATAAGCTTACTAAGATGTGATGTACCACACAGAGTATTTTAGATATAGCTATGTTATAAATTGTATGAAATCTTCATGCTTAAGTTGTGGAAGGGATGTCTGTTTTAGCTATCCTAATTGTGAAAATGGAAGGATGCCTAAATGGGAAAGTGATATAAGAAATGGAAAAATTATTTAAAGAAGCAATTTATTATAAATAAACACTTTTTAAAAATGTCTTATTGAATAGCACACAAATCATTTCTATGTAATCTTTAATGCCAATAGAAATTTGCATTGATTGGATTTGACAGCCTTATAGGCTGATTACAATGTCGTTGTTCTATGATTCTATGAACTGAATTTGGTGGTTGATTGCAAGAAGATCCATTCACATGCACTGAAGATCTGGCATGGCATCTAAATTTATAGTTGGCTGCAGTTATGAATTCCCCAAAGCTGCTAGAGAATTCTTGGAGCTGTAGTCCAAACACATACAGTTGATGTATACTGTACTCTCAGCATTATTGAGGGTGTGTTCATTTTTTCTTTAAAAGGATTTGTCCTTCTTGTATATTCCAGAATCCATGGAGGAATAAAATAATGGCACAAGGTTTTGAAGAACCAGAGAAGCTGTACTGGGCTAAAGTCAATGGGTGGTAGTTTGAAAAACCAACCTGCTACTCACTCATGTCATAGAAGAGATATGAATCACCGCATAGACAGCATAGTGGTTCAGAAATGTATCTGTATGTCTGTTTATTTTGGAAGAACAGAGAATTGTGGGGAATTTGTTGCATGGCAGATATAATCTATTTTGACTGTACTGGGCAAGAGTAATCAGTAGCTTCATTTGCTATTGTGGTCTTCATTATCCAAAAACATTTTTGTTGGAATCTCAGAAAGGAGAGGACACGTGATTCTTGGAATCCACTGAGTTACAACTAGCATAGGCCCATTGAATCAGTGGAGATTTGGTGAGTCAATACCTATATATGTTCCATTTATTCAGTGGGCTTACTCGAGTTGTGACTTACAACTTGATTTCTTGCATATCAGAGAGTAAACAAAACAAAAAGACAAAAACTACTGTATTTTAATGTTAGCTTTCATGGATCAGTCCACTTCATCAGGCAGAAGAGTGGAGCTTTCAGTTCATCAGTAATATATGGTTAACAATCTTCTTGGATTTACCCTACATATGCTAATTTGGATTTTACTCATGTTTGAACTAAGATCAGAGCAGAAAAAAATAGGTAAGGATTAAGGCTGGCAAAAGATGTTCTGGTGTCTGAGTGAAAGATAAAGTTGAGCCACTTCACCAGTCCATATGCAGAAGTCAGCTGGATGGCTCTTGCATAAACAACAGTGATGATATAGCATCTTTATCACTCATAACATAGCAGGAAGGTTAATGAGCATGTGCAGCTCTATCCTACATCACATGAGAAGAGCTGTAGAAGTAATGAACATTTGGGGGGAGTACTATTAACACCCTCGCCTCACCCTTCAGTTTCTTCATTCTGCTTGACAGTAGGGTCAGCGGTTCCAGGGATATAGTTTGGCTTGATCTGTGGTTTGGGGGAATCTGAATGGAGAAGGTTCATGGCTCAAACCAAGATGAGACATAAGTGTCTGCAGTGATCCTGAGCATTACTCCCTCTCACACTGAGATGTGATGCTCATAACCCTTGTCAGTATGGCAACATTGCCTCAATTTATGAGAGCACAACCCAGGAAAACTGCTGAATGCACCAAGTTCAATGGCGACATTGACCTACAGGATAACAAAGCCCATTATCCCACTATCACAGGACTCATTCCATTGGACAGAGACCTGTACTCATTCAGGAAGCCAGCGTAAAACCTTTTGCTGCTTTAGAGTCCATGTGGTTCTTCTCCAGGCTAGAAAAATCTATGATAGGTTTCGATCACTGACTGTTTATGTATATAAACCAGTCAGATCAGGTAATGTAAATTAGGTAGCAATATGTAGCATTGCCAATAAAGAAATAAAGGTACTCGAAATCTCCCAACAACTGTAAAAAGTGCAATGTCTTCTGTTACAAATCAGGATTTATTTTTGAAGAGAAAATAGATCAAAGTTCAGGATTACAAAAATAGAAAAGGAACATTTTTGCATTTCTCCTTTCCCTGGATAAAATAATAAAATCATATCAATCTATATTTCCTGATATAGCCAGTTAATAAAAGCAAGATTACATATTTCTACTGTTCTACTCACAAACATCCATAGTTAAAGCAATGGTATTCCTAGTAGTAATGTATGGCTGTGAAAGCTGGACCATAAAGAAGGCTGAGCGCAGAAAAATAGATGCCTTTGTGGTGCTGGAGGAGACTCCTTTGGACTGCAAAGAGATCAAATCAGTCTATCAGTCCTCTTTGGAATGACAAATACTGAAGCTCAAGCTCAAGTACTTTGGCCACCAAATGAGAAGAGAGGACTCACCGGAGAAGTCCCTGATGATGGAAAAGATTGAAGGCAAAAGGAGAAGGGGACAGCAGATGATGAGATTTATTTATTTTATTTATTTATCATCATACTTCTATGCCACCCTCCTCACAAATGACTCAGGGTGGCTGACAACAAATAAAACACACCCATTGGCTAGATGGCATCATTAGTGTGGTGGGCATAGATCTGGGTGGACTACAAAGGATGGCAGATGACAGAGCCTGGTGTACAGTGGTCCATGGGGTTGCAAAAGGTAGGACTCAACTGTGCAACTGAACAACATCAACAACAAACTTACTAACAAGCATAGGTAACGCCTGTCTCCACTTGATCTTTGGAGCATGCATACTCTAATGATGTTTCTTCTACAACATTATTACAAGTTATTTTGAATTCCCAAAGGTGATGATGGGATGGCCCTTTCAAAGGATACATCATCATAAAACCAGTTGTATCTGACTCTACAGTTCAGTGCCCATCTCTGTTTATATCCAAAAAACCAGTGCTGTATGCATCTGCAGACATTTCCATGGACATGTGGCTTGCATGACTAGACACTGGAGCGCATGGCATACTGTTTTTACCTTTCCAATAAAGTGGTACCTATTTATCTACTTGCAATTTCTTTCTTTTGAACTGGTAGGCTGGCAGTAACTGGGACAGAGACAGAAGCTCATTCTGTCATGCAGCACTTGGGTCTTGAACTGTTTACCTGCCTACCTTCCAGTCATTAAGTTCACTGTCTTAACCATTAAACCACTGCATTACTAAAGCACACAAAAAAGATAACACCTAGAGAACAGCATCCTATTTCCAGATACTGTACCAGTTTATTCTGTTTTCTTGCTCCCTCTTTAACTAGATACCTTTATGGTAGAGTTATGCATTTGCCAAGCACTAAGCTAAAATCACCAGATTTATTGCAAAAGTGACCTACATTTTCCATTGGAAATTGGTTACAACTTTTAATCACAGTGTCTCCTCCTACCCTTTGCCCCTATGGGTTTTTTTTTACCTTTGAGGTGAAGGAGGGCTCACGCAGAATGAGCAAGCACATTCTTTTCATTTAAATACATCTACATATTCTCAGTTTAGAATCACAGAGCTCAAGTGAAATTTCTATTTTGGATTGGATTTCCCATAATCCCCTTGTTAGCACAGCCACTGACTATGTTGGCTGGTCGGTTCGGTGAGATGCAGTTTCCAAGCTCAGGGTCAGATGTAAGTAAGGTTGACAAATGTCCTTTATTAGAGCATTCTCTTTATTGCCTTTAATACCCTACTTGAATATCAACCAAGGCAAAGCAAAATGTGGGGAGCCTTTGAATGCTGCCAAGTTCTTCTTCAAGCTAGGCTTTCTAGAAACAGAAAAAAATAATAATCTAAAAATCATAATGGTTAGATGTAGAGCTTTTGGAACTGGTAAAGGAAAATTCAAAGATAAGGGCAACAAAGATATAGAACCAGCTTGAAGTATCAGCTTTCACCTCAGGGGCATGTAGAATCATTTGTCCTCCATCTGTACAAAAAGAAAAAGAAAAAAAAACCATAATGCCTTTGAACATAATTCAAGGGCCAAAAGGGGTGATGTCTTTATTATGTATGTTATGTTACTTCAAGTTGCATCGAACTTGTAGCAACCCTAAAAGGGTTTTAAAGACAGACACCCATGTGATCCTTATACAATACAAATGCAGGAGAAAGATGATACCTTTATTGGATCACTAAAAAAAATCAAACATTATGCTAGCTTTTGTGATTAAAGATCACTTCTTCAGGCACGCACCAATTTCTCTTGGATAGTACAGAAAAATCAATGAGAATCTCAAAAGTTCATGGCAAAATGTTAAACCAGGCTTTCATTCTTAGAGGTGAGTTGGGGAGGGGGGACACAGCAGGCTGCATCTGATATCATCCCCCATTCAACAAACAGAGAAAACCAGCTATCTGCATATTGCTCATCTCCAGATGGCCTTCTTTTGAAACTGAAATTTCTTTTTGGCCAAAGAAAAGGGCAACACAAAGATCCAGAGGCCTCCATCAAGGAATGGTGGCTATAATTTGGTTTACTCACTAGGTGCACCAGTTGTAACCAAATCAAAGTCAATTAGGAATATTAGGTACCTATTGGTTGGAAGTAGCTATTTCCTTCAGCTTGTAGTCTTGATGGGCTAATGTTAAAAGTCCATGCAGAGTTCTTGGTGGTGCTGTAGGGCTTTAAACAACTTATATTTAGTGGTCTAATGAAGGTATCCAGTCCTAGGGCATCATTCTATCCACAACACCAGGCTGGATACCTTCATTAGACCACTAAAATATCATAAATACAAGTTGCTTTCAATTTCATGTAAGTATTCATCAAGCTGAGCACCATAGAGTTGTGACCAAAAATAATAAATGTTCCAAAAAGCACTGTCAGATATATGTGCCAGGTTCCTCTGTAAAAGGAAGTTTCAAAATGAGGGCTGAATGCTCAAATCAGATGTGTAGATTTTGGTTTCCACCTCTAGTTATTGATTGTAATGTTCTTCACAATCTTAACAGCCAAAGCATTGCCAGTCATTCAGCATCCCCGTTCTCTGATCCTTATAAAATACAAGATCCTTTTGGGTTGAGGGTAGAAGAATACAGAAATGTGGCAAATCACTACACAGCATATTGTCATTCACCAGCAGCCCTCATTTGAACATGTTGGTCTTACAATTAGGCACTCTGACCCTCATCCTGTTCAGGGTTCCACAAGTAACATGGAAAAGGTCCAGGTCCTCAGGTTTGGTTGTATTTTGTATTTTGTGAGGTTATATTTTATAATTTTTATTGTACTGTTGCTGTTTTGACCTTAAGCCACCTTAAGCCACCCTGAGTCACCTCGGCGAATGGACGGCAATATAAATCTGAATAAATAAATAAATAAATATCCCCCTTTAATGTTATTCCTTGTTCAGTGAGCTCCTTCCTCCATCTTCCAATTTGATTTTGCTCTTGCTTATCCGCAAGAATGTTTGTTCTTGTCGTAAAGCTCTTCCTGGATCTGAGCCAGTGGACTTGAGGCACATATCAGATTTACACACCAGATGAACCAATTGCAGCCAACTAAATTCCTGCCTTGAGCAGGGAGTTGGAATTGATGGCTTAAAAAGCCCCTTTCAACTCAGCGATTCTATGATTGGAGGAATTTATTTATTATTTATTATTTATTTATATTTCTATACCACCCTCCTCACCAAGATGACCCAGGACGGTTTGACACATCATAAAACATCAGAACAAAAGTTCTTAAAATCTATAATTAAAACCAATAAAAAATTACAGCTGAATGTTTGTTTTAAATTACAACTTAAGGGAGCGGGGTGTGTGTGTGTGTGTGTGTCAAACCAACCAGCAGACTGAGGTCATTGTGCCACCAGTATTCCAGACCTGACCTGCCAACCAGGTTTCTACACCTTTCCGAAAGGGCAGCAGCTCTGCCTGGAGGCGCAGCTAACTTGGTGGGAAGTTCCAAAGGGCCAGAGAGGACACAGAGAAGGCCCTCCTTCTAGTGCTAGAGAGAGGTGCCTCTCTAGCTGATGGCTGATGGCACAACCAGAGAGCCTCTCCGGTCCACTCTGGTGGGATGGACAGATGTCCTTGGGACTATGCGGTCTCTTAGATATCCTGGCCCACTACCATGTAGGGCTTTAAAGCTGATGATCAGCACCTTGAATTGCACCTGGAGGCACACTGGCAATCAGTGCAGCTCCCGAAGCAATGGTGAGGTGTGAGCACAACACCAGCACCCCATCACCACACGGGCAGCTGCATTCTGGACCAGTTGCAGCCTCCAACTGGTCACCAAGGACAGCCCCATGTACAGTGCATTACAACAGTCAAGTCTGGAGGTGACCAAAGCATGTGTGATCATGAGCAAGGATTCCCGATCTAGGACCAGGAGTAACTGGTCAGGACTGCCACCTGCTCTTCAAGCAGTAGTCACGGATCCAGGAGGACCCCCAGATTATGCACCGGGTTTGTTCAGGTCAGAACTGCCCCATCCAGAACCAAAGATGGTAGCTCCTGAGTTAATGCAGGACCCCTGACACACAGCCACTCGGTCTTGCTGGGATTCAGTTGTAGCCCGTTGTCCCCCATCCAGACCCTCACAGCCTCCAGGCACCTGGAAAGGACTTCCATTGCATTGCTTGGGTCCCCACGGGCCAAGATATACAGTTGGGTGTCATCAGCATATTGATGATACTTCATCCCGTGGTAACGGAATATCTTACCCAGTGGTTTCATGTAGATATTGAATAGGAGAGGTGAAAGGACCGAGCCCTGAGGCACCCCATATTGCAGGGGCCTAGAGTTGTCCCTCTCGCCTTCCAGCCACACCAACTGAGTCTGGCCCCTCAGAAATGAGGTAAACCAGGACCACACAGTGCCCTGGATCCTCAAACCTTGGAGCCTTCCCAGAAGGATACTGTGGTTGACGGTATCGAAAGCCACTGAGAGGTCAAGAAGAGCAAGGACGGACGGATGACCTGTGTCCCGCTCTCTCCAGAGATCATTCAAAGGAAGGTGTTGGCCTCAGTTCCATTTCTACAGAGTAAATAGTTTTATTATGACTCTCCAAACCAAATCCTTTCACAAGACTGTGACAATTCCTGGTGTTGATTGGTAGTTCCTTGTGAAAACTTTAAAAATATTTTAGTGGAGACTCCTGGAACTTAGAAGCTATGGCATTGTTTGTTTACTCAGAACCCCCTGCATGGTCATTTCCTTCATTGTCTGCCAACATTGGTTTTATATCCAGCATCCACCTTTCTTTTCCATCTGTTCCTGGAAAATAGAAAATACTTAAACTGGTCTACCTTCATTATAAATTCTCCCACATTGAACCACATCCTTCAGAAAGTCTGCATGTTGCTTTCCTAGAGTCATTTCTCCTCCTCCTTCTTGTGCTGTATCCAATTCTGAATACTGGTGATCATCATGACGAGCAGCCATGAAGTCTATTCTGTGAATATAATACTGTGGCCTTCCACATTGCAACATGACCCCCTCACACACATCATACCACTGATCTAGCTCTGTGAGTCACTTTCTGGTCCGTCACTTTCTGGTCCTAGGCCCTTTTGGCACACAAAATCCTCATCGGCCCCAGGCTAGTATTGATGAAGCTGCTGCCCTCCATTAAGATAGATTCAAGTGGGATTTAATCCACTTGGGGACCATCACACTTCGCTGTGGACTTCCCCAATGCCACTAGTCCTCAGGGTTGTCAGGTTATTTAACCACCACCTGTCACTCAGCACTGAACATTGGCAGTATGGTCTACTCTATTACCATAGCAGGATAACCTGGCCAGATTCTCAGGGGCATCTCTAGGGTAGTGTTTCCCAGTCTTTGGTTTTTGAACTTCAATTCCCAGAAGCCTAAGTCAATTCCTCAAAACACTGATCAGCCAAAGTACTGACTGAGGCTTCCGGGAATTGATGTTCACCAGTGTTCCTCAGAACATAGTTTGGGAAATGCTGCTCTAGGACATCATCCATTTTCATATAAATTCTTCAAAAGATATGAAAAATTGCTGGGGAGGGGTGTGTGTAATTTTTTAACTTAAAAAAATAAGATTCTTCCACAAAACTCACTGAAAGTGTACTTCTGAAACTGTACAAAAAATTAAATGGACAGTTACACCTTTTATGTCAATAGTTTAACAGTTTCCTATTTCACATAAAGCATAGAGGCTTAATCACATTCTGTTTGGAAAGCTTTAAAATGGCAAATTTATCTGCATTGATTTGCCTAAAACTTTGTAGACTTGGTCCCCACAGAAGCTGCAGTTATTTCTGCAAATGTCATCTAATTCACCAAGGATTTTTTTTAAAGACATTATCTGTTTCTCTTTTCTTAAAATAAAAATTTAAAGGTACATGGGCCAAATAGAATTGCAGCTATTTGGCAGATATAATCCTTTCTAATGGGCTTCTGTGCTTGTGGATTGCATCCAGTTCTGACAGAAGAGAGAGAATCATTTATAATGTTTTGTCAATCAATAGTAATAGGCAGAAATATTTGCATCTCCAAACTGAGACTCAGCGAACTGAATCAATTTTGCCACAGACCAAATTATATCTTTATGGACAATGCATATAATAATTGTGTGCCATCAAGTCAATTCTAATTTACAGCAACTCCTTGCAATGTTTTTTGCATAAGGAATACTCAGAAGTAGTTTCCCTTGCCTTCTCTGGGGGGGGGGGGACCCTGGGAGGGTGCAGTTTGCAATAAATTGCAAGTAGATAAATAAGTACCACTTCGGAGGGAAGGTAAACAGCATTCTGTGCACTCCGGTGTCTAGTCATGCCTGCCACATGTCCACAGAAATGTCTGCAGACACAGACAGTGCCAGCTCTTTGGCTATAAACAGAGATGAGCTCTGAACCCTAGAGTTAGATATGACTGGCTTTCAAGCAAGGACAACCTTTAACTTTGCCTTACGTATGTTAGCTTTTCTCCTAGGATACTTATGGTCTCCCTTGCTTGAAAGCCAAATGTGTCCTACTTTAGGGGACAGTGCTCATCTCCATTTACACCCAAGAGCCAGTACTGGTTCTGTCTGCAGATGTTTTCCTGGTCATGTGGCAAGCATGACTAGACACCAGAGTGCACAGAACACTGTTACTTTTCTCTACCTGCAATTTCTTGCTTTCGAACTGCTAGGTTGGCAGGAGCTGGGACAGATGACAGGCACTCACTCCATCACCAGCACTCAGGTCAAAAACTGCTGACCTGCCAACTTTCCTGTCACCAAGCTCACCATCTTAACCACTAGGTCACCATGGCTGACCCCTTTCTCTTGGGATGCATAGTGGGAAATCAATTTCAAGCCTATTCCTGTTTAACAGAGCTACCCAGACAGGACAATGCATATTCCAAATGTATATTTATATCTATTTATAGGAATGTATGCATAAGAAGATACTAAATAAAAACATTAGTAAGTATACAAATCTCTCTATCTTCCCCTTCTCCTTTTTTAAAAAATGGAGTAGTTATGACTTCTCCACAAAAGAACAAAGTTCAACACAAAATGTTACTTCATTTCTTGGGAGTACATAGAGAAGTCTCTTTTAATTCTGTATAATGCTCAGTAAGTGGAGTACCAAATGCAATGAAACCCTTTTAGCAAACTCTGATAACTTTTTCATTCTCACTTTCATGCTCTGGGCTTTGAAGCCTTATCTAAAGAAAAGCTCTGTCCTCTGGCTGGTTTAAAGTGTCAAATAAATCCATACTAGACTAGACAAACGAAGAGACACATTGCACAAATGTATCCACTTTTCACTACTGAGCACCGATGAGGACTTAAGTTTGGCCAACGACAAAGCCAAGAAAGTGGCTTCATTTTTGCAGTCCAGGGTTTGATCAGGACACAAAAGAAGAAGACTACCAGGAAAGGATGTTGTGTTTGTCTGCAAAGAAACAAGGAAAGTCAGTATGGTATAGTGATTAAAGTTTTGTATGAAGATTATTTATTTATTTATTTATTTATTTATTTATTTATTTATTTATTTATTATACTTATACCCTACCTATCTAGGAGATTTTCCTACTCTGGGTGGCTAACAACACAAGGAGCACCCAAAACTAAGAGTACCCAAGTTCATGCTCTGTATTAGCTGTGAACCTTGCTTTTCACTGTCTCTTCACCTATAACTATTTTATAGCTCTATTGTCAGTACAGAACAGAAGAAAGAAAAAGGCATGATTATTGCCAGTAGTTGAATGGAGAAAAGATGTAATTTTAAAAATTGACATCCTCTTTCCAGACATGTTTTCAATACTTTGGTGGTTATACTTAGAACTCCACACTAAGCAGGCGCAACTTGGGAGCTCTATCCCTATGACAGAAATGGGAGATTACCAAAAGAGAATCCTTAACAGCTTCTCCAAACTACAATTCTTAAGATCCTTTGAAATATCACCATGAGAAGCCTAAACACTCTTTGTGAAACAGAAATATAATCTTCAGAACTCATCTGAACATCACCTTCAAGCGCTCCCATTTTGGACTGGTTTTATGGATAGTCAAAGTTAGGAAGGAACAAGATTGGCTCAGAGACAGGAACAGTTACATTTTTGAACTGTAGTTCACAAAACACTTCAGTTGGCATGAGTACTGCCAGGTTTTGAGTGCTGTAGTAACTGAACATCTGTGAGCTGGCTCTGTCACCCTACCTGGAGCTGCTAGAAAATGCACATTTTAAGGGGAATATACCGTCCCAGAAGAAATTCATATTTCCTAGCTTTTAGCCAACTTCTAGCATGACTAGTTTCCTATGTAAACTAAAAATGGACAAAACAATTCTAGGATCAATTCAAAGTGCTGGAGACTACTTTTGACATCCCTGAAGTTTAAGATCAGGATACATAAATGGTTGGCTAAAAGACACAAAACTGCTTGGATGTTACAGTCCTTAGATGCCTGAGATTAGGTGTCTGATGAAAATATAGCTCTCTTAGCAGTTGTGGAATATTGTTTAGGAAAGGAGTTCTCAACCTTTTTAAGTCGGGGGACAGGTCACGCTCCCTCAGACAGCTTCGGGGGCTAGATGGCCATTTTGCCCTTCCTCTACCACATGGCACTTCCTGGTGTGGTGGAGGTGGTGGTGGGGCCTCATGAAATGGCACTGAAGGCTGCATCCGGCCCATGGTTCACAGGTTGAGAATCCCTGGTTTATGATTTAGGGCTTGATTCTTAATGAAATAACCAAACCAAATGAAAATTTTAACCATGAGCTCAGCAATGCCAGATTCAA
Organism: Furcifer pardalis; assembly: GCA_030440675.1. Classification (NCBI taxonomy): domain Eukaryota; kingdom Metazoa; phylum Chordata; class Lepidosauria; order Squamata; family Chamaeleonidae; genus Furcifer; species Furcifer pardalis. The sequence continues at coordinate 87,510,328 of CP126892.1, forward strand.
TAGATACGAAATCTATTCGAAATAAGGAAGGAATCATAATGCATCTTCTCACCATGTAATCATTAAAGATGAGGAGGTTTTGTAGGGGGCAGGAGGTGAGAAGACATGGAGATCTATCTGAACCCACAACATGGTGGAATCCAAACCATATTTTTAAGAGGTAAGCATTCAATACTTTTCTGTGAATCTCCCATTGCACTTTTCCACACATTCATGTACAGTAATTCCAGCTTTATCCCAACTTCACCAGACCCATTGAAATAAATGAAGCTAGACACTGACATAAGATTTACTTTAATTGGGACTGAATATGGATTACAACAATGTGATTTTTCAAATCCCAAGTTCTTCCTATGCCAATGTTGAGCTTTCATAACAAAACAAAACCAAAAAAGCACACACATGAAATTCTATCTATTCCTAATCACAGCTTGTTACTTGACAGTGACATGGTTTCATTGTCCATATGTGCTGTCCGTATGTGCTGTCAATTCACCTCCATTTTATAGAAGTTTTATGAATAAGTGCCTTCCCAATGTACTATCATCAACAGGCCTGTTCAGGTCTTGGAAACTAAGTACTACGGCTCTCTTTATGCAGTCAATCAATATTTGTCCTTCCTCTTTTCCTGGTTTCTGTGGTGTTTGTGTTGATGAGACTGCATACGTGTTAAGCATAAAGTACTGCAAACATGGCAGGTTGCAGACCAAACCTTAGAGCATAGCCTTCTTCCCATTGAAACGGAAATGCTTTCTTTTTAAGAGCTCTTTTAGCTAAGTTCTCTTAACATTTCATATAGAAGGAGATGCTGTCTAACTGTTCTTCCTGTGAGAATAAACCACATCATGTTGCAGAAACCTATGGATATCAGCTGGTTTCCATGTTGGCAAAATAACCTTTGGCAAGGAAGTTAAAGGAGCACCTTTGTCACATTTTGTGCTCTGAAGTGTTTCTTTTCATCTAAGCAACTTTGGTTTCTGTAGTTACTGAGAAATTGAAACACAGCAATAAAACACTCATTTATAACCTTCTGTTGGCTCCTGTGTTAGGAGGTAATTAGCACATTGGAACATTACTGTGTAATTCAGAACTTTTAGTGTAAACATTAACATTTCCATAAATGAGGGTTAATTTAAACATATGCTATTGTTCCAGTTGGATGACAAGTTTTTTCTTGTGCAATGCTTACCATTGATATATGATGCAAAGGATGAAATACAGAAAGGCAAAGCTGTCAGATTCCCAGATGCTGAAGACAAACAACAGAGGAAAGTTTTCTTCATCACGTCCTGCTTGCTGATGAGTGCTCAGGTCTGAATACTGTCAAGTACTTGAGGCAGTCTGTCATTCTGTAGACAGAGTGCAGTGTCCTTCAGCAATTACCTTCTGAAACAGAAGAAATGCATCAGACAATGAAGTGAGATCAGCTGTTGTGGGGTGGAGGCAGGCTTAGCATACAGCAGGAATTTATTGTGTCTTCACTCTGGCTTTACAAATGAAAATGCAGGTGCGTGTATAAACAGATGGAATGTGAGTTAAGCCACCAGTTTTGACTGCTGCATTCACACACTTTTCTATCATCTCTGTCTCCTCCAACGGGGGAGAATTATCAAAAGATCTTGCAGCCAGATGTCTGGAAACAAGAGAGGCAGGTTGCCTCCACATGGCAGAAAATCCTACTGAGAATATCCAGCTCCCACAAGACTTCACAGCTGACATCCCTATGTCCTATTGCCAGATTCTTGATACCAAGGGAGTCCTGCCTCTTCCATAGTTTATTTCATTTTAAGTTGTGGAAATAAATTTCCACTATCAACATAAGGGCTGTGGTGGCTCAAGTGGTTAAGATGCTGAATTTGTGGTCCTGGTTTTCCTCATTTCTGAAGGGCCAGAGCCAGTTGGTGTGGTTGGAGAGTGAGAAATCCAACCCTAGGCCCCTTCAATACGGGGTGCCTCAGGGCTCGATCCTTTCACCTCCCCTATTTAACATCTACATGAAACCACTGGGTGAGATCATCTGTTCCCACAGGGTGAGGTATCATCAATATGCAGCTGATACCCAGCTGTATACCTCAGCCCATGGGGACCCAAGCAATGCAGTGGAAGTCTTTTCCAGGTGCCTGGAGGCTGTGAGGGTCTGGATGGGGGACAACAGGATACAACTGAATCCCGACAAGACTGAGTGGCTGTGGGTCAGGGGTTCTGCGTTAACTTGGGAGCTACCATCTTTGGTTCTGGATGGGGCAGTTTTGCCCCAAACAGACCCAGTGTGTAATCTAGGGGTCCTCTTGGACTCACGACTACTGCTCAAAGAGCAGGTGGTAGTCTTGGCCAGGAGGGCATTTGCACAACTTCGTGTAATACACCAGTTACTCCTGCTCCTAGACTAGGACTCCTTGCTCATGATCACACACTCTTTGGTCACCTCCAGACTTGATTACTGTAATGCACTCTACATGGGGCTACCCTTGGTGACCATTCGGAGGCTGCAACTGGTCCAGAATGTGGCTGCCTGGATCATGATGGGGTGCAGGCTTTATTCTCGCACCTCACCATTGCTGCAGGAGCTGCACTGGTTGCCAGTGTGCCTCCGGGTGCAATCAAGGTGCTGGTCATTACCTTTAAAGCCCTATCTGGTAGTGGGCCAGGATACTTAAGAGATCGCATCACCCTAAGGACATCTGTCCATCCAACCAGAGTGGACCAGAGAGGCTCTCTGGTTGTACCATCGGCTAGAGAGGTGCACCTCTCTAGCACTTGAAGGAGGGCCTTCTCCGTGTTTGCTCCAGTCCTATGGAATCTCCTGCCAAGTGAGTTGCATCTCCAGACAGAGATGCTGCTGTTTAAGAAGGGAGTTAAGATCTGGCTGGCGGGGCATGTGTGGGGTATGGGCCAGACGGTTGCCTCAGTTTGTTGGCTCATCTAACCCCTCCCTCTCTCTGTGTGACTTGTTTAGTCTCTTAATTTTATTAACTTTTTAATCCTGTTTAATGCTGTTTTTATACCATGTTTTTACTGTGTTTTAAATGTTTTTAAAATTTGTTAGCCACCCTGGGTCTTTGTTTGATTAAATAAATTAATAAATAGACTGGAAGGTCAGCAGTTGAGACCCTAGTACTGCACAACAGAATGAGCTCCTGTCTCTGTCCCAGCTCCTGCCAACCTAGCAGTTCAAAAGCAAGAAATTGCAAGCAGATAAATAGGGACCACTTCAGTAGAAAGGTAAACAACATTCTGTGCTCTCCAGTGTCTAGGCATGCCAGCCACATGTCCATAGAAACCTCTGCAGACAGCACTGGCTCTTTGGTTGTAATCAGAGATGAGCACTGAACCCTAGAGTCAGATATGACTGTCTTTTGAGCAAGGGTGACCTGGTGACCTTTACCTTTACCAATCAACATAGCCTTGCATTTAATGCTCTCCGTGAAATGTTTAGTGAAGATTGGCCAGATCAGACCAGGCTCCTTCCAGTGTGTTGTGTGCTGTATGATAGTATATCAGGAAAATTCTGGGGTGTACAGTTAGAGTCCAAATCAGAAGACTTTGTGAAGTTGCCTCTTTTGCCCAGTGACTTGAAGGTTAGAGTAATGGCTCTTAATTTGAACTTCTGTCATGCTCTGCACTACTCACAGTGGACCAACTGATCTATCACGGTGGTACCTTGAACTGGGTGATCTGGCAAGGTTATTCTTACTCCATATATAGATAGAGAACAAGAGAGAAGAATGTCTAGTTTAAAGATTACGAATACCTAACCCTGACAGACAAATTTTACATAACAACTACCATTCAAATATTCAGACCACTTATCTCAGCAATCCTTACAATTGCCCTATAGAGACAGCAAGTATTATTACCATTATATCACAGATGGTGGGCTGAGCTGAATTTTTGAACTGAAGTTTTCCTGGGTTGCTGCTGAGCATTCATACCATTATACTCCTTCAACTCTCTATTGTATGCACAGGCATAAATAAACTTCATTGGGAATAAAGCTAGTTGACGGGTTTGTTTCCAGATTCCACTAAGCCATCTGAGAATGTCCCTGAAACTAGAGCTTCATTTTGTTTATTTGGATTTTATTTTAGCAAGCATAGTTGCAAATCTTGTTAACGGTCGTGAAATTATCCTTTAAAAAACTCCAACCACAGCATTTAACTTTGTGACCTTCTGTAGCTATGAGTCCTGGCATTATGAGATGACTAAAGAATAGCATTTTCTTTACTGCATTCAGTTCATAATATTTTCTCTATTTTCATGTTTTAAAAAATCCCTCTCTGCTCTTGCATTTTTGGTGGGGTCAGAAATAACCTATCAGACTTAAAACCATCTATCATTCATGCAGAACAGCCATGCCTAAATTGTTATTAATGCCATCTAAACATGGGAGAGATGCCAGAAAGACCCACCTCTTTTTGCCAGTGATTGGCTGCTATTTTGGGATTTCTAATGTGTCTTGTTTTCATTTTTCCTGACAGCATCTTTATCTTGGAGTCCTTGAGCACCAATATGTAAGAGAATAGAGACAGCAAGGGGGAATTAGTTGTAATTTTGCACATTTATCTCTGCTTTCATTCATAAACTAAATAAGGCCTGTTTCTCTATGTATGTATATACCAGCCCACAGCAATAGTATTGTTTAATTCTTCATGCTCAAATAATCACAACCTTGTACAAACAAGTCCATGGAAACCTGTGACATAATATGGCTATATGTGGCAATACGCCCTCTGATCTCCTAATATTTAATGTGGAAGCAACTGTACAAATGATGCAACTCTATGCTTTGCAAGCGGGAAGCATGCAAATAGTGTAGATTTCCATCAAATAAGTACCAGCTTTTGTAGCAGAGTTATATTTCTGGGTTTTGTCTATCTCAGGGGAGAAGTTTTATCAAAAAGTACAAAAGAAATCTCCCAAAGGACAGAGAGTTTTTCTAGGTCATTCTTTGTTACAGAGCTATGCTGGGAAGGTACTTTTATGATGAGTCATTATAATGACTTGTTGAATCAATCCACAACAGAGTACAGTAATGATATGATGAGATCTAGATTTGAGACCATCATCTGCCCAGTTAGGGATAATTTTAATATTTCATTATCTTTATTCATGTTAAACCCAACTTTCCAAGTATTTACTTATTTATTTATTTATTTATCGTATTTCTATGCCGTCCTCCTCACAAATGACTCAGCACGGTTTTGTTGACCATTTTTTCATTCGTTTGTTCATTCGTTCGTTTGTTTGTTAACCTACATTATATTTCATCTAGTACTGTGTGAGTTTTTCCAGTCCTTTCTGTAAAATGAATGCAGAAGTCAGTTTCTTATAATACAGTGGAACCTCAGTTAACAGAATTAATGAGTTATCTGAGACGTTTTGTATAACAAAAATTACTTAAACCAAATTTCCCATAGGAATGCATTGAAAACCAATTAATCAGTTCCAGGGGAAAATTCCATAAACCGAGCCACTGTTTTCTATGGATTTCCTTTTATTAAGTAACTTTTATGTTAACCAAGCCATTTGTTAACTGGGGTTCCACTGTACTTGTCATAGAAAGTCCCATTTGAAATGTGCTTTTCTCTGATCCCTGTTTCAAAATGGAGAATGGATTTGAATAGGAGGTCGGTACACACATTCCAATGTGCCTCTGAAGTATGTATGGTACATAAATCACTATTGGCTAATTGATCCCATGTGGGAAAAATGATACCGGAATAATAAAATCACTGTCCAGGAAACAATATTTCTCCTTCACCATGGGACTTGCAGTGGGATGGCCTCACAGGATGGACATGTGAGTGAGATAAGGCCTAGGGGCCTAAGTAACCAGTTAAGCTTTCTTTATTTTTTTGTACTTAGTTTGAATGACTACGGTAGTTTTGCAACTTTGATTCCTTATGCTATACTCATTACTTTAATTTCTTAATAAAATTAATTAACCTGAGACCCTTTGAATTGGGACTGGGGTTGACTGAACCACACAATTGTGCCCACATAGAGCTACCTAACTCAGATACCCGGCACTCTCACTAGCCTGGCCAAGTGAAGCCCAGGGGAACACATAAAGGGGAGTAGCCCCAAAAGGAAAGGCAGATGCTGCTGGTAAGAAGGAAAAATGGTGAGGGGTGACTGGAAGGCATATTACGGTACCTACCAAGAGGGTCCCTTTTATGACAGTACTAGAGTGTGATTGACAAATTGTAAAGTTGTCTAGTTCCTGCCCTGGTGCTGAAGAAAATATCTGGGGATCAATCCAGATATTATAAATACATCTACAATTATTTTCCCACCAGATACCATGTTGTTTTACACCTGTCATAATATTTTATTTATTTACTTAATACATCTATAACCCACCCATCTGGGATATTTTCCCACTCAATATATTTTAAAAATATTTACAAAAAAATTTAAACAAATTGAATAAATTATAAATATCAAGCCAGTCAGGCTAGATTATTCTGTTATGGTAACAGAGTAGACTATACTGCCAGTGACTCAATGCCGAGTTAATTAATCTGACAACCCTGAGGACTAATGGCCTTGGGTGTCAAAGTCCACAAGGAAGGAGGAGGGTCCCCAAGTGGATTAAATCCCACTTGAATCCATCTTGATGAAGGGCAACAGCTTCATCAAGACTGGCCTAGGGCTTAGGACAGTGGTGGGCAGCCAAAATGTTTACTACCACACTGTGGGTGGAGCCAAGGTCATGGGTGGAGCCAATTTCATTATGTCATGGGTGGAACCAACATCATGATGTCATGGGTGGAGCCATAGTCGTGGGCAGAGCCAAAGTAAAAAAAACCCATAAAATAAGTACACATAAAATACAAATTAAATAGACAAAAATGCACATAAAAACACATTAAATACACTTAAAACACATAAAATATAAATTAAATACACATAAAACACATAAAAATAAGTACTCATTAAATACACATTAAAATACATACACACACCCCACACCCAAAGACGTGTCACTTACCCTGGGTAGCAGGCAGTAGGGAGCTTCAGGCTAGCAGCTGCTCTTCCTCCTCCCCACTTGGGAGGACAGCAATGATGCTGCCGAGGGCCTCAGCAGTAGCCTATGTGGCTGTGTGTGTCTGCCTGATGCTCTGCGCTGCCAAACTCCAAGCAGCAAATGGCTGCTTGGCTCAGAAGGCAGAACGCTATAGGTGCGCATGCACGGCAAGTGCTGTAGGCGTACCAAGTGCTATAGGCGCAAATGTGCACAAAGCGCTGTAGGCACGCCAAGTGCTGTAGGTGTGCATGCATGCCAAGCGCTTGGCATGCATGCGTAGTGGGGGTACCGGCAAAAAGGTAAGCCCCCGAGGTGGTTCCCCCCCCCCCCAAAGCCACCAACAGTTTTCCGGGACACTGGGAAAAGCTACTACCGGTTCTGGTGAACTGGTGTGAGCCGGCTGCTGGCCATCCCTGGCTTAGGACCAGAAAGGAACAGCAGAACTAGACGAGGGGTATGGGTATCGTTGCAGAAGGCAGATGAAAGGCCACTGTATTGTATTCGCAGGACAGTCTTCATGGCTGATCACTATGATGATCACCAATATTCAGATTTGGATACAGCAGAGGAAGAGGAAGAGGAAGAGGAAGAAGAAGAAGAAGAAGAAGAAGAAGAAGAAGAAGAAGAAGAAGAAGAAGAAGAAGAAGAAGAAGAAGAAGAAGAAGAAGAAGAAGAAGAAGAAGAAGAAGAAGAAGAAGAAGAAGAAGAAGAAGAAGAAGAAGAAGAAGAAGAAGAAGAAGAAGAAGAAGAAGAGCAGCAGAAGCAACTATTCTTACAATAGTATATTGGATTATGAAGCATGCATTCGATACATGCATTATAAAAGCAGAGAAGTTTGCTGTTAAAAAAAACCAACAACATAGTAGGATGAAATTATTCATGTCCAACTGGTACACCCCAGATCTGTGAGATTTCTGAATACAATCCACTACACCACAGAAATAAAGCTGTTCATTTTGCTTTGTTCCAAACCTTATGCAAATCCACCCAAATCAGGGGTGGTTTGGTTTGGAACGTGTGAGTTGTCTGAATCTGCTGCACAGAACTTACAGGTGATGCTCAGCTAGGTGGACAAGTAGATTGGGCTGGTGTGCATCAAACAGTGGATGCAATACCAGACAGTTTGTATGAGTTTCCATGTCTTTCTCATCTTTAAAGGAGTGAGAGGTAGATTAGTTCAGTCTAGAAGAAATGTATTGAAGATGAGAAATGCTAACTATCGCTTTTTGGTATCAGACTTCTGTCTTATCTGTTCTCTGGGGCTCTAAACATCTGTGTGTGTGGATAGCTATGCACTCCTTTGATGTTTTTGCAAGGAAATCTGAAGTTGGAATTGCAGCAAACAGATTTGCTGTCAAATTGGAATACAGACTGGCAGGCCTTAAATGTTATCACACACAAAAATGGTGATACACACAGCAGGCTTGTGCTCAAGGTTATTTACCTCTCACTTTATTGAAAACTTCCTGTCTGATGCACATTGAGAACTGCTAAGATTTGTTACTTTTCCAGCCCCCCTGTACCAAGTCTGCTGGAGGGCTTGTGTCTTATCCTTCAGCTTTGCTTACCAGGACGTGTAAAAAGGTTATAAAGTAAACTTTGTGCTTAAAGCAGTCAGTCTTATCAGAGTAAATAAGTGAAGTTGCTGCTGTGGTACATTTCACTTCCCTTTAAGCTCTAGAGAGTTGGTTGCTTAATGGCCAACTTTCAAGATGTCGAAACCTTCTTTGGGCCGAGTCACAACCCAGTCTCATCAGAAAAGTCCAAACTGCGGCAAATGTTGTAAACACAATAGACTTCAAAAGAAGTGGGTTTCAGTAATCTTTTTCCCCCAGGCAAAGAGAACAGAGTAAGAGTAACAAAACTGTATTCAGTAGATCAATATAAGAATTAATCTTAACTTACTTATCTGGTGTGATTATGTATGACTAAACTGTGTGTTAATGTTTTTATTATCAACCACCCAGAGTAGTGCCTCGCAGTAAGTTGGGCAATATAGAAAAGGAAGGAAGGAATTGTCGCTATATGATTTGGAACTCACAGATTTCCCTGTCCATACAGCACATAATAGTAAAGATGAAGGAGACAGAACTATATTTTCTCCCTCTACTCATGGATACTCCTGCCAACCTAGCAGGAAATTGCAACCTTAGGCTGCTCCAATATGGGGTGCCTCAGGGCTCGGTGCTCTCACCTCTCCTATTTAACATCTACATGAAACCACTGGGTGAGATCATCCGTTCCCACCGGGTGAGGTATCGTCAGTATGCAGATGATAACCAGTTGCATATCTTGGCCCATGGGAGCCCTAGCAATGCAAAGGAAGTCTTTTCCAGGTGCCTGGAGGCTGTGAGGGTCTGGATGGAGGACAATGGGCTATAGCTGAATCCTGGCAATACTGAGTGGTTGTGGGTCAGGGGCCCTGCGTTAACTTAGGAGTTACCATCTTTGGGTCTGGATCAGTGATGGGATGTCCCGGGTTCCAGACGGATCCCTGGAACCGGTAGGACCAATCCCGGAGAGTTCTCCGGGAGGGGAGTCCACTTTTGAGGCGTCCGGTTCCGGACGCCTCACCGAAAGAATTTTTTTTAAAAAAAAATCGGAGCTAAAATGGCTCCAATTGACTGCGCATGTGCAGAAACTCAATCTGACGCATTGCGCATGCGTCAAATTGAGTTTCTGGACATGCGCAGTCAATTGGAGCCAAATGGCTCCAATTTAAAAAAAAAATCTTCCGAAGCTGGAGCTGCCCCTTTTTAGAGTGGCTCCGGCAGCAGCGGCGGCAGCCCTAAGAGAAGGGCACCTCCCCTAGCCAGCCACCTGGCTCCCACGGGCACGTTGGTGCCTGGCCGCGCCGTCCGCCCGCGCCGCGCCCTCCTAGGGACTTGGGCCCAACAAACCCCCATGCCCTGGGTAAGCCCGGCGGGGCCGAAAAGGCAACGGCCCGAGGAAGCAGCAGGCAGAAGACGATGCGGCAGTGGCGAGCCCCGCCGGGCTTACCCAGGGCACGGGGGTTTGTCGGGCCCAAGTCCCTAGGAGGTCGCGGCGCGGGTGGACGGCGCGACCAGGCACCAATGTGCCCGTGGGAGTTCATTGGCCAGGCAGGGGCTGCAGGCGGCTGTGGCGGCCGTGGCCGGCAAATGCAGGGCCGGCCGCGGCCTTCGTAGGAGGAAACGGCCACAGTCGGCGGCAGCGTGCCTTGCCGGGTGGCCCCGGGCCACATGGAGGTTCGTCGGCGCCAAGGAAGGTAAGTGAGGTTTTTATATTTAGGGTGGGTGGGTGATTTATTTGTGTTTTGGGTGGGTGGTTGTACTTTTATTTAATTTTTATTTTATTTATTTATTTATTTTATTTCTTTAAGTTATTTACGGGTCTGTGTGCATGTTTATTTTTTATTTTTTTTATTTTTGGCCTTGCCCACAACGTCATGACGTCATGACGTTGGCTCCGCCCATGACGTCATGACGTCATGACATTGGCCACGCCCATGACGTCCATGACGTCATGGCATGGTAGTAGAATTTTTGACATCCCATCACTGGTCTGGATGGAGCAGTTTTGCCCCATACAGACTCAGTGCATAACCTTAGGGTCGTCCTGGACTTACGACTACTGCTCGAAGAGCAGGTGACAGTCGTGGCTAGGAGAGCTTTTGCACAACTTCGTGTAATACACCAGTTACGCCCGCTCCTAGATCGGGACTCCTTGCTCACAATCACACATGCTTTGGTCACCTACAGACTTGACTACTGTAATGCGCTCTACATGGGGCTGCCTTTGGTGACCATTCGGAGGCTACAGCTGGTCCAGAATGCGGCTGCTCGGGTAGTGATGGGATGTCAGTGTTATGGTCATGCCTCACCACTGCTCAAAGAGCTGCACTGGCTCCCAGTTTGCCTCCAGGTGCAATTCAAGGTGCTGGTTATTACCTTTAAAGCCCTAGATGGTAGTGGACAAGGATACTTAAGAGACCGCATCACCCCAAGGACATCTGTCCGTCCCACCAGAGCAGACCGGAGAGGCTCTTTAGTTGTGCCATTGGCCAGAGAGGCACACTTCTCTGGCACCAGAAGGAGGGCCTTCTCTGTGGAACCTCCTGCCAATTGATTTACGTATGCAGACAGAGCTGCTGTAGTTTAGGAAAGGAGTGAAAACCTGGCTGTCAGGTCGCATCGGGTGGACAGGAGGTACAATGACCCCAGCCAGGTGGTTGATTTAACACCTAGTTTTTATCTTTTTAATCTTTTAAATCTGTTTTTAGTTTTAAATTTTTGACTTAATCTTTTAAATTGGTTTTAATTATTGTTGATGTTTTTTGGTTGTAAAATCACACTTTGGAGAAGAGGGCGATAAATAAAAGTTTGAATAAAAATAATAAATAAATAAATAATAAGTAGATAAATAGGTACCACTTTGGTGGGAAGGTAACAGTGTTCCGAGCACTCCAGTGCCTAGTCATGAAGTGGCTCAAGTGGTTAAGACGCTGAACTCAATGACTGGAAGGTTGGAATTTGATTCCCAGGTACTGCATGACAGAGTGAGCTCCCGTCTCTGTCCCAGCTCCTGCCAACCTAGCAATTCAAAAGCAAGAAATAGCAAGTAGATAAATAGGGACCACTTTGGTGGGAAGGTAAGCAGCATTCCGTGCACTCCTGTGTTGAGGCATGCTGCCACATGTCCATGGAAATGTCTGCAGATACAGACAGTGTTGGCTCTTTGGCGATAAACAGAGATGAGCACTGAAGCCTAAAGTCAGATACAACTGGGTTTTGTTCAAGGGAGACCTTTACCTTTAGCTTACACACCTAGTTACTTGAAACTGCAGTTTTCTGCATATCAAATGAAGCTGGACTTTTTTTAAAAAAAAATATGGAATCAAACTAGATAATCTCTTACTATTCCAAACAACATTTCCAGTACAATTTTATATGCATGATTACTTAGAAGCATGCCCCTTCTTTCTCATTTCCAGTAAATCATTGCACACCAAGTTGTAAACCTAGGTATGAATTAAGTAGAGTATAAAAGATTTAAGGTTTAGGGCAGGGGTTCTCAACCTTTTAAAGCTGAGGGCCAGGTCACGCTCCCTAAGAGAGCTTCGGGGGCCCATTTTGCCCTTCCTCCACCACATGGCACTTCTTGATGCGGTGGAGGCTTTGGGAGGCCGAATGAAATGGTGCCATGGGAGGCATCCAGCCCATGGGCTGCTGGTTTAGGGCTTTTCTTATTTTGCTCAGATTTTACTTTCCTAGGATCAAAGCTCACTGCAGGTGGTGATTGCAGCCATGAAATAAAAAGCCGACTGATTCTTGGGAGGCAAGCAATGAGAAACCTGGGGGGCATAGTGAAAAGTAGAGATATCACATTGCAAACAAAAATTTGCATAGTCAAATCAGTGGTATTCCCTGTGGCAATGTATGGTTGTGAGAGCTGGACCATTAGGAAAGCTGAGCGCAGAAGAATAGACGCCTTTGAGATGTGGTGTTGGAGGAGAGTTTTGAGAGTCCCCTGGACAGCGAGGAGAACAGGTCAATCTTAGAAGAAATCAACCCTGACTGCTCATTAGAAGGTCAAATAATAAAGATGAAGCTAAAGTACTTTGGACATCAGATGAGAAGAGAGGATTCACTTGAGAAAGCCTTGATGCTTGGAAAGGTCGAGGGCAAAAGAGGAAGGGGCCGGCCCAAGATGCGATGGCTAGATGGTATTGTGGAGACAATGGGCACAGAGCTGAGCGAGTTGAGGGGGATGGTGGAGGACAGGAGTGCCTGGCGGACAGTGGTCCATGGGGTCGCAGAGGGTCGGAATCGACTGTGCGACTGAACAACAAAAGTTTATACCACAATTTTGCAACCAAAGAATTTACAAGAGTGTGCAAGCTTCTCCGTTCTCCAGAACTCTTCACAGTTCTGAAGCATCTGCAGCTGGCACTAATAATGTTTAATCCCAAATGTAAGGTATTTTAAATTACTATATTTTTATTTATTGCTTTAGTGGGGTAAAAGAAGGCCCTGTGTATGGAAATGCATTTGAATTATATACTGTTCAGGCTAACTAGGAAGATGTGACACTATTCTGCTTCTTGGTGCACCCACACGTGGATGAATGAAAGAACAAATGTGTGTGTATGTGTGTATGAAAGAAAGAGAGAGATTAAAGAGAAAGAAATAAAAACCGATGAGGTTTCCTTGAAGATGAACAGTAACTGGATGCTACAGTATGGTTCCCCCTAGTGGTAATAACATAAAATGCCACAGGGTGTCTTCCCCCCCCCCCCTTCCTTTCCATGCACTGCAGAATAACTTCTGGGGTATACACAGAAAGCTCCTTCTCGAAGAGTGTGGTATTTTTAAACCACAATTTGGTGCACCCAGGGGCAACAGCAACCTTGTTATGTAGGAAAATCTTTCTCACCCTAGGTCAGGCAAAAGGAACTACCAAATGAATGCACCAAAGGCGGCTTCATTTTGGCAGATTAACATCTAGCCTAGACATGAAAAGGATAAGAATAGCTTCTTAAAGAAGGAGTGGAGAGTTAACATGACCCTTTTTTTACTTACCTACCTACCTGTTCCAGATGTTAAGTTGCTCTTGTCTTTGAGCAGAGCTCATGTGAAAACTTATGTGAGACTGCATTTATATTAACATTTGTCCTCTCCCTATATCTGTGCAAGAGGAACAGGGTGTGTGTTGTTGTTACTGTGATGATATCCAATTGTGTTAAGTGAACAGTGAGTCAAATAAGCCTTTAGTCCAACCTAGAAATGTTCTGCTCCTGTTCTCTTTCTGTAAGGCTACCAAAGCACCAAGTGCTTGGGGTAGCAGAACCACATGATCTATTTTTCTTTTTTTCGCCTGCACAATGAAATCATTCATCTTCACCTCCTAGCAAAAGTCAGGGGCTGATCTAGTTTCTTTTGGATGCAACGAACAAAGAGCAATGAATATTTGAGGGTGATCTGCTTCAGGATATGTGGACTTATAGGAGGTGTGGTTTACAGCCTTTGATAGGACTTTGCTTGAGTCAACCCTTTATAGAAAGCACTAGAAATGGGGAAATATGGCCTTTTTTGTACTGAAACTCCTACATTCTCAAATCTAGTTTGGTCAATGACTGTCATCCAGTTAATGAGTTCTATCAATGCTGTCCAACACTTGTCAACTCAGAAGCGTCCATGAATTCAATGAGATCTACTATTCAGCAAGTCCTGCTGACTTCCATTAGCCTTATTCTTCAATGGTGAAGGATCATGTTGTAGGCTGACCAGTAGCTGGGATCTGCTCCATGTCCTCAAGTTGCAAAAGTGAAATTTGATCTCACCAAACATGGTGCTCTGGGGCAACACAGTACACTAAACATTTCACACGTTCCTGTACGAACAGCATCATTCAGGTCAGCGTAGTACAGTGATGGTCAACCCTGACACTCCAGATGTTCTTGGAATTCAGTTCCTAGACCTGATCAGCAGCCCAAGAACACCTGGAGTGACAAGGTTGGCCATCACTGGGATAGTAGAAAAAAGTTTTATCCTAAAAGTGTGCCTCTGATTGTCACAGTAGGGTTCTAGAGGTTCAAGCATAGCATTCGTTGAAATAGAAGTCAACCAAATTTTGATCTCTTGGAATGGCTTTATCGAACAGCTAGTTAAAGATGAGTTAGAGGCAATAAGTAGGCCTTTCCCCTCCCTTTTCTGCCTTACAAAAGGTGCAGGATTGCTAGCTGTTAAGGTGCTCACTGAAGTCCCAGGCAACTGCTGTGATCCTCAATGACTCCAGGCAGGGAGGAAAAGATAAGTAGAAGAAACACTACAGAAGACAAAAGTCCAATGTGAATATGTGTTATTTCTGTATTCCACTCATGGCTGGTACTAAGGCTCATTGGCTTAGTACTAAATGTGCTCATATCCATTTTGCACATGTAAACTTTATTTAGGAGGTAGGAGAGCCACAATGTTTGTCTCACTCTCTCACACATGCCCACAAGGGTACATATTATTTTGTAGTTGTTACAAAAGGGCCCACTTCCTGAGACGTCACCATACAGTGTCCCCATTCTTACATTTTTGACCTGCAATTCCAAGGAATGGGAAACTATCAACCTTGCCAACCCCATAAAGGTTAGACTACACATCCAGGCAACATCATGTTAAGTTGTACATCCTAGTTTTATTGCCTGGACCTTTTTAAAAATGTAAAAAACAGACTTGACAATTTTAAAATAGGCAACACTTGGACCAATGATGGTTTGCTGTGTCTTGTTCAACAGTTAGTCAATGCTGGGAAAAGTTTTACTGTTTGGATTGCAGTTTAAAAAGAAACCTTTCTATGCTTTTTGTGAGCCTTGGTTCTTGACAGAATCATTGAAAAGGTCCTATACATTGTTCAAACAAAGACAGCTATTAGTCTATGAGACATAAAGAGTTCTCTGGCAGCCACCGCTATGCTGTCATACAACTTCTAACTTCTGTTATTATTTTAAGTTTACTTGTTCTTGTCATTGTGTATGTGTGTGTTATTTTAAATAGACTGGATTTTATTTCACTGTTGTTTTTCTCATTTTTTGTAAATTGCCTAAGAAGAATGAATATTCTGAAATAAAAAGAAGGGATCTTTATCATTCCATTAGTTTTTGCTTTTCCTTATCAGGTCCATCCACCATGGCCAATTAAAATAAATTAATCAGTTACATGCTGCAGTACTTGTCAAAAAGACATCTGAATTGGGAGGGCTTCATTTTTTGTCAGAGGTTAAATGTTATTTGAAAATGATGCCCTTCAACTATCTTAACATCAAGTTGTTCTGTATTTATTTGAAAGTTATAGAGATTTTAGTAAGATTTATTGCCAACAAACAAGATAGCTCACAAATATCAATTTGTTTAGCACAGATATTAATATGGCAGTCATTGGTGTTCCTTAGTGCTAGCATAGCTCCCAACTGAATGAGTTCAATGAAGAGGTAAGGTAAAGGTAAAGGTTTCCCTTGCTCGAAAGCCAGTCGTATCTGACTCTAGGGGTCAGTGCTCATCTCTGTTTCTAAGCCGAAGAGCCAGTGCTGTCTGCTTCTGCAGACGTTTCCATGGTCATGTGGCAGGCATGACTAGACACCAGAGCGCATGGAATGCTGTTACCTTCCCATCGAAGTGGTCCCTATTGACCTACTTGCAATTTCTTGCTTTCGAACTGCTAGGATGGCAGGAGCTGGGACAGAGACAGGAGCTTATTCCGTCCTGCAGAACTCGGGAATCAAACTGCTGACCTTCCGTCTCCCAGTCAGCGTCTTAGTGATTACAAAATGGTTTTTGTTGTTCAGTCGCACAGTCGATTCCGAAACTTTGTAACCCCATGGACCACTGCCCTCCAGGCACTCCCAGACCCATAATATAATTCCACATTTAGAAAAGAATAGTCAAAATGGCTGGTTGACATAAACTGTGAGTTTCTGCAGAGAGAGAAAAAAGTGAAATTCAGAAACACAACCTCTTACATTTATAGTATAACATAAATTATCCACTCTCTTTTTCAATGATTGTAATAAATGTAGCCCTATTACTACTGATTGGCATAAGGTTCTTTCAATAACATGGGAAGAAGTCCAGAATCAAGAGAAGTGGAACATGTTGTTTTATCCAGTCAGGGAAAGCTGTTGGTGGTGGCTGCAACTCATATCTGAGAATGCATTTTTTTTCCTGAAGCAGGAAAAATACCACTGGCATGAATTTGTTTAAGGTGTACCCTCGTTTGCCACGAAGTGACCCACACAGTATGATCATGGAGCTGTCTCCTGCAGCACATATGAAATGAGACATGACGGATTTAACACAGAGACTGCAATGGACTGGTGCAGCCTTGAGGATATTGACAAGGTGCATGTTCACTGCCAGTCCATCTGGCATGGCCTCTTCCGCCGCCATAACCATTGGGAATCAGAGTTCCTCCTATCCTCATTTTGCCATTGGCCCTAATATGATGGGTTATAGTAGCATTTCCTCCACTGAGTGGGCCACCACCCCACCCTCCCATGGCCATTGAACCCTTTAGAGAGTCAGGTTATTTACTGCTACCTAACACTCAGCTTTGAATTGCTGGCTGTATGGCCATAGTGAGATGTCCAGCCAGAAAAAAAACCCACACTAACTCATGTCAATTTATATGTGCAGGTATTTCTGTCTGCTAACATGAAAAGGGCATAGCTCTATGGTAGAGAACATTCTATGCATGAGAAGAGGCATAACCTTAAAAAGTGGCTTTTTTTATTACAACCTCTAGAATCTGCCAGCCAGCATGGCTTGGTGGTTGAGAATTTATTTATTTATTTATTTATTTAAAAAATAACACCAAACAGCCTATCCGATGCTTCTAATCTCTAAAAGTCAATGCAGCTTGACAACTATCATAGTGTTTGCAGTTTTCACAGTTTGCACAAATGTGAGACTCCTCATCACTGGCTGAAAATCTCATCTAACAGGCAAGCATTTTTGGTGTGTCTTATTCTAACAAAACAAGAATAAGACAAATTAGGATTTACCTCCTGAGTCTGCATTTATCATTATTATCTACATGTAAGAAGATTTGCTTTTTCAGAAGGGCAAACCCAGTAGTTAAAAATACAGTGACTAAAGCTGGGATAACCTGTTTGAAACGTCTGGCTTTGATACATTAAACATCATTTTCTCATTCTGTGTTTCCCAGCATCCATAGCAGTCAGAGCATCATTATATCTGACATTTACCTTATAACTATGGCATTTCTGTCATAAATTAAGGGAGAACTGTTAAACCTGACAACATCAAAAGGAAGAATATATCTAGCTGTTATGTGAATGATTTTCAGCACTCGTAAAATAAATTAAAATTTTCTCCTTAAACTGTAGAAAATTAAAACAAGAACCCTATTGCTGTGCCAGAAATAACCTTCTCATCTACTGAACATTTCTAAACTATGGAATGCTTTCAGTTTTGTTAATATCTGTGCTAAACAAATTGATATTTGTGAGATATAGAACATGCCTGTAAGTTTCATTCCGTGTCTGATGAAGTGGACTTGATCCATGAAAGCTAACAGTGAAAATATAGCAGTTAGTCTTTAAAGCGCTACTGTGTTTTTTATTTTATTTGGTTTATTTTGTTTTGTTTTGTTTTCTGAGATGCCTTATTTATTGTGGCATTCTTCACTGATACACTTGTTCCACCTAGGCTCCTTTAAGCTCCCTCCAGGAGAAAACCTAGTAATGCTTTCTATAAATCTATCCTTCCCATTTTATATCATATAAAGTATTTAGAGATCCAGAGGTCAAATCCTTTGCCAATTTGGAACATTTGAACTTGGTAAGCAGCACAAACTTTTCCCTGATTTTTGTAGCATGTCCGACAGCTATGGTGGTGGGGGTGTATTCCCCTGGCAGGTTCAAAGGTGTTGGCTAGTGGTCCGGAACAGTTCTCCATTCTGGTACCACGGGCCAGCTAAGTAGGGTTGGGTACTTGGGCAGTGAACCTGGCCAGTGCATTGCTCTAACATGGCCAACTTCAACATGAGCCCAGCCAGTTGTGTCATCATATTTAGAATTTTTTTATTTATTTTCCAATTTGTATCGAATGGCTAAAAGAGCATTAAAAACACAGTCCTCAGTCCCTCATGCACCCTCAGACCCTGTTACAGTAGCGTTAGGACTTCCTGATGGCAAGAGGCCATTAAAATCTTGTCCTTTGATCTGCCACATGAAACTAGACGTGTGAAGTATGGATCAACCAAGTAACCAAGTAAGTAAACATCTGTTTGGGATATGATAGAATAGAATTAAGCTGAATGAGTGAAAAAAGAGTATAGGCTACACTCAT
The DNA here is from genome assembly GCA_030440675.1 of Furcifer pardalis. Taxonomy (NCBI): domain Eukaryota; kingdom Metazoa; phylum Chordata; class Lepidosauria; order Squamata; family Chamaeleonidae; genus Furcifer; species Furcifer pardalis. The sequence continues at coordinate 87,529,194 of CP126892.1, forward strand.
CTTTGTGCCATATGGAGAACAACCGTCGGAAGAGGACAATGTCTTCTCTGTATGCAACCTGTTCAGACATCCTGATCTTTCATCTTTGTATTACTTGGAGAGCCTCTAGACACTGGGAAAGCTTTCCTTGTCAGGAAACCATTGCTTTCCATGTGAGATGGCAGAGGGGTGGGCATACCATCTTCCTCCTCTTCACTCATTCAACTTAATCCAGGCCTGATTGTCTTAATAGGGACTTCAGTTACATGAAGCTGTTTGGACTCTTCTACCTAAGCCTGTTAGGGCTCACTCAGTCATGCAGCATTTGGGTCTCGAGCTGCTGATCTTCCAGTTGTCAAGTTCAGCACAAATGAATTAATGAAAATAAATCTGACATTAGGAATGGCAATATACAGAAACCTGTTTGAAACCATTTCAATATACCTGGGCACAGTGCACAGGAATTGAAAATTGCTATTCTGGAACAGAAAAATTATAAGACAAGGATCCAAAGAGAGACAGCAGAGATAAAGTACATACATATGCTGGACACCCATTTCAAAGGTTTGAATATTAGTCAAGGGTTTCTGGAACATCATCACATTTGATACACCACAACGAACAGGTTGTTATATGCTGCTATATATGTTGTATGTGTTATACGTTGATACATTATACCACCTTTACAGAAACTACTTCAGTAGAATTCTCATCTACAACCTCGGGCTACCTCTCAGAACATAGGATGAACTTGATGTTTGCCCTGGGCCACTCACACAATAGATCCTAGCCTGAAAGGCAAACTCATTACCAAATGTGCAATGCCACAGTGTCTGTCTTGCATCCATTAATAACCATTTGCAATTCAAAAGTGTGAAGCACCACAATGGATCAGAATAACAGGTCTTACCAGTTGTAAAAAACCACATTGATTTGTATATGTATCTATTATGATAACCATTCTGTATCCCTGTACCTGAGGCATTTAAATTGATGCCACGAAGCCTCACTATTCTGTCTGACAAAGTGGACCTGAGCCACTAAAACTAACATTAAAACACAACACTTCACCTTTAAAGTGCCACAGTGTTTTTTGTCTTTTTGTTTTGTATTGTTTACTCTCTAAAACATCGGAGAGGGCTGCTAAACCCTGCTATAGAACTTACAACCCATTTAGAAGTGAATCACTGCTCCTAGGAGTATTCCAGGAAAAGATTGCTAATATGAAAAGACTTTGCTCATCCTTGATCTTTATGACACTACTTGTAAGGAAGTCCCACGACTGAGGACCTATCTATGTCAGAAGGAGTTGCACCTGAGGACATCTGACCACAACTCCCTTAAATCCAGCATAGACTCTGCCATCTGTGAAGCAGTTTTACAGCCTCACTAGACCAACCTAAATATGTCAGTGAATAGAATAATCTAAATTTTTGACCTTATTAGAGCTCATTTATATTCCTTGGAGATTCCCTTAATCAGCTTGAAAATTCCTAGCATATTAACTTTGAAGAAGTTAAAAATGAGAAAGGATGCTGCTCTTTTGTAGGTAGAAACATATCTGGTCCCTTCTTCTCTGACACTCATACAAAGGAAAATGCAGTAACTCTAGTGTGAAAAGAAATCCACATTGTTTTCAATGGAATAATATGAACAAGTAGATAGCTCTAAGCTGAAGATTGCTGGGAGGGGGGGAATGTGGAGGGCTTTACTTATGGAACCCATTAAGCTCTGTGTTTACAAAAGGATTCTAGTCTAGCACATTTGATTTATCATATGATTTATAAACTGCAGTCTACTTCTTCTAATACCTCACTCCCCTCCTCTCTCCAGCAATTTCTATTATACACATTTCAGAGGTTCTGGCTAAGATAACTTTTATGTAGTGACCAAGCTGGCTATTTTTTGTTGTGCAGAGTTGTGAGATGGTTCTTAAGTGCAGAATGGTTACTGTCATAATTTAATTTCCTAGCCTTATTTAAATATTACTGTCTAAATTCTTTGAGGGAGGATGTGTTCAGGTCTAGCTCATGTTCATAAGAGGTCGTGCTTCCTATGTCACAAATTTTAGGATGAGGCCCATTGAGACTGGTAGCTGATTTGTGGGAGCAGTGAAGTTGTCAGGGTGACCTTTTAAGAAGATAGCCAAAGTGCTGAACCTATTTAGAGGATGGAGTATAACATTTTGGATAGCTCCTCTAAATCCTGGAATGGATTTTCTGCCTTTGTAACTTTAGAATCACTAGCATCCACAAGGTGGGGAGAACCTCCCCTCACCATAAAGACCATAGCTTGCCTTTGAGTTACTAGGCAATCCCAATAAACCCTTCTTTTTATATAAAAGATGGGGGACATATTTTGGAAAAATGCAGGTGACATATTCATGCAGCTTTTTATGCTATGTAGCTTTTCTGCCACATGTTTGCTACATGAAGTAAAAGGTTTATAAACAGAAACACAGCTTTTTAGTCTGCATTAGAATGGACAAAGCAATATTAATTTACCTAACAAGATAAAGGATGTGTGTGTTTCTTATCTTTATGTGTTGTGCATAATAGACTTTGTGGTTTGGTGAGAAGTAATTAACTGACGAAAAAAGGAGTCAGATTCTAGGGTTCCCCACCCCCTGCTTGCTACTTCTTTGTAAATAGTAGTGTGTACAAGAGGATATCTATAGAGTCTAGACCATCCTGACTGCTGAAATTCATGTCACTAACATTCAAGTTGCTCTTTGCTATGTAAATTCTGGTATCTTTTTTCATGCTGGCAACATGGGCACAATATTGAGGCATTTCCTAGTGTTTTGGATTGTGGGTATTAAAGCACAATATCCCCATTTCAAAAACTAGAAGGGTTTTGAAGAATTGAACTGACATAGAGCTCAGAAAGAGCTGTTGGAGGAGCTGGTACAGATGTCTTCAACATCTCCTACCTGGAAAAGGTTGCTATGTTTTAGCACAATTATGCATGTCCCAAGAAATAGCTCTACCCACAGGCAAGAAGACAAGCTCAGGGTGAGAAATATCAGAAGGGGAAGATGTCTGAATTTTGTGTGTGAGGAAACATTATAGCCTAGCCACCCATCTTCTCTTATTGTCAGCTAGCAATATATGATGTATGTAATGTTGTATGGAGTTCAGGGCCTAGTGGGAAAATAAGTAGTTATTAATAGATATATGTTACATGACTCCCCCTAATATTTTTCACTCTTGCTCTGAGTTTTCATATTGACTGATAAGCCAGGTTTTACACAGATGGCTGATTCATTTATCCAGATTCCCATCATGTCCTCTTCGATAAGCAGGTTTGGCCATGCTTCACTCCTTATCTCCCTTACATCTAGACATTATTAGGATTCACCTCTGTGACATCACAAGGATCTACTATCTGATCTCTGGCTTTGACATTGAAATATCGGGGACATTGGTGGGATGTCAAAAATTTTACTACCCCACCGTGACATCATCACAGTGTGAGAGGAGCTAATGTCATGACATCATGGGCGGAGCCAAAGAAAAAATAATAATAATAAAAATAAAATAAAAATAAGCACACACACACACACACACACACACACACACACCTCAACCCACCCACCCACCCACCCACAACACAAACTCGTTAATTAATTAATTAATTAATTAATTAATTAAAAATAAATTAAAATACACCCACCCCAAACACAAATCAAACAGAGCTTTTAAACCACAGCTTAAAGCTTATTCTGGCTAATCTTTCTCACACTAGGTCAGATGGAAGGAACTACAAAATGAACTCACCACAAGATGGCTTCCTTTTGGCACTTTTCAACTTTTCAACAGTTAAAGAAGTTAGGTGCTAAGTCTTTGCTTAACCAGTTCTCTAGGATAATATGCCTTAATGTAAATGTAAAACAGCCGTACCTTCTTAAGGGTTCTCCAATTGGAACAGCAATTGGAACAGCACAGGTGTAGCTTATTGATGAGGTAACTCCAAGACTTTGTTTTAAAACCCTAAGCCAGGTCACAAGGCCTGCTGGCCGCCAGGCCTTTTTAGGAACTGTGGTAGTACATCATTATAGGTAAAGGTATTAAATACACATTAAAATACACAGAGACACACCACATCCAAAGGTGAGTCACTTACCCTGGGGAGCTTCAGGCTATAGGGAGCTTCAGGCTAGCAGCTTCTCTTCCTCCTCCCCACTTGGGAGGTCAGCAAGGAGGCTGTGCATATCCACCAAGTACTGTAGGCGTGCATGCACACCAAGTGCTTGGTGCACATGCGCAGTGGGGGAACCAGTGAAAAGGTAAGCCCTGAAGGAGGTTCCCCCCAAAAGCTGCTACTGGTTCTCCAGGACACTGGGAAAAGTGACTACCAGTTCTGGCGAACTGGTGAGAACCTGTTACATCCCATCACTGATTGGGGAGTTGGATGCTACTGACCTGGCAATGCTAAAAGCAAAAGAGTTGGTTCAGCTGTACTTTAAAATCATAACCTTTACTCTGTTTTAATACATATGTGTTTTATTTGTAGTTTTTTCATTCATCTTGCTATGAGCAAACAAAATATTGCTCACATAATTAAATAAGTAAATAAATCGCCAAAAAACCCCACAAACAAAACACTCTGCAGCATCTGACATGATGACAAGTATATCTACCTGATGATAACAAATAAAATTGGCCAATGCAGGTTCTTTCCCTCTTTTTCTAAATGTTATTTATTAGTTTTCAAGACATATATAACAGGTGAATACAACTGGATATGTTTGTGTATGCATGAAGAAAGAAAAGAAGAAGAAAGAAGGGAAACATAAGGGAAAACAAAGAAAGAAAGGAAAAAGAAATCCTATGAGAAAGGAAGAGAAGGAAAAAGGGTATGACACCAGTCTTTTCTACTAATAGTCAGTCACTGATGAACAAGCAATTCCCCAAACCAATAGTCCCTCACATATAGTTCTGTACATACATACCAAATATCTTAGTAGAGATCAGATCTTAACATATGCTAGTACAATATACTTTCCAATGTTGCAGGATAAATGAGTTCTTTTGTCCACTGATTAATTGATGGAGTGCATTTAGATTTCCATGCTTGCAAGATTAAGGCTCATTCTACCATGGCAATGTTCAACTCCTAATTTGGACTGCAGATGCCTCTGTGTGTGTGTGTGTGTGTGTGTGTGTGTGAGAGAGAGAGAGAGAGAGAGAGAGAGAGAACAAATCCATAGGGTAGATTAAATAGCAGCAGATTCCCTGCCCTCTAGCATACAGACCCTACTTTATCCTGCATTTCTGAATATAGACAGACAGAATAGCTCAAACTGTGGCAATAAGAGACCATTTAATATAAATAAAACCACAGTCTCTAACACTAATTAGCAGCAATAAAAACAGAAGGAAGGTCATTAAAGCTGTAGTAAAACTAGACATTAAAAGCTCCTGAATGTCCACATCAGGTAGATATGGGAGTCTTTGCCTTGGATACCTTCTGTCCAAAGATGTTGAGACGGAAAAGGTGAAAAGACAGACAATGGATGCATAAACTATCAGATCTTCCATACAAATTCACATTTCCTGTTCTCTATGGTGCCTGAATAAGGCTTGTCCATAGCTTGTAAAATTTACATTTTAGAGCCCATGGTAAAGCTGGACAGGTGGTGCTGGGATTTGCAGCCAAAAAATAAAAATAAAAAATGACTTTTCCATACTCTGGACTTGACCAATGACAGGGTCTCAGATGGAGGTCTTTCCCATCTCCCTAATGTGAGGTTTTAAACTAGAAACATCAGAGACTGAACTTGCAACCTTCCAAAAACAAAGCAGGTGTTCTACCATTGAGCTGTTCCCTCTCTCCTAAAAACTGTTGCTAAAACAGACCAGAGGAATCTGTCTTAAAGCTTCAATGTTTTCACATGAATGAAGGTGGTACTTAAGATTTCCTGGTCCCACTGGACAGGTCAAATGACACACATACATCTTGAAGTGTACTTCTTTTCATATGAATTTCTCCTGCTTCATCTACTCCTCTCCCCCAGTCCCCAATCCTAATGATATTAGTTAATTTTTCCTTTGAGCAGCACCTTTGCTGATGGCAAGCTAATGCTGGTGGTGGAAAGAATGATGATCAATACATACAAGTTCTCCATAAATGGCTATTCTGTTGTAGCAAGCTTGACCTGTTAGACACTCACATCAAGTACAGGTGTTTCTGAGTCCATAGAACCTGTCCACACCACCACCTCCTCCCTTACATGGTGAAATAGTGCTCAAGAAGGCTTACAGACTTCTTAAAGGACTAAAAACAGGCAAAATCAAGGTTAGTTCAAAGCCATAAAGTCAAGACAGCCTAGATCAGTGATGGTGAAACTTGTCTCTCCAGATATTCTTGAACTTCAATTCCCTGAAGCCCTGATCAGCAGGAGTGCTGACCTGGGCTTTTGGTAATTAAAGTCCAAGGACACCTGGAGTGCCAAGGTTCACCAACACTGGCCTAGATAAAGGTATTCCTTGCTCAAAAGTCAGTCCAACTGTAGAGAGCAGTGCTCATCTCCATTTACAGCCAAAGAGCCAGTGCTGTCCACATCTGCAGATGTTTCTGTGGTCATGTGGCAGGCATGACTAGACACTGAAGCACATGGAATGGTTTTTCCTTTCCTACTAAGTAAAGGTAAAGGTTTCCCTTGCTCGAAAGCCAGTCGTATCCGACTCTAGGGGTCAGTGCTCATCTCTGTTTCTAAGTCGAAGAGCCAGCGCTATCTGCTTCTGCAGACATTTCAGTGGTCATGTGGCAGGCATGACTAGCGCACGGAACGCTGTTACCTTCCCACCGAAGTGGTCCCTATTTATCTACTTGCAATTTCTTGCTTTCGAACTGCTAGGTTGGCAGGAGCTGGGACAGAGACGGGAGCTCATTCCGTCCTGCAGTACTCGGGAATCGAACTGCTGACCTTCCGCCTCCCAGTCAACGTCTTAGTGACTTGAGCCACTGCAGTCCCTACTAAAGCAGTATCTATATATTTACTTGCAATGTCTTGCTTTCAAGCGGCTAGGTTGGCAAGAGCTGGGACAGATAGACAGGAGGTTACTTCATTGTGCAGAACCTAGGCCTTGAACTGCTGACCTGCTGACCTTTGAGTTTTCAAGTGAAATGGCTTAACCACTAACCCACCATGGCCCTCAAGTCAACATACACCAACATAAAATTTACGAAAATCAAGGGAATAATTAAAAACCATTAAAACAAACAAAATAAACAATTAAAAACATCAGCTTCAAATATACTCTTCTATGGATTATTGTTAAGGTCTCAGATATCAGCTGGTGCTGTTTGATTATGGTATGAAGTTTTAGGGAAGTACCAGTGCCATGAATGGTTCAAAAAGAAACCACAGCTTTGTTGGGTAACTGTTTCTATATCCAGTAACATATCTGTATCAAACTTTTAGAATCACAGCTTCAATCTCTAAATTGTTACAAATCTGATATGTCTTTATAACCATACTCTTCACTAGTGCTTGAAAACACAGTACTAAAAATGATAAACGCATATAGCTACCAGTTTTCCCAGACCTAAATCCCACAGACATATAGCATGCTACATATTGGAATGTTGCAGTTTAATACCACTTAGCTGTTACTGAGAAGCAGTAAAAGAAAGCAATTTCTATGCGGGGGGGGGGGTGGGGGGAGGTGGTCAGTACTGATGTAGAAGCTTCATAGGGGAAAATGTGTGATTCTAGAGGCCTCGAGTCAAAGCACTTACTTTAAAGTATATTGTTCTGAAAATCATTTATGTATATAAAAATGTATAGGTTACTGCCAAATCCCCAAAGGAAACATCTTAAAGCAATAAATCAGGTGATGGAGAGAGTACAAATAGATGTTACAAAAATCAATACAATCTTGTCTGGCTGGATATTCCGCTACAGTAATGGAGTAGACCATACAACCAGCGATTCAATGCCGAGTGTTGGCTGGCAGTAAATAACCTGACTCCCCAAAGGGGCCAAGTGCTGCAGGTGATGGTCCCCTCAGTGGAGGAAATGCCACAGGAAACCATCATATTGGACCCAACAGTAAAATGAGCAGAGGAGGAACCACTTCTCTATTCTGATTCCCATGGAGGTGGAAGAGGCCATGTCAGATGGACTGGCTATGAAAGCACACCTTGTTAATATCCTCAAGGCCAAGGCAGTCCATTGCAGTCCTGGTGTTAAATCCTGCATGCCTCATTTCATACATGATACAGGGAGTGGCTCCAATGGCGTGATTCAGCAGGTTCACCCCAGCTCAACAGAACCGGTAGCAGAAATTCTGGCTGGCCCCGCCCATTGAAGTTTTGAAATAAAGTAATCCTAATACAGGTGCAACTCAGGGCTTTCCCCCTGGCCACACCCATCATACCACACCCACAGAGTAGGTAGTAAAAAATTTGAATCCCACCACTGGGTGGCTCCATGATCACAGTGTGTGGGTCACTTTGTGGCAAGCTGGGATCCACCTTAAACAAATTCACACCAGTGGTATTTTTCCAAACAGGAAAAAAAATATACTCAGATATGAGTTGCAATCTATGACAACGGTGACAATAAAAGAAGGGTTGCTTTTACATAAATATGTTGAAATGATTACCAAAATGTTGCGGTAAGAAAAAATGGTCAATGTACAGTGTGAGTAGGTTGGTATCTAGAATGTGTGAACATTCATCAGTTTGATTTGTAGTTCTTCTCTCTTCTGTCCTTGCATGCGAGGGTGCATATTGGGCGATCAAGTGCCTGCAACGAGTTTGATTTGCTGCAACTTTTGCTGCTTCCTCCCTTGTGATTTGTATATTATTCAAATTTTCTCTGAAAGTTCATCTCCATGTTTTCTTTGGTCTATCTGATCTTCTTCTACTCCTTTGTGGAACCCAGTCCATCTCTATTTTTACATGCTGGTGCTTAGGTAATTTCATGATATGCCCTACAAACCATATTCTTCATTTTGCTGTCATGTGGTCCAGGCTGCATGACCCATTTCTTTGTAGAACCTCTTCTACAAAGTATTTGATGCCAAGAATCTTTCTCATGCATCTCTGTTGAGTTGGGGATTGGATACAGCAAATAGATTTTTTAAATGTAAATACAGTGGCAGCGTTGACTCAGTGGTTAAGAGGTTCACCTTGTCAGGTGGAGGCCGGCAAGTTGGGTACTACATGACGGATTGAGTGCTCATTTCCCAACTCCTGTCAATCTAACAGTTCAAAAGCAAGAATTGCAAGTAAATAAATAGGGACCACTTTGGTGGGAAAAGATTTTGGGGACATGAAAGAGACTCATTTGGGCATTTATTTGTTTATTTATATTTCAATTTATATGCCGCCCTACTCGGTGCAACCGACTCCCCTGAGCAGAATTTTTCCAGCAAAAATCCTTTGAACCCAGAATAATTTCTGACACAAAGTCATTCTTACAAGGTAAATAATACTTGGAGTGATAAAAAGAGTTCCATAACCTCACCTTTGCTGGCTGGATAGCTCAGTGAGTTACATATCTGACTGTGGAACCAAAAGTTGGGAACTGCGTTCCTCTCTGTGTCTCGCAATTGAAAAGAGCCAGTCTTTGCAGCCTTAGACAAGTTACACTGTCCCATAACACCCCCAGAAGAAAGAAATGGTAAACCACATCCATTTATTTTATACCCAGAAACTGTATAAAGGGTCACCATAACTCTGAGATGATTTGAGGGAATAGAACTATCATCAACCTCACACAAATAATTTCCTAAAAGATACAAACCCCCATCCCATATTAGACACCATCAATCACTGTTTTTATTAACAATGCTGTGCTAAGAAATGCTAAGAAATGTCAGGGCAGGATGAGGACTTTGCCGCCCCTCCCCCTGTGCCTACACCAACTGCCAGGGGAGGAAGAAGCCAGGGCAGGTAGAGGACCTTGCTGCCCCTCCCCCTGTGTCCATAGCAACTTATTGTATTGTAATGTATTGTATTGTTTGTAAGCCTCCCTGAGTCGCCAAGGTGAGTGGGCGGCAATATAAATTTGAATTAATAAATAAATAATAAATAAATAATATGCAAAATACTCCTAAAGAAACCAATATTTCCCTAATAGGATTAAAGAAGCCCTTGGTAGCAAGAACAACAACAACAAAACCTCAGCATGTCAGTTGAGTAGGGGCTGAGCATAGATTTATCCCCAGGTGCCAAAATAGCTGAAATTAACTGAAAGAAGCCCAGCTATCTATTAATAGTCAAGAACAAGTAGACTGGAATTAAATTAGACAGGATGATTATCTTAACTTCTTTGATGAAAAGTGCTTCTCTATCATACAGAGAAGGACCTTACTAAACCCACATCTCTCACATATAAATTTGTGAACAAATTGTTTAGGTTTTCTAAGGTAAAGTCAACTGACAAAATATTTAACATGACTATCTCTGTCACAAACTTGGTATTGTTTAAGACAGGGGTGGCCAACCTTAGTGTCCCAGGTGTTCTTTGCATTCAATTCTCATAAGCTTCCATCAGCTTCTGGTAATTAAAATCCAGGAACACCTGGGGCACTAAGGTTAGCCACCCCAGCTTTCAGATTTCTAAAATTTTGAGATTGTTGCAGGGACATATATTGTAGCAAGACAGAGTCTGCATATCTTTGTCATTCCACTCTCTTCTAAACCCCTAAATCCTATTCCATCCCTTATTGATGGCTGGGTATCATTTAGTCAAGGAGAATTAAGGATGGGATTTTAAAAAGTTCCAGTACCATATTTCCTATAATTCTCCATTCTAGGAGTTCTACCTGACTTGCACACCCCTTATACACAGTTAAACATGGATTACCTGGGAGAAAAGCAGTGGTGAGATTTGGCAGGTCCACCCCAGTTCGCTAGAACCGGTAGCAGAAATTCTTTTATTATTATTATTAAATTTTATAGGTATTTAAACAATATAAACATACAGTAATAATAAAGAAAAATACAGTAATAAGAAAATTACAGAAATAAAAAAAATTAAGAGAAAAAAAGATAAATCATAAAAAAGGAACATATTTTCTTATTTTACATCAGTATGAGTACATTACATAAATCATGTATAAGCAACAATAATAAAAAAAATACCACACTCTACTAATCCCATATAAGAGCTGCTTAATTCATCCTTAATACCATTTTTCAACTCATTCTCTAATACATTTAATTTCCTACACTGTCATAAAATTCTGACTGGCCCTGCCCATCCGAGTTTTGAAATAAAGTAATCCTAATTTGAGTGCAACGCAGGGCTTTCCCCCTGGCCATGCCCACCATACCATGCCCACAGAGTAGGTATTAAAAAAGCATCCAGAAGGAAATTGATCAATCACCAAAGCAAGACATACTTATAATCATAGGTGATTGGAACACAAAAACGGAACAAAACACAAGCAAATGTTCTTGGAAATTTAGGGCAGGGGTCAGTAAACTTGGCTATCCATGTGTTCTTATACTTCAATTGCCAGAAGCCCAAGTCTATATCTGCTGATCAGGGCTCCTGGGAATTGAAGTCCAACAACATCTGGAAACACTGAGCTTGATGACTGGAAGGTAAGGGTTCGATACCTGAGTGCTGCATGATGGATCTTGAGGACATGAAAGGAGCCTCATTCAGACATCTCCTGAGTGGAGTTTCACCAGCAAAAATCCTTTGAAACCAGAGTAATTTCTGATACAACATTTATCATCAAAGATGAAGATCTGCCATTGGAGACCAAATCATAAAAAAGTTTTTCTAAAATCTCTCAAGTTCTAAATGTCAAACTAGGAAAGGCTAGGCTCAATCTACAGAAAGCAAAAACAATACAACTTGCTAAATAAAGAGTGTGTCCATCAGGACAAATTTCTGGCTGGACAATCTGGAAATAACTTAATAGATTTTGAACAATAGACTTTAATAGACTTATTTAAAATTACTGTTATTTTGTTGATGAGTTTTAGGCTACTTAGTATTACATTGTATGGTGTGGACAACAATTTTTGTGCTTTCTCTACCTCAAAGAGTGACTTTTTTGTATGTCTCATGGTATGGCACTGTATAACCTCCCTTGCTTCTTGCTTCTCTTTCTTTGGATTCTTGTTTGTTTGTTTCATTCTTAATAAGAAAGCTCCGTCCAATCGCTGATAGATTTCTATCTGAGAGGATGGCCCTAATCTTATAGTCTCCTTTGAAAATCAGCTATTTGTTGCATTAACTCTTTGAAAAATATGAGGGACTCCCTGTTTGATGGAACTGTTTGTTTTGAAGCTTTAGGAAGGATAATGGTGCTATATTTGACAGCTTCTAATCTCAGCCTTTGACAGAAGAAGTTCCTCTATATCTCATCTGAAAATCAACTGTATTTGAAAGCAACTGTTGGGGGGAAAAATATAGTGTGCACCCTTTAAAAGATAATCCTCCATGATCCTCTATGCTAGATTTTTGGTTATTGGTTTGTTTCTTAGTACTGTACTTGGGAACTCATATTTAAATCTCCAGACCAAAGATACTCTTATTGCTGCAACTTGGTTGTTCCAGATGAATTAGCTAGAATCACTGTGGAAATAAAAAAGAATTAGAGCATTACTTGAATGGCAAATTGGGGCATCTCTTAAATTCAAGCTTTCCATGTTTGTTTGGGGAAGAAGGAGGGAAGTAGATGTGGAGGATACAGACGAAAGGCAGGTGGAAAAGGTGGAAGATGAAGCAAGGAGGAAGAGATGGGGGCTTGGTGGTATCATGCAGCACTTTTTGCAGGCTTCCCTTCATTGTTAACTTGAGTGCAATAGAACAACAGATACAGTGGTTTTGAATCTGAGGTGCAGGAGGGTCTGCAGTGACTCAAGTGGTTAAAATGCTGACTCGAAGGTGGGAAGTGAGCAGTTTGATTCCCGAATACTGCAGGACGGAATGAGCTCCCATCTTTGTCCCAGATCCTTGCCAACCTAGCAGTTCGAAAGCAAGAAATTGCAAGTACAGTTTTACCTCGCTTAAAGAGCATAATGCGTTCCACAGGATTGCTCTTTAAGCGAGTTTGCTCTTTAAGTGAAACACCACTGTAAATGCCCAATTGTGCGGAGGGGGGGATTGCGAACCCCAATTTATTTGTTAAGCGAGTTTTTGGTTGGTTTTATTTGTTAAGTGAAGCGAACATTCAGAGAAAATTCTGCTCTTTAAGCGAGTTACTCTTTAAGCGAGGCACTCTTTATGAGAGGTTTGACTGTAGATAAATAGGGACCATTTTGGTGGGAAGGTAAAGAGTGTTCTGTGCGCTCCAGTATCTAGTCATGCCTGCCACATGACCATGGAAATGTTTGCAGAAGCAGGCAGTACTGACTCTTCGGCTTTTAAACAGAGATGAGCACTGAACCCTTGAGTCAGATATGACTGGCTTTCGAGCAAGGGAAACTTTTACCTTTACGTAATCTGAACATATATCCTTAACAGCAGATATAAGGAAACTTCATGTTCATGGGTTATTTTCTGTGATGCCTGGACCTGGTTATCTACCTAATTCTCTGCCCATGTAGTACTTATTCCACCTGAATATTTGCAGCTACATAAATTATTAAAAGGACATTGCAGACTAATTCCTTTCTCCTGCAAAGATATATTTCCTTCTAAAATTGCATGAGGAGGGAGTGATTCTGTTTTGGGGTGGGGGTGGGGGTTGTACCCAGGCATTTTAATTGGTTGTGTGCTGGCATTATGGACTTTATTTACTGTTTAATTATGGCATTTTCCCTTGATTGCACCCAACGTCCTGGAATGATAAAGAAAGAACGGCGCTATAAGAAAGTTTCATTTTTTTAAAACAGCATAATGAAAAATTAATGCTGTGGAAAGGGATTTCTAAACATACACAAGTACTTCAGATTTTTATACCTGTCTAACTACAAGTATGTCCCATTGAGTTTAATAGGGTTAAGGTCACCCTTGCTCGAAAGCTACTTGTATCCGACTCTATAGTTTAGTGCTCATCTCTGTTTATAGCCAAAGAGATAGTGCTGTGTGTCTGCAGAAGTTCCATGGACATGTAACAGGCATGCTTCAACATCAGAGTGCACAGAACACTGTTTACCTTCCCACTGAATTGGTACCCATTTATCTACTTGCAATTTCTTGCTTTTGAACTGCTAGGTTGGCAGGAGCTGGGACAGAGACAGGAACTTACTCCGTCATGCAGCACTCATATCTTGAACTGCCAACCTGATGACCTTCTGGTTGTCAAGTTCAGTGTCTTAACCACTTGAACCACAGCAGTCCCGTTAATGGGGTTTACTCCCAGTAAATTGGTAGAGCATTGCACTGGAAGACTGCACTGTTATAGTTGTCAGTTACGGTATTTATCAGTTTAAATACTGTGTGGAAACTAATAGTTTGGCAGAGCTGATCACAATCTATTCACCCTGAAGACACTTCTTAAAATTCCCTATTTCTTTAGCACTGTTCAGCATCAGCATCTCTACTTGTAGTTGATCTCTTCCAACATGAGATATCAAATAGGGATAAGACAGAACACCATACAGTATCTGAATAATGTCAGCAAATCAAATCCTATCCATTGGCACATCCAGTCATATTTGACTACATGGTAACAGGCTAAGGAGCATTTTTTAAAAAAAGAGTAAACTTTTGCAATAGGTGGTAAGTTTTGCTGACATTTGATTGAGCCTTCCATGAACAAAAGCCAGAATCCATTTCTTAAGCAAAATTTAGTTGTGTATCTACATGAGTTATCACAAGTCTACCAAGAACATCGAGATATGTGTGTGTGTTTAGTTTTTATCTTTTTCCAGAAACTACATACAATTAATAGACGAAGATGTTTTATGACTCATTATTTCTGTATACAGAGAATTATTTTTAAGAGTCTAATAAAAAGAAAGGGCTGTCAAAGACTGAAAGGCGTTTTGGTTGATTAACTGCCGTGACTTCACTTATTAATCAATGGACTGGTTGATTAAAACACCCAGAACTATTCAGATTGTCAACACCAGATCTACAGATTAGCTCTGCAGTAGACAATGATGGGTTGGGGGAGTTCTTTTAACAGTGCTTGAAAATGTGCACCAGGCAACACATTCTTGAGCAGGCAACCTAAGACATTAACAGCAAAGAAACTTACAGTACACTTTCTTTTGCATTGGTATGGCCAGTGATGGGATGATAAAAATTTTAGTACCCCACCCTGACGTCATCACAGTGGGGGGGGGGGGCAGAGCTAACGTCATGATGTCATGGGTGGAGCCAATGTCATGACATCATGACGTTGTAGGCGGGGCCAAAAATAAAAAATAAAAAATAATAAAATAAAATGAAAATAAAAAACACACACACCCCTCAACCCACCCACCCACCCACCCACAGCACAAAACCGTTAATAAATAAAATAAATAAAATAAAGAAATAAATAAAATAATAATTAAATAAAAATACACCCACCCACCCCAAACACAAACCCCACTTACAATGTGGACTGTTGGGGCCGACGAATGACCCCGACTGTGCCCTCCTCTTCTTCTGGGCTGCCACCTGCGGCGTCCGCCGGGTGTGGAGGATTGCAGCCGGGAAGCTCTGGGCCGCCTGGCTAGGCACACCACCGCCAGGCGCTGAGGCCCGTGGCCGCGCATGGAGGGTTGTGCCTGGGAGGCCTTGGGCCGCCTGGCTAGGCGCGCCACTGCCAGGCACCGAGGCTCGGGGCCGCCTGTGGAGAGTTGCAGCTGGGAGCCTTGGGCCGCCCGGCTAGGCGCACCGCCACCGGGCGCCGAGGCTCGGGGCCGCCCTCGGAGGTTTGCGGCCGGGAGGCCCTGGGCCGCCCGGCTAGGCGCGCCACCGCCAGGCGCTGAGGCTTGGGGCCGCCCACGGAGGGTTGTGGCCGGGAGGCCCTGGGCCGCCTGGCTAGGCACACCTCCTCCTCCCAAGCCCTCCACCACTGCCGGAGCCACTCTAAAATGGTCCGGCTCCGGCAAAAACAAGCGCGCATGCGCAGAAACGGAATCTGATGCATGCACAATTCAAAATTGCAGCATGCATGCATCAGATTGACTTCTGCGCATGCGCACTAAATTGGAGCCATTTTGGCTCCAATTTTATTTTTTATTTTTAATTTTTTGAGGCGTCCGGAACTGGACACCTTAAAAATAGACTACCCTCTCGGAGAATCCTCCGAGATTGTTCCTACTGGTTCCGGGGAACCGGATGGAACCGGGGTAATCCCATCACTGGGTATGACTAAGGATATGATTCTATCAGCTTGATCTGCAGGCTCTTCTGCAACTGCATGTAGTTTAGGTGACCGCAACAAAGGTTTAGGATTATTTTAGAGCCAGTATCTTTACTGCTTTCTTAGTCCAATGAAGTTCAGTCCACACTCACAGCCCTCTTGCCTTTGATAATTTGTTGTTGCTCAGTCACACAGTCGAGTCTGACCCTTTGCAACCCCATGGACCACCACACACCAGGCTCCTCTGTCCTCTGCCATCCTCCGCAGCTGGGTCAGATCTATGCCCATCGCATCAATGACTCCAACCATCCACCTCATCCTCTGCCACCTCCTTCTCCTTTTGCCTTCAATCTTTCCCAGCCTCAAGGCCTTTGATAATATCATTCTGCCAATCCCCATATCTTCTCTTATGGTTTGCTGTCAGTCAGCCAGAACTGTTTAAAGGGTTTCACAGTGGCAGAGAGAAAGGGGCCTCTTTCCAAAGTTCTTCGCACACGCACACACATACCATGGAAACATAGTAATCTCTAGAGATCATCAGGGGTGTTTCAATTTCATATAATTTTTTAAAAATCAATGTGGAGGTGATCTGACACTAAACTAATGTAGTACTGCAGTGGTGAGGTGTTCTAGTGCTAGATTCAACAATTTGTTTTTTAAATACTTAGAGACAACTAGGGAGAAAGACTGCAGACAGGGATGCCTGTTCTCATTGTCCCAAAACATCACATCCCAACTGTCATCAGATAACTACCCATAGTCACACCTCCTGGGAGTTTTGTAGAATGAAACAAATGAATGCATGGCCAAAGCACTGTTCTAGTCTTTGTGGTTAGGGGGGAAAAACAGAAGTCCACTAGCATTGAGTAGAGTGGAAGGGGAGTCCAGATTGAAAGGGGGAACAGGATGATTCATATTGTCCTTTGTATCGTGTGATCAGTTAAAACTACTTTGAATTTACCCAACCCAATTCTGGAATAGAATTGCAATGTATTTTCTAATGTGGTTGTAGCTAAACCAAAGTTTAACTTCTGGCTTCCCTAAAACCAAGCAAATGAACCACAAGATCTACACTCCTTGGAAACTGGAGATTTCTAGTTCTAAGGGCTTGACTAGCTACATGCCATCTATGCAGCATGAATGAGCAACTGTATTGTGATTTTAAAATCACAAAATCGCCTAGAGTCAGGTTCACCTGAGCGAGGCGGGGTATAAATTTAAAGAATAACTAAATAAATAAATAAATAAAAATAAAAATTACATCCTAGGAACATGTGGCTAGAATTTTTCCAAGCATTGGGAAAGTTACCTTTTTCAGCAAGAACTCCTAGAGTGTTAGAGGATGAAAATTACACTCCCATACATGGATACAGCTTTTGTAGGAGGAAAGATCTCGACACCAAGAACAACTCTGCTCTCAGTGTTAATCTTTGAGTATGATTTCAATCAATGCTATAGACTAGCTGCCAGTAGAAGAGGAAAACTTTGAAGGCTGATTGCTTGTGGGTGTCCCGGCAAGATATTTTCTCTCAGACGTATACAAATTATTATTATTTATTTTTTATTATTAACTCACATTTATTACCCCGCCCCAATCGGGTAAACCCGACTCTCAGCTTGCTTTAGTTTTATGTTGGTTCTTCAGGACTTAAGCATATGATTCTTTCACATCTGATTTCTCAGGCCTGGAAGTGTGTCTGACAGTGTATGTGGCTTCAGCTGTAATGACAAATTACCCTTAAAATCTGCTTCAACTCTTGAGCTGTACATTGCCTCTCAACGGATGATCAAACGCCATCCCATGTTTAATTTTTTAAAAAGGGCCACCAAGTGACTGTTCATCATGTCATATATATTTATGTCATCATCCACCAGAATTTCTCCTCAAATGCCTTGCAGCAGACTACTTTGTGCATCCAATGGCATTCCAACATCCATTGTGGCATGATCTGAGGTACATTTATGTGCCATTCAAAGGACAAAAGCCAAGCATCCCATGTGATAAGTGCATAGATAAATTGCTTCTTTAGAGCATAAGCATCATCTTTCCTACTTAGATCTTTCTTTCCCTCTGCTTCATTTATATCAAATTAGTCTGTACTGAAACTACAGTTGTGGGTATATGATGTACATGGATGGAAAGTTATTTTGGAGGATACAATCCTAGAATTCCAGAGCCAGCCATGGCCAGATTAGTTGGGGAATTCTGGGAGGTATAGTCCAATACAAAGTATTTTTACCATCTTTCTGGCAAATATAATAAAGGACTGGGTTGAAATGATTAAGCTGAACTGTTCATGTATTCATGTACTAGGCTAGGATGTGTTTCCAGATATACCGCCTAATGTTACTAAGAAGCTCAGCTATGATCACAATTGTATATGAATATTTTGAGTATTGACTGTACATTGGCATCATCCTAAGTGTCTTTTGTTCAAAGAGTGGCTACATGGGCAAAATTCTCAGTCCAACTATGAGAAAAAATATCCTGACAGTAGAGTCCTGGCTATTTTTACTTTGTTGTAATTGCAAATCTTCTCTACTTCAATTAAAGTAAGAGAAGATTCTTTCCTGGAGCAAAGCTTAGAGACTCTGGACAGATGACAATTTCTTCCTGCCCTTCAATTCACCACTTTGGTTGAGCAAGTTATGATAATACTTTTATACATTTGCTGCAATAAAGCCTCATAATGTATCTTAAAGTGTTTCAACAAGTAATATAAGTGTTAACATCCTATCTTCAATTCTGTATCTACCACAATAGCAAAGCATCATTCTATGTCAGGAGTTCTCAACCTTTTTAAGCTATGGGCCGGGTCACGCTCCCTCAGACAGCTTTGGAGGCTGGATGGCCATTTTGCCCTTCCTCCACAACATGGCACTTCCTGGTGTGGTGGAGGCAGTGGGGGGGCACATGAAGTGGTGCTGTGGGCCGCATTTGGCCTGTGGGCCACAGGTTGAGTATCCCTGTTCAAAGTCATTGTGGTGGACCAATAATGCCCATACACTCCACACATATAAAATAGTAACAGATCTTCAGAGAAAAATGTACAAAGTGGAATTTTTCTCTTGTGGGAAAGGAATAGACTCTCAGAAATGTTCTTTTAAAAGTGTTTTCTCACAAATTTCAGCTCACACTCTGCACTGTGTTCTCATCCCTGGGAGGGAAACTCCAGAGACAGATTATCCTGGGATCAGCCCAACTCCTAGCAATAATCTGTCCACTTGTATATAACACTCTGTGATTTAACTATTCTCATTCATCTCTCTTCTCTCACATCACCTCTAATTTATCTTGCATAGTTCATAGCTTTAAGGAGTTGAGGCACTAGCTACAGCATTGCTACGCATAGCCATATACACTGATCAATGGATTGTGTTATATTGTGTTGTGAATGGCTAAAAGGAATATATGGTACAAGCCAGAGAAAGTGCCCAAGGCTGTATTTTAAAGATTAATTTATGTGGAAGTAAGTCTGAATGAGTAAACAATGTTAGAAATACAGTAATACCTCATATAACATTAGTATCGAATAACACGAAAATCGCATAACATCAAGGAATCTGGGGGGGAGAATTGCATCAGATAACATTAAGATCCTATGGGATGCTTCAGATAACAACCGCGAAAGCCTGTGTGGTTACAATGTATCTCTATGGATCCCATAGAGGATCAGATAACACTAAAAATCATATAACACGAAGACTTGTGGAACCAGGTTTTAGTGTTATATGAGGTTTTACTGTATTATAAATCTAAATCCAACTGTGTTGTCTAATCACATTGCTTTCATCCAATGATGCATTTAATTGGTTCCTCCAGCCCAACCTAACAGTTTGTGCTTAAGTTCCTTCTTCTTTTTTATATTTTTTTAATTATGGTTCCAGCCAGTGTTCTCTATTTCCTTGGCAATTCACAGGTCAATAGTTCAAATACTGTACTAGGAACACTAGGAAGCATAACCCTCCCAGGATGCAACCGTTTTTAAAAACTATTTCAAGCACTCAGGAAAATATACATTCCAGCCCACCTTGATTTTTCACCAAGACTTCACTGTTGCAAAGCAAAGCAAAAACACTTATATACCACCACATAGCGCTTAGTGCACTCTCTGGGCGGTCCACAAGTTAATTAGCATTTTGCCCCCAAACAGGTAAGATGAAGCATCTAAAAATATCAGGGATCTTGTGTAGAGCTCAAGAACATTACTCCTGCATTGTCCCCCAAACAACTTTTCAAGCTCTGGCCATAATTGAAATTCTCATCAGCAGAAGTATGTTCTGCTAGGAAAAGCTTTCAGTTTTTATCTGCTTTGGTGTAAACTGCAAGAAAATATCCCAATTACTGGGCATTGCAGTTCTGAGAGATGTAGGAATGAAAGTTTTCCTGAAACTCAGGATGTATCTACACCTGGTGTTTCAACCGAATGCATAAAGAAGTTTCACTACAGATTTCCATAATGAAATGGGAAACAGGTTCTGGTGCTAATGTTTCATTTTGTTTTTCACAGGACAGATACAGATAAACTTATTATTTCCTTTGGTCCCTTCAAGAAATATTGAGCTTCCACAATTGAACTGGTTCTTTTGCCCTGCTAATCCAAAGCCCTGGGGTCATTTTAGCAACTTGTCTGAATGAATCAAATTACTCCTGTAATGCCTTGTTCATTTTCGGCCCTTCTAATCTTTTCCTTCTGAAGATTTTCTATTTGTTCTACTGGATCACCCTCTTGAATTTGGTCTCCATTATATCAAGGACGCCCTAATACATGTTTTCTTTCTCCTTACATATTCTCAGGTGAACTCTGCATACCATTATGGAGTGCTATGCCATTTTTTTTGTGCCCTGTGCAAGTATTAATCCCAAACCAAATTGCTGGCTGGTAGGCCAGTGAGAATGTTGATACTTAGTCTCGCTAGGTAATCACATTTTCCAAATTCATTATTACCATTAGACTTTTTAAAGTCAATAAAGCAAAGTTTCTAGAGAGATGGGAATAATTTGAAAATACAAATGTATAGAAATATATGTTGGAAACTGAGGTTAATTACCACACAGAGGTAGATTAATAGATGTTTAATTAATGTTTCATAGATTTAAACATGCCTGCTTACTTAGTAAAATTTATTTTTGTTTTATTCATGGAAGGGTGAGAGGAAAACAAGGCTCAAAAACTCTAATTTCTGATTGATAGAAATTTTGCTCATCCCTGGCAAGCTTCCCAGTTTTTAGGAATGTGCTGGTCACACAATTTCAACTAGAAACATGCTTTGAAAAGGAAAATAGCCAGTTCCTGTAGAAATGCAAGTCCTGCTGATGCATTTAATGTTGTATTCTGGCTGTGATTTCCTATGGCCTAGTGCAGAGTTTCTCAACCTTGGGTTCCCAGATGTTCTTGGATTTAAATTCCCAGAAGCTCTGATCATCAGGTTTGTTGACTTGGGCTTCTGATAATTGAAGTCTAAGAACACCTGGAGGCCAAGGTTGAGAAACCCTGACCTAGTGCATATTTAACTTGTTCCTCAGTCCTCAACCTCTATTTGTTCAGTAAGAGATATGAAGAATGAAAACCATTTCAGGCTTGCCTGCTCAACATGGGGAGGTGAGTTCTGAAGCTGAAGAAATAAGACTGCCAGATACAGGGATACTGAAGGAATGTCCAATGTATTTCATTTTCATTTCATTTCAAATTTATACCCCGCCTTGCTCAGGCGAACCTGACTCTAGGTGGCTTACAAAGTATAAAAAAATAACCTAACAGTCACAAATTCCACATTATCATAATCACAATATCAGAAAAATAAATATATACATATCAATAACACAGTAACAATCAGAAAATATTCATATCACCATAAAATGTTACAAAAAAAAACAATACAAAGAAAAAAACCCAGCAAAAACAAAACCACATTTACTGAATCCTGCAACGATTATAAGCCAAATACTACAAAACGAGGTCTTTTTATCGCCACCCGGGACCCACATGCAGCCACACATGCAGCCCCACATGCCTAAGTCAATTGCTATGCCTTGTTCTGTTTTGCTGCCCCAACTGAGCTGCTCAGTATTAATGATCCTGACAAACAAACAACAAAGAGAATCCACAAAACATGCAACACTTCTATATAAATGCAAAGGCAATACTAGTAAGTAGTATCAATATACTTGCCAAATAGATCCTTATAACAAGTCTAAGGCCTCCTAAGAGCAAAGACATATAAGCAGGGATAGCTTTGCTCCTGCCAAGCCCTACTCCTGTTGTAGTGGTTCCTGAGTGAGATATTTCTCATTAATTGGTCTTTCATATTTCATCTGAGCTTTTACAGAGTGCTTCCCCACAACAACAATTAAGTTTTCCATCCAACCATTTTGTGGGCAGCAAACTTGACACAACCTTTCCAGATATTTAGCCAATGAGTAAAGCCATTGATATTTTGTCATGGATTTTTAATGCAATGTGGTCTACTGATATCTGTATTGCAAATATGCACACTCCCGACTTTTCCATGCATTTTGGATTCTTCATGTTCTCCAGCAAGACCTTTGTTGTTCATTTCAATAAATCAAAAACTCATATCAGACTCACTTTTATTTTTAGGCTGCAATCTACTTTATATTCACTCTCTCAGGGAAAAACCTAATTCTTGGTTTATATAGTTTTGTATGTGTGCGTTCCATAATAGCATTGTTAAATGACTTTTAAAGAACAAAGTAAGTTTATGTCAAAGATAGAAAATCTCTATCAAAGACAATTGGTCTCCAGGTTCTTTCTTGAAAACAGAAGCCAATTCTTCTTCTTTCTTTTTTTAATAGATGGCATGTCCTCTGGAAACCTATTATATACCGTAGTTATTCTGTAATCTCTGTGGACTATTTAGTTCAGCCAATGAGTGGGGAAATCCTAGAGAAGTGCTCACATTAAGACAGTGGTGGCAAACCTTTTCATGCTGTGAGCCAGACCCTGCCCCTTCAGACAGGTAAGTGGGCCAGAGGCATGGTTCCTCCTGCCGTTTCCACCACTTCCAGTAGCAGTGACGGCAGCGAGAGCATTCACAGTGTGTCTTTGGCTTGCAAGGGTGGTACATTGTTGAATGTTTTCAGTGAATTGCCGGCTGGTTTTTTTTTTTTTGGCATGTTTTTGGTACTTCCGGTGGTGGTGGCAGAGGCAGCGGTGGAACAGGGGTCCTCACTGCAGGCCAAATTCATTGGCACTGTGAACTGAATTTGGCCCATGGGTGGGAGGTTGGCCACCTCTACATTAAGGATTTGAGTTAGAAATAGCTGGAAAGGCAAAAGCTGCTTTTGCCATAGAGGAGGATAAGGCCCTTGTTACCTTTATCTAGATAGTAGAATGTCTCCAGTTTTGGAGCACTTACCACCTTGGGTGGTAATTAGTTGTATTATTGTACTGTTTTTAACAGTTGGGAAGTTTTTCTTCATGTTCAGCTCAAATCTGGCATCCTGAACCTTAAGTCCATTATTGCATGCCATGTAATATTTGAGAATAGATCATGTCCTTCCTTTTAATGACTATCTTTCAAGTATTTGAGGAGTGCTACCATATCTTCTTTTGAAGGTCATTCCTTTCATCTTTCTCCTTCAAAGCACTGTTACTGCCACTGCTTGCTTTCCAACCTCTGTTAATCATTCTCTGACATGACAACTCTTTTCATTGCATCTCTTGATCCACTGCTATATCTTCCACCTCTCTTCTTTCCTCCCTCCCCAATTACCTCCTGTCATTCTTTCCCATCTCTGTCTTCTGTAAATCAGCACCACAGTACTCTGTCCAGTTGCTGAGGATATGAGGATCTGGAATTTGACTAGAGGCGGACAACCAAAATGACAATTGGTTTGGAAACTAAGCTGTATGAGGAAAGGTTGGAGAAACTTGGCGTGTTATTGGCTCTCATATGCTGAGAGGTGATATGAGAGCCACCTTCAAGTATTTAAAGGGCTATCACATGGAGGATGGAACAGGTTTGTGTTCTGCAGCTGAATCAGATAAGACCAGGAATAGTGAATTTAATTACAAAAAAGGAAATTTGGCCTAAATATTAAGAAAAAATTCCTAACAGTGACAGCTATTTGACAATGGAATAAAGTGCCTCAGTGAATGGTAGACTATCCTTCAAAGGAGATTTTTAAGCAGAAGTTGGATGACCACCATTACGGATGCTCTAACTGTTGATTGGTTGGGGTTGGACTTGGTGAGTCTGAGGCAGGCCACTATGGATTACGGGAAAATGAAGAAGTTTGGCTTGGTGAGAAGAGCCACAGGGAGAAGATGAAATAGGTTGAGGATGGTGGCAAAAAGAGGAAGGGTAAAAGTTTGTTTTGCTTCTGCCTCAAGCAGTACACAAGCCTGGGTCACCTCTGTGTGTTGCTTCAGTAATTTCAACTCTTTCTCATTTGAACTGTTTGCACGCATCATCTGTGCTCACATTATATCAAACTTAGTGGAATCCCAAGGTACACAGAAAAAGCCTCCTCAAAGATGGTGGTATTTTTGAGCCACGATTGGGCATATGCCAGGCAAATGCCACCTTGTGCCAGCTAATTTTTCTCACACTAGGTCAGGAAAATGGACCTACAAAATGAATTCACCAAAAGGTGGCTTCCTTTTGGCAGTTTCATGCCTGGCCTAGAGTATTTGTGTTGAATAACTCCATCAACCTCAGCTGTTGAAGGCGTAGGTGCTTGTGAGGTGAAAAGGTGGCTAAAAGACAAGAAAGTTAAATGTTCAGGGACAGCAGTTGCTCAATCTAGCTTTATAGAAGTGTAGACATATAATTCACAGACCATAGGTTGCATACATACTTGCATAATATGGCAAGCAACTAAGAGAAACCCAATATCCATTTCATATGTTCTAATTTTGAAAAGAGTAGTTAAGAACTGAAATTTATTGAGGGAAGGAATCTTGATCTACCACACGGTTTTCACAATGCCTACAAACCCACCTGATTTCTAGTATTTGGAGCATAGGAACCTGGCCCCGGGATTCTGATTAGCAAGACTCTTTCTTCCCCTGGCCTTAGACACACTGGAATTGCTGATGTTTGGGTTTTCAGGTGCTAGAACAACCTACTTCTATCTGAGTCTCTCATTTTAACCCCACTTGTATTCTCTAATTAACCTCAGATTATGGCAGCTATCTTGAAGAACATCTGCCTATGAGATAACTGTTGCCTGCAACCAGGTTTGTGTGTTGTCCTTTTACTGGTTTGGGTGAGTAAAATCCCTTTTTCTGATTTCATGTTATCTCATGGACCTGTTGGCTTGAATATATATTGAGCAGCATGGACTGCTCTACCGTCTCAATATGCTAATACCTTATTGTTTCCTGAATAGAGTTGGCCATGTTTGACATTTCTCACTGGCAGCTGGAGGCCCAGCTAGAAGTGAGAATAGTCACTGAGGTAGTAGAAAGAGTGACTGCCAAGAAAAATGTAGAGAGAACTTCGGAATGGGTTGAGAAGAACTGGCAAAAAAATCACCCCCAGTCTTCCCATTTGAAACCATCACTGTGCTTAGAGAAGAAGTGGTCAGAAACCAACTTACCCTTGATTATTGACCAGCTGCCTTCCATAGTGTTGTGACCTGGGGTCCTAGGTGTGAGGAGGAGGAGGAGGAAGAGGACAGTTAGCTGGCCCAGTTGCCTTCTGCCAGCTCTGATCTGGAGCCTGAGCCTGAGGAGGACCTCCCGCCAATCCCTCAAGCCATGGCCAGCCCAGATCAGGATGCTGAGCAGGAGGACATGGACCTGGCACCAGCCCTGCAGCCAGCTGTCACTTTGGAGCCGGTCCCTCAGGGCCAAGCCTGGCCAGATGATTAGAGCTTGACAGCTAGGCTGGGTGCCAACAATCAGGCTGACAGAGAGCAAGCTGGCACCTCTGAGAGATGAAGAGCCTCATTAAGACAGGCCTTGGAGCTGAGGAGAAGGAGTGCCCGGACACACCTCTTGAACCAGCCCTCAGCTGTGGGGTCTGACTCTCCTTAAAGCTGGAGCATGCTGGCAAGCTCTTTATTGGACTAATCTTTCCCTACTTGGACCCTGACACTGAAAGACATGGACTGAAACCCTGCATGTGACCCTGATGACACCTCCAGAAAACCCATTAAACCTACAGTTGCTATTGATTGGCTGTGACCTTAGACTCCTGACAATGATCCTGCTTAGACCCTGAAAACCTACTGTAAGACTCTTTCTTACCTTCAGTGCAGCAGCTGCCAGCTGGGCAGCCATGCTGGTGTCTTGGCTACAACGCATAGCATATGTTTTATCTCTATCCCCACCCCACTCCCCTCTTCAGTTGACCATTTTACAGAAACTGCAAACACCTCTAAAGAATGTCATGGGAGAGGAATCTACCCACTGTGCTGAAATGTCTGGCCAAACCTGACTCAAAACAAGCCCTCTCCAAAAGGATTTACTGGTGTACTAGCCAAAATTATGATATATTAGAGAACAAAATTTGAATGGTAACATTTGTGTTAAGTTTAGTGTCTTAACCACCTGAGCCAACACAGTCCCTATAAATGTCATTGCTATTGCTATTGGACAGAAGAAGGATGTGATAAACCATTTCTGAATATTTACTACCTAGAAAACTATTGGGGGGGGGGTTAAGGGATTGGTGTAAATCAGGATTGATGGCACACAACTAAATGAACCCTCACTTCTTTGTGGGAATGCTCCTGTCTAACTATGTCTTTGTGCATTAATCTTACAGTATGTGCTGTTTGTTTTTTGTGATCTCGGCTACAGTAATGACATTCCAGCTGGCTTTTCCCTTAAGGCTCTGTTTAGGCTCCAGCCCTACTAGAACACTGCATCTTAGCTTTGCTGGTAGAAGGACAGATGTTCATTGTATTAATGCTCATCACAGCCATCTCTGTAATTATTATCTGAAAAGGCAGAAGAGTAGTTCCTTTAGGAAATGGATTTGAAATCTGAGGACACATTCTCCAAAGAAACTGGATTTATATTAATTACTGTTGTTGGCAAATGGTTTGGAACTAATGCAACTGCCTGGTAATATTTTAATTTCAGCAAAATGTATTTGCATCTGAAATTAGTTCCACCAGATGCAAAAGTGCAGAACCTTCTGCTACTTGATTTTGGTAAATGTGACGCTAACACAGTATGAACTTATTTATGGAGTCTGCTGCTTTTTTAGTTTATAGTGTGGATGTTGACTTTTTCATTAGTTCCCCCTGGATTGGACTGATTCATGCACTGAATATTCACCAACTCAGAGAAAATGCTGAATTGGCTCTCTTGTTTTTTTAAAAAAATCCTAAAGAGTAGGTTAGCATAGCAGCACTAAGCATGGTTGCCCCAAGCAGGCAATCTCTCCAGAACAAATGCTACAAGCAAACTATTCCCCACTGCAGGTGAGTGGCCTAAAGACAAAACACAAGGCAAGGAGTGGGCAAAGAACAGCCCTCTAGATCAGTGTTTCCCAAACACATTCTATTGTTGAACAGCTAAAATTTTAACAGAACACTTTGGTTTTTGCAATAGAAGATAGGTTTGGATTTTTCGGTTACATTGGAGAGTAAACAAAACAACAACAACAACAAAAGGTTATGGCACCTTAAAGACTAACTCTATGGAATGCCAGTGTTCTGTGGGACGTAGTTTGGGAAATGCTGCTCTAGATGTTGTCAAACTACAGCGCCCAACAATCCTAGTCACAACAGCCAACCAAGTGCAACATCTGTCGGGTTGGATGTTGTCCTCCTTTGTTTTAGGTGCAAGGAGTTCTCTCTTTCTGTGGAACATAGAGGAAAGCATGCAGAAGAAGCTGCTTCATCTATCATTATGCAGTCAGAGATGTGAATCCATACATCATTTGGTTTCTTCTTTTATCTTTTTCAATTAGCCCCTTGGAATGCCACTGAAATTTGGGTTTCATGTATGGGAAAGAAAGAATAAAAAAATCTTTGGTGATAATTGTGCAGCACACTTCAATGCATGTGCTTATTATACTGTATATGTACAGTATTTACAAGAGGATAGGATAAATGGCACTGGAAAGATCTTACACAGAAGTGCTACAAAATCTTGCAAACAAATTAGCATTCCTGATCATCATTTTCAGTTAGGATAGAGATTGTGAGGTCTTCCAGATGTACCCTGAGCAGGAACAATGGTTTCCCCCCATTTCCAAAGATATGCTATTGAATGCTGTGGAAAGTAGTAGTGTAGAGACTTTTGAGGGAGATGGTTGCTCTTATGTCTTAGGCTGACTCAAAAGAGGGATGTACAGTCAAACCTCGCATAAAGAGTGCTTCGCTTAAAGAGTAACTCGCTTAAAGAGCAGAATTTTCTCTGGATGTTCACTTCACTTAACAAATAAAACCAACCAACAATCTCTCCCACAATTGGTAATTTACAATGGTGTTTCGCTTAAAGAGCAAATTTGCTTAAAGAGCAATCCTGTGGAACACATTATGCTCTTTAAACAAGGTACAACTGTATTTCTTTATAAGTGCATTTCAACCTTCCAATCTACTTCTTACTGTGTTCAAAATTACCAGCATATTTCTTTTGAAAAATACATGCAATTATTGAATGGAGATAATTATACATTCCAGTATAAGATATTTGCATTTTTAGGCAAGAAACTTCAAAGATCCAAAGGTGGTTAATCAATTGCTCATACTGTTAGTTACCTCTCTCTCTCTCTCATCTCTTATTTTTTCTCAGCTCAACATTTTCTCACAGCAGGATCTTTTTTATATTCTTTGCTAAATTTCCAGAGTAGGAAGGAAGGACGGAAGGAGCAAACAAACAAACAAACAAACAAACATTTCCAAACTCCATTGGAGTTATGGTGATCTCAAATGAATCTTGTAAAAAGCAGTATGGCAGTGTTGCTAGATCAGCAGCTTCCACTCTCTGAAATTTCAGGGCCAAAATCAGAAACTAGATGACATGTCCTTTTGAAGTCATGGAGGTTGTACAGGCAAATAAACCAAAACTCTTCTGGGCAAACTGATTGTGATAACAGATACAAGAAAAATCTGAATGAATGAGACCAGAGTCTGTGTTATTCCTGTCTTATCAACTAATATGACTATCCAGAGCAGAAGACGGAATTGTTTTTGGGGAGCCAGGCAGACAACAGAATATATCTAGAAAGTGCAGTCCCACTAGAACCTACATCCCTTGTGTTTTCTCTACAGCATAAATAGCTCCAAGAAAGGTTGATCAGACTTTTAGAACTTGAATGAGCCACAAAGATCACTATGTCCAATAAGACACACAAGGTCTGAGATTACAAACATTCTTTTTGGGGGGCTATAGCTCCCATATTCCCCAGGGAGCATTTGCTGTTATGAGTTAATTGTTTTCTATGCACTCCTTATGTAAAAACAGCACGGGCACTTCTGTATTTGAATATCTACAAAAGGATTTCCAGCCAGAGACCAAATCCACTGAGCTATCCAGCCAGCTGGGCCAGATGGTAGTCCAAACAGGCACCAGGTTGGACCTATAAACTTGGGGTAATCCCTACTAAAAAGCAATCCTATCTGCATGACTTCTTGCCCTTCCCTCATTTATTATCTTTATCATCTTGTGAGGTAGGTCACATTGAAAGAGATTAAATGGTACCTGGTCATGCTGTAAGTTTTATGACTGGTTGAGAAGTTTAACCTGAATTTCCCAAGTCCCAAAGGCAAATCAGTCACTGCCCTGATGGATTTCAGTAGGTCACTGGTGTGAATGTTCTGTAAATAATTCTCCTCTGACTTATACTCCTATCCTTGAAAACTGGCATACTGATTAAAGCAGAACATCCATTTAAGTGCACTTGGCATCTCTGCCTAGGTCTCATTGCATGGAGTTATAGTAAAATGATTCGTTTGAGGTGCTGCTTGATTGTTAACAAACTGGACGGGAGCCTTGCCGCATCAGTACCAAAGTGTACAATGCCTAAAGGCATGGCAGCATAGCCAGAGGTCAACAGGCAGTACAGCTGGTTCCCATCTCATGTCTAAGTTGATATATAACCCAAGAAGAACTGAGCTGCAATTTTTGAGAACATTGAAAAAAATATAGGTATTTCTGTTGCCACATCAAGTATATGGCTACAACATCACAGTAACTGTTTAATACAGCTGATGCTACATAGTAGATTGGGATCTACATGCTGAGCTATGAAATTTGCTCTGAGTCACTTCCAGCCTGACTGAAGTCAGCATTATTGTAAGGATAAAGAGGGAAATAGGAATGCTATGGACAATACCCTGAGTTAACTGGAGGAAAGATGGGATATAAATGGAATTAATTAATGTAACTAAAACCTCTCAAGCATGCAGAAACAGGACACTGTACTCATGTTGACTGTTTCAGATAAGCTATTCAAAATGCAAAAGGAATATGTGCTAAACCTGAACATAGGAAAAGGTAAAAGTCTCCCTAGCTTGAAAGCCAGTTATATCCAACTCTGTACATTGCTTATCTCTGTTTAGAGCCAGAGAGCCAGCACTCTAGACTAGATGCAGGCATGACTAGATACCAGAGTGCATGGAATGCTCTTACTTTTCCCACTGAAGCAGTACCTATTTATCTATTTTCCATTTCTTGCTTTCGAACTGTTAGATTGGCAGGAGCTGGGACAGATGACTGGCTCACTATTTTGTGCAGGATTCAGTCCTTGAACTGCTCAAATGCCAATCTTTGGGTCATCAAGCTTGTGTCTTAACCACTAAGCTGTCCTTAATTCTGGGTTCTATGCCAGGAGACAGCCTGATAGCCATAATAGAGGGGGCTTCCCTGTATCACTTGCCTTTAAAAATGTAGAATGGTAGTGGTTATCAGGAAGAAGGACCATTTAGGTTACATCATACATGTATTTATTTTGTATCACTTATATGCTGCCTTTCTTTTTATGAGGGGACCCAAAGTGCAGAAGGTCTTGGTGCATTGCCCTATCTTAAGATAATTATAATTTTATGCTACACATTGGAGAAACAACATAATAGGCACAATCCTTTTCTCCCCAAGAGAGCTTTCTAGTCAGGGCAAGAGACAGGTCCATAGTTATGGGAATCATCATCTTTCTGGTATTTCCCCCCTTTAACACCTCCTCTATCCAAGTGTAATAATTGTGTGCCATCAAGTCAATTCTGATTTATGACAATTTTTTCCAAGATTTTCTAGGTAGAGAATTGAAAGAAGTGGTTTATCATCCACTTTTTTGGGGAAGCAGAATGGGGTTTGGAAATTACTCACTGACTTGCTGTAGAGGAAATACTCCAGATGATCATGTTATCTCAAGACGATGTGGCACAAACTATTCCTCTCATGGCAGTATGTTAATGGAACTACACTGGTTTAAAGGAATGTGAAAGAAAATGTGATACCTTTGTCGCTTACATGTTTTTGGCTTCAGTTTTGTTTTCCATTGCTTGAGGCTGGATGGACCAGGTGTTCTTGGGATGTAGGAGAATCCCTGAACTCATTATAAGGGTCACTGTTCACCTTTTGGTGATTTGTATGTTAATAGCATAAGAACACATGGTCACCATGAAGTTGAAGATTTTACCATCAAAATAGATGTGATAAGTTAAAGATGTGACCTCTCCTCACATGTAAGCAAGGAAGGTATAAGGCAGGGTTTTCCAGGTTTGGGTTCTCAGGTGTTCTTGGACTCTAGTTCCCAAAATCCCAGGTCAGTATACCTGCTGGGAAGAGAAGCCCAAAAGTATCTGGGTTGGGAACCCAAAGCTTAGAGGAACCAGTCTAAGCTATAAAAACCCAGAGAGTGCAGTAGCTGCTAAGCTGCTGTATTGCAGTCAACATGTTGTGAGTTTGATCCTGAAGAGGATCCAGTTTGACTCAGCCTTTCATCCTTCTGAGGTCAGTAAAGTGGGTTCCCAGCATGTTGGGGGTGAAATGCTTAATTACCTGTAAACTGCCCAGAGAGTGCACTAAGTGCTATGGGGCAGTGTATAAGTGTAATCGCTATTGCTATTGTCTGGTGAGAATGTCAACACAGACTAAGATTTGGAATCTGTTATGTACCAAATTGAGTCTCTCTGTTGCCTTTACCTGGAATTCTTGGCAACTGAAGGGAGAAGTGTTCTTATTCATTGGGATTGAATACTATCTAATTTTGTTTGCATGTTATTTAATAAAATCTTTGAGCTTTAACCCATTTGTTTGTGCATTGTCTTCAAATCCTGGGAAGAGCCTTTGCCTTAGGCAACACAGATAGGCTGAACAAGTTAATTCTAGGAGAACAAAGAACTGGGTGTTCAGGGAATGCATCTAGGAATATTTGAGAATATGATGTTTGCAATTCAAACCAGACTTGATATTCTCCCATAAAAATGTGCAGTCAGAATTTAATCATTATCACGTAAATGTACCAATGACTTAATCTGATTCAGATACTACTACTAATAATAATTTTGTGTCAGAAATTATTCTGGGTTCAAAGAATTTTTGCTGGAGGAACTCCACTCAGGGGATGCCTAAATGAGGATCCTTTCGTGTCCTTAAGATCTTTTCCCACCAAAGTGCTCCCTATTTATCTACTTGCAATTTCTTGCTTTCAAACTGCTAGGCTAGCAGGAGCTGGGACAGAGATGGACACTCAATCCATCAAGCAGTACCCGGGTCTCAAACTGCCGACTAGTCGGCTTTCCAGCTCACAAGGTGAGCTTCTTAACAACTGAAGCCAGCCTTCAGATTGAGATAATAATTTGTAAACACCTGTAACTGTCTCTGTGCCTACAAAACCTGGTCTAGTAATTCTTTTGGTGGGAAGAAAACCAGCAAAACAAACTGGTCATGTAATATATGACTTGAGCAACCCTCCATAAAACAAACAGACAAACAAAAACCAGGGATCAGAGAGCCGTGGTAAAACTATTTATTGCGATTAGAAGCTAAAGCTGTGGCCACAGAGCTATTCCTTTTATCAGCTTCCCACCTGGATATTATTGTTCTGTAGAAAGCTTGGGGAGTTTGTTTTGGAGTTACACAGGAGAGGTCTTTGTTTGCCTCTGAATCTGAGATGCTAATAAATCTTCAGACTGGGATAACATCAACTTTGGAGGAATATAAATTCGACTTGAACATTAGCCTTTGATTAGAGAATGTCCATTGACATTTCCTGGTTCTTTAAACATTCTGAAGAAGTTCTTAGTAAATTATGTTCACAAGCATGCCTTTCAAGGGGGGAAATACATGGAAATGCTATGGAAATGCAAACTCAATTTTTAGAAAAAAATCTCCAGTTAATGCAGAAATTGGATGAGACAGACGTATGGGTGAACAGATGCAAAACTGACATGGTCCAGAAGTAGACCGATTCATCTTTCCTAAATCAGTCTCACTTCTAACCTTGCCTCTCTCTTCCTTTGCATTTCCCTTTCTCAGCAACTGCACCCTGCTGAGAGCTTGCTGATGTAACTTATGCTCTTTTCTACCATATTTAGCTCCCTTTTTTCCACAAGTGGTTGTTCTCACAAAGACATCAGTAATAGAATTGTGTTGTGCTTAATCTTATGCATAAGTGGCTTATGTTTGGGATAAAGAACACCCTCCAAAACTTTGAGATGAGGCCCGCTGCTCAGTCCACAAGCATCCCTAATTTTCTGAAATTTGTCAGATTACAGTGGCCTGATTTGAGAACATACTTTTGATCTGGTCTTCGGGGAGATTGTGGCATGACCCTATTAGATCAGATAATGCCTTGATCACCCTGTTGGATAGTTGTCACCAAGAAATAGATAGGGGAGTGTAAATGTTTTGATTCTCTTGGATCTTCCTGTGAAACTAACTATGCTCTCCATCTGGATGAGCCATCTGAACTGAAGAAAGATGACATTCCACCGCTCAACAATGATTCTGTTGATATTCTGCTCTCCTCCATTCACACCATACTGTGCAGCTCAAACAAATGACAATTGGGTTGATTCTGAAAGTGTATGGCTTCTTGATGGGCAAGTTTTACAGGAGAAGGAAAAGATCCCTGACTGGGTAGGCTCCTATTCTTCTCATGAGGTAACCTCCAGCTACAGTCCAAATACATTTGCATGTATGCAGGCCACCACTGAGAGAGCAGAGCTAAATCAGTGCATTCTCATGCTATCTCCCTGGATTATTAAAAGAATACCCGAAAAGGCTTTAGTAAAGACAGAAAGAAATGTTGAATATGGCAGAGGTAGACTGAGTACACTTTTTCTTTCCCAAAGAGAACAATGGCTGCATAAAATACATTTGCTCCAGTGATTGAATGCTGAGTACCCTTTGGGACAGGGGTTCCCAACCTTTTCAAGCTGGATCATTCTCTCTCAGTCAGCTTCGACGGCTGATAGCCATTTTGTCCTGCCTGCATGATGGGGGTGGCCATTTTGTCCCAAAAGCTTCCCATTTGTTTCTCAAATGCCCTTGGAGAGGTGGAGGGCAACATGAAATGGTGCCATGGGTGGGATATGGCCAACGAGCATTAGGTTGGAAACCCCTGCTTTGGAGTATTCCATTATCCATACTTCTTGTGACTTCTTCATTAGCTTTTTTGAAATCATTGAGATTGCGTCCAATGGTGTCTCTTTGGACAGGGAAGGCTGTTTTTAAAACAGTAAAGTCTTCTGCTGGTAGAATGGGGAAGCAGTTGAATGCCTCTGTTTCTCTCTCCACTTTGCAGTTCTGTGTATTTACAGAATTGGGGAATCTTTGGAACACTGTTAGAGGTGGCATGAGGAAGTTTTCAAGGGGGAAGCATAATGAGTAAGAATGAACTCTCAATTTCTCATCCATTGATAGATTGGAAACCTCTACAAGATTCTTGTGGATACAGCCTGAATGCTTAAGGAACAGATGATGAAGAAATCTAGCTCATACAGTCAGTAACATTACGTGGATTTCAGCCGCCCAGGGCTTAAGCCAAATTTGCCACTCCCTGGTGGACGCTGGTGCCTGCTCCCACATAGGTTTCTAGGAATTGTAGTCCAAGAACACCCATGGCCCAAAATATGCCACCCGGAGCTAGCCGCCCCCTGCCCCCATGTGACGCCACTGCATACAGTCATGTTTGATGGGAAGAACAAAGACGTCTCATGATTTTCTGTGTGTTTATCTCTAAACTTGGAGTCTGTGAAACAATTTGCTAATTTGAGGCAAAAACTATTTCCTAATTTGACACCTTCAAGGTTTTGTCTTTTACATATTCACTAAGAAATGTCAGTAGAAAGTCACAACAGCGCTTCCAATAAGTGTTCTTGCACTTTCTTGGGACTGCTCACACATTAGGGGACTATTATCCTCGAATTAAGACAAGCTGAGAAGGCTGTTTCTAAAATGGCTACAACTATGTGAATAATTTATTGCTAGCAATTTATTCAGTGAACCTAACACCTTTTCCTATTGTAACCTTTCCTAAAGATAGTCTGGCATTCTTAAATTGCAGAAGAATATTTCTTCTTTTTAAAGCTGTGTTATAATTCCAGCAAATTCTGCAAATTAACTAGCTCTTGGTTTAGTATTGCCATTACACAAGGCTCTCATAGGCACAGTGACGTGGCAAAGGCTGGAGTGTGGCAGAGAGTGGTTAGAAGACAGAGCCGTGGGGAATTCTGACTCTTGCATTCTTAGGCATATTCTTTGATAGCAATGGCATTTATTATGTCAGCTCACTGTGGTTGCCTGTGTTCAGTGAAGAGATAGGTGATAGAGATCACTCCACACTTTAAATCTCTGAGGCCTGAAAAACATGCTGTCAGTCACAGCCTTGAATTTACTCTTTGATGGAACACATTAGAAAAACAGTAGCAAAACAGTTGGCAGAAAAATAACTACATGTGTTGTAGCTACAGTAAAACCTCAGATAACACTAAAACCTGGTTCCACAAGTCTTGGTGTTATACGATTTTTAGTGTTATCCGATGCATGTTAAAATCCTATGGGATCCATAGAGATACATTGTAACCACACAGGCTTTAGCGGTTGTTATCTGATCCATCCCATAGGATCTTAATGTTATCCGATGCAATTCTTCCCCCCAGATTGCTTAATGTTATGCGATTTTAGTGTTATTCGATACTAATGTTATCTGAGGTATTACTGTATCTTCATTTCTCCAGGTCTAGATTCATTAATAAAAGATAGGAGCCACCCAATTAATTCTGTAAATTGGCTTCAAATTGCATGGCTAAAATCCAGGTAAAACTGAGCCAATTGGGCAATAAAGCAATGATATCTTCCACTTTTTTCTACTCACATTGTTTTTATTTCTCTTTAATCTTCCTTCTCCCATTATAATGCTCATTTAGACTCAATCTCTTCCCCAATAACAAGAATTCAAATTTTTATTTTATCATCCCATCTTGGTACAAGTACAAGTATACAGGTACATACTTAGAATCAGGAACTGGCAAACTTCACCAAGCAATTACGTTTTATACTTTTACCAGGAGAGAGGAATGTAAATCTGTTCTTTTTTCCTCCTTGTATATGAAGGTGAGGAACCACAAAATTATTCATGCCCTACAAGTGGATTGTGGTGCCTTTGAAAAAAGAATGAGAACAATTTGTTATGCAGATTAAACAAAATTGAGCAAATAATGAAACATGCAAGCTAATGACAGCAGCTGCTTTGTTGCTGGACTTTTAAGGATTAGACACAAGGGAAGCATTGTTGGCTTCTTAAACAATCAGCCAGTTGTTCTGCAAGCAAAGGGGAAAATAGTTTAGTGCAGAGACAGTTTGGACAAATCTTGGAGTCCTTTATGGTTACTTATAGTGCTTCTTGTCCTCTTGTCTTTTTTTAAAAAAACTTGTTCAGATGTCCCATAGTGACAGCAAAGTATTTGGTAAGTATCCATAACATTCCAATGCAATGTAAACCATGGTGAGTTGAAACAGGTTTGAATGAAAATCTGAAAAGTACAGATTACACTGTAAATTTCATTTCATTTCATTTATTCGATTTATATGCTACCCTACTAAGTGAAAACCAACTCAGGGCAGCTCACAACATACAATCAAATACAATATAACAATTCAATAGAACAACACAATGTCACAGTATAATCAAGTATCATATGTCAATAATTCAAAACAATAGAATATCATAAAACACAGTACAGTAAAATAAAGCCCCAATATACATCATAAAGTTACAAAATATTACATAAAACATAAGAACATTGCACAAAATATTACAAAGTTATTTTGCAGCAAAATAACAACAAATACATCAATATCAGTGCATGTCATAAAACAATTACAATTACAAAACAGTCACTTCCCTCCGAGCGAACAATTACAATCACTTCCCTCTAAGCGGGCAATGGGCGGGGGGGGGGGACCCATCCCCGGCCCTGGGAAGATGGGGGCCTGAAGTCAGCTGGTGCGGTGGTGTTGGGCTGCCTGGCAAAGCCTGTGGCTTTTCTCCCTGGCCCGAAGTCATCTGGGTGGCAGTGTTGGGCCACCAGCTTAACTTTCCTGGATTGTGTATTAGTAGGTGAGCAGGACAGCAGGACCAAAGGTAGATCCATTAACTCATATAAATCAGTAATCTATTCAGAAAGAATCTCTTATGAATGATGTGTAGACTGAAGTCCTTAATGGATCTTCCACGTCCAGACACAATATGCCCTTAAACATCAGGAGGTAGCAGCAGAAGTGTGGAAATGTTATTGTGGTTGCTATGGTTCTTAGCTTTTCAGAAGCCTCCAGTTGGCCATAGTGAGAAGCATAACACTGGGTCACACAAAAAATTGTCTGCTACTTGGTCTAATCCATGTATCCTATACTAATTCAAGTGCACTGAATCCAAATCTAAAGTCCGATTCTGCCTAGGATGTCAGGATCTTAAGTTAATTACATATATAGATGCAATTGTACATTTTATTAACACAGCTGCACCTACTCATCTTTAGCTCAAAACAGACTTACTATAGGCTAGCTGTACTATCCAATAAGATGGTTTTGCACTAGAGACAAGCCCTTGGTCCATCTTACCTTATATACCTATGTCTGATGTCAGCTCACTGACTTGCCCAGACTAGCCCAGGCACTGCTGGAACATGCATGCCACCAGGGGACATGATTCAGCTGAGGTGGCAGCAGGCTCAATGGTAGCTGCCATTGTTATAAAGTTCCCTTGTAAAATTACATTACCCAGTTAACGACCATTTGAACAGCTATAGCATGCCTGTAACCTAAAATCTGTCCATGATAGGCAAATTCTGAGTTCAGATTTGGAATCAGTACACTCAATATCATGTAAGTCACATGTGTTATTCCAAGTAGCAAAAATGTTGTTGCGCAGTGTAACGGTAGGCTAGGTGGACCATGGTCTGAGACACCTGCGGCCGGGGGAAGAGGCGGCTGCCGCGCCCAGCCTGGGACACTCTCCACCTGTGCGCTGGGGCAGGGGGCTTAAAAGCCCAGCAGGACATTTCGCTCCCCGCCGCCGCTGAGACACCTGCGGCCGGGGGAAGAGGCGGCTGCCGCGCCCAGCCCGGGACACTCTCCACTTGCGCGCTGGGGCAGGGGGCTTAAAAGCCCAGCAGGACATTTCGCTCCCCGCCGCCGCCGCCGAGACACCTGCGGCCGGGGGAAGAGGCGGCTGCTGCGCCCAGCCCGGGACACTCTCCACCTGCGCGCTGGGGCAGGGGGCTTAAAAGCCCAGCAGGACATTTCGCTCCCCGCCGCCGCCACCGAGACACCTGCGGCCAGGGGAAGAGGCGGCTGCCGCGCCCAGCCCGGGACACACTCCACCTGCGTCCTGAGGCTGCGCTGGGGCAGGGGGCTTAAAAGCCGCAGCAGCGGCTGGATTGTTGGTATTGTTCTAATTTTTGTGTAAATTTGATGATTTCTGTAATTTCTTATTGTTGTTGAAATTGATACCTATTGAATTTTGATTATGTAATGATGTTGAGATGTTTTGTGGTGTTGATACAGTGCTGATTATTATTTTTTCCTAT
This sequence comes from Furcifer pardalis, assembly GCA_030440675.1. Taxonomy (NCBI): domain Eukaryota; kingdom Metazoa; phylum Chordata; class Lepidosauria; order Squamata; family Chamaeleonidae; genus Furcifer; species Furcifer pardalis. The sequence goes on from CP126892.1 coordinate 87,568,359, forward strand.
ATTTACATGTTGTGTTTATAAATTTGTTGTTTCTCTGTGTTTGTGAACCGCCCTGAGTCGGCCCAATCTGAGTAGGGCGGTATAAAAATTGGAAAAATAATAAATAATAATAATAATTTCTGAGCTTTTTAAAGGAAGCATGGAAATCTGGAAGAGAAGATGCTACCTTAGAAGCCTTATGACCATGTCTCCATCTGGCCCAGCACTAGCTGGAATTACATGTTTGCAAGAACAAATAGATCAATCTTAGAAGAAATCAACCCTGACTGCTCCTTAGAAGGTCAAATTGTAAAGATGAAGCTAAAGTACTTTGGACATCAAATGAGAAAAGAAGATTCACTTCAGAAAGCCTTGATGCTGGGAAAGGTGGAGGGCAAAAGAAAAAGGGGGCGGCCAAAAATGAGATGGCTACATGGTATTGTAGACACAATGGACACAGAGCTGAGCGAGTTGAGGAGGATGGTGGAGGACAGAAGTGCCTAGCGGACAGTGGTCCATGGGGTCGCAGAGGGTCGGAATCGACTGTGCGACTGAACAACAACAACAAAATGTGCGGCAAAGGTATTCACTGGGAGTAGCTGCAGACGGACATGAACCGACTGCAGTACATAACTTGTTTCTGTGCGATTCCTTGCATTAAAGTAGGAGGTCCATATCTGGCCAGTGCTGAGAGACTTCCCAGCTGCTGGAAGTGGGGAGAACTAGGCAACAGCTTAAAATCCTCACCCACTTCATGTGATATGAAGTCAGAGCCACTCGAGCTGTTTGGTTGGGAAAAACATTGTTGGTCAGCCAGTGTTGGGAGGATTTCTGGCTACTTTGATGTACCTTCTCTATGTCAGGGAGCAACTGAAGTACTACACTAATGTGATTTTCAAAAGTGTGGGTTGAGTGCCATTTTTAAACTGCAGTAGAGTTGTGTCATAGGGCTTAGTGGTAAAGACACCAAATGGTTGGCAGGTCAGCAATTTGGGACCCAAGTACGGCACAACAGAGTGAGCACCCTTTGTCTGGCCCAGCACTTGCCAATCTAGCAGGTCAAAAGCAAGAAATTTTGTTGTTCAGTCGCATAGTCAAGTCCGACCCATTGTGATCCCATGAACCACCTCATGCCAGGCACCCCTATCCTCCTCCACCATCCTCTTTAACCCACTCAGCTCCACCCCATTGTGTCAACAATGCCATCTAGGCATCTCATTCTCTGCCGTCACCTTCTTCTTCTGCTCTCGACCTTTCCCAACATCAAGGCATTCTCAAGTGAATCCTCTCTTCTCATTTGATATCCAAAGTAATTTAGTTTTATCTTCAGTATTTAACCTTCCAGGAAGCAATTTGGGTTGATTTCTTTTAAGATTTACCTGTTTGTTCTCTTTGCTGTCCAGGGTACTCTCAAAATTCTCAACACCACATTTCAAAGAAATTACAAGTAGATAAATAAGTGCTGCTTTAGCAGGAAAGGTAATTTCATGCACTCTGGCATATAGTCATACCTGCCACATGACCACAGAAACATTTGCAGATGCAAATAGCACTGGTTCTTGACCTGTAAACAGAGATGAACACTGTCCCTTAGATTCAGACATGACTGACTTTTGAACCCTTTAGGGTTGTGTTATATGCAGCTATTAGATTGCTGTGAATTCTCCTCATTTGTCCAAAGTATGTAATTTCAGCCATGGTCAACACTTACTACAGATGGCTCTCTAGGATTTTAAGCAGACAACTTTCCAGACACTTAAAATTGCTAGGAACTAAACATGGGACCTACTGCATGCAAAAGTATAAGTTCTATCCTAGAGTCTGAAAATTTTTCTCAAGAGGAAGAACTGCATAAAATATCTCCCTTTTGTTGCTGTTCAGTCACATAGTCGTCTAACCCTTTGCAACCCCATGGACCACTATGCACCAGGCACTTCTGTAACCCTGATTTTGAAATTAATGTTTAGTATTATATATACTTTTATTTTCAATAAAATATGCTTCTCTCACTATTTTAATTTGCCATCCACTTCAAGTTTAGTCTTCCATGTTCACAAGCACCACTTTGTGCAATGATTACTCGCAGGAAAAAGGGCTGCAAGAGTTGATTTTTAATACATTTACAAAGATCTCAAACTGATTTCCTCTGAGATCAAATGAGCAAACAAGAAGCCCTATTTATTGATACTGTCCTGAAATTCTGGGGCAAAGGGTTAATTTCTTCAGCAGTCAGCTATTGACATGTCCTGATCATGAATGGGAGTTCTTAAATTGCCCTTTGTATAAATGTTAATAAAAGGTGTTTTTTTTGTATTTCTCTTGCTCTGTAATATTTTGATTCTTAACATGTTCTGTTTGTATTTTCAAGTAGGATATTGCAACCTCTCACCTAGAAACCAATTAAGCATAATCCTTTGAAGGTCACACCCTACTCAAAGAAGATAATAGCCAGAGGACTATTCTTTGAATTTCCCCATCACCTATTTCCTTGATAACATCCATCTTGTCCGGTCTGCCATTAACATGAAACAAAAGGACTATCACCTCTTGTTTGTCTATGGAAAATGACCATCACCTTCTTATGACTATGGATCACTGTGAGGAGAAAAATACATATACCCCCACCCCTATCCCTTTACCATTTTCCGGGACTTTGTAAATCTCTTCCTACATCATTATTTGCACACAAGCTTGTCATTGTAACTTGAATTTAAAGTGCTAACTAACTCAATGTGACTAAAGATGGTTTATTTGTGTTTAATAAGAAACCCCTCTGTTGGACTTTTGTCTCATTGTATAAACTTAATTAGCATAGGTGATGAAATTAGTTGAAGGGCATGTATAAAAAAAATTTCAGCAGCTAAGATGGCTAGCTCTCCCACCAAATTGCACAGGGAAACTCATAGATTTTTCTAGCAGACAGAAATGGGTTAGACATAGTTGTTTGTCCAGCAGTGGGGCCCCTCTGTTGCTTAAATGCTATGTTTGTCAATAAAATGGTCTTGTTTGTGTCTGAAATTAAAATCTCTGTGGTTCTTGGGGAGTTCCGCCAGCAGATGAACTTTTTAATTTTAAAACACATCTCCACATTAAAAAGGGATAGCGATTTTTAGGTAACAGTTTTGGTGTCAGAAGTGGGATTTTCCACAGGTGACTTGGATTCTTCTTGCCCATGGAGGTGCACATCTATGGGTAATGGGAGCAGTCTGACAAAAGGGGGAGAACAGGAAGCCAACTCTACTCTAAATTTTGCCTTTGGTTCCTGCTTCAACCCTGCCTGTGGAATGTTCCCTTACATTTAAAAAGGTTACAATCTTTCAGGTAACACTTCTATCCTCCACCATCTTCCACAGCCCGCTCAGTTCTATGCCCCTTGCGTCAACAATGCCATCTAGCCATCTCATCCTCTGCCACCCCTTCTCCTTTTGCCTTTATTCTTTCCAAGGCCTTCTCTAGTGAGTCCTCTCTTCTCATTTTGTGTCAAAAGTATCTTAGATTCATCTTCAATATTTGCCCTTCCAAAGAGTAGTAAGGGTTGATTTCCTCTAGGATCAACTTATTTGATCTCTTTGCTGTCCAGAGTACACTCAAAATTATCCTCCAGCACCACATTTCAAAAGTGTCCATTCTTCTACACTCAGCCTTCCTCATGGTCCAGCTCTCACAACCAATTCATTACTACTGGGAATACTATTGCTTTGATTATGCAGACTTTTGCTGGCAGGATGATGTCTCTGCTTTATGTTACCTAGGTTTCTCATAGCCTGCCTCCCAAGACACTTATTGCTCCTTACGTATTCTTCAAAGACTTTGTACCAGCTGAATGAAGTTTGGTGCAGGGCTACAAGTGAGAGGCTCCTCTTAGTTGTGGGTGTTAAGTAATTAAAATGCCTTCCTCAAGGAGGTTTGTCTCTCAGCTATATTATTATTATTATTATTATTATTATTATTATTATTATTATTATTATTATTATTATTATTATTATTATTATTATTATTATTATTATTATTATTATTATTATTATTATTATTATTATTGTTGTTGTTGTTGTTGTTGTTGTTGTTGTTGTTGTGTACTTGGCAGTGGGTTAATGGTTAAGACAATGAACTTGATGACTGGAAGGGTCAGCACTGGAACTGCAGGTCAGCAGTTTGAGACCTAAGTGCTGTACAACAGCATGAGCTCCTGTCTCTGGCCTAGCTCCTGCCAGCCTAGCAGTTCAAAAGCAAGGGCTTTTAACTGTTTTTATATTGTTTTTATGTTTTGCTGAGTAGCCAGTGAGGTGTTCGCTGGACTGTGTACACCAACCAGAGTCTATTGATTGGGGTGGTATATAAATCTAAATAAATAAATAAATTGCAAGTAGATAAATAGGGACCAGTTTGGTGGGAAGGTAACAGTGATCTGTGTACTCCCATATCTATTCATACAAGCCATATGACCATGGAAACATCTGCAGATGCAGACAGTGCCAGCTGTAAATGGAGATAAGCTCTGTACCCTAGAATTGAACACAAGTTTCTTTCAAGCAAGGGCAAACTATCAGGAGTGGGAGAACAATTTTCACCACTGTAGCACCTCACCTCATGCAAAATGAAGTTCTGTTCCAGAGGGCTGAAAACCCGCCATTGTTAGTGTTTGACTTTGCTATATTATTGGAGCAGGAAGGAGAAACAGTCTGTTGGAACATTAGCATTATGTGGTTCTTAGGCCTTTATATGTAGTAGTAAATTACTGCTCATATTTATAAAGCAAATGTAGCACATGAAATAACAATGTAGATTAGGTTGCAGCATTAAACGGAATGTCACATGTAAACCACAATTCCTTTCTTAACAAAGTAAGGAATAAGACTGTTATGTACTACAAGATTATCCTGGTTATAAGGCTGCCTCTAGATCAACCCAAAGCTAGAAACTTCATTAGTATTGCCTGATGAGATAGGAGCTTTATTTCAGTTAGCATACTCTGCGTAAGCTACACAAATGTTAATGAGAAAAATATGCTTGGTCATAAAAGAGGTTAAAATTTCATGCTCTTGAGATTGTCTTACAAATGCATTTTGCTTGCTTGTGACCCAAAGGTGGATTTGCTAAAAATGTAGATTTTTAAAAATCAGGATTAGTATATGGTGATTCAATGCATATGTTTCAATTTGCAATCCAATTATTTTGGATGCTCATATTGCATGTAGTTCTATGTTAGAAAGCAAGACAGTCCCCCCTCCCCAAAGAGGATTAATTACTTCCCTTTGTCCCGTGGTTTCTTTTGTAATTTCCTGTGAAAAGAATCCCCTTTAACATTTGCCCTTCAGAGCTGAGGCTATGAGATAGCTGTACAGTGAAATTCTCACAGAAGCTTCACTTGTAGAAAGGTTAGGTGTCTTTTAAAGGAAAGAGAACTAAGACACATTGAACACTATCAAGATGTACTCCCTTATGCTTTCTCGCATTTCCTTAAGCTACAAACCTCTCATGAAGAGATCTTTACCTATGCATTTAAAATTAAACATGGGAGGTTAAAATTTGCCCTTAACGGTATTATTTCATATGACCTTTAAAGTTGCTGCCCTTTTCTGTACAATATTTCTTTTTGTAGATATCACACATCTTAGTCAGCTAAACCTTTTTGTTGGGTTTATTTTTTGCCATTTTACAATATGTTTTGTTTTGGGGGTTTTGTAACATATATTAAATGTTTGTGTGTTGGGGGGGATGCTTCAAAATGGCTTCATCCAAAATGCAGAAGGGATGTACTGAGTGACTAAAAGCTGCCATGTCAAGCTACTCCTATAGGCCATGAAGTTGGTCCATGCTATTTTTCCAAGAAGAGGAAATGAGACTAAGAAAACATTTGGACTGCTAAACTTTGAACTTTTGAGTTGGCAGGGTAATGTCTCTACTTTTTATTAGGCAGTGTAATAAAAGTAGAGACATCACCCTGCCAACAAAAGTCTGCATAGGTAAAGCATTGGTATTCCCAGTAGTAAAGTATGGCTGTGAGAATGGGACTATAAGAAAGACTGAGCACAGAAGAATAGATGGCTTTAAACTGTGGTGCTGAAGAAGACTTTTGAGAGTCCTGTGGAGATCAAATTAGTCAATCCTAAAGGAAATCAATCCTGACTGCTCCTTGAAAGGAAAAATATTGAAGGTGAAACTCAAGTACTTTGGCCACCAAATGAGAAGAGTGGACTCTCTGGAGAAGACCTTGATGCTAGGAAAGATCAATGGCAAAAGCAAAAGGGGGCAGCAGAGGATGAGATGGTTAAATGGCATCATTGATGCAGTGGACGGAGAATAGTAGATGACAGAGGAGCCTGGCATGCTGTGGTCCATGGGAAAACAAAGGATTGGACTCGATTGGACGACCAAACAACAAAAACCTCACCTAGACAAGCTGTGTAAAGCCTGGAGGAAAAACAGTTATAGAGGATGAAATGATGGTGCTCGTCATGGATTCAGGACACTACAGAGGAAGCTGAAAGGGATGTTAAGAGGATATGTGCAAATGGTGGCAAGATGACTAAAGCGGTTATCCCTAAAGAGTAATGACAAAATAATAATTAAACCTCTCATGGTATCTCAAGATGCAATAGCAATTACACTTATATACCACCCCATAGTTCTTAGTGCACTCTCTGGGTGGTTCAAAAGTTAATTAGCATTTTGCCCCCAACATGCTTGGCATTCATTTTACCACCAACTTTGGAAGGATGAAAGGCTAAATCAACCTGGTCAGGATCAAAGTCACTGCATTCTGGCTTCAGTACAGCAGTTTAACCACTGCACCACCAGTGCTCAAGATGAAGCAATAAGAAATGATTTTCTCCAGAATTTTGCCAAAAGTAGCAAAAGAGGAAGACATGCAAGATAAGTCCAAGAGAAAGTGGGAAGTATTGCTGTCATTATGACATCCACCACTCCAACATTACTACACAAAATGTAGATGAACTACAACCCCTTTTGCTATTACAGTAGAACTGATTTACACATTCAGAATCATTATCATGTGATATAACTCTCCCTGGACTGAATTGCCTCAACTGTAGAAGTTGAATTACATGATGGAATACCTATCTGAAGTCTTTAAAAACGCTACATTTACAACTGATTCAAGTTTTTTTCTTTTAATAAGTTCTGAAACCTGTTACACCTGCTTGATTTCCAAAAGCCACTACAGTACAGGCAATCATGATCTGGAAGCCCCTTTGCCCAAAACATCTCCCTGGGACAGAACTTGTAGCAGCATCTCTAATATTGCCTGCCCACACAAAAAGAGAGAGAGAGAGAGAGAGAGAGAAAATTGTTATTACAGCAGTTTTCCTGAACAGTTTGTTTTTTTTTTGCAGAGCAACTGCATAGATTTCAGAACTCTCTGAAGGAACATTTATAGCTGCAGAAGGAAGAGTTTGGCAGGCATTGTTTTCCCTAAAACAGGTTAGGGAGGGATTATATTTAAATGACTAATTCCCCCCGCCCCCAAAGGATTCTGAACACATATAATTGGCCATTTCTGGCCTTGATTCTTCTGTGGGCCAAGCGAGTTGAGAACATATGATGAAAATGTCCTAGTGAGCAACCCTGACTCTATGATACTCAGAAGTTGCTCATCCTGGAACAAAATCTCTACACATGATAGCAATGTATGTAGATGGACTTGTTCCTTTGGCTGGCAAAATGTTTCATTCCAGACGCTGTTAGACAACAATTTCAGAATTCTCACAATCACTTAAGCTGTATAAGGCTGCTGGGTGTGACTACGACAATTCCAATTGCTGATCCTTAGTAGACTGTGGCTGAAGTCTACTAGTAAGCCACAACTAGAGTAGGCCAATTGAATAATTGGAATTTGTATAGATTTAGCCTCACTGTATTCCTACTGATTCAATGGGCTTGGATTTCACCCAGTATTTAGCTACATGGACTACTACTTTGTCATAATGTACAAGAGAGGCTTGTGTTCTTTTCTTCTTAACTCAAAAATGGTAGGTTATCTCTTAGTGGTTGCAATTTTATTGCTTAACATAGCAAAGAGCACTAAAGTGAGCCCATTGAATCAAAGGGGATTTGATGATTCAACTGCCCCATATGTTCCATTGATTCAAATGGGCCTACTCTAACTGCAACTTACTTTAGCATGGTAAATCACAGTTAGAGTAAACCCATTTGAATCAATAGAATTTAAGGCAGAATTTATGACACAACTTTAGTGTGGTTCACTATGCTAAGCAACAAGATTTTGGGCATAATTTATCTTTTCGACTCCAATTATTTATCAATGTTATTAATTTTTAATAAACTCCACCCATATGAGTATGATTCAAAAGTTACATGGCTGCTTACTACTAATGTGCTTTAGGTTTAAATGAAGTCTAATTAGACAACATCACAATATTGGCTGGAATTTCCTTGTTCAGAAGAGTTTACAACCAGATACAATGAACAAATAATGTAGGGAATGCTGCCAATGAGTTGTTCAGCTTCTGAACTCCCCCGAGTCACCTGTCTAGCACTATCAGATTGTGGTGACTACTGATGAAAAAGTCCCTGTGCAGCAATTTTGTTGTGTTCATGCTTCAAATAAAAAGCAAAATACCAAGCTGGTTTTCCATCAGATCTTCCACAAAAGAGCAACTTCTCTTTGAGGAAGGCATTTTTAAAAGTTGAGGAAATATAATCTCTACCACCTGGCATTTAAAGATAAGAGGGACCCATGAATTACAGAGGGAAACGGCTTGATATTTTGTTCACTATAGACAATGGCAACATTTAGCCCTGGAGAAACATTTGTTATGAGACTTCCCTGGAACTGTCACACATTTATTTTGTTCAGGGAAATACTTTATTTGTACTCTTTTTAAAAAATGTTGAGCATTTTTTTCTTTACATGTCTTTGCAATATGAATGGCTTCCAGTAGAATAGGTCTGCATAATTTCTGTGATTCACAAGACTAAAAACATCCAAGAAAAAGTGTATCAGAGAGTAAACAAAACAGCAAAAAAAGAAAAAAGACAAAAATGTTGTGGCACCTTAAAGACTAACTCCTGTATTTAAATGTGAGCTTTTGTGGACCAAATCCACTTCATCAGACATAAGAGTGAGGCTTCATGGCATCAATTTGTACACATCAGGGACACAATGATTTGCTAGCCTAACAGAAAAGTAACATTGTAGCTTTTTACAACTTGGGGCATGAAAGCTCACATTTAAATGCAAGAGTTAGTCTTTAAGATATCACAACATTTTTGTCTTTCTTTGCTGTTTTGTTTATTCTCTGATATTTTTGCACAGACTAACACAGCTACCACTTCTAAAATTTCAAGAAAAAGTGTGTGATGGTGAACTGTTATTGTATCTTTTAAAATTTAATTTTTTTTTAAAACTGTAAATTTGAAGTTTTGGTAATGGCTTTGGTTTTTATAATGTTGTAAACCACCCTCGGTCACCCCAGCGAGGAGGGCGGTATATAAATTTGAATAAATAAATAAATGTTTCAAAATAAAGAAGATAGTGTTGTCCAGGTAGACCACAAAGCTATTTTAAGGACAGACGCTGCCCTTAGGCAGAGTTAACCTGTCTCTTTAAGTATTAATTTTTAATGCCATGGAAGCACAGAATACAAACAGCTTCTGGTAATTGCATTTATGTTACCACATAAAGGAAGAGGTGTTTATGGAAGATTCTGCCTTGGGTGCCAAAGGGAAATATTTTTACAGGAATCAAAGTAGTGAAGATAAAAAAAAATCTCAATATCACTTAGATTTTATCTGACAATTCTACAATGTACTCAAGATATATTGATTGAGATTTCAAATTGTGGCTAGTTTTTTCATGGTTTCTGCAATTTGCACATGATACCCTGGCTGAAATCCTCTTGCCTTGTTATGCATGCAAAAACAGTAGAAAATTCAGTCATTTCTAGCTAGCAATTAATGAGTCCCTGCTGGGATTGTCAATCATGTGATAAGTGTGATCATATCTCCCCTGAGTCTTTTTCTCCCTCAAGGTACTAGTCCCCCCTTTTTTGGCACTAGTTTGACCACTTCTAGAATACTCTGTCCAGGTTGGGGCACCACACATTAAGAAGGATGCTAACAAACTGGAAGACGTTCAGAGTAGGAAAGGACTAGAAACCAAGCACATCTCACTGTTGGCTATTATTTATCTTGTAATCTACAAAAAATTTAGAATCTTTCTTGCATATAATTTTATTGAGCCAAGTATCTTCCATCTTGTTACTGTGGGTTTTTTACCTATAATGTAGAAAATAGCATGTATCATTATTAGATTTCATTATGTTAGCTTCAGTTGAGTGCTTGAGCCTATCAAGATTTTTTTTAAAGTGTCTTTCATGGTATTATCTATTACATTCAATTTTGTGTCATTCCTTGAAGCTGCTCATGCAATTAATTAATAAAAACATTGAAGAGCACTAGATCTTAAATAAGTCTTATGGTATCCTACACTGTAACCAGGTACAGTGTTTTTGTTTGTTTTCTGACATACAGGTCAAAAGTTGACCAGAGACCAGAATGGGCTTTCTCAGCAACCTTGAGATTGAAAGGGAGTCATTTAGAGCTAATCTATTGTTGCTAATGGCTGTGTGAAGCTGTATTGTTGTGTTTGCTTGTCTTTCATCTTGCTTGACCACACCCTTCTCCCTTTGACCCCCTGAATTTGGTGTATAAAAAACATGCCTGTAAGTTTCACTCTTTGTCTGAAGAAGTGGACTTGATCCACAAAAGCTAACAATGAAAATAAAGCAGTTAGTCTTTAAAGTGCTATAATGTTTATTTTATTTTATTTTTATTTTGTTTTGTTTAATTTATTTTGTTTTCTGATATGCCTGAACCACAGACTAACACGGCTACTATTCCAAAAAATTCAGGTATCCTACTTGTTATCTCCTCCCAGTTTGAGAAGGTGACAATGATAGGTATAGTCTGACTACAGTTCTATAAGGTAAAGGTCACCCTTGCTTAAAAGCCAGTCATATCCAATGCTAGGGTTCAGTGCTCATCTCTCTTTACAGCCAAGAGAGCAAGAAGAGCTTAATGATCCACCAGATAGCACCTCTGGGAAATCTTGTGGAGAAGGACTAAGAGGAATTCTGCCATTGAGAAGGCAGATGACAGCAGCCTGGCAAATGTAATGTCTCTTTGCCCAGCAGGAAGATAGTGACTTAAAAGATCTGAGCAAAAGCAATGTAGGCATCTCAAAGTATCTTGCTAACAGCTGGATACCCAGGACAGGCAAGCTGAGAGCTATGAATTCTGTAAGCTATGATTGGTTGCACCCAAGTAGTTTCTGCAAGAGAACTCAACAGTCTTTGCTTGTGCCGATCTTTGCCTTGCCTGGACTCCTCAGAACTACTTACAACCTGTTCTTTCTGAAGACTGGCTGATTCTGCTCACTTTTGTGATTTAAACTGAGGAATTACTTAAACCAGACTTTTTAGCTTATCCCTAGACATTGCTGACTTTTGGGTAGTGGACAGGTTTTGAGGATGTTGTCCAGCACTTGTTTCCCACAAACATAAGAAAATTCCTCCACAAGGTTGTACATTTGAGACTGCTCCACATTTGGGATTTTAAAAAGTACTGCATGTACTTCTACTCTGCTAGATCCGGAGATCCGTGCGTGGGAATGAGGACTCAGTAGCCACTGGTAGTTGAACCGAACGTCACGTTTGTTTATTGTGAGGACAACATGATAACAACAACAACGGCCAGGAAGGCTGGGGTTTAAATACCCCGCTAAGCCCAGCCCACTAGCCAATGGGAATCGGCGGTTTTCCCGCCGAAGAACTTTTGAATATCTAACACCCCTTCCCCCCAGAATGCACTGCAATCCTATTTACATACAAAATCAGCCAGGTGACGAGGGCGTGTGCAAACCCTACTGGACCTGCACAGTTCAGTTGGCGCCAGGGCATCGAGCGGAGCGGACCTGTCGCTCCCGCTCTGCTCTGCCCTGGCAGGTTCCGGTCTGGGATTTGCCGCGGTGGATTCGGCGGTCAGTGGGGACGGCTCTGTCTCTCTAGGTAAGTCCACTGGTGTCGGGTCTGAGCTAGAGGGGGTGTTGCAGGGAGGAACTCGGGTGGCGACCGGTTCGACTAGGGTTGGCGTGGCCGTGTCTGTGGCAGGCTGTCCGTCGGTAGCTATGTCGCCTTGTGTGTCGGGCTGTGTTCGCCTCCTGAGCTGGTCGACATGGCGGTTCCATATTCGACCATCAGTGAGGCCAACCCTATAGGTGTACGGGCCCAGCGTGTCAATGACGGTTCCCTCTTCCCACGTTGGCCCGGCTGTAAAGTTTCTGGCATAGATGGGGGTGTCAATGGGAAATGTGCGGGATTGTGTGTGTCCTTCCCGGAACTTATCAGGGGAGTACTGAGGGTGTAGACGGTCCAGTTGGCATCGGAGCCTCCTGCCCATCAGGAGTTCTGCTGGAGCCTTTCCCGTGGCGGCACAGGGGAGGTTGTGCTGGGCTAGCAGGAAAGTGTCGATCCTCTCCTGCCAGTCTCTCGGGGCTAACCGACTCAAGGCTTCCTTCGTGCTGCGCACAAATCTCTCGGCTTGCCCATTACCTTGTGCTCTAAATGGGGAGGTGAGCGCATGCCTGGTTCCTAAGGATGACAGGTAGTGTTCGAATTCCGCGGCCGTGAATTGTGGGCTGTTGTCCGAGACCAGTGTGTCCGGAATGCCGTGCGTCACGAACAGCCGCCTGAGCTCCAGGATGATGGCCCTGGCCGTGGTGCTCTTCATGAGCATCACCTCTAGCCACTTTGAATAGGCATCCACTATAATTAGAAATGTTTGGCCGTGGAAAGGGCCAGCTAGATCTATGTGGAGCCTCTGCCACGGGCCTGAGGGTTGCTCCCACTCTCTGACTGGTGCCGCCGGGGGATTTGGTCTGGACAGCTGGCATGGTTCACATTTGCCCACCCATTCCTCTATGTCCTTATCAATCTGTGGCCACCACACATAGCTTCATGCCAAACCTTTCATCTTTACCACCCCCGGATGGCTGATATGTAGCATTTCCATGACCCCCTTGCGTAACCTCTTGGGGATTACCACCTGATCTCCCCACAGTAATCATCCTCCCACACAACACAATTCGTCCCACTTATCAAAAAATGTCTTGAACTCCCCTTCCCCCTTAGCCGGCCAACCCCGCAGAACCCAGCTGGTGACAGTCCGGAGCTCGGTGTCCTTCGCCGTAGCTCTGGCAACTTCCGCCGAGGTGATGGGGGCAGAGTCCAAAACGTCCAACAAAAGAACCAATGCCTCTGTCTGCTCTGCGTCGTCCTGGTCAGGAAGGGGGCACCTGCTAAGGGCATCCACATTGCCCATGTGTTTGCCGGGGTGATAAGTCAGTGTGTAGGAATAACCCGACAAGAACAGGGCCCAACGCTGCATGTGGGGGGAGAGCGCGGATGGTGTCTGGTGGTCCCCCGCCAAGAGTCCCAGTAGGGGCTTGTATTCCGTTATGAGTTCAAAGTCCCGTCCGTAGAGATAATCGTGGAATTTCCTTACCCCAGCCACAGCTGCCAGCGCCTCCTTGTCAATTTGCCCGTAGTTCCGCTCCGTTGGCGACATGGTTCTCGAATAGTACGCAATGGGGGCCTCCAGTCCGTTGGGCAGTTGGTGGGCGAGGACAGTGCCGACGCCATAGGGTGAAGCGTCACAGGCCAGGACAAGCGGCAGGGTAGCGTTGTACTGAATCAGGAAACTGTCCTGAGATAGGAGATTTTTTACCACGTTAAATGCCGAATCTTGTTCTGGCCCCCACCTCCAAACCGCTTTGGCCGCTAAGAGTCTATGGAGCGGTTCGGCGGCGGTGGCTTTACCCTTCAGGAATGCTGCATAAAAGTTCAATAGTCCTAGGAGAGCCTGTAGCTCTTGTTTATTTTTTGGGGTAGGGGCATCCCGGATCGCTCTCACTTTGCTCTCAGTCGGGTGTATCCCTTTGCAATCTATCCTGAACCCCAAAAACTCCACAGAGGGCACCCCCAGTAAACACTTGTCCCATTTTACTCTCAACCCAGCGGCTCTGAATTTCGCCAGGACAGCCGCTACCCGATCCTTGAGTTGCCCCGGGTTCTCCGCGATGATGAGGACGTCATCAAAATAAGGCACCACCCCCGGGAGGCCGTGGAGGAGTCTTTCCATGGTACTTTGGAATAGTCCCGGTGCTATGCTGACCCCAAACTGTAAACGGGTGCATTTAAACACTCCCCTGTGGGTGACTATGGTTTGCGCCTCGGCCGTGGCTTCGTCCACAGGTAGCTGTTGTTACGCCTGGGCCAGGTCTAGTTTGGCAAATATTTTCCCGGGTCCCAAGGAATGTAGTAGGTGGTTGATCACGGGGACCGGGTATGCGCTCGGCTGTAGGGCTTTGTTGATGGTGCATTTGTAGTCCGCACAAATCCGCACCGACCCATCCGGCTTAATGGGGGTCACTATGTGAGTCTCCCACCTGGCATGATCAACTGGGACAAGAATTCCCTGGGCTACCAGTTTGTCCAGTTCCTTTTCCACCCTAGGTTTGAGGGCCAGGGGAACCCGCCGAGCCTTAAGGCGGATTGGGGCAACACTAGGGTTCAGAGTGAACGAGATAGGGGACCCCACATACTTGCCCAGCTCCTCCCCAAACACGTCCTGGAACTCGGCGATCAGGTCGTCCTGCAGGGAGGTCTCACTGGTCAGGTCGCCGCTGGTGCTGTGGACGCCGGCGATGCTCAGTCCCAAGGCCGGGAACCAATTCATTCCCAGGAGACTTGGGAACCGTCCGGAGACTACGGTGATCGGTAAGGTGGACTCCTTGCTGCCGTATCTCACGCGGACTCGTCTCTGACCAGCGATGGGGATGAACCTGCCCTGGCAATCGTTTAGTTGGAGCTGTTGGGCGTCCAAGTCTGCCTCCTTGAGAGAAGGGAAGGCTCGCTTCATCCAGTTCCAGGAGACGGTTGAGACAGCGGAACACGAGTCGATCTCCATCTTACAGTCCTGCCCGTCGAGTTGGACTGTGGTGAAGATCTTCTTTCCTTTAAGTGTGTTTGCGTGGCTGATGGTGACCGTGTGTGTCTCTGCGTGTTCGAATTTCGTGCCGTAGTTCGATTGGCGCCTATGATTCTCCCGTTGGTCGGCGGCCATCTTGTTGGGCGGGAAATTTTGAATTTGCCAGTCTGTTTGGCTCGCCGTTTGCCTCATGTGGCAGGCTCTTGCAATGTGCCCCCTTTTGTCGCAATGGCAGCAAATAGCATCCTTGAAATGGCAATGTGGCCTCAGATGGGGCCCACTGCAACTGGCACAATGGCGGCCGCTCCTGTCTTGGTTTCCCCCGTCCGTGGCACACACGTCTTCCCCTTCCTCGTCCTCTGCATCAGGGACGGTATCCTCGTAGTGTACAGTGGCTGGCCATGGCGCCAACGGGTTTCTCTGGAGGGAGGACGCGGCAGATGATGATACTTCATATGCCCTTGCCTCATCCATGACAGTGGCCAGGGATAACTTCTGGCGGGCTAAAAGGCGCCTTCTGAGCCGCGTGTCCACTACCCCATGTATGATCTGCTCGATGAGAGCCTCTTCTAGCCCCAATCCGAATTCGGCGGGGATGGCGGCTGCACGAAGGGCGGCTACGAAATCGCTCACAGTCTCCCCCTCCTTCTGGAACCGATTCTGAAAATTGATCCGATGGACGTACTTGGAGGGAGCCGGAGAAAAATGCCCCTTGAGGGCGGTCTGTAGCGTCTGCCACGATACCGTCATGATGGGTGTCGGGGCCACCAGCGCCTGGGCCACTTCGTACACCTTCCCGCCGCAGTGTGAAAGGAAGAATGCCTTCTTTCTGTCCTCCGAAATGTCTCCCAACTCAGTGGCTAGAAGGGAGAATTCAAAACGGTCCATGTAGCTTTCCCATTTCTCCTCTTTTGGTTGGAAAGGTGGCGGAGCAGTGTAGGTAGCCATGGCGTTGTGCTTGTTGGCTCCGGTGGAAATTGTGGCTCGCTCCTCAGGTTCCCACCTTCGTCACCAGTGCTAGATCCGGAGATCCGTGCGTGGGAATGAGGACTCAGTAGCCACTGGTAGGTGAACCGAACGTCACGTTTGTTTTTTGTGAGGTTAACATGATAACAACAACAACGGCCAGGATGGCTGGGGTTTAAATACCCCGCTAAGCCCAGCCCACTAGCCAATGGGAATCGGCGGTTTTCCCGCCGAAGAACTTTTGAATATCTAACATACTCTGTCTGTGTTACATCTGTGCAGGAACTCTGCAGTTTCATACAGGTTCTGCTAGTTATATGTAGAGTTATTAAGTATCACATGCCATAAGAGTTTGGGCCAAAACTTGTAGGCAGGCCATTATGGTGTCATATGGAGGATGCTTGTAATGTCATAATATGGGTCTGAACAATGTCACATAGGTGGGGCAGATGAGGGTTAGATAAAAACAAGCACAATACACAAGTGCAAGTGTTGGGTTGAGTGTATGAAGGGTGCAAGTGCCAAAGTTCAGTAGCAAAGTGAGATTGTTGCTGAAGTATCTTTCCACTCAAAGCACAGAGGGAGAACAGGGATGAAATACAAACATGCAAGTGGTACCTCTCTTAAAGAGTATAATGCGTTCCACAGGACTGCTCTTTAAGTGAGTTTGCTCTTTAAGTAAAACATCATTGTAAGTGATCAATTGTGACTGCTGGGGGGGATCGTGACCCCGATTTAGTTGTTAAGTGAGTTTTTTGGTTGGTTTTATTTGTTAAGCGAAGCGATCATTCAGAAAAAATCCTTCTCTTTAAGTGAGTTACTCTGTAAGCGAGGCACTCTTTATGCGAGGTTTTACTGTACTAACAATTCAAGGAGCCTGTCTGCCATGTTGTTGCCACTAGCAAATTGTTGTGCCCTGTTCAAGACTGAACGATTGTCATTTTTCACACAGCATTGTCAATAGATACTAGGTCTGAAAGGTAAACTCGTTAGCAGATGTGTAATGCTACAATGTTTATTTTGCATCCATTTATAAGGACTGCAGTGTTTATTTTGCATCCATTTATAAGGACTGCAGTGAGTTAGTGGTTAAGACATTGATGACTGGAAGGTTGGCAGGTCAGCAGTTTGAGACCCGAGTGCTGCACAATGGAATGATCTCCTGTCTCTGTCCCAACTCCTGCCTACCTATCAGTTTGAAAGCAAGAAATTGCAAGTAGATAAATAGATGCCATTTTGGTGGGAAAGTAAACAGTGTTCCATGCATTCATGCCTGCCACATGTTCACAGAAAAGTCTGCAGCTGTAGACAGTGCTGGCTCTTTGGGGGCAAATGAACACTGCCCCCTAAAGTCAGATATGACTGACTTTCAAGCAAGGGTGACCTTTACCTTATTGACCATTTGCAGCTCAACAGAACCAGGCTTTGCAGTAATAAATCTGAATACCAATCAGGATTTTTCGATTACAGGTTGTAAAAAGCCACACTGATTCATAAACTTATCTGTTGTGCTGGCCAACCATTGTGTATCTCTGTGCCTGATATGTATAATTTAATGCTATGACGTCTCACTCTTATATCTGACAAAATGGACTTGATCCACAAAAGCTAACATTAAAATATAGGAATTAGTCTTTAAGGTGCCACAACATTTTTCTTATCTTTTTGTTTTCTGCCCCTCTGATATATCTTTGAAAGATGTGCTTGTGCTTGGTCCTGCTTTTGGCTCATCCATGCTCTTAGCCTGCAAGACTGCCTAGGGCTAGAAGGTCTAGGCTCTCTTTGACCTTGGAAGACACTTGGAGCTACCAGGATTTTATGACATTTCCTTCAGCCTGACTTCTTCAGGCACAGACAGGTACTACTGAACTTGCTCCTCAGCAGCGTAGAGTGGGGAGGGCAGAGGGTGCGGCCCACCCCAGGCGGCACTTTGAGGGGGCGGCAAATGGAGGGTGCCTGGAGGGTGCTGGCCTGACGGCACAGTGGGGAACAGGAGGTGCTTTTTCCTCCTCCATCGCCTTCATCCTTCTATTCCTCAGGCACCCTCTTCCTCTTCCTCACCACCAGCTTGTGGCACCGGGTGGTGCTGTGCAGGCCCCAGGGCCGCCCTTGGTCTCGGGTTGAGACTCAGAGGCTGAGGCAACGCAAGCCCAGCAAAGAGCCCACTGTCAGCATCCCAGGCACACCACCTCCAAGCCCAGTGGTGGCACCTTGTGCACCTTCAGTGGTGGCAGCACCCAGGTGGGAGGGAAGTGAAGCCTGTGGTCATTGCGATCCAGCACCCGCAGCCAGAGCAGCACCAGCCAGGCCAAGGACCACCACCACCACCCCGGCAAGGCCTGGAAGGCACTGCTCCGGCTGTGGGTGCTGGATCGCAATGACCACCGGCCTCACTTCCTGCCCTCCTGGCTGCCGTCACCGCTGAAGGTGCATGAGCTGCCACTGCTGGGCTTGGAGGTGGCGTGCCTGCATGCCTGGGACAATGATGGTGGGCTCTTTGCTGGGCTTGCACTGCCTCAGCCTCTGGGTCTCAACCCAGGACCTATTTATTTATTTATTTATTTATTTATTTATTTATTTATTTATTTATTTATTTATTTATTTATTAGTTCATATTTATATTGCCGCCCACTTGCCGTGGCA
Source organism: Furcifer pardalis (assembly GCA_030440675.1). Classification (NCBI taxonomy): domain Eukaryota; kingdom Metazoa; phylum Chordata; class Lepidosauria; order Squamata; family Chamaeleonidae; genus Furcifer; species Furcifer pardalis. Next base: position 87,586,974 of record CP126892.1, read on the forward strand.
ACTCAGGGCGGCTTACAGACAATACATTACATTACAATATAATATGTTGGGGTGGGCACAGGGGGAGGGGCGGCAAGGTCCTCAACCTGCCCTGGCTTCTTCTTCCCCTGGCAGTTGGTGTTGGCACAGAGGGAGGGGCGGCAAGGTCCTCAACCAAGGGCAGCCCCGGGCCCTGCGCAACACATGAACTGGCTATGAAGAAGAGGAACTCTGAAGAAGAGGAGGACAAAGGCAGAGGAGGAGGAAACAGTGTCCCCTGGTCCCCAGCAAGGTAGGATTTTGGATTTGATGGGGAGGGGGAGCCTAGGCAGGGGGTGGGGGGTGGCAAGCCTAGGTGGGGGGGCAAGTTTGACCTGGGCCCAGGGCGCCTGAAACCCATGCTTTGCCCCTGTTGCTCCCGTTCTTTTATGACAGCCAGCTGGATAGAGGTAGGGGGTGGCTCTTAAGCCACCTCACACAGAATCTCCCCCCCCCCCCAAAAAGGAAGAAAGAAAGAAAAAAACATGTAATTTTGTCATCCAGTTTTGCTCTTGCTGACATTTTTCTCCCTATCTAGAGATCCAAAGAAGCATAGCAGTTCTCTAATCCTTCAACTGGTACCGTGAGACCCGGCAGCCTTAGTAAGATGTCTTTTCCTTAAGCCATCCTAAGCATACATTTTGTTAATGATGCCTTCACTGAGATATTTAAAGTTCATCTGTAAATGGCACTATAAATTTGGCACATTGCAACTCATGCCTTTGCATTAAACCTAATGATCTGTACAGTGCTGTCTGCCCTAAATTATAATCTGAAATCATCGCAACAGATTTTATGCCAGTTGTGTGGTAAATTCATGTGGTGCCCAGATTTAAAAAGGCCTGAGCCTTTTCTTAACAATTCTACAAGTTGTCATTTTTCTCACCTGCGTAAGACATTTTCTTTTCTACACAGGTAGTGAAAGAAAAGATCTCCTTTTTGTTAGATATTTGAATGTCCAGGCGGCGGGAAAATCGCCGCCTCCTATTGGTCAGTGGGCTGGCTCAAGCAGGGTATTTAAACCCCTGCTGGCCAGCCGTTGGTTGTTGTTGTTGCTGTGACTTGAAATAAACAGGCGTGTTGTTTGGGTTCAACTACCGGTGTCCGTGTCCTCACTCCGCCCACGGATCCCCGGATCCAACACTGGCGACGAAGGTGGGATACTGAGGAACGGCACAGAACCAACACGCGCCAGAGCCAACATCCGCAAGGCACATCGCTATGGCTACCTACGTCCCACCGACACCCTTCCAGCCCAAAGATGAGAGGTGGAAGAGTTACATGGACCGGTTCGAGTTCTCCCTCGTGGCGGCAGAACTGGCGGACATCGCACCCGAGCGGAAGAAGGCGTTCTTCCTGACGCACTGCGGTCCCAAGGTCTACGAGGTCGCCCAGTCCTTGGTGGATCCGATGCCCATCACGGAGGTCCCCTGGGAGGCCCTGCAGCGGGCTCTCAAAGACCATTATGCGCCGGAGCCATCCAAATTCGTTTTCCGGGTCCAATTTCGGGACCGGTACCAGATGCCCGGGGAGCCCATAGGCGAGTACCTGGCCGCCCTGAGAGCCGCAGCCATCCCGGCCGTTTTCGGAGCTTTCCTTGAGGATTCCCTAACCGAGCAACTCATCAGGGGGGTCCGGGATAATAAGCTCCGGAAGAGACTGCTCGCCCGGAGAGACCTGACCCTGGCCGGGGCCATTGAAGAGGCTAGAGCCTTCGAGCTCTCCACGTCGGCCGCGGCCGCATTCCACAGGTCCCCGTCGGCACCCCACCAAGCCACCGCTCACCACCAGGACGTCGCCCCAGACGAGGACGAGGACGGGGACGAAGAGGCAGAGGTGTGCGCGACGGACGGGGGAAGCTCGGGAAGAGGAAATCAGCGCTGTGCCAGCTGTGGGGGGCCACACCAGAGGGCACACTGCCGTTTCCGGGAAGCCATCTGCCGCTACTGCGAGAAGCGGGGCCACATCGTGAAGGTCTGCCGGGCAAGGCAAGCAGAGGGCCAAGTCGACCGGCAGATTCAAAAGTTCCCGCCGGGCAAGATGGCCGCCAGCCACAGGTCCAATCAGAGGCGCCAAGGACGGAACGGCGGCAAGTTTGAAGATGCCGGCACACACACGCTGACCATTGGGCACACCGCAACGGAGAAGGGAGAGAAATTCTATACAACCGTCACGATCGACGGGGCCGAGTGCTCCATGGAAGTCGACTCCGGGGCCGCCATCACCATCATACCCTGGAGGTGGATGAAAAAGGCATTTCCGGCCCTAAAAGAATCGGATCTCCAGACCCAGAGGGTCCGGGTAAAGGACTGCCAGGGCAAGTACCTCCCCGTCGCCGGGCAGAAGTGGGTCCAAGTCAAATACGGACAGAGGGAGGAGAGCCTACCTCTGACCGTAGTCCATGGCAATATTCCCACGCTGCTGGGCACCAACTGGTTCCCCGCCCTGGGGCTGTCCATCGCGGGCATCCACAGCGCCGCCACCGACCAGCCCGGAGACGCCTCACTGAGGGACGACCTGATGGCCGAGTTCCAGGACGTTTTCGGGGAAGGCTTGGGCAGGTATGTGGGGTCGCCCATTTCCTTTGCGCTCAACCCGAGCATTGCCCCGATTCGGCTTAAAGCCAGGCGGGTCCCACTGGCCCTCAAACCCAGGGTCGAGAGGGAGCTCGACAAGTTAGTTGCCCAGGGGATCCTCGTTCCCGTAGACCATGCCCGGTGGGAAACCCCCATAGTGACCCCCATTAAACCGGACGGGTCCGTGCGCATTTGTGCCGACTACAAGTGCACAATAAATAAAGCCTTGGAACCAAGCGCCTACCCGGTCCCTGTCATAGACCACCTGCTACACTCACTGGGCCCCGGCAAAATCTTTGCCAAGCTGGACCTGGCCCAAGCGTATCAACAGCTACCGGTGGACGACGCCACGGCCGAAGCCCAAACCATTGTAACGCACCGGGGGGCATTCAAGTGCACGAGGCTGCAATTCGGAGTCAGCATAGCCCCGGGGCTTTTCCAAAGCACGATGGAAAGGCTTCTCCAGGGACTCCCGGGGGTAGTGCCCTATTTCGATGATGTTTTGATCATCGCGGGGGACCCGGGGCAACTCAAGGATAGGGTCTCCGCTGTCCTGGCGAAATTTAGGGCCGCCGGGCTGAGAGTAAAGCGGGACAAATGCTTACTGGGGGTCCCCTCTGTGGAATTCCTCGGGTTCCGCATCGATGCCAAGGGCATCCACCCAACAAAAGGGAAAGTGGAAGCCATCCAGAACGCCCCGGCCCCCAGGAACAAGCAGGAGCTGCAGGCATTCCTAGGGCTCCTGAATTTCTATGCAGCCTTCCTGAGGGGAAAGGCCACCGCGGCTGAGCCCCTACATAGACTGTTAGCGGCCAGGGAAGAATGGGTGTGGGGACCGGAGCAAAAGGCGGCCTTCCAGGCAGTAAAAAATCTACTCTCACAGGACAGTTTTCTGATCCAATATAATGCGACCCTGCCACTGGTCCTCGCCTGCGACGCGTCTCCCTACGGCGTCGGCGCAGTCCTGGCCCACCGACTGCCTAACGGCCTCGAGGCGCCCATCGCCTATTACTCCAGGACGATGTCACCGACGGAGAGGAACTACGGCCAGATCGACAAGGAGGCACTGGCGGCGGTGGCAGGGGTAAGGAAGTTCCATGACTACCTGTATGGCCGGGACTTTGAACTTATAACGGACCATAAGCCCCTGTTGGGACTATTGGCCGGCAACCGCCCCACACCCTCAGCCTTATCCCCCCAGATGCAACGGTGGGCCATTTTCCTCTCGGGGTACTCCTACACCTTGGTCTACCGGCCTGGGAAACACATGGGCAACGCAGACGCCTTGAGCAGGTGCCCCCTCCCGACCCAGGATGGCGCGGACAGGGGGGAGGCATCGGTGCTCGTCCTGGACGTCCTGGACTCTGCCCCCACCACCTCGGCCGAGGTTGCCAGGGTTTCGGCGAGGGACGCCGAACTCCGCACCGTCTCCAGCTGGGTCCAGCGGGGTTGGCCGGACAAGGGGGAAGGGGAATTCAAGGTATTTCACGATAAACGGGACGAACTGTGTTGTGTAGGGGGTTGTTTGTTGTGGGGGGACCGGGTAGTAGTCCCCAAGAAACTCCGCCCCAAGGTCCTGGAAACGTTACACACTAGCCACCCGGGGATAGTGAAAATGAAGGGGTTGGCCCGAAGCTACGTCTGGTGGCCAGGCATTGACAAGGACATTGAGTCGTGGGTGGCCAAATGCACACCTTGCCAGTCATCACGGCCCAATCCACCATCCGCCCCAGTCAGGGAATGGGAACAGCCCACGGGCCCCTGGCAGAGGATCCACATTGACCTTGCCGGCCCCTTCCACGGACACACATTCCTCATAGCAGTGGATGCATACTCGAAATGGTTGGAGGTCTGACTCCTGAGTAGCACCACGGCCCGAGCCATAATTAAGGAGCTCCGGCAACTATGGGCCACGCACGGCATTCCGGACACCCTGGTCTCCGATAACGGCCCCCAGTTCACGGCCACGGAGTTTGAGCAGTACCTGGCATCCCTTGGAACCAGGCACGCGCTCACCTCCCCCTTCAGAGCACAAGGAAATGGGCAAGCCGAGAGGTTCGTCCGCAGCGCAAAAGAGGCCCTAGAAAGGCTGGGGCCCGGGGACTGGCAGGAGCGCATAGACACCTTCTTACTCGCCCAGCACAATCTTCCCTGCGCTGCCACTGGAAGGGCACCCGCAGAATTGCTCATGGGTCGGAGACTCCGCTGTCAGCTTGACAGGCTACACCCTAGGTACTCCCCAGATAAGTTCCAAGGAGACCCGCCACACAGCCGGACACTGGCCGTCAACACACCGGTTTTTGCCAGGAACTACGCGTCTGGCCCACCATGGGAAGAGGGTACCATCAGCGACACGCTGGGCCCCTACACCTACAGGGTTCACCTCACTGATGGTCGGACATGGAAACGCCATGTCGACCAACTCAGGAGGCGAACGAGCCCCGACACAGAAGGCAACCACCCCCTGGGAGTGCAGACCGGCCCGGAGCCAGACATGCACCCGATGGACGAACCGGTCACCGACCCGGTTCGACCAAGAGACATCCCCATGCAGCCCGCTCCATCACCAGCCAACTTACCGTGCGGAGCAGGCTCACCCCCGGTCACCGTGGAACCTGACGCTCCTATTCCGGGTCCGCCGCAGGCCCAGCCGGGGCGGAGCGAGAGCGACAGGTCCGCTCTGCCCGACACCCCAGCGCCGACTGAATTGCGCAGGTCTGACAGGGTCAGGACACGCCCCCGTCATCTGGACGATTTTGTATGCAAATAACAGGTTAAGTGCATGCTGGGGGAAAGGGGTGTTAGATATTTGAATGTCCAGGCGGCGGGAAAATCGCCGCCTCCTATTGGTCAGTGGGCTGGCTCAAGCAGGGTATTTAAACCCCTGCTGGCCAGCCGTTGGTTGTTGTTGTTGCTGTGACTTGAAATAAACAGGCGTGTTGTTTGGGTTCAACTACCGGTGTCCGTGTCCTCACTCCGCCCACGGATCCCCGGATCCAACACTTTTCAACTTGCCACTCTCTCAGATTGACAGGTCAAGACAGGTCTGTCTCTGGAAGCAAAACACATATGCAACTCAGGCTTTCATATTTTGGACACATCATGAGAAGGTATCAAATCTGAAAACAGAGCATAAATAATGCTTGAGGGTAAAGCAGCAGGAAAAGAGAATGGCCAAATACAAGATGGGTTGACTCCAAAAAGCAGGGGTTCCCAACCTAAGGTGCAATTTCATGTGCCCACCACCTCCCCAAAGGCATTTGAGAAACAAAATGGCTGCCCCTTTGAAGCTGTTGGGGCAAAATGGCAGCCCCCATCATGCAGGCAGGGCGAAATGGCCATCTGGCCCTTGAAGTTGACTGAGAGAGTTTCACCCGGCCCCCGGCTTGAAAAGGTTGGGAACCCCTGCCATAAAGGAAGCAGTAGTTTTGAGTCTGCAAGAGTCTGCATAGTTGTTGAAGACAGGACATTTTGGAGATCAACATAAGACAGACGTTATGATGGCACATAACAAAATCAACAGCAATTGCCATGTATTAGGATACTGAATGAATCTCAGGAGGAATGATGTTTTCTCCAGATCTCCAGGTGTAAAGACAACTTACAGGTTCAATGGAAATAGAAGGAAAAGTGTGATTTTTGTGTATGAGCTGACTTTGTATCTTGGATGCCTGTTTATATCTGTACTGTATTTGGTGCTATTTATGCTGTAGGAAAACCACAAGGGATTTAGGTCTTAGTAGGACTAGCAGTCAGCTCTGCACTTTCTGGAGATATTCTGTTGCCTGACTTCCCAAAGATTTTTCTTGTGCCTGTTTCCATAATCAGTTAGCCCACCCAGAAGAGTTTTGGTGCTACTCCCATTTTTTGCCTGTCCAACCTCTGTGACATCAAAAGGAGGTGCCATCTTTTTTCTGATTTTGGCCCTGAGATTTCAGAGAGTAGGAGCAGCTGACTTAACACCATTCCCATACTGCTTTCACAAGATTACATTTGGGATCATCATAACCCCAATGGAGTTTGGAAATGTTTCCTTCCTTCCCACTTTAAGAATTTTAGTAATCAGACAGAAAGGATTCTCTACATATCCTTGATCTGTGCGCGACTGAACCTCCATCACAGCATGAGTTCGTAAACTGTTTCAGGCCAAAATTATCTACAGGAGTGTTTTCAATGCACCATTATACACAACATTAAAGGTAAGCCCACAACCCTTAATGAAGTGGGAGATCCAGTTACCAATTAAGATTCTACCATTTGTCTGTTCAGTTTATGTACAGGGAATTGGGGTGGAAACTCTTTACCCTTCATTGTGGGTGCAAATTGTTTTGGATCAGATGTACTTGGCAGGACAGATAACACATGCAGAGAAAGAGATCTCTGTTGGCTTGAGCAATAATTCATCACTATTATTCATTTTCATAATTACTCAGTAAAAATTAAGGACCCAGTACTGTTTCTTATTGCTCAGGCTATAGTAAGGCCAATGATTGTAAGTCATTAAATTGATGGGGTCATGTAAGCATTCAAGCACAACTACTGCCTTTTCCCTCCTCCTGTCTTTAAAACACATTAATACTTAAAAAATAAATCCTGACAGTTAGGAAAATTCTATTGTACCAGACTAAGAACTAAGCTTTAAAAAAAACCACACAAAACCCTGTGTTCACAATAATGGATTTCACGTTACCAAAATTACCGCTTTAGTTATTGAAAATACTAAACACAAAATGGACTAATTGCCAAATTACCAATTACAATCATGCAGGTAATTGTTTTCCCAGGAGCTCTATGTCTTCCTAATGAGATTCACCAATTCTGCTGTGCATTATAAGGAATATTTCCCTTTAAAAAAAAAAAAGTGGCTTGCTGCTAGAAGAACTTTGTGTATCTCCCCACTTCCACCTCTATCAACATGCAGGGCTGGTTTTTTCCCCCCATCCTTTTTTAGAGTGGTTAAAGAAGCTCTCTCTTTTTCTAACCTAAATTCACACCACTTTTGCAGAGCAAGATGCATAGAGCTTATTTGCAATGTTTCTCACTTTTACTTTAAAGAGGGCATGCTATTCACAGATGCTTTGACAAACAGTGTGGATGACAGGAATGGCGTGACAAAAGAAGAATAGAGTAAAACAAAGGTGTTTTATACCAGCATATTTAATAATATATTTGAGTGTATATCTGTCCTTGTCCTTGAAGCTGTTTTCTTAATCCAAAAAGCTCTGCCACTACATTTTATGAATAAATTTCAGCACATCACATAGAACTTATCCATAAAACTGACCAAAATGAGGCACAACAAGCATGTGAACTGAGTTGGGCAACCATGTGAGCAGGATTCATAAACAATGTGCATGATCATTAATGTTGTGGTAGTACCACTGTTCATGGGTACAAAGTGCTTCTTCTTCTTCCATGTCTAGGCCAGATGTGAAACTGTCAAAATGAAGCCACCTTTTAGTGAATTCGTTCTGTAGTTCCTTTCATCTGACCTAGTGTGAGAAAGATTAGTCCACACAAGGTTGCCATTGCCCGAGGTACACCCAATTGTGGTTCAAAAATACCACACCCTTCAAGGAGGCTCTTTCTGTGTATCCTGGGACAAAGTACTTTGTGATATAGCAGGGATGATGACGTCATATGTCACATACTGCCAGCTTCCTTTGCCCCTACAATCCTTATCAAAGCTATGAATGTTATGTTTTAAAAGCAATCTGGGATACTCATTATTTATTGGCAGCCAGATTACCATTATATCATTACTGTTGCTCTAGTCATGGAATCTTTCTTTCTTTTATCACTTTGGGTGTCAAAGGAAGTATTGGAATTTACTATCCATAGGGTTGCAAAGGGTTGGAATTGACTGTACAACTGAACAACAACAAAAACTTCTTACGAAAGGTGAGGAAAAAATGCAGTGAGATAACTCTTTGGTCCCCCAAGTGGCCAATCTTGATTGTACCCTGGAAATATTTTTGAAAATACAGTCAAACCTCGCGTAAAGAGGGCTTCGCTTAAAGAGTAACTCGCTTAAAGAGCAGGATTTTCTCTGAATGTTCACTTCGCTTAACAAATAAAACCAACCAAAAACTCGCTTAACAAATAAATCAGAGTTCACAATCTCCCCCACAATTTGTTATTTATAATGGTGTTTTGCTTAAAGAGCAAACTCGCTTAAAGAGCAATCCTGTGGAACGCATTATGCTCTTTAAGTGAGGTACAACTGTACAAGACAGATCAAAGGAATGCTTCCTTTGCTTAACAAGAAACAGAAAGGATTGATAAGAAAATGGCACAAAGCCTGAGAAATTCATGTCAAAATGCCTATAAAATGTCTTTAAATGTTCTTTAAAAATCCTTTTTGAAAATAATTTTTTGAAAGTGGCAAATGGTTAAATGGCTTTCCTGCAGCCAAAAGGTTGTAAGTTCAATCCTGACTAGAACCCAAGGTTGAATCAGTCTTCCATCCTTCTGCGGCCGGTAAAATGAGTACCCACCATGTGGGGGCAAAATGCTAATTAACTTGTGAACTGCCCAGAGAGTGCACTAAGCGCTATGGGGTGGTATATGAGTGTGATTGCTTTGCTTTAATCATTTTTTGTTGTTTTTCAGTTGCACAGTTGATTCTGACCCTTCGCAACTCCATGGACCACTGCACACCAGGAACCCCTATCCTCCACCATCCTTCTCAGCCCACCCAACTTTGTGCCATTGTATCAACAATGGCATCTAGACATCTAATTTTCTGCCATCACCTTCTTCTTTTGCCCTCCACCTTTTCCACCATCAAGGCTTCCTCAAGTGAATCATCTCTTCTCATTTGATGTCCAAAGTACTTTAAATTCATCTTTAATATTTGACCTTCCAAGGAGCAGTTGGGGTTGACTTCTTTTAAGATTGACCTATTTGTTCTCTTTGCTGTCCCGGATACTCTGAAAATTCTCCTCCAGCACCTCATCTCAAAGGCGTCTATTCTTCTGTGTTCAGCTTTCCATATGGTTCAGCTCTCACAACCATACATCACTACCATTGCTTTGACTATGCGGACTTTTGTTTGCAAGGCGATATCTCTACTTTTAACTATGTTGCCCAAATTTCTCATAGCTTGTTTCCCAAGAATTAGTCGCCTTTTTATTTCATGGCTGCAATCTCCATCTGCAGTGATCTTGGATCCTAAGAACGTAAAGACTGTCACTTCTGTCACTTCTTCTACTTCTTTCCCATCTATTTTCCAGGGAGTAATAGGGCCTGTTGCCATTATACTGGTTTTCTTGATATTGAGTCTCAAGCCAGCTTTTGCACTCTCCTCCTTCAACCTAAGCAAGAGCTTCTTTTGGTCTTCTTCACTTTCTGCCATTAGGGTAGTATAATCTGCATATTATTATTATTATTATTATTATTATTATTATTATTATTATTATTATTATTATTATTATTATTATTATTATTATTATTATTATTATTATTATTATTATTATTATTATTATTATTATTATTATTATTATTATTATTATTATTATTGGCGGTGTTGTTAGCGTTGTTGGCGGCATTGTTAGACTTGTATGCCGTCCCACTCACCAAGCGACTCTGGGCAGCTAACAAAGATACAAATTGAATTATGGAAAAGTTAGGAAAAATATTGAAGAAAAAATAAAGAATTACAAAAAGTTAAAACTGTCCTGGTTTGGTAGAATAGCTTTAACAAAAATGATGTTGCTACCGAAATTGAATTTTTTGTTTGATGCCTTACCAATCAAACACAATGCTAAAGAACTTCAAGAGTATCAAAATTTATTAAATAAATTTTGTAATGGGGATAAGAGAACGAATGTGGTGAAAAGATTCTGGGTTAAAGTTGAGAAAGAAATCAATTCCATACTGGGACAAAAACTTGAATTGGGACCAAAACCAGCCCTACTGACAGTTTCTGAAAAATCTTCAATGTGTAAGGAGGATAAAGAATTATTGTTAATAATGATGTCCACAGCTCGACAATGCATAGCAAAAAAATGGAAAGATGAGTTAACTATAAAAATAGAAGACTGGTATAAAGAAATGTGGCAATTGGCACTAAATGACAAATTGACATGGGAGATGAATGTTAAAAAGGGTAGAATTCGTGAAAATAGATTCTGGAGAGTATGGAAAAGATTTATTGAATATGTGATAGTAAAAGATAAAGGGATTAAACCTGTACCGGAACAAGCTTACTTATGGGAAAAATAAATTGACAATTCCTGGACAATGTATATAGCACAAGGGTGAAATTCTATATTAATGATTATCAAACTGAAAGGGTTAAAAAAAAGTAATGTAAAAGATTAGCTAAATTGTATTTAACCCTTTCTTGAGATATTTGTATGAATATGTTGTTGTTTTTTTGTTTGTCCTTATTTTGATTTAACAAATATAATATTAGAAGACTGTAATAAGAAGCAAATATTGCATTAACAATGTAGCATTGTAGAATTGTTTTTTCTTGTTTCTGATGTTTTTATGTATGTTTGAAAATTATAAAAATAAAAAAACAAAGTGGAAAATAACAAAAAACAATATATCACAGTTACAAGATATTGCATCACAAACTTTTTTTTTCAAAGGCATTTCAAAACATCCCAAATCACAGTTTAGGTAATTATAAAACACTTCAAAAATACTTCATAAATAATACACAAAAACCTCCCAAACTCAACCCCACCCAGTATGTCCATATCCATTGAGGCCGAGCTGGAGGTCGCTAGGGCGTGGAGGCTCCCTTTCAACCCAGTTGGTGTTGGGGGCTGGGTCAGAGGTTGCAAGTCCTGCCTTCCGGTGGCCCATGGGGCTCTCTTTCAAACCAGCCGGTGTTGGAAGCTGGGTCAGAGGCTGAAAGTCCTGCTTCCTGTTGGCCCACGGGGCTTCTTTTCAACCCAGCCGGTGTTGGGGGTTGGGTCAGAGGCTGCAAGTCCTCCCTCCTGTTGGCCCATGGGGCTCCTTTTCAATCCAGCCAGTGTTGGGGGCTGGGCCAGAGGCTTCAAGTCCTGCCTCCCGCCGGCCCGCGGGGCTCCTTTTCAACCCAGCCGGTATTTGGGGCTGGGTCAGAGGCTGCAAGTCCTCAAATTGTTGATGTTTCTCCCAGAAATTTTAATTCCAACTTTTGATTCATCCAGCCCTGCAATGCACATTATGTGCTCTGTGTATAATAAGTTATATAAACAAGGTGACAAAATACAGCCTTGTCTTCCTCCTTTTCCTATTCCAAACCACTCTGTCATTCCGTATCCTGTCCTAACTGTTGCTTCTTGACTCATGTACAGATTTCTCATGAGACGTATAAAGTGTTCTGGTATTCCCATCTCTTTAATAACTTGCACATTTTATTGTGGTCCACACAGTCAAGGGCCTTGGTGTAGTCAATGAAACAGAAGTAGACTTGTTTCTGATATTCCTTTGTTTTTTCCATGATCTACCATATGTTGGCAATGTGGTCTCTAGTCCCCCTGCCTCTTCTGAACCCAGCCTGTACTTCTGGTAGTTCTCTCTCCCTGTGCTGCTGTATTATCTTGTCCTGTATTAGTCTGTCCTGTATTATGTTGAACATGACCTTGCTAGCATGTGGGATGAGTGCAATTGTTCAATAATTTGAGCATTCTTTGGCATTGCTCTCTTTTGGGGTTGGAATGTATACTGATCTTTTCCAATTCTGTGGCCATTGTTGTGTTTTCCAAATCTGCTGGCATATAGAATGCAGTGCTTTAATTCTATCATCTTTTAGGGCTTTGAATAATTCAACTGGAATACCATCATCTCCACTAGCTTTGTTATTAGCAGTACTTTTTAGGGTTTTTCTGACTTCACTCTCCAGGATGTTCAGCTGCAGTTCAAAGCTCTCATCACTATGATTGTCAGGGGTGTTGAGGTACTTTTTGTGTATTCTCTGTACTCTTTCCATCTTTTCTTAATCTCTTCTTCATCAGCTACATCCCTGCCATTTTTGTCGCTTATCATGGTCGTTTTTGCTTCAAATGTTCCCTTGATTTTCCCAATTTTTTTTAAAAAGATCTCTAGTCCTTCCCCTTCTGTTGTTTTCCTCTATTTCTTTGCACTGTTCATTTAAGAAGGTTTCCTTATCTCTCCTTGCTTTTCTTTGAAAATCTGTGTTTAATTGATTGTCTTTTTCCTTTTGTGTTCCTTCTTTCCTCAGCTATTTTAAGAGCCTCATCAGACAGCCACTTTGTTTTGTTACGCTTCTTTTCTTGTGGTAAAGTTTTACTTGCTGTCTTCTGTGTGATGTCCCGAACCTCTGTGCAAATTCTTCTGGTACTCTATGAAGTCTAAACCATTAAATCTGTTCCACGCCTCCACCATGTATTCCTTAGGGATGTTGTCTAGATAATACCTGTGTGTCCTAGTTGTTTTCCCTGTTTTTTAAATCTAAGCCTGAATCTGGCAATCAGTAGATTATGATCTGAGCCACAATCTGTTCAAGGTCTTGTTTTTGCTGACTGTATGGAACTTCTCCATCTTTGGCTGCAGATTATGTAATCAATCTGGTTTCGGTGTTGGTGATGTCTATGTGTAAAGTTGCCTTTTGTGTTGTTGAAAAAGGGTATTTGCTATGACCAGTGCATTCTCTTGGCAGAACTCTATTAGCCTTTGTCCTGCCAGGGCCAGCCCTTTCCAGCCCAGAAAGGAATAAATGCAGCAAGTCTCACAGCGGGACCAAGACCTTCCCGCCGCCAATGCAGCTGTGCTGGGGTCAGCCCTTCCCAGCCTGGGAAGGAATAAAGGCAGCGAGACTCGTGGTGGGACCAAGACCTTCCCACTGCCAACGCAGCTGTGCTGGGGCCAGCCCTTCCCACCATGGGAAGGGATAAATGCAGCTTGAAACACCTATACTGCATGGACTGGCCATGGCTATAACTCCCCACCACAGCTGCTGCATCCACCAACAGACTCTCTGCAGCCAGTCAGGCTGGGGAATGGGAGGCAGCTGCATGGACTGGCCCGCTGGCCAAAGATCGCCGCCACCACCACCACGACAGCTATTCCATGGCCAGCCCCCCTCCCTACGGGGAAGAGATAAGGACTCCCCTGACTCTCCTCTCTCGGACCGGATAGAGCGAGGACAGCTGCGTCTGGGGCTGGCAGCTTTAAGAAGAAACACCGCCACCCTACCAGACTTTGATGCCACTCTCGCCCAGCCTCGGACTAGGGAGAGTGAGGACAGCTGCATCTGGGGATGGCAGCTTTAAGAAGAACTGCTGCCACCCCACTGCACTTTGACGCCGCTCTACCCTGGCTTCAGACCGGGGAGAGCTATGTGGGTCTTTTCCCCTCCACCACAAATTTGGCCGCTCTCTCAGCCAAGTTCGGCTGAGAGGAAAGAAATAGCAGGGAAATGGACTTAGTGGACTTAGTGAGTGGGGTAGATTTTGAGATTTTTGTGAACTGTTCAAAGTGTTTTGATGTGTTTTTGAAATGTTTATGAATTCTTAATTTTGTAATCGGGATGGGGATTTCTTGCAATGTTTTTGATGTGTGATGCTTTGATATGCTTTTGATATGTGATTTTTGTGATGTAATATTTGTAGTTTATGAAACATTGTTTTGCTGTGAGCCGCCCAGAGTCACTATAAGCGAGTGGGGCGGCATAAAAGTCGAACAATACAATACAATTTTGTGTTGCATTAACCAAACTTGCCCGTTATCCCATTTACTTTTTTACTTTCTACCTTGGCATTCCAATCTCCCAGTATAATACGGACATCAATTTTTTTGTGTTAGTTCTATGAGGTACTGTAATTCCTCATAGAACTGGTCAATTGTGGCCTCATCTGTGCTAGTGGTTGGTGCGTAGACTTGGATTACAATGATATTGAATGGTTTGCCTTCAATCCAAACTGAGATCATTCTGTCATATTTTAGATTTTATCCCATTATTGCTTTTCTCATTCTTTTATTGACTACTATGGCCACTCCATTTCTTCTAAGGTTTTCTTGGCCACAGTAGTAGATATGGTCTCCAAAGCTGAATTCGTCCATCCCTAATTCCCAAGATGTCAATGCTTATTCTGTCCTTCTCATTTTTCACCACTTCCAGCTTGCCCTGGTTCATAGATCTTACATTCTATGTTCCTATCAAATATTGTTTTTTGCAGCATTGCATTTGCCTTCCCACTATCTTATCCGCCCCCATCTTTCTGCCTGAGGAGTTTGACATCTTGTTCCATCTACTTTGCCTTTTTTTTTGTTATCCATGAGGTTTTCTTGGCAAAATTTCTGATGTGGTTTGCCTGCCCCTCTCTCAGTACTTTCCTATCACACATATTATCACAGTTTAACACAGCGTGACATACTTTTAAAAAAGTTAGTATACATTAAATCACATTTTAACACAATGTAATATACACTCAAGTTACTTAAGTGTTCTTTGTTAGACCTAAAATAACTTTATAATGATTTGTTGTTAGTCCAAAGTATTTAGTTACCTAAATTACACAATTAGCTGGCTGGCTCAGTGGTTTAGATATCTGACTGAAGAGCAACAGTTTGTGAGTTCAATCCCCTGCTGTGTCTTTTTGGAAGAAGAGCCAGCCTGTATTACCATGGGCAAGATCCAAAGTCCAAGGGCAACTCCAGAAGAAGGAAAGGGTGTATTCTCTACCTAGAAAATCCTGGAAAAGGTTACCATAGGTCTGAATTGGTTTGAAGGCCCATGATTATTATAGCTATGTTACTCATGAATAATTGTAAGTTCTGGTGCTTGCAGTATCTGGGGTGCATGTGAGGATGAATCTTTTCTAATACAATATATTTTTTGTGAATGATGTTACCCTTAGGGTACCTTAGCCTTGTGCAGAAAGTTAAGAACTCTTTTTAGCTTTTAAAAAAAGGACTTGCTCTTGGGTGGAAATGAAATGGGCTAGAACTCATTTCTTGATGAGGATCAGCACAGCTACCAACATGGTTGGACTTTCCTTGGCTGTATTGGCTATCAAGGTGGAGGTTCTGCGCTTCAAAATGTACAACTAAAACATCAGTGAACACCTTAGCAAAGTCCTTTGTTCCTCCATTCATGTCAATTTGCTGCCCATTACTCAGACACACATGGTATTTCTTCCACTTAGTTGTGTCCATAGGCCAATGCTGGTCAGATGCTTTTAGACAATGTGAATGAGGCTTTCATCCTCTAGTTGAACTGTGTTGTGATTTTTCCATGGTGTTTATTTAAGATAACAAATTATCTGCACACATCAGTTTTCTTTTGCTCCTCCATCTTGGCCTAATGGTTTGGGAATCTAGAATCAAGTTGGACAGTAATTACCACCTCCTGGAGCCAATTAACTATGAACAACTGACCAGCATCAGTGAAAGGTCAGCAGCAGCAAGCATCTGCTCTAAATCCCAGTTTTGAAGGCTGTCTTGCCAAGAAAATGCTCATTAGTAGGTGTTTTATACTCTGTTACTTACTCTAGTGAATATATGGTTATATCCCTGCCCCCCCTTTTTCTTTCTTCCCTTTTTTTTGAGAGGGGATTATCATGAGGATAATAGAGCTTCAGGCAAAGGAAAAATCTTTCTTTCCTTCTTTGACTGTGGTTAGTTAATAAAATAAAAGCCATGTAACATGAGTAATTTCACATAGTTTTGGTTTACAACAAATCTTCTAATGATATTGCTTGATGCTGCAAATAAACGTAATAACTTACAGTTTTAAGCTTCTCTTCTATAAAGTATTGATCTCCAGAAGATGCATTTGGGCACAATATTTCAAAGATCCTCATTTACCTGCAACATAGAAATGGTTACAGTGCCAAGATTTGGCAGAAACCAAGAAACTGACAGATGCATTCCGCAGAAGAATTGCCTTTCATCCGCTGGGAAAGCTAGCAAATAAAAGGACATATTTTCCTCTCTATTAGGATCAGTGTTATTATTATATTGGGTTAGGCAGTGACTCTTGTTGTGAATCTTGTTGCATTTGTTGAAAAAGCAACAAGTAATGTTACAAAATAGAGAAAGTTGGAAGGAGACTGTAATAGGTGATGAAATAGTGGTGGGGAAATAAAGCTTGTTCTGTTATCTCTAATGAGGACTGTTTCAGATAATCTAAGCAGTCCTAATCGAGATGGGAAATTTCCTTGTTTCCTTTATGCCAACCAGTATGAATGGATTGTGGAAATGGTTTAGCTGGATTGTTCCATCAGATTTTTTTTTAAAATTACATTGAAAGTAAACAGAATTGCAAATGGAAGTACAATGAGAATCACCATTTCTCAGGGAACAGAGAATGGGACTTTGGTGGCTCAGTGGTTAAGAAGCTCACCTTGTTAGCTGGAAGGCTAGCAAGTTGGCAGTTTGAGACCTGGGTACTGAATGATGGATTGAGCACCTGTCTCTGTCCCAGCTCTTGAGGACATGAAAGGAGCCTCATTTGTGCATTCTCCCTGAGCGGAGTTCAAAAATCCTTTAAACCCAGAATAATTTCTGACACAGAGGAGTATTTGACCTCTATCTAGCCTCTTTCCCAAAATTTTGTGCTTTAGGGCCTGTCCTGGAAGAGGTCTCACTGACAGTAAAGGTACACTGGTGGACATTTAAAACAGCATAGACCAGGACTCCAAGGTGGGAAAGGCACAATTCTGGTGAAACTACTCTTGTCTGGCAGAAGAGACTCCAGCTCATCACATCATGACCCTTCTCAGAGTTCTGTCAAGGCAGTGGTATGATGTCAAATGTCATGATGTCATGACATTGTGGGTGGGGCCAAAGAAAAAATAAAAATAAGCACACACACACACACCTCAACCAACCCACCCACCCACCCACAACACAAACCCATAAATAAATAAATAAATAAATAAATAAATAAATAAATAAATAAAATAAATAATATAAAAATACATTAAAATACAGCCACCCACCCAAACACCCACCCCAAACACAAATCAACCAGAGCTTAAAGCTTATTCTGGCTAATCTTTCTCACACTAGGTCAGATGGAAGGAACTACAGAATGAACTCACCACAAGATGGCTTCATTTTGGCACTTTTCAACTTTTCAACAGTTAAGTTAGGTACTAAGTCTTTGCCTAACCAGTTCTCTAGGATAATATGCCTTAATGTAAATGTAAAACAGCTGTACCTCCTTCAGGGTTCTCCAATTGGAACAGGAATTGGAACAGCACAGGTGTAGCTTATTGATTAGGTAACTCCAAGACTTTGCTTAAAAACCCCAAGCCAGGACGCCAGGCCTTTTTAGGAACTGTGGTAGTACGTCAGTATAGGTAAAGGTATTAAATACACATTAAAATACACACAGACACACCACATCCAAATGTGAGTCACTTACCCTGGGGAGCAGGCTATAGGGAGCTTCAGGCTAGCAGCTTCTCTTCCTCCTCTCCACTTGAGAGGACAGCAAGGAGGCCATGCATACGCGCCAAGCACTGTAGGCATGCATGCACACCAAATGCTTGGCGTGCATGTGTAGTGGGGGAACCAGTGAAAAGGTAAGCCCCGAAGGTGGTTCCCCCCAAAAGCTGCAACCGGTTCTCTAGAACACTGGGAAAAGTTACTACCGGTTCTGAGTGTAACCCCCTCAGAGCCAGGTAGCTAACCCTCTGCCTGGTCTGATGATCCTCCTAATGGTAGAATGTCCCACCAGAGCAGACCGGAGAGACTCTCTTATGATACCATCTGCCAGAGAGGCACACCTCTCTGGCACTAGAAGGAGGGCCTTCTCTGTGTCTGCTCCAGCCCTCAGGAACCTCCTGCCAATGGAGTTGTGTATGCACACAGAGTTGCTGGCCTTTAGGAAGGGAGTGAAAACGTGGCTGGCAGGATGGGTTTGGGGGGTGGGTGCCATAGCGCCCCCAGCCCGGTGGCTTCTCTGATTCCCCTTTTCCTTAGTTGTAATGTAATATAAATTTTTAATCATTAAATTTAAACTGCTTTTAGCTAGTTTTAAAGGAATTTTTTTAAAATAGTTTTTAGATTTTATAACTGTGTTGTTGTTTCTTATTGTGAATCGTCCTGGGTCACTTTGTGAGAAGGGTGATGAATAAATCTGATAAATAAATAAATAAAATGTCCTTCTTGTCCAAATTTAGTTTCAGTTTATTGGCCCATATCCAGTCCATCACTGACATGTTTACAACAGTCGTGGGTGCATTTATGGCATTTTGTGCATGCACAGTGCATTTTATTTCCACTTCCAGAAGGAAGAACCATATGACTAGCCCTTCAACCATGTGACCGGACTGTGGCCAGAAAAGTTTGGGCACCCCTGATCTAGGGGACCAGTAGAGTTATATTTCCCATCTACATCCCTTAGGAAATCATCATGGACATCAACCAATGTTGTTTCAGTTCCATGGCACAGCCTGGAATCTGATTGAAATGGATCTAAGCTATCCTAGATCCATTTGAATTAGAGGGTGGTGGCTGGCCACCACCCTCTAATTCAACTACCTCAGGAAGGGAAAGTTGGCACTGGGCATTAAATTTGATTTCTTTGGAATAGGCCTTAGAGTGATTTTCTTTAAACAAGAAGGCAAATAACCCTCCCATAGACACATGTTAATGATGTAGGTAACCTATTCCATGGTCATTTCCATTCAGGATGTCAAGAGCCACAGTGGGCAAGAATCAAGAGAAGAGGTGGTGGTTTTACAGTGTGCAAGTCCACATATTCAGGATGTGCTCATATATACTGATCCAATTTAACTTGACTAAATAGTGTCATGGGCAAACCATATAGTTGCATGGCTGCTTCAGGAGAAGTAAATGGTACCGTATATACTCATGTATAGCCACATTTTTTAGTCCCAAAAATGAGCCCCCAAAAAGGGGACTCGGCTTATTCTTGGGTCAATGACCATGAGGGTCCCAGAACCATGCCGGATTGAGATGTGTCAATAATTTAATTAATTTTAGAATATTTTCATGTATTTTGATTATACAAACTCACTAGTAGCTGCTGCATTTCCCAGCCTCAGCTTATACTCGGGTCAATCTTTTTTCCTGGGTTTTTAGGTCAAAATTAGGTACCTCAGTTTATATTTGGGTTGGCTTATACACGAGTATATACAGTAAACTGCTTCTGTGTATTCCCTACCTAGAAAACCTTGAAACATTTCTATAAGTTAGAATTGACTTGATGGCACACAATTATTATTATTAGCCATCGTGAGTAAAGATGACCCACTAAAATGCACAAGAGTGACAGCTGATTGTTTGGAAACCAGCACTGACAGTATTCATTTGCTACACCAAGGATGTCAGTCAATACATCACAATAATTAACAAATGCCTTGTACTTTGAAGTTGTGTTCATTCCGTGTTTTTAAGTTTAATAATTTACTGAACCAAGAGAAGACCAAAATGTTTCAGATCTGCTTTCAAGACAATTTATCTGAAACCAATAAATTAGACAACACAGTTTTATTGATTCTTAAATGAGGCTTTCCTAATCTACTCATTTCAAAAGTGTATGATATAAATTTAAGACAGAACTCCATCACCTTCAGCACCTTACAAACAAGGTGTTGTATTCTTCTAAATCTGTGGACAGCAAATTGTTAAGTGAGGGATAAAGCACCCAGCAAGATTAGGTCTGTCTCCAAAAGGGCAGTGATCCAAGAGCTGAGTATAGCAAGTTATTGTAGGGAGATCTATGGGCTGGTTGGCATAGCAAACTAGTTTCTCTGATTCAGGATAGTAGTCTTGCTGAGAAACCACCCATAGCTCTAGCCTGGGATAATAGTTTTCAAGCAAAGTATAATTCTCAAGTTTCCTGGTACAGTATTTTTAAAAAAACTTTACAAATGGTTTTCCTTAGTTCTGCCCCATTATTGCTTTGGCACTCCTGGTTTCTGTTCTGTTTGAAATATGGCAGACATTTCAAATTTCAAAACATTTGTGACATAGATTATGGTGGAATACTGGATTTCAGGTAGATGAATAGTGGAATCCAATAGAACAGTGTTTCTCAAACCTTGGGCCCCAGGTGTCCAAGTCAACACACCTGCTGATCAGAGCTTCTGGGAATTGAAGTCCAAGAACATCTGGAGGCCCAAGGTTGATAACCCATGCAGTAGAAGATGGAAGGGTGCTCTTTTCTTCCCTCTCCTGCTCCTCTCTGTGTGTGCCAAAAACCCTTGATCCAGAATAAGTAAATCTACAGAGATAGTTTGCAGGAATCCCCAAAGTTTGGAGGTAGAGGGGTGGGAAAAGAACTCTCATTACACTCATGGTGTTATATCAGTACCATGTTACATGTAGGCTACATTTCCACAAACATTTATGTTTTCTGGAAAATCAGAGGGAAAGCCAATTTTCTGTTCTGACTGAAAAACAAAAACAAGTGCATCATATATAGGTTTTAACTGAAATAAAAGGGCAGGTGATACCTTTAGCAGGATACTAAAAAAATCAAATAAACAACTAGATTTTGATGCTAATCCATCTTCCTCAGGCTGTGCATAAATATTTTGTGGAGAGAGAAGGGGAAAAAAAAGAATCTCAAAACTTCATAGCAAGTGGTTGTGCCAGCTCTGCTTCTTAAAGTAAGTTCAAACCTAAAATGCACCTGTTATTGGAAGTGTGGTCTCAGACTCCATCCCAGCTAGCAGTTGGCTGGATTTCTACTCCCGACTCTTCAAACACCACATAATCTGTTTCCCCTCCAGTCTTCTTTTGAAACTCAAGGTCCCTATTTGGCCAGGGAAAAGGTAATTCAGCAAAGTGGCAAGCCTCCATCAGAGAACTGGGATTAAAATGTAGTTTACCCACTAAGAGAAACCAATTGAAGCTAAATTAATAATGTTGCCTAGGGGATGTAAACAGATGCTTTCTTCAGTTTGCAGTCCTGCTTGACTGAAGTTAAGATTTCATGTTGTCTACTAGATGGTACTCCAGGCTGCCATTCAGTTTTTAACTGTGGTGATATAGCAAGGATGTGCTGAATTTGTGCTAAAGTTCTTGTTCTCAACAGGACAAGCTGCATCACTTCACCAAAACAGCCTGTCAGGCACTCATTAAGCTCCTGTGAGATTGCTCAGTGTGAGAATGAGACTGTGAGTGCTTCCCCCAATTGAATTCTATACAATTCTGCAAAATATCGGTATGCAAAATTATCATCACTTGTCTCTGGAAAGCAAAGCACACATAATGCAGCAAACATAATGGGCCCATTAAGCGACTTAAAAGACACAAGCCATGCATCTAAAGCTTCCAATTTTTAAAATTCCATGTCACAAGACAGCCACTTTCAGAGTTCAGCTACACAATTTACAGAAATTACATAAACTATAGAATTTGTGTAGTGATTATTCCCACAAAAGACACATAAAGAGCCTCCTCAAAGATTGTGGTATTTTTGAACCACAATTAGGGACATCCTGGTAGCAGCAACCTTGTGTTGCTACGTCAGGCAAAGGGAACTGCAGAATGAACTCTCCAAATGGTGCCTTCATTTTGGCAGTTTCATGTCTGGCCTAGACACGGAAGAAGAATTCCCATATATGGAAAAAACTCTTGAGATTGACAGAAAATATTTTGTGGTCTTGCAGGCAAGGAGAAAAATATTGTGGGTTCTGGTCTTTGCATGCAGAAAATGAGATGTATATACTGTATATAAAACATTCATTAACAAAATAAGCATCGAAATAAAACAGCATTGAAGTAAAATAAGCATTGAAGTAAAAAAGCGTAGATCTGGGCAGGCTGCAGAGTATGGCAGATGACAGAGGAACCTGGTGTGTGGTGGTCCATGAGGCCGAAAAGGGTCGGACTTGACTCTGCAACTGAACAACAAAAAAACTTTAGCTTCCACCTTTCTCAGTTACTCTGATAAAAGTAAGCTTTTTCCCAGATAGTAGTTATAGAACCTAGAGGGTAATCCAAGACGGATGAATGATGTGATGTCTTGTCTTCTGGTTTCAGGCCATGAAGTGTTAAGATAGTTAGTCTGCAAAATCCAGTATTTTCTAATGTGCTTGGATTTGATGGTTTCTCTATTCTAACTAATCTGACAGTGGTGACTTGGTGATTAAGACGCTGAACTTGATGGCTGGAAGGTTGGCAGATCAGCAATTCAAGACCCAAGTACTGCACGATAGAGTGAGCTCCCTTCTCAGTCCCAGCTCCTGCCAGCCTAGCAGTTTGAAAGCAAGAAATTGCAAGTAGATAAATAGGTACCACTTTGGTTGAAAAATAATCATGTTCTGTGCACTCTGGTGTCTAGTCATGTCTGCCACATGTCCATGGAAATGCATGCAGACACAGACAGCTCTGGCTCTTTGGCTATAAATGGAGATGAGCACTGAACCCCAGAGTTGGATATGATTGGTTTTCAAGCAAGGACAACCTTTACTTTTACCTTACACACTTAGTTTGATGGCCAAAGTAAAAGTATTTAACTACTGGTTGTTCCAACCTCTTAGTCAAGATGATTTCTTAATCTTGTATGTAGGTCAGTTGTTTTTTCCTTTACCTATCACAGACAGCATCTAATCATCTGCACTCAATGAGAGAACTTTCATGGCAGGATCTACAGCAGATGTTTTAATATAGTTGGTCCTGCCCAACCCAGTGCTAATAAAAAGTGATTGATTCACTGAGAAATACACAGGTTGTACAGCATTTATAATCACAATGCTTTGATCCCAGAACACTAATTGATTGTTTGGGAACAGCTCTTATCAGGAATCTCTGTAGATTTGTTGGTTGATGTAAAGCAGAGGTTCCCAACCTACAACCTGTGGGCCAGACCTGACCTCTGACACCATCCCATTTGGCCCAATGCTGCCTCCACCGAACCTGGCAGTGGAAGAAGGCATCTTTACATCATCCGTAAAATGTGCTTGTGCATGCGCGAATACATCCACGACTGTCGTAATGTAGAAGTGGGTACATTTATGTCAGCCATAAATGTGCCTGCTTCTGCTTTAACTTCCTGGGGGGCATGGTCTAGCATGCACAGCTCTCTGGGGTGTGTTGTCAGTCCCATGGCCAATACTGATGATGCCCACTTCTGCTCTAGGGGGAGGAAATCAGACAGAAACTAGGAATGAACATTAGCCAACAATTTCACACTTGTTTTAACTGTGGGTACTATTGCTACTGTATGTGTTCATTTGTACATGTACATATACATAGAGTTGTCACTGAGGCAACAGTGAGCCAAATTCCTGACTTGACAACTTTCGATGGATTTTTCAGTGTTAAGTATAATTGTAAGTATAAGTGTTAAGTGTTTTCAGTGTTAAGTATAATTGCTATGGCTGACTGGATAGTTCACTGAGTTTGGTATCTAGCTCTGGAGCCAAAGGTTGACAGTTTGCTTTACCACTGAGTCTCCCAGAAGAGCTGTCCTATGTCATTTTGTATAAATATATACAGTATGGGAATGGTAAATCACTCTGAGCATTCACTACTAGAAAATCCTGGAAAGGGTTGCCATAAGTGGGAATAGACGTCATAGGACAATAATATTACTATCCATCAACATGTATTTAGAAATCTGATTGTGCAGGATTTATGATTATCTGAAAGTATGTTATGGCTGACACAAGTCTTGAATGGTGGGCTATTCATTTCTCTACCACTATACAGTAAATCATGTCTCTGCTAGTAATAGGCAAATTCTTGTTTCAAAGTGCAGATGGCTTGTCAGATGCAAGTTGCATCTGCTAATACTTTAGGGGGAAAGTCTTCACTTTTTATTGAGAAAGTTTTAAATTTGTTCACAACTTCTGTCTGGTAATTAAAAAAAACACTTTTGTTAGGATGGAGAAAAAATTAAAATGTGTTTGCATCTTCTCCAAACTTGTTTTCTCCGTCTATAGCACTGTTCTCAGGCAATTTATAAAATCCACTCATAATATCCTCAGTTTCAATTACAAGTGAAAGACCATTATCAGGGGCAAGGGAGTTTGTCTCTAAATGCAAATGAGTATTGCAGTCTCGATGCATATATTAAATATGTTGCTTCCCAGCTTTCAGCTCTATTGTGCCTTTTTACAAATGGAAACTGTTGATCGCAGAGTAACACGATTTCAAACTAATTCAACTGTTGCTTCACTGACATGTGTTATAATATGGACATAATATTATAAGAATAAATCTTGTCAGAATGCACAGATGTCCTTGTAGTAGAAACTTTCAAACCACCTTGACACAGCGATGGGATGTAACAGGTTCTCACCAGTTCGCCAGAACCGGTAGCAACTTTTCCCAGTGTCCCAGAGAACCGGTAGCAGCTTTTGAGTAGAACCACCTTCGGGGCTTACCTTTTCACTGGTTCCCCCACTGCACATGCACGCCAAGCACTTGGTGTGCATGCATGCCTACAGTGCTTGGCGCATATGCACGGCATCCTTGCTGTTCTCCCAAGCAGGGAGGAAGAAGAGAAGCTGCCAGCCTGAAGCTCCCTGTAGCCTGCTCCCTAGATAGCCTAGATAACTATTTAGGCAAAGACTTAGTACCTAACTTCTTTAACTGTTGAAAAGTGCCAAAATGAAGCCATCTCGTGGTGAGTTCATTCTGTAGTTCTTTCCATCTGACTTAGTGTGAGAAAGATTAGCCAGAATAAGCTTTAAGCTCTGGTTTAAAAACTCTGGTTGATTTGTGTTGTGGGTGGATGGGTGTTTGGGTGTATTTTAATGTATATTTATTTATTTATTTATTTACAGGTTTGTGTTGTGGGTGGGTGGGTGGGTGGGTTGAGGGGTTTGTGTGCATGCACACATGCTTATTTTTATTTTATTTATTTATTTTCTTTGGCCCCACCCACAATGTCATGACATCATGATGTTGGCTCCGCCCACACTGTGATGACGTCATGGTGGGGTAGTAAAATTTTTGACATCCCACCACTGGTTACACTGCCCCTGAACAATCTATTCCAGAGCTTGGAGGAAAACATTACATTTATTCCACTTAAGAGTGCACTGATTCTAAATGTACAATCAGTGTCTTTTTAGTATGAACCAAAGTCTGGAAACTTTATCTCCTGGGTATGTGAGTAGCCACAGCATCCTAAATGTCTCTCCCTCGCTCCCTCTTATAATATGTACCTTTTCTTCTAGTAAAAACAGTCCTTACCAATTAATTGAAGCCCTATGGCACAAAACTGCTCAAGGAGCCTACACAAGCAGAGCTAGTTTCTCACAGCATGTGACTGTCCTTAAAAGTAGAGAAGGCCGCAGTGAAGTGTAATGGAAAATAACAAAGTAGGCTTAGCCAAAGGCTTGCATAACTCTAATGGTGGTGATGGTGGGAGATCTCTGAACAGTGGTCTCTTTTACAAACTAAGATTAACAAATAAATAAACAGGCAGATATCTCTACATCACTTCTTCATCCTCTCCTCTCCATGGCTGTTTCTGTTACCCTGCTGACGAGGAAAGCTTCTACAGAGGAAACACTCTTTCCCTTCAAATTACCCTACACTTGTACAAGTGAGAGAAACAATGATGGTGTGGGCAGGTTTGGCTTTCTCCCCCTCTTTACTTGCTTTAATAATAATTTTGTGTCAGAAATTATTCTGGGTTGAAAGGATTTTTGCTGCAGAAACTCTGTTCGGGGGGGTGCCCAAATGATGCTCTTTTCATGTCCCCAAGATCTTTTCCCACCTAAGTGGTCCCTATTTATCTACTTGCAATTTCTTGCTTTTGAACTGCTAGGTTGGCAAGAGCGGGAAGAGACCAAACCAGCATGCAGTATCCGGGTCACAAACCATCATGCAGTATCCAGGTCTCAAATTCGCATAACCTGGCAGAAAGCAACAATGATTTGAAATTATTCTTGATGAAAATGAAAGTAGAAAAACAGAATGGAAGTTGAATATTAATAAAGCAAAAATTGTGACTTTGTAAGAAAGGTATAATTTTAGTATTGACAATGAAGAAAATGGAACATTTTGCTCACCTTGGTTCAACCAACTGCCAGATGAAAACTACAGACAAAATAAGATGGAGTCTGAGAGTTGAGAAGCAGTTGTATTAAAAAAAAAGCTAGAGAAGATCATAAAATATAAGGTTGTGTCTCTGGAGATGAGAGCCAAGATCGACAGCACTATTGCATTTCTAGTTACTATGTACAGATATGAAAGGTGGATAATGAAGAAAGGCAACAGCGAAGAGATTGATTCTTTCAAAATATGATGCTAGAGGAAACCTTTATAGATTCTGGGCTACCAGAAAGGCAACCAAGTGGGTCCCACACCATATTAAGCCTGTATTCTTTCTAGAGGTGAAAATGATAAAATTGAGGCTATCATGAGAATACAAGATTCACTGGAAAAGGCAATAATGCTAAGAAAAATTAAGGAAGCTGTAAAAAAGAAAGCCCAAACATGAGGTTGAATGACCCCATAAAGAAAGTATCAAATGTGGATTTGCAAGGACTGAACAGGGCTATTAATAACAGGACATCTTAGAGGTCACTCATTCATATGGTCACCATAAGTAAAAGGCAACTTAACAGCATGTAACAACAAAAACATATGTTACACAATCTTACCTATAATTTGCATGCTTTTCAAAGCTTCTGAAAGATACTGTGCTGAAGTAAAATTCTCTAGCCAGCCAAGTTATTTTCTGTATTGTATATGGAACTGGTACCATCTGGTCTTCTGCCTCAGGCCACAAAATATCATGAACTGGCTTTGTTCCTGTTAGTTAACTCTCAGCACATCTTTCTCTCACTGTTGAAAGGTGTGCACCTTATTCCCAATGTAACAGCAGGAGAAAGTAGCTACTGAGGCTTGTGGCTCACTCTGAGAGGAGGAATTGAGCACCAAACAATTCTGCTGTGTTTTTTCTGCTTGCCATCAGATTCAGGAGAGGAAATTGCTCTTTTGAAGAGCACCCTTCAGAAAGCTTTCTGTTGTCTTCAGCTGTCATCAGAAGAGTCACGAGAAACTGTATGGAATTTGCACTTTACTGTGTGATGGAAGCCATAGACTTAGATGGCTTCAAAAGATCAATCTCTTTAAAAAGTGATCATATAAAGAAGTTACATGCTGTACTTTTGAATGTCAGTATTTAAGAGGTGGCAGTAGTTGTAAGATCTTTTAGAAAGAACTTTTAAAATCTAGGTGCTGCTAGTGTCCCATCTTAAAGCCTCATCTACCTTTGTTTATGTACACTTATGATGCATGTGAGCATGACAAAATATCTTATGTGGGAATCAAGGCAATCAATGCAGTTCCACGAAACACAGAGGAGTATGTGTATGTACACAAGGGCCAATTTCCTATTGCAAATGGTAAGGAGATTTCAGTGTTTACTCTGATAGCAGGCTAGATCACACATTAGCCTTTTGAAAAATTCTCCATGCATGGCGTGGTGGATGTTTTCCCTAGGAAGTAATAGGCAGGTCAGTTAGATAATAAATAAAATTTGTGTACAGGATCTTTCAATTTACAAAACTGACTTTGTTTGCTAGGTACTTGGGTTATTTAAGCAGAGGACATCACTTGTGCACATTTGTATGTTTGTACTGTGGTGGTTTATAAGTTAAGATGCTGAACTTGATGACTGGAAGGTCAGCAGGTCAGCAGTTCAATACCTGGGTTCTGCATGATGGAATGAGCATCTGTCTCTGTCCCAGCTCCTGTCAGCCTAGCAGTTCAAAAGCAAGAAATTGCAAGTAGATAAATAGGTACCACTTCTGTGGAAAGGTAAATGGCATTCTGTGCACTCTGCTGTCAAAGCATGCCTGCCACATGTCCATGGAAACATCTGTAGATGCAGATAGCACTGGTTCTTTGGCTATAAATGGAGATGTGCACTAAACCCTTGAGTCAGATACAACTGGTTTTCGAGGTAGGGTGACCTTTATTTTTATCTACATTTAATTCACATGCTGCTTTGTATCTAAAATACATACAGATGATCTGTACATTCCTTCTTTATGTGAATCAGAAGCACCAAGGTAAAATTAATAAATATATCAGATAATTTTTGCCCAGTTACAGGCAGCATCAAAAATATCAGGTCTTCCAAAAGAAATGCAAATGCCCAAATGTATCTCTAAAGAGTTTGGATACATTTCTTTCATATCTCAAGTGTTTCCTTAAAGATGTATTATACCTTTTTGAACCAGATAGTTCCCCAAAACATGCTTAATACCCTCCTCCTGTGTTTTCAATGCTTAATTTCATGCTCACCCACCTAAGTCAGTTGTGCTAAAAGGAAAGGTGGTGATATCGCCCCCACCTCTGGGCCCACACCAACGGCCTGAGGGGAAAGATGCCATGACCTGCCAGGTGGTTGAGAACATCCCCCCTCCTCTGGGCCCACACCAATGGCCTGAGGGAAAAGATGCCATAGTCTGGCAGGTGGTTGAGAACGTCCTCCCTCCTCAGGGCCCACAACTACGGCCTGAGGGAAAAGATGTCATGGCCTGGCAGGCAGTTGAGGACCTTGCACTCACCTCTGGGCCCACACCAACGGCCTGAGGGAAAAGATGCCATGGCCTGGCAGGCAGCTGAGGACCTTGCCCCCACCTCTGGGCCCACACCGACAGCCTGAGGGAGAAGATGCCATGACCTGGCAGGCGGTTGAGAACATCCCCCCTCCTCTGGCCCACACCAATGGCCTTAGGGAAAAGATGTCATGGCTTGGCAGGTGACTGAAGACCTTGCCTCCACCTCTGGGCCCCCATCAATGGGCAGAGGCGAGTTAGTCTGTGTTCTGCTTTGGTTGTATTGTGAGGTTGTATTTTATGATTGTTACTGTACTGTTGCTGTTTTGACTGTAAGCCACTGTGAGTCGTCTTGGTAAGTGGGCAGCAAAATAAATCTGAACAGATAAATAAATAAATAAATAAATAAATAAATAAAGTTTGGGACTAAGAAACAGGACTGCATTATTATTATGGAAATATTTTATTTTTCTTTAGGACACCACATGATTCATTCTTCCATCACAATGCAGGAGTGGCAAAGTTTTGACGCTGCAGATTCGGTGTAGACTGAATTCATTACAGATTCACTGCAGACTCCTTATAATAAATACCACATTGGTTGAATTTCTTCACATTCATAGAAAATTTGCCCTGTATGCAAGTAGCTTCATTTAATTGATTATTCTTTGATCTTCCTACTTTGCTTTGAAGTCTTATAGATGGTCTAGCCAGCATCTTGTCCCCTTGGCTCTAGCCAGCATCTTGTCATGGTGGAAGAGATTTTTCAGCATTCATCCATTTGTCAAGCATTAATCCATTTGTTGTTTTTATTCTCCATAGTTTGGCCTAGTATCTTTGGATCTAATATTTAGAGCTTCTGAGCTGTGCAGAAATCGTTTTGTCAATTCTATTCATGATCTGGGAGCTGATGTCAAAGAAGTGGATGGGCTTAGTGACATATTACCTTATTTTGTTTATTATTTGCTATGACCTCTCAACATTCTTCTAGTAGGGATAGATTTTAAGCAGCCAGTAATAATCCTGTATGATTCATTAAGAGCCACATCCACTAGTTTGGCAGGTACTGATTTATATCATACAGCAGTAGTATATTCTGCTGTGGAGTATAAACAGACAAAGTTGATGTTCTTATTGTTTATAGATGTGCATCTCAATCTGAACCAGACAATTTCCTGCATAAGGAAGCAGACTAATTCACTCATCCCTATGTCATGATTTTAATCATGCCTTCCTGAAGCTGTGTAGCCACCATGCTAAATCTTTGGCTTGTTCCATAAACAAGGCCATTGAAGTAGCTTTCCCTTGTTCCCCACCTGCTGTAAAAAGATCTCCCCAACTAAAATCATCATTGTGGTACCCCGTCTCATAGTCTGGTCTGACTGCATGTCTTCAAGTGAAGGTAACTGCTCCATAAAGGACAACTGACTGGCTGCCCTCCTCTGAGTTTCAACATGTGCCAAAGTATCTTCACTGGGCCATAGCTCTGCAGGGTTAGTCCAGACAAGGATTTTGGTTCTCCATCCTGACTGCTCAAACTGTCTCAAACTGGCTCAAAATGCCTACTGGTATTTCTGACTTGGATGCTATACCCATGCAGAAAATAATCTGCCAATTATTCTAGAGAGCTGACTGGTAAATCCGACCTGACTGCCATCACGTCATGATCCTGATTCTTTATCTAGGGATCTTAATCACGACTTCCTATCACACCTCATCACTTGCCCTCATCATTTACCAACCAGCAGCATCAGCCACCTCCGTTGTGGGGCAACCTCCCTTATGAGTTCCCCTTGGCTCTGCTTGGCCCAGGCTAGTGAGGGTGCAGGGAACCAATTAGTCAGAATACTCAAATTAGGTACCATAAATGTGGCTTCTATCAGCGTGGTCCAGTCAATTCTTGTCCCAATTCAATAGGCACAAATGATCTATATTTAATAAGGTTTATTAAGTAAGTTAAGGAAATGAGTATAGCATGGAAAATCAAACTTGCAAACTAGTCATTCAAAGAATACATACAAAAATAAGAACACGTAACTGGTTATCTTAACCCTCTGTCCTTATCTGGCTCACAAGTCCATCCTGTGAGGCTCCCCCATGGTGAAAGACAGTGAGCAATTTCTCGCACTGTGATTTTATTATTCTGATATCAGTTTTCCACGTTGGGACTTCCAGCCAATTCAAATTAATTTACATTCCACTGTCTCTCTCTGGTACGTCATATACAGAGCCTCCTACACAAGGAAATCTCCATCTTGGATGTACTAAATCACAAAGTAGTTAAGTGGGTAAAAACTAATGAAAAGGTGTAGCACAACTAAGGCTTTTCAGAGTTTGGGTATTTTTGTTCCATTTTTTGTCAATAATTTCCAGTGCACTCTAGCCTACATGGAACTTGTGGGATACTGGGGGTTGTAGCTCAAAAGGAGGAAAGATATAGATTGCAACTCTCACCCATGGTTGTTATAACATCCAGGTTCAAGCTCTGCTCAGTGATGAAACTCATTGAGTGAATCTAGGCTGATCATTGTCTCTCAGCTTAAGATACCTTCATAAAACTATTGTAGTGAGGATACAGAAACAAATTCAAATCTTTTAAACTGAAGTGAGTAGACCCACTGAATGAGTACAACCGTTAAATTAACACTTACGTAGATCCTGTTTATTCCAGAATTTATCCTATTGGGACTAACAATGGGATTTACCTAGGTCAGGAGAAAAGACGTGCTCAGTTGGAGGAGAGGTGGTATATAAACAGACTGACTACCTATGTTCAATAAATTATTACTCAGGTTTTTCTTACAGCAAGTCAAAACTTGATATCTTCCTTTAAAATGCCTTCTAGTATGACTATGTCAGATTAATTACTTTTATAATTGTTTTACAAATGCTTGACGTTATTTCAAAAACTGTATGACTCCTTTAGAGAATACTTTTAGCTCTTAATATCCTGGAGTGTTTATAAATATCATCCTGCTTCTTGTCAAGGCCATTCTTCAATTTCTATTACACAAGATAGTGACCAGCTTATCATTCTGAACCTCTTTCGTCTTGTGATGAATCCAAGAGCTTAATCAGCTTCTATAGTAATCACACATTTTAATTTTCTTTAAGCCTTAAACTTCCTTTAGCAGGAAAATTGCAGGGATAAAATCTCAATTAGATTAAACCAGCAAGGTCTTTTGTTTCACTAATTTCATTATGGTCTACATTGCTGTTACATATTTTATAGACCCTCTAATGATTGGTATTTATCTCATTCATACACCTCTTGTTGTGTGCATGTACTTATGCAATGTACACATTCACAATATGAAGATAAAAACAGTAATTCTTAACTTTACAGGACAGTTTAAGCTTTACAGAATCCTATATTTATAACTGTATAAATTTCATGAGTAGTTCTGGGTAAACATTTTCTTTCAGTTAATTTTCATTTCAACAATGATGAAAATGCACTAATTTATTTATATTCAAGATAGAAAGACACTGAGATTTCTTCTTCTAAAGTGAATGTGAGAGAAATCAAATTAATAGGTAGTACATGCCATGAATAGCATGTTGAATTTGGCCGATAGGTATGCACAAACAATTAAAATAAAACAGGTACAGATTTCCTCATAATGGGAAAGAAAGAAATAGATTTTTAGTAATCTTTGTTGGTAAATAGATGCAATCTGTAATCTGCCCATCTATGGACTCAATTAGTCAGAAATCACTACCTCAAGCTTGAACAGCAAACCTTGTGCCCTCAACAACAGCTGGCCAAATCTTTGGAATTTTTCTTCCTTTCTTCATTCCATGTTAAGAAACCTGATAAAGAGTTGTGGAGGAATATAAAACTTGAATTTTAATTGCTTATGTTATCAGTATTGCCAATATATATAGGAAGAAAGGAAGAAAAATTCCAAAGATTTGGCCAGTTGTCGTTGAGAGCACAAGGTTTGCTGCTCAAGCTTGAGGTAGTGATTTCTGACTGATGGAGTCCATAGGTGAGCAGATTACAGATTACATCTGTTTACCAACAAAGATTACTTTAAAAACATCTAGTTCTTTCTGATGTACGTATATCTTAATTTGTCTTCATTTCTATGTGAAGATCTCCTTTCATCCATCCAGATTCCCATTTCTAATACGATAAAACCTCAGTTCATGAACAACTCTGTTAACATAATGTCCAGTTTACGAAAGGAAATCTGGAAAAAATAGTGCCTTGATTAAAGATTTTTTCAGTTTATAAAAAAAAATTATTGGGGGGGGGGTCTTCTCATGCTTCCCATGGTGGTGGGAGAGTGTTTGGAACATTTTTGCTCCATTTTTGGATTTTTTCCATCACATTTTGGGACTGGCAGAAGCTCTCAATGCAACCAGGAAATGCTGGAAATTTCCCCTTCCCCTCAACAGCTGATTGGTGGGTACTTTCCCTGAAATTACCAGAGGTGGCCACTAGATGGCGCTGTCAGAAATGTGCTGAATATGCATTGAAAATCAAAACACTCAGCTCCAGAACTCAGTAAAAAGCCAAAAAAAGAAGTCCCTTATCTGCTTAAAACTCTTTCCAAAGTGGATTTTTGAATTTCCCCCCCATGTTTTTGCCACGTTAGAAAGAGTTCTGAACAGCTAAAAGATGGTGTTCTGGCTCAGAGCTGATAAATTTATTTTCAATGCATTCCTATGAGAAACCACATTTTGGATAAAGTAATTTTCGTTGTAAGAAACATGCCAGAGAACGCATTAATTACGTTATCCGAGGTACCACTGTATCTGTGCTGAGTACCTTTGTTTCACTCCCATGCCTTTAGCTACTTAATAAGTTAGCAGGCTTTACTACAGTTGTTAATTTAAGATATTAAGCTGCTAATTCTGCTGAGCTGATAAATGCCACTTTTCTTTCTTCTTATTTTCCTTTTCATTTAGAATATGTCTTACTGAAGAGCCAAAGTCCTGTCTACTCCCTGTGGGGAAATATTACTCAGTTTGCTGCACTAGAATTTATAGAAATAATTCAAGTGAGCAAATGTTTCAATTACAAGATGTCATGTGAGAATCAAAACATCCCTTCTCTCTTCTTTCATTGACCAACATCTTAGCCTTATACCAATAATGGCAAACCTTGGCACTCCAGGTGTTCTTGGACTTCAATTACCAAAAGCCCAAGTCAGCACTCTTGCTTAACAGGGCTTCTGATAATTGAAGTTCAAGAACACCTGGAGTGCCAAGGTTCACCATCACTGCCTTATGCCAACATTATGTTTCTATTTCTCCAATTATAAAGCTGTAATTTTGCATATTCCATGTGTGGGGAAACTTTTCTAGTCAGAGAAATAGCATGGTTAAGAGCCCCATGATAAGGATGTGATTGTCACTTCTATTTTTTCTCATATTCAGAAAAAAAGGGTGTTGTGTTACATGGAAATACCCCTTTGAGAAGTGATCAAAAATTGCACAAAAGCAAAAATGCTAGCATGTGAAGCGAAACCACTAACATTTTTTCTGCAATTGTCATATAATCAGTATAGATCTGAATGCTCATCTATAGTTTTAAAGAAGAAATCCTAACTAAAATATGCCAACAAATATAGAAAATTATAGCCCGCAAACTGGAAATGTCCAATATATGTTCCAATCCCAAAAGAAAAGAGACATCCAAGACTCCACTGCATCATACATTATATTCCACAATAAGGGACCAAACACCGAACCTTGTGGAATACAGTAATACCCCGGATAATGCGAGTACCGTATAGTGTGAAAACCGCATAACGTTACAAGATTTTCGGAAAAATCTTGTATCGAATAACATGATTTTTAACGTTATCCGATACAGTCGTTCTTAGCAGCAGGGTGGCTGGAAAGCTGAATGGGGTTCTCCATTCAGCTTCCCGGCCACCCTGCAGCTACGGAGGCAGGGGTGGGGAGGCTGGGAAGCTGACAGGGGGCTCCCCCGTCGGCTTCCCCAGCCACCCCACAGCTGCGAAGGCAAGAGCGGGTGGCTAGGGAAGCCGACAGGGAGTCCCCGTCAGCTTCCCCAGCCACCCTGCAGCTGTAGATCGGGTCCTCTGATCTCTCTGGAGCAGGCAGGGGACACGATCCAAGATGTTTCTGGGCTTCCCCGACGTCCTCACCCAGTGCAGCAAGCCAGAATGTCAGAGTTCGAATCCCAACATTCTGGCTAGCTGCACTGGCTGAGGATGTCAGGGAAGCCCAGAAACAGCTTGGATCGGGTTTCCACACCTCCCTGGACCCGGCAGAGGGGTCAGAGCCCCCAAAATTGAAGAAAAAACAGACATTTTTTTTACCAATTTTGGGATCTCTGATACTCCCCCCCCCCCCCCGCTGGGTCCAGGGAGGTGGGGAGACCTGATCCAAGCTGTTTCTGGGCTTCCCTGTCGTCCTCAGCCAGTGCAGCAAGCTAAAATGTCAGGGTTCGAATCCCGACATTCTGGCTTGCTGCAGCCTCAAAGAGGGTGGGGGAACTTCAAAATTAGCGCACATCGGGTCTCCCGACCTCCCTAGAGCCGATGCGCGCTATTTTTGAAGTTCCCCCACCCTCTTTGAGGCTGCAGCAAGCCAGAATGTCAGGATTCAAATCCCGACGTTCTGGCTTGCTGCAGCCTCCAGGGAAACAAGGCTTTTTTTAACATTGTGTGATCAATGTATCGCACAACGTTAAAAACCGGATAACGATGGGACTTGTGGAACCAAGTCATAACGTTATCCGGGGTACTAGTGTACCTCCTGTGAAGTTATAGGTTCGAAGTCCAGCATCGGTGTTATATATCAAGGTTCAATCTGTAAAATAACTCACAATTATGTGTCTGATGTACTCCAGAACCTCCATCAATCTAAGCGCATCCAGGATATGATCACTGAATTGAACGCATTCCTCACATCCAAAGTGATGATGTGCAATACTTCTTGGCACCTCTCTTCCAGAGTTTGCCTTCTACGGCCTTACAGGCAATATCTACGACTTTGTTGATGGCATCCATGGTAGATCTTGCCTTCCAGAATCCATGTTGGTTTTCGGACAATCCATGAGCTCCACTGAACTTCTTCATGTGGATGCAGATGATCCTCTCAAGTACTTTACCTGCTGTATCCAGCAGGCATATTGGTGAATAAGACGATGGATCATCCAGTGACTTTTTCCCTTTCAAGAGAAGGACCAATTTCTGCAGTTTCCACTGACTTGGGAAGATTCCCTGTGTGAGACACATGTCATACATCTCTAGGAAGATTTCTGGTGGAGACCTGATGGCAGTTCTAAAAGCAATGTTGGGGACACCATCCAGGCCTGGGGCCTTTGTATCCCCAATCTTATTACAGGCCCTGATCAACTCCTCCTCTGAAACAGTTGACATGTCGAAGTGGCGATCGGCTGACACATCCTCAGTATAGGCGAGTCCCGGTTGGCCTGGGAACAGAGTAGCCACTATCTTTTCAAGCAGTGCTGGGCAAGATGGTGGGACCATTGTACAGCTTTTTAACCTGGCCATTACCGTCTTATATGGCTTATTCCATAGGTCACTGTAGACCATGTTGCACAACTCCTTTCACATGCAGTTCTTGCTGCCCCTGATGGCTCTCTGTGCATGCATGCGCACGCCACATACACAACCTCATAGAACTAAATGTAGGTAAAGGTTGCCCTTGCTTGAAAGCCAGACATGTCCAATTCTAGGGGGAGGTGCTCATCTCCATTTACAGCAAAAGAGCCAGTGGTGTCTGTGTCTGAACATATTTCCGTGGTCATGTGGCAAACATGACTAGACACTAGAGTGCATGGAACACTGTTACATTCCCACCAAAGTAATACTTAAGAGACCACCTCACCCCAAGAACATCTGCCCATCCCACCAGAGTGGACCGGAGAGGCTCTCTAGTTGTTCCATCGGCCAGAGAGGCGCATCTCTCTGGCACTAGAAGGAGGGCCTTCTCTGTGTCCGCTCCTGCCCTATGGAACCTCCTGCCAATGGAGTTACATCTCCAGATGGAGCTGCTGCCCTTTAGGAAGAATATAAAAACATGGCTGGCGGGGCAGATATGGGTGTGGGAGGTATAATGACCCCAGCACACTGGATAAGCTGAGCCCCCCCCCTCTCCTCTTTTAATTAGTAAGTTGTAGCATTTGGTGTGTTTTTAATCTTTTTTAGATTTTAATTTTACATTTTAACAGTTTTAAGGTTTTTAGGTGGAAGCTTCCACTTCCTATTTCTGGGATCTACCTGCCCAGAGAAGGATAAGACTAACGTCCTCTGGCCGGGAGGAGGAATGGACTTCAGCTTTAGGAGGCAGCAGGCTGATAAATCCGCGCCGTCACCTTTACCAGACCTTTCTCCAAAGTCCCCCGGATAGTTATGTTATGTATTGATAGTCATGAGGCACTTTTAGTCATTGTGTATTGATTTATTGTGTATGAACATGTAATTTTACATGTTTTGTGAACCGCCCTGAGTCAGTCCTATCGAGTAGGGGGGGGTACAGAAATCGAATAAATAAATAAATAAATAAATAAAATCTTCTTCCAATTTCTTGCTTTTAAGCTTCTTATTTTTTATTTTAATTCTTTATTTATAAATTTTCAATAAAAATAAAACAATAAGAAAAACAAGCATACAATACAAAAAAAATTTCATAAGAGTACAGCACTTGGTATACATTAAATACAGAGAATAAAAGACTATAACACATTTTTCAACTTTTATGTCACCTCTCTTTAGCCAATAATTCTAATACCTCTATTATCCCTACAGCATACTTTCTTCATTACTTAATTCACCTCTGTGCTATATACAATGTCCAGGAGGGTTATATCCATTTACATTTTCCAAAAGTTAGTTTGTTCTGGTACAGGGTTAACTCCTTTATTTTCAAGAATCACATATTCCACAAATTTCTTCCAGATTCCCCAGAATCCATTTACTTGAACTATGCCTTTCTTAACATTTAATTCCCATGTCAGTTTATCGTTAAGAGCTAATTCCCACATTTCCTTATACCAATCTTGTATATTCAATATCACATTACTTTTCCAATTTTTTGCTATACATTGTCTTGCTGCAGACAGCATCACAGCCAACAACTCTTTGCCATCATTGCTTATCTTATATTTATCCACATTTGTTAGTAATGCCGTATCTGGTCCCAATTCTGACTGCATATCCATTATATTATCAATTTCTTTTTCAACCTTGCCCCAAAATTCTGATACCTCGTTGCAATTCCACCACATGTGTACGTATGTCCCAATTGAGTGCTTACACCTCCAACATTTATTGCTTATTTCCTTATTTATTTGATGCAGTCTAATTGGGGTCAGATACCATCTCCAAAGCATCTTAAAATTATGCTCTTTTACTCTTACAGACATAGTCCTCATTATCCTTTTTTTTCCATTTTCTACGCCAGCCCTCTTCCGAAATTGTCTTGTTCAAATCTTGTTCCCAGTTATTCTTTAAGGCTTCCTGTATTTTCCCATGTTTGTTCATAATCTTGTAAATTTTGCTAACTATCCCTTTAATTCCCATATTTCCTTTTCTTATTTCGACCAAAAGTTCTTCAAAAGTCGTGAGTTGCCTATCTAGATTGTTATGAGATAAAAATCTCTTATTCCAACTATTTATCTGGAGAATCTGGAACCAATTTAATTTCAATTGTAGAAAAAGTGCCTTTCTTTTCTCCAAATCTCTCCAAATCTTCAACCAATCTTTTAACAGTGAAACCCCATTTTCCAATAATATTACCTTAGAATCTCTGTCTAATTTAATTGGGAAGTTATTAAAATCTTCTAATTCTACAATTGGTGAAATCCCTGGAATAAGATCTTCTCTTACCCTATTCCATTTTTCTAAAGTTCTTTTTATCATCCTATTCTGTATCTGTTTATGTTTTTTGCTATCAATTTTACTTAAAAATATCGCTTTACCCACTTGTAAAAAGTCTCTCTTTTCAATTTTTTCCCATATTGTTTCTTCCCTCATCAAAATTTTTACAACGTTTCTTACCTGAAACGCTCTATAGTAATTATGTATACTCGGGATTCCCAGTCCCCCTTCTTTTTGAGATATGCACCACAGTTGTTTAGATATCCTTGCTCTTCGTTTCCCAATACAGAATTTATTTATAATTTTTTGATATTCCTCCAATTCTTTGTTACTATGTTTTATTGGTAAAACGTCGAATAAAAAATTTATTTTAGGCAATAACATCATTTTACTTAAGGCTATCCGGCCGAACCATGATAAATTTAATTTATTGTATTGTATTATTTTCCTTTCAATATCCTTCTTTAATTTTAGATAATTTAGCTTTTTAAGTTCCCCAGTTTTGCTTGAGATCGTTATTCCCAAATATTTTAAGTTAGGTTTAACTTGTATCTTATATTTTTCTTCAATGTTTTCTCGCTCCTCTTTTTCCCCGTTACAATATATCATCTCTGATTTTTCCCAGTTTACTCTCAGGCCGGTTGTTTCTTCAAACGTTTGTAAATGCAAGTATATTCTGTCTAATGCCTTCTTTGGTTGCTTTACAATTATAAGTGTATCATCTGCATATAAATTTATTTTATTATCCTCTATTCCACTTATTTCCTCATCTTGACGTATATCATTAGCTAAAAACTCCATTGCCATTATAAACAAAACTGGGGACAAAGGGCACCCCTGACGGGTGCCTGCTTCCAATTTTATATCCTCTGTATATA
The DNA here is from genome assembly GCA_030440675.1 of Furcifer pardalis. NCBI lineage: Eukaryota > Metazoa > Chordata > Lepidosauria > Squamata > Chamaeleonidae > Furcifer > Furcifer pardalis. The sequence goes on from CP126892.1 coordinate 87,626,690, forward strand.
TATCATTAACTTTAACTCTAGCTGTTCCTTGTTGATATAATTTTGTGATTACACCCTGAAATTTATTACCAAATCCATATAGACCGATCATTCCATGAATTGTAGCCCATTGTAAAGAATCAAATGCTTTAAATATATCAAGAGATAAAAATCCTTTCTCTTTTTTCCTTTCTGTAGAGTCCAACAGGTCCAACACTCTCCTTACCAAATCCGACATATATCTATTTTTCACAAATCCTGCTTGATCTTTATTGATATATTCGTTTATGAAGCTACTCAAACGCTTAGTCAGTATTGTAGTAAAAATTTTTGCATCTTGGTTAATTAGTGAGATTGGCCTGTATGACTCTACTTTCTCCAAATCTTTTCCTGGTTTGGGAATTAAAGTAATGATCGATCTATTCCATGAGTCTGGAATTGATTCACCTTCCAATATTTTATTAAATAATTTACATAACTTTGGAACTATTACTTCCTTAAATTCCTTATAAAATTTGGCCGGTAACCCGTCTTCTCCTGGTGCCTTATCTACTTTTAGTTTTCCAATAACTTCCCAAATTTCATTTTGTGTTATTTCCTCCTCCATTTTTATTCTATGCTCTTCTGATATCTTATTTATTTGTTGTTTGTCAAAATATTCCTTAAGTTTTGCTATGGATACATCCTTTTTTGAATAAAGCTCTCGATAAAAACTTTCAACAATTTTGACCTTCTCTGCACTTTTATTGCACCTTTTCCCTTTTTTATCTATCAATACACCAATTTGACTCTTAGTCTTCTTTTCTTTGGCTGCTCTTGCTAACAATTTCGAGTTTTTATTACCAAATTCAAAATATTCTCTTTTTAGAAAGATTAAATCTTTCTTAACTTTTTCCATATCTTTTCCTTCTAATTCCTTTCTTATTTTTTGAATTTTTCCAAATATATCTTGACTTTTGGTCCTTGCATGTTCCAATTGAAGTTCTTTTAGTTGTTTTTCCAATTCCTGATATTTCCTCCTATTTTGTTTGTTTCTCGTGCTTATAATTTTTATAGATTCGCCTCTAAAAACTGCTTTCATAGTATCCCACACTGTACTATAACTAACCTCGTTGTTATCATTACATTTCCAACTTTCTTCCCATTTTTCCGTTATATAATTCTTAGTAGCTTGTTCCTTAAAAATTTTTGAGTTATATCTCCAACTGTGCATTTTCCTTCCTGTGTATTCTAATTTTATGTCCATTAGTATCTTTGCATGGTCTGATTCTTTAATTGTTCCTATCTCTATATCCTCCGTCAGTCTGTTCAGACTTTCTGTAACAAAAATATAATCTATCCTAGAATACATGTTATGCACTTGGGAGAAGTATGTGTATGCTCTTTCCCCACCCTTGATTTCTCTCCATACATCTTTTATCCAATTGTGTTAATCCAATTGTCCAATATATACTTCTTGCTCTTTCTTTTATCTCCTGTAGTGTCCATATCCGATCTTATTAAATTAAAATCCCCTGCTATTATCATATTCAGACTACCTTCTTTACTAATAATTTTTTGCATTTTATCTAAAAATTGTTCCTCATTGTCGTTTGGTGCATAGATATTAACAAGTGTCAGTTCCTTATCATCTATATTTCCTTTATCTGAGATGCTTTGTGTCATATTGCATCCAGTTTTAGCAGAGATCAGTATCGCTACTCCTCTAGATTTAGATGTCCCGTATGCCACTTCATAAATTTGCATTCCTTTTAAGACTAATTTATTAGCTTCCGCTGATTTTTGATGGGTTTCCTGTAGAAAAATGATATCCGGTTTATCTTTTTAAAGCACTAATTGTAATTTCTTTCTTTTCAATACGCTACCTGTACCCTTTACATTCCATGATACTACTTTAATATTTTTGATCATCTGTAATTAAACAGTTTCAACATGTGGGAACCTTCCCTGGATGTGCAATCCACCACCTTACATTGAATAACTAAAAAGAGAACTAAATATCTACCCCTAACTAAACTAACCAACTTACCTATTCTAATAAAGTCGTTAAGCCTCCCCACTCTTCTCTTCAGAGTTATACCTTCGTCTTCCAAAGAGGGGAGGTTGGGACATGAAAAGAATGGCATGATCTAATTACAGTCCCTATATTTGCCCACCCAGCTCCAGCCATCTCTCTCGCTTTTTTTTCTATAAGAGCAGAAGAAAGCAGAAGGCATAGAAAAAGGAAAAATAACATTCAGAAAATAGTAACTACTCACCTACCACTAACACACTCCCAGAGTCGTCAGTACCCCCCGTAGCTCCCTCCTCTTCTTCTTCTCCAAATCTGTCCCTTTTTATGGCTCCGGATTCCAACAAATCCTTTCTTAAGGACATCCATTCCGGCGTTCCCACCTTGACCAAGCCAATCTGGCACATATACTCCAATACATCCATTTCTGAGTTAACAACGTGCATCTTTCTGTCGTAATAAAAACATATCTGCTGTGGAAATCTCCAATTATATGTAAGCCCTCTAGCTTTCAAAAGTTTTGTCACTGGTTTCATTTTGTATCTCCAAACACATTCTTCCGGGGCTATATCATTGTAAACTTCCACAGAAGTCCCATCTATTTCCAGAATGCCAGCACCAGCCTGTTTAATAAAAGCCATCACCCTAAGCTTATTACCCCAATTTGCAAATTTGACCAAAACATTTCTTTGAAAATTCTTTCCTCTCTTTCCCCCCACCCTGAAAGCACTAGCTATATCTTCCGCAACAAAATCTTTTCCCATTTTAAGAGCGTTTAGCCAATCAACTACTCTTTCCTTCAGCTTGTCTGGCGTTCGTTCTGGCATTTTACGAATCACAATATTTTGCTTTCACATACCTTCTTCCACCAAATCTAATCTTTTTCCTTGTGAGCACACTTTATAGTCAGTTTCTTTTGTTTTGGACTCCAATTCTTTCACATCAAGTTGTAATGTCTTTACATCTTTCCTCGTATTCTTCATCATATTTTCCATCCTTTTTTAATTGTCTTTAACTTCCCTTGACAGGTCATTAAGGATTGTGGCCAAATTCTGGAAATTAGTAGTGGTTGCATCTCTGTCCCGTTTCGTCTGCTCATTATTAGCTTGAATCTCTTTTCTCAATTCTTGAAAATTCCCTGACATTGACTTTTCCATCTGTTCAACTTTCTTCATAAATTTACCTATCTCTACATAAAAGTGCACGTTTTCTCCTGCTGAAGTCTCGGCCGTCGGTGGTGGTGTTTGTCCATCTCTTTGTTCCCTCTGTTCTCTTTGCTCTCTTTGGTCCTTTAGCTCTTTCTTGTCCTATCTTGTTTCGGGTCTCTTTGATTTAACAACTTCTTCCTCCTCTCTACCCTTACCCCCCTCCATAATTATGCTCAGATAATGCGCAAGATCAATATTTTTGACTAAACAACTAAAACCAATTCCCTTCCTCTTCTTTCGCTCTCCCTCACTCCCCCCGTTTCTGAGTTTAAAAATAACTTTTACAAATCTGTAATTAATTTCAATTAGTCAACCAATTAATAAATTTCAACTAATTTCAATTTTAATTTCAATTAATCAGCCAATTTTCAAATTGATATTACGCACTATCAAGAACAAACTATATCAAATCTTCAATAATCAATATTTAATAATCAATAAATTTCCAATAAATCAAATATTCAATTATTCAAATTTCATCAATTCCAATAATAACAATCAATAAAATATATTTCAACTCAATCAATTTCAATTATAATATCAAAATCAGTATCTAATACCCCTAATCAGTTTCAAATCAATAATTTTCTAAAGAAATAACTTTTTAATAAAAATCAATTAATTTCAATATATATAATCCAAATTGTATCAAAAAATTTATTTAATGTCGATTTGATACTTTGATTAACCTCTAAACAATTTTAATTTACCTTTAATAATTTAATAGTTATTCAAAGGGAGAGGGAACAGGGGGGTGGGAACAGGGGGGGAATTAAATGAGGAAAAACCAGACTATTAATAAGGAGCCACCTTGCATGTGCTTCAAGGGAAGGGGGGAATGACACACTAAAAGACATACAATATATATTTTATTAAGATGTCACTAACAAAAGAAAGAAAATACGAAAAAGAAAGAAGGATAGAGAAAAGAGCAAGAGAAAACTGGATAAAGCAAGTATTTTAAGAACAATAGAGAAAGAGAAAAAAAGACATACAAAAGTAGAAACACCCCTCCAAATAACAAAGTGATATAAAGCAAAAAGAAAGAAAAAGAAAAGAGAGAGCAAAGAATGAAAGGAAAGAAGGAAACACGTTAATATCTCCTCTCTCCCCCTCAAAAAATGTGAAGGGGGGGTGAGAAGAAAAAAAGAAAAAGTTCTATAAGAGAAAAAGAGTAATATATGTAGCCAGTCCCAATTAAATCAAAAAAGCAAAAATAAAAATAAAAATAAAGCTTAATTGTCGATAAAACAGTCCCTATATTCAAAATTGTTTTGATGAAAAAAAGTAAGCAAGGAAAAAGGGAGCGATCCGTGTGTTACTATGCTGAGTTTCGTTTCTTTGCCACCAAGCTTCCGCTCTTCCTAAAAGCCCGACGCCACTAAAACTCAGACCGCTCCGTGTTGAATAGATAATCCCCCAAGAGCAGAAACACGAGAAAAAAAGAGAAAAGAAAAAAAACCCAAAACGCCCCTGTCTTCTTCAGCAAAGCCAAAAAATTCCACTTTTGACTCAGTTCGCTTCTCCTCCACAGTAAAAAGAAAAAACTTGTTTACCGGAGTTGCCGATCTCACACTCGCCGCTCGCTCCTTTTCACCGCTCACTCGTTCATAAGCTTAAATATCCACACTTTCTCCGTACCTTGCAAGCTCTGTCTTATCACTCAGTCCTGCGGGAGTTCCTTCAACGATCTCCGGCTCCTGAACCGGCTCAACGGGACGGACTCAACAGACCGGAGCCTCTTTCGAGGCCCCGATCTGTCTCCCCCCCGGAGCACAGTTCCCTCGGGGCCCGATCTTCTGCGATGAGCGCGAGTGTTTCAAACGGCTCCCTCCGAACAAGCTTGCTTCCTCCGCTATTTTAAACTCTTTTAGTTCCGATTTGTTTCTTTAGTCTCGTTGTTTCCTCATTGTTTTGGTGGAGCTAGGCACAATGGCGACCGCTCTCTATGCCATCTTAGCCACGCCCCCCAAGCTTTTAAGCTTCTAAGTTGGCAGGAGCTGGGACAGATGACAAGAGCTCACTCCAGCATGCAAGACTCAGGTCTCAAACTGCTGACCTGTTGACCTTCCAGTCATCAAGATCAGCATCTTAACAGGGCTGTAGCCAGGGTGTGGCCAGGGTGGGCATTGTCCAACCTGAGTTAGCAGTGTGCCCACCATCAAACTCCCAGCTGCTTATATATAGAACATATATATACTGTATATGACATTGTTGCCCATCATGAAAAAATATTTGCCCACCCACATCTAGAATCCTGGCTACAGCCCTGCATCTTAACCACTAAGCCACTGCAGTCCCATTAGAACTAGATGTATATACATTTAAATGAGTGTTTCAATCACAAACTTTATAACTTGTTTTTTTAAAAAAACACACACAACAAAGTAATAATAGCAACAGTGATATAATTACAGACTCAAACTAGACATTGCAGTTTGTAGACCTTGCGTTCTTTTCACCAACAGCTGACCACGAATTGCTTGAAGAAATAGAGAAGAAAGCAAACACTTCTTCTGCCCCTGCTTGTGCCTGAAATGAAGACTCAGACACATCTGTTGGAGTTAATCAGGGTCACAACTTTATTAACTATTAGACTGATAAACTATCCATTCTGGCCTATTGTAGTTTGGATGCCTGAGCTAAGAGCCCTTCCCGCATTCACCCCAGCAGCATGGAGGGTTCTACTAGACTCTCTGCTGGTGGCCTGAGCAGAAAGGGAATGAGGGAGAGGAGGGAATGCATTAAAGAAACTGCTGCTCCAAGTATTTTGTTTGTTGTTCAGTCGCACAGTCGATTCTGACCCTCTGCGACCCCATGGACCACTGTCCGCCAGGCTCTCCTGTCCTCCACCATCCCCCTCAACTCGCTCAGCTCTGTGCCCATTGTCTCTACAATACAATCTAGCCATCTCATCTTGGGCCGTCCCCTTCTTCTTTTGCCCTCGACACTTCCAAACATCAAGGCTTTCTCAAGTGAATCCTCTCTTCTCATTTGATGTCCAAAGTACTTTAGCTTCATCTTTATTATTTGACCTTCTAAGGAACAGTCAGGGTTGATTTCTTCTAAGATTGACTTATTTGTTCTCCTCGCTGTCCAGGGGACTCTCAAAACTCTCCTCCAACACCACATCTCAAAGGCGTCTATTCTTCTCCGCTCAGCTTTCCTAATGGTCCAGCTCTCACAACCATACATTGCCACAGGGAATACCATTGCTTTGACTATGCAAATCTTTGTTTGCAATTTAATGTCTCTACTTTTCACTATGCTCCCCAGGTTTCTCATTGCTTGCCTCCCAAGAATCAGTTGCCTTTTTATTTCATGGCTGCAATCACCATCTGCAGTGAGCTTTGATCCTAGGAAAGTAAAATCTGTCACTGCTTCTACTTCTCCCCCTTCTATTTTCCAGGGACTGATAGGGCCTGTTGCCATGATCTTGGTTTTTTTGATAATGAGTCTCAAGCCAGCTTTTGCACTTTCTTCTTTCAACCTAATCAGGAGCTTCTTTAGGTCCTCCACACTTTCTGCCATGAGGGTGGTATCATCTGCATATCTCAAATTGTTGATGTTTCTTCCAGCAATTTTGATCCCAAATTGTGATTCCTCCATCCCTGCATTGCACATTATGTGTTCTGTGTATAAGTTGAATAAGCAGGGTGACAAAATGCAGCCTTGTCTTACTCCTTTTCCTATTCCAAACCACTCCGTCATTCCATTTTCTGTCCTAACTGTTGCCTCTTGATTCATGTACAGATTTCTCATGAGGCCTATAAGGTGTTCTGGTATTCCCATCTCTTTAATTACTTGCCACATTTTGTTGTGGTCGACACAGTCAAAAGCCTTAGTGTAATCAATGAAACAGAAGTAGACTTGTTTCTGATATTCCTTTGTTTTTTCCATGATCCATATTATGTTGGCGATGTGGTCTCTAGTCCCCCTGCCTCTTCTGAAACCCGCTTACACTTCTGGTAATTCTCTCTCCACATACTGTTGCAGTCTATCCTGTATCATCTTGAGCATCACCTTGCTAGCATGAGGGATGAGCGCAATTGTTTGATAATTTGAACACTCTTTGACATTACCCTTTTTGGGGAGTGGAACTTATACAGATTTGTATACAGTCTGTAAAGACCTAAGTTTTAAGTTATACAAAGATTTAGTCATAGTTTTAATTGGTTTTAATTATAGATTTTAAGAACTGTTAGAATTTTAACCTATATTGTTCTGATGTTTTTAGGATGTGTTAAACCACCCTGAGTCGTCTTCGGCAAGGAGGGCAGTATAGAAATTTAAATAAATAAATAAAATACAATTACAATCCATGTATATAAGATCGCCACATGGTTTTGCCCTTCATTTGCCCTTCCTCCACAAACATATTGAAAACCTGCTATCTAAATCTAGATGGTAAAGACCTACTGTATATCATTCTCCAGAGGAACAATAGGTCCTGCCTCTCTGCTCTCCTCCTCTTTCTGGACTGAAATCCTGAATTACATCCCCTTCCTAGGGTTATCCCTCCACTGGGCTGAACCCCAGCCCATTAGGGTTACATGGATGTAGCTTCACAAAGGAGAAGATACACGTTATTTGCATTAAGACAATTTGCATAAACTACAAAAACATGACAGCAAAAATATCCTGCTGCTTGTTGTATTATTTTCATCCTGGGGGTGAGAATTCTCACAGGGACAGGGGAATGCTCGTCAGAAGCAGACAGAAAGGACAATCTTGACCAAAACAGAGACAATGACAATATTTCCTCACATCCATCCTCTGTACATATTCAAAACAGTTTTCCCCAAAAAATGCAAAATCCTATCAATTGTTTTAAATGAGTTGGCATTCTGGCTCTGCACATGTAATTCATCTGCACACAAAAGTGTATTGTTGGCAACTTGTGTGATTTTAAATTTCACAGAATGAATTCCAAAAATGTATTCCACCATGATATATAGTTTTCATATTGTGCTACGAAGTGACAACCAAACACAATTTACTGCTTCCAGAATGAGACAAAATTATGAGCACTGCAACCCCCTCAGCTGGAAATGTATTGAGAAATATTCTTTTGTAGTGATGCTGGTCTTTTGCTAAGACCAATAGTTTTATGATACAGGAAGCCAAAATTCTTTCTACTAAGTGCCAGAGGGAAAGAGAAATCTCTACAGTGGCAGAGCAGAAACATAAATTAGACAAATATGCATTACAGCAAAATTAACATGTTATATACAAACTAAAGAAGACAAAAGATGTAATCATTGAAATGAAACACAATATTATTTGTTCATTTATTGTTGAAACAACTGAGGACACACTTCATTTGACATCAAACATGTATTTATCCTTCTGTGGAGTGTCATTAATCTGTTATATGGTCAAGGAAATATTTACATACTGTATGCATGAATGTTATTAACACTAACCATAATTATTAAGTCAGTTTTCATATTTCTTTACAATTGGTCTTAATTAGTACTTATTTTTAAATATAAAGATTTTTAAACACATTTCAGTGAATACAAATGACCATTTTTTTTCATTGCCCACAACACCTTCAGGATTACATATGTAGACTAATCATGAACCATGGCCTAGCAGTGGCTGAGAACATCGCCCCTTCCTCTGGGCACACAACAACAGCCTGAGGAGAAGATTCCATGGCCTAGCAGTGGCTGAGAACATCGCCCCCTCCTCTGGGCCCACAGCAATGGCCTGAGGAAAAGATTCCATGACCTGGCAGGTGGCTGAGGACCTTGCCCACTTCTCTGGGCCCACAACAACAGCCTGAGCCTGAGGAGAGTTAGTCTGTGTTCTGGTTTGGTTGTATTTTGTGAGGATATATTTTATAATTTTTATTGTACTGTTGCTGTTTTGACTGTAATGTAAGCTGCCCTGAGTCGCCTTGGCGAGTGGGTGGCAATATAAATCTGAATAAATAAAATAAAATAAATAAATAAATAAACCTGTCTGCACAGAAGTCAAGTTCCAATCAGTTTAACAGAGTCAGTTTGGCCTATGTGGAACCATATACAGCCAATATCTAAATGGGTTTCAGAAATATAAACCTGAAAGAAATGGCCAGAACATTTCTAAAGGCATGTGGTAAATTTCCCTTACATAAATGCTATTTTACAATAGGATTCTATTCTATATTGCCTGAATAAAGTAATGAACATGGATGGCATAGTAATAACTCAAAACAAAACATGCACATCCTAAAATGCAGTTGAAGTGCAAAATGTAGACAAATATGCATATTGAGGAACTGGATTTAATGGACATTGTAAGCAAAGCCACACAGTAGAAGTCAAAATAGAGTTGGCTTGCAGTGGATGCCTTAAGGTGAAGAATATAATATACTGTACAACAAAAAAAGTTACAACTGGCTTTCCAAATGGTAATTAGGCATTGTTGTGCATTTTCAATTTTCTGTTACAGAAAGATGGACTTTAACACATAATCCAATTTTAAAAAGATAAAAACTTTTGGAATTTGGATGTATCCCAGGATGCTAAGAATTTCTTGGATTGAGAGAAAGACAAATATAGAATTACTAAAGTAACTAGTGATCAAGAAATCATTTAAACATTTTGGAAGTTAGACTACTTTGGTCACATAATGATAAATAAAAAATACAGATTTTTAGAGCTGATCATAAGTGGTAAGATGCAACATAACTTCTTTGTTAAGAGACCCCAAAGTTAGAACTTCCAAAAGTTATGCACACAAGAGCCTGATCACCAGTTACTGACTGGTGAACGATCATACTGGGAGGTATACTGCTGGATTGGGGTTTGTACCCAGATTTCTCATGCTCTAGTCCAATTCAAATTAGTAATCATATCCACCTTAGGCACTATATTCCTGCAGTTGATTACAAATCTATTCCCTATCTTGTGTCTGCACAAGTGTGAAGAATATATTACTGTCAGGTGATACACCAGGATGGCAGTAATTGATGGTAGTGGAATATGTCTTACAAATTCACTTGTTTCTCTCTGAACTGCATCTTCTAGGAACAAGTATAACTGCTACTGCTATTATCCCCTAAATAAATATTTTGCTTCTGCTGCATGATTATTTCAAAGTATTTTTTATTTCAAAATTGTTGATGAAATGTATTATATTTTTTTAAGTACTGTAAATTGCTTAGATATGTTATGCTGTCAAGCTTCATACAAATATTATTATGAACAAAGAAACAGATAAAAATTGAGAAATGATCAATGAATCCCATTGTTGAAATGAATGAATACCTATCAGAGAACCTACAACTGTACCATATCATTGTTATAAATTCATATTAAAAAATGATAGATTGTGATTGCAGCTTCTCCCATTCTATTTAAAATTAAGGAAAACACTTTTCCTTTTGTAAAAATTGTAGCCTCAACTATCTGTCAATAAACACAATCTCTTTTTTTAAAGAGATTTGATCACTTAATAAAAAGTTGTATGACTATTATCTCACAACACCTCTGTTGAGCGGGTTAAGACTAAAAGACTACTGTATTTTACAGTCACTGACAGATTATGAAGTCAGACCATAATCTGGCACGTTGGCCATGGGAGCACAAGTGCAGTTCCAAGAATTTTCACACCAACACAAGATGTAAGTTGTTTTTATGACTTTTTGAAATGTTTAGTTTTTCTTCATGTAATGTGACTAGGCAGAGGTAGATGTGGTAAGAATGGTGCCTAGTTAGAATAATGTGAGGCATCTGCCTTGATTCCTTTGTACATTAATCCCATTCATTTCCTCTTTGCATTAACATTTGCATTTCCTGTGCAAAGGGCATTAAGAGGGGATCAGTGTGGAAGAGAGCTTTGGATGCTAAATATAAGAATCAGTAGGAAACACAATGTCAAAGAAAAGACTTTCAACAGACTTCAGAAGGATGAAGAGCACTATCTGGAGTCTCTCTCAGTTCCTTGTTATATCTAAAAGAAGAACTGAGGTGAATATAACTAAAAATGAGGAGACGAAGATATATTGAGTGGGTTCACATTTTAATACAAGATTATGTGTCAAGGATCCTAACATAGATTTAAATATGTTTTGCTGTGGGACAGACAATTCTGAATTTGCAAGGTGGTTTCCGAAACAAGCAAGCAAACAGTACTAAATATTTTCCAGTTGAAAAAAGTGCATGGAAAAGCAATTATTTGAAATATGTACATGCAGACTTTAAATCTGGGGGTGGGAGGGAGAAAGCCTACAAAAATGCACCTATTGTGAGCACAAAAAAAACCATGTGCTACATCCCCTGATTTGAAGTCAGGACTAAAACACAACTGGACAAGCAGTGGAAAATGAGAATCTGAATGTAATGTATTTGCTTGCTTCTAATGCAGCATGCTGAAGTTGGAGCATTGGGGTTAGGGGATCAATTCACCACTGTGCCTCCTCAGACAAGAGACCTTAGTAAGTCAAAGTCCTAAAATGCCACACACCCACCCAAAAAAAGGGCATTATAAAATGATTTAAAGTACATTATTCCTAGAAAAGCCCGAGAAATAACAAGCAACCAATCTTAATCCATACCAGAACAAAAGCAATTTGTTCTAATTTCCTGCTCATTAACATGTCAAAAAAGAAAGAAATATGGAAGCCCCAAGAATCATGCCCTGAAGGTTAAGCCAAAATTTGTGTGAACCAGGTCATGTTCTTAAAGGTTTCTCCTGCAAGACTCTAGTATCAAGGCAGAGTTAATACACATGATTGCTTCCCAAAGTATTTATTATTTATTTATTTATTAGTTCAAATTTATATTGCCGCCCACTCGCCTTGGCGACTCAGGGCGGCTTATAGACAAAGTAACTTCTTAAGCATTGCTGAAATGTTTGGTACCAGAGGAAATGAGACAGATTTTCAGTATATTTAGTTTCCTGCACATTCCAATTACACAATGCTGCCTTTGGCAATGCCAAAGAGAGCTGAGAGGTTTGGAACAAAAAAACAGCCACTGCAGAATCAGTACTTTTATGGCCACCACAACATTAGCTCAAAAGTACAGTTTGCCACTTGACTTGTGTGCTGTAAATAGCAATTACCCTTTTTGTGAGCAGACAAGTGGCATTTTGCCCTCTTGCTAAATCACCCTCCTAGCCTCTTTCCCAACATCAATACAAGTGCCTGACTGTTTCAACTAGCTCTCCAAATCTAAGGGAGTTGACCTTTGCAGTGCTTTTTTAGCTAAGCGAATAGAAGCCAGGAGAACAGGCCAGGATTGTTTTTTGGGGGGCAATTCTTCCAGATCTGGAGGCTATGTGGCATTATTTCCCTTGTTAGAAAGATATCAAAGAGCTCTTTTGCTGCATATCTCATAAAGGAGACTGGTAATGCTTCAGAATCTTATCACAACATTTCTTCCGAGCAGTAGTGGCCAACAGCATTTCTACCCTACACGCTACTCTATTAAGTTATATTTCATATGGGGAATTATGTTATATATCATAGCTCCATCTTATGGAATCCAGCTCTCTTACAGAGAATTCTATGAATCTGCCAGAACTATACACCCCAAGATGCTATAGGATGAACCAGAATGGAAAAAAGTTAAACAAAGTGCTATGCACCCATGTAGGTGCACTGGAATTCTGCAATGTAATGCTATACTCTCATTGTCAGATAATGACCAAAATCTCATTGCATACCTCTGCCCGTGAAACAAAAATATCATCCATGGCAGCAGATTGCTGCTGATTAAAGACTTCCCCTTTTTAAATGTCAGGATGCCTATGACTGACACACAATGAGACAAAATCATAGGCACCCCAGCATGGAAAAAGGCAGTTTTCTATCAAAACAGTCCACCACTGATGGTAACATCCTTCTTGCTGCACAGATGGATCCTACCCAAGAGGATATCCACCTCTGTGTAATATTCATAGTAAGTTATATAGTATTCTCAGATCTTCTTTGAAGTCCCTTTATTGCAGTGTGTCAATTGAAGGTGTACCTTTCTGTTGTGGAAGAACACTTAACTTTTTATACTGTCCTATCAGTAGGGTATGTGCTTGAGTGGATATAGAAGCTAGCCCATGACTGAGCATCCAAAAAAGGTTCTTGTCTGAGGAGGCATAGTTTCCTTATATGTACACTTGAAAAGCAATTTGTCTTCCTATTTATTTATGTATTATTTACACTTATATCCCACCCCTTTAGGGAAAAAAAATCATTCCTGCTGAGGGTAGCTAACATCATAAAACCAGTCATACACAATCAAGAATTATTAAAAATTACACAATAAAACTCACAATAAAATCATCACCAAAAATTACAATAACCAGAAAGTAACACAATCCAGGACCCTGAAAATGCAACCTATTTAGGATGAAAAGGAGCCAAGCAGCATTTCTAACAACCAGAAATAGGCAGAACATTCCCAAAGGCCTCCTCAAAGAGCAGTGTTTTAAGTTATTGTTTTTTTTTTTTTAAGACATGCAGGGATGGAGCTTTGGGAAGTTCAGTTGGAATGGCATTTCACAGCATTGGTGCCACTACAGAGAAGGCCCTTCTCCTTGTCACCGCCTTTCTAGCCAGTCTGAGGGTCAGCACCTGAAGCTGCGCCAACAGAGAGGAGCAAGTGATGCAGGCTACTGTCCTAAGGGGAAGAAGTTCCACAAGGTAAGATCTTTCTTATATTTTAACATTTAGAGTTCTAAGTTCTGATTCAATGTAGGCAAACTGACCCTACATGTTGCAAAACTAAATTCTTATAGGAATAAATTCTTATAGGTTTTGACCACAGAAAGTCTGTGGCTAGGTAAAATTTACTCCCCATAGGCCAGAGTTACATACTGTATGTCTATTAAAGCCTGTAGGGTTCTTGGGGCAATGCTCAGGTGTCAGACTCACTGATCTGATATACAAGTTGTTGTTTTTTTTAATGAGGTGAGTATGTGAGCTTGACAGTCATGGGGGCAGGTGAAGGAAATAAAGAATGAGAGCAGGCATCAATGATGAAAATATTGGAAAAACATAACTGGCTAGAGAAATGTTCAGCCAGGTGTGATCTGAAGGATTTCAGCCAGGTTAAAGGCAACAACAGCATCTATTACAGTGAACCCTAATAAAAACCATAATATTATGGTAGCTTTTGATATTTCAACCAAGTCCCACCTCCACTTGGTGATAAAAAGCTCTTTGAAAACAGTGATGTACTATTTGGGCCACACAATGCAGTATACAGAGTAAAGAAATCTTCCATTAAAAGCTCTGGATGTTTCTGTGTATGTGATTATGAATAGCTGGCTGGAGCAGATGTAAGCAAAAAGCCAGTGTTTACCATGAACAAAGGAACAACTGACACCTTCAATTGACATAATGCAGGAAAGGGACTTCAAAGAAGATCTGAAACTAAACTACCAGCTCAGGTTTATCTATGACTTCAAGTGCCAGTTGGCTTCCTTGCCTGGACAAATGCAAATGGAGCAATAGATTACTGCTGTGTAAGAATCATCCAAAAGAACATTTGTCTATTTACACAATATATTTCATATACATTAAAACTGAATGGTCTGTTATATATAATGGAGCTAGTTAGTTAATGCATTGATTTTGTCTCACTGAGAAGGAAGGGGGTTCCTAAGCCAAGTCATCCTCTAAGATGGACATTGCCTATTCTGCTGTCCATCTCGCTATTTTCTGATACTGCGCTAGGAAGAGACATACATTGTGGATGCCCCAGACCTACATATCTCTCCTCCAATGTATGTTAGATAGGATAACTGTGGTTGTTATGGCTGTGGTTGTTGTGCTCTCCTGGAATGTTCATAATTATGCTTCTGTTCTTTACTCTGTAGACTGCAGTGGCTCAAGTAGTTAAGATGCTGAACTCGAAGACTGGAAGGTCAGAGTTCAATTCCAGGGTACTGCATGATGGAGTGAGCTTCTGTCTCTGTTCCAGCTCATGCCAACCTAGCAGTTCGAAAGCAAGGAATTGAAAGTAGATAAACTGTGTTCCTTGCACTCTGATGTTGAGGCATGCCTATCACATGTCTATGGAAATGTCTGCATATGCAGACAGTGCTGGCTCTTTGGCTAGAAACAGAGATGAGCACTGAACCTTAGAGTCGGATAAAAGTGACTTTCGAGCAAGAGCAACCTTTACCTTACTTTACTCCATTATATTGGAAAATCTTTTGTAACTGTGAGAAACTTATTCCTTTCTGAATTCTTAACTTTTTCTTCCCTTCTTTCTTTTAAATAAAATGCAAAATAAAAATAAAAATTCAGCAACTGGCTGGATTTTAGTCTCAGAGGATTGTGGTATTTAAATCCAGGTCTTTCCTTGACTAGCTATTGAAGATTTTGATATTTTTAGTGGATGTGGTGGCAGAAATATCCTTGAGAGGTAGGCACATTGCTTCCAAGTGTCTAGCCTTGCAGTTTTGGGTAATTTTGAAGTCCTTAGAGCATTCCCAAGTTCAAAGTGGACCAGAATGTTTGGAGAATATGGTGCCAGGCAGGGATTTGCAGTCATCATCATCATCACACCTCTTTGTCTTTCCTTGGGTTCACCCACCCCAAGAGGAAAAGGGTATGTGTTTGAGTGGATATAGAAAAGAGCCCCTGACTGGGGATCCATGACAGTCATAATCAATGTCAATCCATTATGGCCTGTAAGACAAAATGTTTGCATTTGTAATTTGTTAGAGAAAAGGTGAAATTAAATCCAACTGGTATTTCTATGAAGCATGGCTCATTTTAGAGCTGGAAGACACTACTTACCTGAACTCATGAACAAAATATATCTCGCGGCCATCCAGAAATCAGAATAATTAAATTTGACCATGGTTTCTGCACCTGGGAGCTGAGTTTCCAGTGAAAATACTTGCAATTCATGTTTTGAGAAAATGGAAATGAGGTATTTGCAAGAGCATCACTAAAGGTCCCACAACCATTCCAGAATCAACTGGTATCAGACAAAAATATCACTAAACAGATTTGAGAAAAGAAGAGAGAAGAGGGTGGATTCTATTTCAAAACACTGAGTAGTTGTTCCAACAAACCATTCATTGAATTGTCAAAATTGCAATATTTTAATGTGTTCTTTCCTTCAAACCCGAAAAGAAGCTAAAATAAAAAAACATGCCTGACATTTTGCCAAAATTTGACTCACACACATTGCCACTGAACAGAATATGTTAGCATGAGTGTGCCATCAGTTATGTTTTAGATTATTACACTTTCTAAGGTGGACTTTCTGACCACATATTTTCACTATGAAATCATAATAGTTACTTAAAATAATGTCCCTGTAGTGTATTTTGAAACTTCTGAGAAAGCTGTAAAGCAGGGGTTCTCAACCTTTTAAAGACATGGGCTGGACCATGCCCTCTCAGACAGCTGAGCAGGCTGGACTGGTGGTCCCCCCGCCATAAGCACTGCCATAAAACGCATCCATGGCTGTCGTAAACACATTTACAATGACTGCAGACTCATTTATGGTGGTTGTAAACACATTTATGATGGCCATAAATGAGTCCGTGGCCAATTCCAGCATTGGTGTTGGTGTCAGTGGTGTCAGTGGTGGCTGGAGCAAGGTCAGGGGCCAGATTATTTGGCACCATATGCTGGATCTGACCCATGGGCTGTACGTAGGTTGAGAACCCCTGTTGTAAAGTGACTGGGCTGCAGAGAAATTCCAGTATTGAAGTAGGTGTATAGTTGGAAACCATGACTAAAGTATAGTATCATCAAGTGAAACTTTACTTTCTTCTTTCAATTCTGTTTTTATTTTAAATTAAAAAAGCAATATAGGTAGAAAAATGTCATGTACAAGAGAAGAAATCATGTGTAAAATAAAGGGGAAGGTTTCAGCAGAATGGGAGGAAAGACTGAGTAATAAAAGCTGTCCTTTCCATATTTGTTTTAATAAGCTGCTCTCAAATAATGAGCTCATCTAACAAACCCCCTCTTTGTAGCTCATTTTATGAGGTAAACACCTTTGCCCTGAAACTGGTGCTCAGTTTGTAATTTATAATGAGACATCTTTCCATCTCATGTTACACTTTTGAAATCAGTTCAATGAAGCTAGCAGCCACTCTTGGTGCATACTGGGAACATGATTATTTGAGCCCTTTTTACCATTGCTGTTGCTGCCATACCAGACTTGCCCTGGCAATAGCACATGGAGAAAAACTTCTTCTGTAGATTTTAAGGCACAATTGCTCCCCAAAGGATCATGTTAGTTGTCTCAGGGCACTGCTAGATCAGGTTAGATGTCTCCTCTAAGATACAGTTGTGACAGAAAAGTATGAAAAATTTACCACCATCATGGCTATGAGTTGCTGTTGCTGTTGCTGTTGCTGTTGCTGTTGCTGTTGCTGTTGTTCAACTTGTATGCTGCCCCACTCGCAAAGCAACTCTGGGCAGCTAACAGAGATACAAAATACAGTATCACTATTACAATTACAAGGTACCACATTATCACAATACAAAAACATTTCAAAAGATCCCAATTACAATTACAAAATATAAAATTATCATGATATAAAAACACTTCAAAAAAAACTACATGGAAATCATCGTAAACTCAGCCCCACCAACCATGTCCGAGGGAAAGTCCGGAGATGGCGGTGGTGGCATCCTTGTGGCCAGCCGGGCCACTCAGCTGTTGCTCCTTCACTCAGCCAGGCTGGCTGAGGGAGAGTCTGGAAGAGGCAGAGGCGACGGCGCTCTTATGGCTGGCTGGGCCGCTCAGCATGATGCATTCTGATTGGCACTAACTTGTTCCATCTGCATTCTAGCCACTGTCCTTTCATGGTTCATAATCCTCATGGTCCAGGACCTTTCTATCCTATTGTTTCACAGGGAAACCAGAACTTTGATGGCAAGAGAATCTGCATCAGTAGAAGGCTGTGCACGTAGCCAGGGCCATTCCCAAAAGCAGTTCAGCAGAAGAAGTTCATGTGAATTTACATACATAAAAGTAAGAGTGTGGATCTATTAGAAAAAATGATATGGGATTACATACATTAGCCAAAATCTGTACGAAATTGTATTAGAGTTGGCCCATTAAATCAATGCTAAGTCAACTTCTTCATACATTCCATTGATTCAAATGGGCCTGCTCTAATTGCAACTGACTTTAGCCATTAAAGGACAATGTCTTACTAACATCTGTTTCCTAATTCAGTTCTTGAATGGTCTGGTTTAAGGATGGTTCCAGAACTGTCCAAAGCTTCCACATATGCACCTGATGTCCCCTTTACTGTGCAACCCTAAACATATCTACTCAGGAATAAATCCCATTGAGTTCTATTACCTTATTTCAAGATATTAGCATTACTTCCCAAAAGTGGAACATTTAATATTAAGAACTACCACCACCACCACCACCACCACCACCACCACCACCACCACCACATTCAGAATTCAAATGCTTGTGAAATTTTATTTCAGGCTTAGAAATAACAGGAAATCAGCATATAAGAAGATTCTGTGGTGAATGCCAATATTTTGCTAGCATATGAGGCAGGATTAAAGTTAGATCACACTGGCCTGTCTAGAGAACACAGATCCATCTAGCTCAACATGATGTCTATTCTGCATTACAACAACTTTCAAAGATCTCAGCCTGGAATCCTTCCCAGAGCTTGCCACTTTCAGGGATTCATGCTATTGTAATCTTCTGTTTGGATTACTGTCAGTTCTACTGTATGCTTGAGGCTGCTTTGAAACACTGTCCAGAAACTTTCCTTAGGAGACACATGGAACGTAGTGTTCAGTAGGAGCAAACATTATGAGTTTATTCATGGATGTCCTTACAAGAAAAAGGGAGCACATACACTTTATGCAAATCATTTCTCACTTTCATCTAACTTTCTATTATGCATGTCTCTCCTCCCACCTTCTCCGATGTACAAGCAATCATATTATTTGAATAGCTTACTGTAGGTTTGGTGCATGCCCCCTTCCTGATTAAGCAGATGGAAGCCTTTCAGTCAGTGGAAATACCCCCCACTATATACCTGGGGTCATTCTAAACTAGAAGTTAGGTTGATTAGGACTAGAGAGAGAAAGCAGTTGGACTTTTTGATTACAATTTCTAGAATCCCAAAACCAAGAATTTCCATTAAAAAACAAACAAATGTTTTCCATCTTCATTGGGATCTTCTAGACCAGGGGTTCCCAAACTTTTGATGCCATGGGCCTGACCATGCCCCCCAATCAGCTGAGCAGGCCTGACCATGCCCCCTGGAAGCAGAGGCAGGTGCGTTTATGACAGCTGTAAATGTGGCCACCTCCACATTTATGACAGCTGCAGGCATGTTCAAGCATGCACATTTTATGGCTGATGTAAATGCATCCACTTCCACTTGTGGGTGCAGTGGAGATGGGTCGGATGAAATGGTGCTGGGGGATGGTTCTGGCTCATCAGCCATAGGTTGGGAACTCCTGTTCTAGATAGAGAGCACATACTTGCCCACAGATTATGGAGGACTAGAAGGACAATTCTGATAGTGTAATACTCACCAGTGAGACAGGATTTCTTTTAAGAAGATGAAGACTGTAACAATCCACTTACTCCCAGGTAGTTCTCCAGCCTCCTGGTGATGGGATTGCACCTGATCCTGCTTCCCTGGCTCAGATCAGACCCAGCAGTTCAGAGCTTTTCCTATCGGTATGCCCAGTCACTCCTGACCAAAATCCAGGTAGTGACAAAGGGTGCACATGAGACTAGTGTAGATTCAGGCAACGTGTGCCAAGTAATCACTCCAAGTCTCTTCAGGTATTTTAAAAGTATATTGAAAGCATAACAAGGTTTAGGATACAATCCCACAAAAGCTTAGAAAGCATTTCAAAGCAAGTAAATAAAGCAAGCTGGTTCTCTAAGGGATAGCCCATAGGCCCCCCCTTCCTCTCAAGTGTCTACATTTTGGCAGCTTAAAAGCACAGCATTCCAGAGAATGTCCATGTGTGTGTGTGCATGCTTCTCTGGGTCATATCTCCTCCCATAAGGTCCACATTTGGCCCTCCCCCTTTAGTGATTCTAACCAATGATCTTACAGCAAGACAGGTCAACCACACAATAAGTTTCATTTCTTCTACACAATGAGGCTCATATTGTTTATCGCCATATTGAATTAGAATAAAGCATAGGGTATACTTCATTCTGTCACAAAGATGAACATAATTTAGCATCATCTCTGCCTGTCCTGGAAAGCAGGAGAAACTCCTGTGGTAGGTAAGCAAACAAAAATGGTAGGGAAACTCTAAATGAGTTGCTTGGAACAAGATGTGGGAATTCTGCTCCTGAGTGGAGTTACGGGGAAACCCACACAGTTCCTGCACATAATCAGGCTGAAAAATAATCTGGGTCATGGCAGCTAACTGCAGACGTTCAGACAGCTCAAAGCTAGGAAAACAGGTTATAGCATAAACACAGATGTAGTAAAATGATTCACCAGAGGACTACAAAAATTCAAATTGGACGCAAATGAAGCTTTGTGCACATGCATGACAAGGTATTTATCGAGCAAAACAGTTTTATGCCAACAGTAGAATGACAATGTTTCATTTTGAAAATAAAAATGAAAGTGTTGGTTGAAAGGATTAGAGTCCAGTACTATGGTTCATACTTTGCATCCATAAAACCCCTTCAATGTATATATTTCAAAGGGATTCACCAGGACACTTGGAAAGACAGTTACCAATTGCCCAGTAAAATGTGGACTTTCTATTCTGCTGAATTTAAGAAATCTGAATCCCCAAGTCACAGATTCTCTCTGCATGCATATCTCAGTTCAGCATTGTGCAAATAAAAAAAACAGTACATACAGGAAACTGCAATAAAATTGATGAAAAGTGTTACTTTTTTGTATAGCAGTTCCCAGAGTCAAGCAGCCCACATTGGCTGAAGTACTCAGGGAGTTGTAACATTTCTAAGATCTGTTGATGGATAATGTTGATGATATTAGCCAGAACAGGGTACATTAAAGATGTCCATTTTGACTTACTCCATGTTTTTTAACACATGCCACTCAAGTGTGGCTTCAGCAGCTTCAAGCAACAGCGGTAAAACTAAATATCTCAGTGTTCATCACATGGAGCTACAAACAGAAACTACTCTACCCTGTGTTATTCTTTTAAATTAGACCAGTGACTCTTAGTAATGTGTGAGGAATCCATATTCCTTCTATTTTTTCTTCACCATCATTCAACACCTGCTTAACAGTTGAGGGGGGGGGAATGAAAAATAAAAATAAACACAAGAATTTAGTAAAAATACGTTCATATAAAAACAAAGTTTGGTTTGTCACAAAAAAGGCAATAAAATATATCTGTTCAGTGTACATTTGTTTTTATGGATTGACGACATTAGGGAACCCTAGGCTTGTGTTTTCAAGAGCTGAGCAAGGTTGTTGAGGACAGGATGTTTTGGAGAGCTCTCATTCATAGGATAGCCATAAGCTGGAGACAACCTGGTGACACGTAACAATACTGTACAAAGATATACAATTGTCTCCCTGTTCTTGCTTTAGCAATGTAATTATGCAATTTAGAAGTAATGAAGCAGAGAGAGGGAGAGAGATTTAACAATAAACTCATTTATAGCACACCAAGAAAGCAAAATAAATTGCTGAAGTATTAAGTAAGGATTTTCTCACACTAATAATTCTTCCTGTTGAATAATAGTGTCACTTCTGAGAATGCTTACATGTCTCATGCACAGAGGTAAGAATCTTGTCGGTAATTTTTAATGCTTTTTCCAACTGCTGGTGTCACAAAGTGTGGAACCATATAGTGAGATTCCTTTATACACTCTTTGGCTAAGGTTAAGAAATGAAAACAATTTCACCTGAGGAAATTTCTGTGCAAACTCATCTGGAGTGCCAATAGTACATTTTAGGCATGGCTAAACAGAGGAATGATACTCTAGCGGGTAGCTGGTGATTTTATTAACATAATCAAACAATACCTAGGCTGTAATATTATATATATGAGTGGAACAGTCTTAGTTAGGGGGAAGAGCAGTTGAGAACTTCCTTGTTGGGATTAAACAGCGTAGTATCCTGGAATAATGGTTTAAAAAGAAAACCTCCTTGATTCAAATGCAAGAATTGAGGATGCGGGATATTTATTTGTTTTACCTTTTAATAATGGCCTAACAAATTTGTATGTTCCATAGTGATTTACAGTTTTTCACTCTTATCAACATGTATCCAAATGTATACATGTAGAGGTAACTTAGGTGTTTGGGGTGGAGGGGAACTGAATACAAAAAGGCATATAATACCAGCAAATGCACTTCATGGAAAAACAACTTTGATGAGGTAACCTTCATCTTCTGCCATGTCTAGGCCAGACGTGAAGCTGCCAAAATGAAGGCATCTTCTGGTGAGTTCATTCAGCAGTTCCTTTTACTGAGGTAATTCTGCAGTTCCTTTCACCTGACGTGAGAAAGATTAGCCAGCAACACAAGGTCTCCATGACCAGGGTATGCCTGACTGTGGTTCAAAAATACCACAATCTTCAAGGAGACTCTTTCTGTGTACCCCATGAAGTAACCTGAGATAAACGCTTGCATATAGGTTTGTTTGGGCTCTGATATCTTCAGGAAAAGTCTAATCCTGGTAGTCCTAATGACATATTTATTGAGGACACCAAATTGATGTTACATGCCAACAAGTTGTCACTCACATAGGATGACACTATAAATGAGTGATCACCAAAATGTCCTGTCCTCAACAGCCCTCTTCAGCTCTTGTAAACAGAAGCCTATTGTTTCCTTTAGGGAGTCAAACCATACCTTACGGGGTCTTCTTCTTTCCTTACTTCCTTAAACTTTTCTTAACATCATTATATTTTCCAACAAGGTTTGCCTTCTTGTGACATGTGTAAAGTATGGTAGTTTCAGTTTAGAATTTTATCTCCCAGGAATAGTTCAAAGTCTGGCCAGGTTATCCTGCTATGGTAATAGAGTAGACCATACTCCTAACAGCTCAACACCAAGTGTCAGGTGGTGGTTAACTAACTTGACAACCCTGAGGAGTAACAGCCTTGGCTGCCAAAGTCCATAGGGAAGGGTGATGGTCCCCAAGTGAATTAAATCCCACTTGAATCCATCTTGATGGAGGGTAGCAGCTTCATCAATAATGGCCTGGAGCTGATGAGGATTTTGTGTGCCAAAAGGACTCAGGACTAGAAAGTGACTTGCAAAACTGGATCAGTGGTATTGGTGTCATGTTGCGATGTGGAAGGCAGATGAAAGGCCACTGCATTATAGTCACATGACAGTCTTCATGGCTGATTGCCAATATTCAGATACAGAAGAACGTGGTGGCAGTGGTAGTGGAGGAGGGATAGTTCAGGCTTAATCTGATATAGGATCCAATTGTTTGTCTGTATAGTTGTCATGACATGGGAGAAGGCCTGCTTTTAGGGAAATCAGCTCCATCCTGAAGGGGACTTGGCTCACCCTCTGTTTTGTCTTTCCACCAGTGAAAAAGACCCTTTATTTCCCTCGGCAGGCATTTGGCAACAAGAACAACCAGAAAAAGCCAAAATTGGGCCAAAGCTTTGAAAAATCAAAAGTTTTTCCCATTGGAGAGGTTGCCAACAGTGGATTTAACAGTTTAGTGCTGTACTTTTTATGAATATGTTCTGTCCTTCCAAAGCAATCATTAAAAAAAAAAGAAACATGCAATTTTTCAGATGTGCACCAAAATGTATTTTTTAAATGCCAGTCTCTTTAAAATATATGGGCTTTTTAAAAATTGCAAACTGATGTGGAAGCAGCATGGAATGAATTTGTGACAGAAATAAGCATGAACAATAGAGTAAAACAATAAAACAGAAACGTCTCTCCATATGCAAATGAAGCAATTAATTAGGCCAGAATGTGACTGAAAAATGGAGGGGAAATTAAGCAGGGAGCTGAAGTTTCAAAGGTACACACACTACACTGCTATAGAGCACAGTTGAGGACATAGTGGTATACTTTTTAAGCACCTTGAAGAAGAAATATGTTTCAAAACACATTTGGCTGATAATATATTCAAAAAAAATGTGCAGCATTGAAATTTCTTCTTCTATTTCCTTATTATGGGTGCATTTCTTCTTTGGCTTACACAGCAAAATCAAGCCAATAGTGAAATGAAAACCCATAGAGACCAAACTGCAAGCCTATGTTCTCCCTTGCTTGAAAGCCAGTCATATCCGACTCTATGGGGCAGTGCTCATCTCCATTTACAGCCAAAGAGCCAGTGATGTCTGTGCCTGCAGATGTTTCCATGGTCATGTGGCAGCCACGAATAGTTGCTGAAGTACATGGAAATGCCATAGAATGGAGCTATGACACTTAGAGTGATAAGCCAGCTGTGATAACTGTGTCGTGTATATACATCTATAGTTTCGAGCAAAGAATCATTTGTACAGTTGGAGGACAAACATTTCCAAGCAGAGGCATACTGGACTGGGAAAAATCTTTCAGTTTTGTTTTCTCCTGCATGCATTGTTATAAACAATGAAGTAAAATGAAATTCTCAAACCTTCTCCAAAAACAGATGAAAGAAGAAAAAAGTATCATCAGATTTCCAAGTACTGTACAAACTTTTATGGGTGACCTGGAGCTTCTTAACGCTTCTGTCCACTGAAGGCCTACCAAAGACTGAGAGCCATGTTTATTTGACTTTCAGCCATGAAGACTGCCTTGGGAACATTATAATACATTGGCCTTTTATTTGCCATCCACATCAAAACGTGATACCTATACCAATGATCCAGTTCTTCGAGTCACTTTCTGGTCCTGAGCCCTTTTAGCACACAAAGTCGTCCTCAGCCCCAAGCAGTGGCGGAAGCATGGGGGGGGGCACCTGTTTGGCACTTTTGGGCGGCGGCAAAATTTCACAATAAATAGGACTTTGCCACTGCCGCTGGACTTCCTAGTGGCCAGGGTGAAGAGGCCGCTGCAGGGACAGGCACCGGGACCCCCCATCACCACTGGTGTCCTGGGCCCTGCCTAGGGCATGGCAAATTTGGCCTACGCCCCAGGCGGCTGAAACCCACACTTACGCCACTAGCCCCAGGCCAGCCTGGATGAAGCTGCTGCCCTCCATCAAGATGCATTTAAGTAGGATTTAACCCACTTGGGGACTATCACCTTTCCCTGTTCTCTTCGCCACCCAAGGTCATTAGTCTTCAGGGTTGTTGTCAGTTTTAGTTAACTGCCACCTGAGAATAAGTATCAAGTCACTGGCAGTATGGTCTACTCTATTACCATAGCAGGATAACCTGGCCAGATTCAAGAAAGGTATAGATAATAGTTTCACTGGCATGAAAGATGATGGGACATCTCCATGCAGTCTTTACATCACACTAGAATTAGAACTCTGTTATTTTGGGTGAACTATGTGATACATTCATGTATCCTATTCCTAACCATATATTTCTCTTTCCTCTATGAAGAGATGGACCCCAGGCATAGTGAGGAAGATCTACTCTGGATCTTGGCAATGCCATTCCTGGGCACCCAAAATCATGTCAGACTGCCCATGTGCTCCAGCCAGGGGAAAAACTCTCTGCCCCACCTGTTGTCCTCTCCACAATCAGAGTGTACCTCCCAAAAGGGAGAGGTGAGACAAGCTAGGCCTAAACATACCTTCTCTTCCTTTTCAGTAGCTGACCCAAGTGGTTGTCACTCACTATCTGTAGCCAGATGACTTAGAACCAAGGTACTGGACTTGGTGGCACAGGACAGTGAATATCTTGGCACCAAAATTAGGTCAAGGCAAACTTTATTATTAAAAAGAAAAGGCAAAACAGGACAGAAAAACAAGGCTTAGCTGGTGGCACATACACCCCCACTCACAGACTCAGGGTTGGGAAGTAAAACTGCCAAATTACAAGCCAAAGAAAAGCTGTCACAAACCTTTCAGTCCACATAAAAATCTGCCCACCTTGAAAGATACAAAAGAGTGGAACTCCCTTGTGCGGCTTTAGACAGACTACCACAAGGGATCCTGACCTTTTCAAGCTGGGGGCCGGGTCACACTCTCTCAGTCAGCTCTATGGATGGGATGGCCATTTTGCCCTGCCTGTATGGTGTGGGTGGCCATTTTGTGCCAATAGCTTCAAAGAGATGGTAATTTTGTTTCTTGGATGCCCTTGGATGGGTGGGTGGGCCACATGAAATGGCTGGCACCACAGGCCAGACCCGGCCTACAGGCCTTAGGTTGGGAACCCATGAACTAGCATGTCAATCTTTCACCTAGTCTCACCTATACTTCCCTGTGCTCCATGGTGGTGCAACCCTTGTGGGAAGCTCCCAATATCCTGGGTCAGCTGGCTGACCTGACCTTACCTGTTCAGCAATCTACACACTAAAGACATATTCTAACCAACCTCCATGTTGTTCCCAGGGAACGGTTGTACCTCTTTTCTCATCTCCTGATTTATTTATTTATTTGTTTGTTCAGATTTATATTGCCGCCCACACACCAAGGTGAATCAAGGCAGCTTACAGTCAAAACAGCAACAGTACACTAAAAATCATAAAATACAACCTCACAAAACAACCAGAGCAGAACACATACTAACTCCCCTCAGGCCATTGTTGTGGGCCCAGAGGAGGGGGATAGGTCCTCAGCCACCTGCCAGGCCATGGAATATTCTCCCTCCGGCTGTTGTTGTGAACCCAGAGGAGGGAGCGATGTTCTCAGCTGCCTGCCAGGCTATGATGTTGCCCCAGCCAATGGGGAATTGAAGTTCTAGGGTTACAAAGATAATTTCCCCTCAGATAGTCCACCCAAATGTTATCACATCCTAACACAGGTGTCCACCATTAACCTCTACCCATCTGCAATTAAAACCAAGGCTGGTTCCTGGGATGGAAGGGATATAAGGAGATCTCCTTCCAGAGCTCCCAGCCAGCTATAGTTATAATAGCTCAAGGACATCTGGTCACATTCTTTTTCTCCTTTCATTATTTGGTTTGACTCCAAATAATAACACCAGGAAAGTCTAATGTGCAAAGTAGCATTTTCATTCCCTGGAAGGGGATTGTTTTGTTCTTATATTTGCACCAGTTATGTGTTCCTATCATCAGGAGAAATGGAGTTAACAGCATTTGCCTGTTTCACAGAGCACTTGTAAGGCAAAATTGATGTTTGTTAATAAAGGGCTTAGAGTTCCTCGGATGAGACATAGGAATATAAGAACACTGTTAAGGGACAAATGTTCAAAAACAGGTTGCTCATTTTGTAAAACATTTTGGAGTCGTAAGTGGAAATGGCGCTTCTCAATCTGCAGCTGTGACTTGACTTCTAAATTGAGGAGTCCACATTCCACATGAGGTTGGAGGCATCATTGAACAACTTGATCTCTTTATTGCAACAGCTGTTCAGCAGTTTCTCCAAAGAGCCTTCTGGTAAATCACTGAGGAAAACCAAAACTAGTTTGGAAGTCTTGGCCATCTAATAAAATTTATTGACCTTGAAGGGGGAGTCCAATATTTCGCTGCCTTTTGATGATGTAAAGATTCTCTTTTCCATCCTTTTCTTCTCTATCCCATCAAACATGCTGAAGAGGCTCCTGGCAAAATTATTCAATTGACACCCCAGTCTGCCTAATTTAGGTCAAATATTCCAAAGCTTGGAAAAATTACTTATTTGGAATACAGCTCCCTGAATCTCCTAGGAGTGGTGGTAGCTGAGAGATTGGGAGATTCATAATACAAAAAATAATTCCCCCCCCAACCAGTGATGGCAAACCTTGGCACTCACAGGTGTTCTTGGACTTCAATTCCCAGAAGCCCAAGTCAGTGCTCCTGCCGATCAGGGCTTCTGGGAATTGAAGTTCAAGAACACCTGGAGTGCCAAAGTTCGCCATCACAGCCCTAAAGTCTTTTCCCACCACAAATCTCACTGATATTTGTTTTTAAAGGAATTTATCAAGGAAAAGAATTTAAGAGAGGTTTGCCACACTGGACGTTTATCCCACCAGATGCCAACCCATAATTATCCCACCCATAATTCAGCATGGGTGCATCTCATTCAGCACGACAGGTTAAAACCCCACAGCTGGCTGCTATTGACTGCTTCACTTAATACTGTGTGTAAAATAATCCTCACCCTTGATACTATGAAGACAATCTGTTTACTATTGTCTTTCTTCTAGCTAAGGAGCCTGTGATCTTAGAAAATATGGAAACTGCTCTCAGTTTAGAATAGGAACTTGCATTATCCAAGGTGGAGCACCAAATTTTTCCCACTTCCCATCAAGGTTATGGATGACTGGAAGGAAAACCTAAAACTGTTGCATCACATGACAAGCACCATTGTGTTCACTTCTTCTCTAAGCAAGAGAATGACTCTTGTTGACATCCTCTGAATGGATATGTGCCTCATGTCTTCTGGCTCAGATCCAGGAAGAAATTTATGGCAAGAACAAACATTATTGACGGTATGCAAGAGCAAAACCAAATTAGAAGATAGAGGTAGGAGCTCACTGAACAAGCAACAACATTAAAGGAGGAAATGGCTGAGGAAATTGATCTCCCCTACATCACTTGGAGGACCCTCAATAGACTTTGGATTCCATGAATGCAAGACCAACATGCTCAAGTGGAGGCTGTTTGCAGACATCAAAACATTTTGTGAATGTGGAGACATGTGGGAGACTGCCAACACAGCTGACTCCAGATCCCCTTGGCCAGAGATGAAAGAAAAGCAGCCGGGCTTCTCAGGCAGCCAGAAACCACCTTCACAGCTGACTTTGGACCCCTCCCTTGGCCAGGGATGAGATAAAAGCAGCCGGGCTTCTCAGGTGGCCAGAAACCAACACCACAGCTGACTCTGGACCCCTCCCATTCCGGGGGCAATAGAAAAGCAGCCGGACTTCTCAGGCAGCCAGAGACCACCACCACAGCTGACTCTGTACCTCTCCCATGCCAGGGGGAGGACAGGGAGCCCCTGTTTGTCACCAGGCTTTAACAGGACACTAAGCTCCAGGCTCCACTGAGGACGTTGAGCTCTGGTCTCCATTGAGGTCATTAAACTCTGGGCTCCGTTGAGCTCTGGTCTCTGTTGAAGACATTGAGCTTCAGGCTCCATTGAGGTCATTAAGCTTCAAGCTATGACCTCCAGGCCCCCACCAAAGCCAAGCCACGGAGCTGGCAGAGGACATTATGTTTCCAATTTTTTTTTCTAATGTCTTATTGACTGTATTGAGTTCTATTATGTATTCTGTATTGTATATTTTATTATACAGTCAAACCTTGCATAAAGAGTGCCTCGATTAAAGAGTAACTCGCTTAAAGAGCAGAATTTTCTCTGAATGTTCGCTTAGCTTAACAAATTAAACCAACCAAAAACTCATTTAACAAATAAATTGGGTTTCACAGTCTCTCCCACCAGAAGTCACAATTGGGCACTTACAATGGTGTTTCGCTTAAGGAGCAATCATTGAAGAGCAATCCTGTGGAACCAGTGATGGGATGTAACAGGTTCGCACCAGTTCGCCAGAACCGGTAGTCACTTTCCCCAGTGTCCCGGAGAACCGGTAGCAGATTTTTTGGGGGAACCACCTTCGGGACTTACCTTTTCACTGGTTCCACCACTGCGCACGTGCACCAAGCACTTGGTGTGCATGCATGCCTACAGTGCTTGGCACATATGCATGGCCTCCTTGCTGTCCTCCCAAGTGGGGAGGAGGCAAAGAAGCTGCTAGCCTGAAGCTCCCTATAGCCTGCTCCCCAGGGTAAGTGACTCACCTTTGGATGTGGTGTGTCTGTGTGTATTTTAATGTGTATTTAATACCTTTAACTATATTGATGTACTACCACAGTTCCTAAAAAGGCCTGGCGACCGGCAGGCCTGGCAGCCTGGCGTGGGGTTTTTAAGCAAAGTCTTGAAGTTGCCTCATCAATAAACTATAACTGTGCTGTTCCAAATGCTGTTCCAATTGGAGAACCCTTAAGGAGGTACAGCTGTTTTACATTTACATTAAGGCATATTATCATAGAGAACTGGTTAGGCAAAGACTTAGTACCTAACTTCTTTAACTGTTGAAAAGTTGAAAAGTGCCAAAATGAAGCCATCATGTGGTGAGTTCATTCTGTAGTTCCTTCCATCTGACCTAATGTGAGAAAGATTAGCCAGAATAAGCTTTAAGTTCTGGGTTAAATGTTCTGGTTGATATGTGTTTGGGGTGGGTTGGTGGGTGTATTTTAATTAATTAATTAATTAATTAATTAATTAATTAATTAATTAATTAATTAATTAATTAATTAATTAATTAATTAATTAATTAATTAATATTATTTACGGGTTTGTGTTGTGGGTGGGTTGAGGTGTGTGTGTGCTTATTTTTATTTTATTTTATTAATATTTTTCTTTGGCCCCACCCATGACATCATGACGTTAACTCCACCCACACTGTGATGATGTCATGGTGGGGTGGTAAAATTTTTGAAAACCCACCACTGTGTGGAACACATTATGCTCTTTAAGCGAGGTACAACTGTACTGTAATATTAGATGTTTTGTAGTGTATGTAAGCCATCCTGAGTTGCACAGTCAAGAAGGCAGCATACAAATCCAATAAATCAAATCAAATATAGAATCTGGCTCATTTACTGATCTGCAGATTACTATGAGAAACGTATACCGATTTAATTTAATTTTGGCCAATGACAAAGCCAAGAAAGTGGCTTCATTTTGGCAGTCAAAAAAATTTCTGAACACAAAAGAAGAACTACTTGCTGCACAGGGTTCCAGTACTAGGAAAGTTGCAGGTGGAAGATCAGGATTGTTTAATTATTGCAACTGCAGTGGGTCCATTTGAATTAATGAAACTTTCAGAGGAGCTGACTCAGCAAATTCTCACTGATTTGATGGACCTACTCTACTTATGCTAATTACCTTGTGAGTCACACAGAGAATGCTCCAAGCACTATGGGGCAGTATAGAAGTGTAATTGCTATTGCTACATGAAGCAGTAGGATTCCAGACCTTATTTCTTGGGATCAAAAAAGGAAATGTTATCATACTCAAGTGAACATGATTATAAGTGTCTTCACAGTCTCTAGTGATAGATCCCAAGGAAACAAGGAAAAATCCTGGGTGGAAAGGATGGGCCCTAGCATATATTTGTCTTCCCTTTCACACACATAAATTTGGAACACTGCATAGGGCCTCATTCTCATTTGTATGAGGCAGTAGAATTCCTCCCAAAGGAGGCCAGCCTGTCCCCTCTCCACAAATTCATTTGCTCAGCAAGTAAAACAACTTTTTATTCAGGCAGTTTTTTTGTCAAACACTTAGCTGCCAAGAAAGAGACTTTAATCAGGATACCTGTACTTTTATTTAAAAAAACACACTCTTTTTCTAATGTGCTTTTAAATAGTTTTAAATGATTTTTCTTCAGTGGTTTTAAAGTGATATCATGCTTAATTGGATTTTAATGTTGTAATTTATTGTATATCTATGTGAATTTATCTTTTAAATATTTTGTAAGTTGCTATGAGCCCTCTTATTGGGAGAAAGGAAGAATATAATATGAGTGAATGAATGAATATGGTACATATCCTACAGTCGTATTCAGAAATTGTCAGGTATAGAAATAGTGGTACTGGACATTGCATAGGATGAATGTATGCACCTATAGCTTTAAGAGCCTGTATCTGTATTGCACAGCTGATATCACTGATATGTGTAGCTACAGTGTTATGCTCTATAAATGAAGTGCTTCCAAAGCACTTATTTGGAGGGGTTATCAAGGAGTAATGAGGAATAGAGGAGTTCATGCTGGAACTCACGCTGGAGTTACTGGAGCAAGAAGAGAGAATACAGAAGGACTGTTTCTGCGACTCTTGCTGAAGTTGCTGGGGAGGAGCTCAGGCAGAAGCTCTTCTACAATGGAACCTGCACTGGAACCTGGAAGTATTCAGTAAGCACTAACTATTCTCTTTGTGCTTGAAAGAACTGAACTGCTTATGCCACTGAACTTGAAGCCAGAATGAGTCTTGGTTTTCATTCCTGTTGAACTGTTGTGAATGAACTGAACTGCTGTTCTGAATTTACCAAAGACTGTAAGCAACTCTACAACCCTCTAATCAGCCTCAGAAGGACCTTGTGAGGACCTTTAACGTTGTGTAAATATGTTTTGTGAGAGATGCTATCTCTATTTACATTTTGCACTGAAAAATAATTAGCACCAGAAAAATAAATGCCATTTGTTTTCTGTTGAACTATACTGCTGTTCTTCATTTGTGTGTGTGGGCAGTCTAAGGCGCGTTACTTCCACTTGCGTTACGCTTACACGCTATTCTGCTAAACACACACAATAAAACTTAAATGAAATTACTTCACAGAAATGTGAAAAGAATGGCTGGGATCCTGTTGCTTAGTGCTGTATATTACACTAGGAAGTCCATTAATAAGGATTTGGCGAGTCAATTCCCCCATGAATTCCTTCCCCACTTTTTTCCCTTTTAATTTTTATTAAATTTAACAATAATAATAATACACAGAAAATATATAAAATATACATACTCATAAATATATTCCTTTCCAATATTCATATATATAAATATACATACACATAAATATATTCCATTTGTTAAGATGTTAAGTCTAGTTTTGAGTAAGCCCATTAGAATAAATGGAATTTACAGAAGAGTTAACCCACCAAATGCCCAATGGTTCTAGTATGATTTATTATGCTAAGCAACATGATTTCAGCAAATATGTATGACTGTTAGCAAATTGTAAATTCTGGGATTATAGAAGCTGAAAGTAAAAACTATAGGCCTCTACTCACACTTTATTGTTTATTGATGTTATGGCCCAAGTACTAAAGGAATGGCCCAAATCCTCTTGCACAAATTATGCTAGTGTAAGGGAAATTATGACACCTACAACAGTAGACTGCCACTCATGAAGGAATACCATGCTTAGATTCCTCATTGGTTAAACTTAAACTCATTCCACATGAGGGAAGTAGCTTTGCATGCAGCTTGAAATTGTCATGGGGTTTCTTTAATTAGGGGTTCCTAAGTAAAGATGAAGTCAACAAGGCCACTAAGATGGCAGTCTACAAATCGACCTTTGTTCTTATGCTCATACATAGCAGTGAGTCAAGGTCGCTCACCTCTAGGCATTACAGCCAATTGCAAGCAATGGAGATGAGATATCTGAGGAAGGTTGAGAAGAAAACCAAGTGTGACCAAGTGTGAAATGTGACCATCAGACAGAACCTGAACATTCAACCCATTGAGGACTACAGTTGAGAAGGGTCAGCTACACTGGTTTGGCCACGTCAACCAAATGGCTGAAACCAGGATCCTGCAGCAGGCATGGGAGGCCCAAGTGCAGGGTACAAGACCCCAAGGCAAGTCCCGCATCAACTGGATTGATAACATCAAGGAGGCCCTTCATGTTCACGGTGACCTGAGGCAAGCCATGGAGCTGTCCAAGGAGAGATCCTAATAGAAAGCCTTTGTGGAATCCTCTCCACTGCAAGGTAGCAGAGGAGACAATTAAGTAAGTAAGTAATTTTCTTTAATTAGCAACATAATAGAGAATCTGTGTTTCTATTGGAGATGGTGTAAAAAAGCCACCCAACTTGTGTCGGATAAGGTTAGTTTTAAGCAATGAGGGACTGAGTGGGCAACTCTTGAACTAAGAGCAGTTTGGCACTGCAAGTAATAATATAATTTCCCTTACTACAGCAAAACTTCCTTATGAAAATTCTATCCATTATTTTAAGAATCAAATCTGTGTTGGTGGGATCTACAGAGTCTCACTTGCTTTATAACAGGGGTGCCCAAAATTTTCAGGCCAGGGGCCGGTCACGTGTTTCAGGGGGTGCGTTTTACTTCTATTTCCGGGAGTGACAAAGGCTTTGTGGGCCAGATGAATTAGCATTGAGGGCCGGATCCAGCCCCTGGCAGAAGTTTGGGCACCCTTGCTTTACAACAACAACAAAAATTCAGATGCAAATTTTTGAGGGGATCATACATCCTCCTGGAATATGCATTCAATAAGTGTCCTGAAGTAAAAATAGGTGGCATATTGACTACGCTTTCAATGCAGATCAGCTTTTGGCACAATTAAGCTTCATAAAACTTTTTTTTTAATCCCAGAATTTTTTGCTTCTACAGCAAGCCAGCTGGTTACTTATATGCTAGCTACATTTAAAAACACATTAGAGGTTAAGATCTAATTTCCTAATACAGTATGTGCAAATGGTTTTCCTACTTCCAAAAAACTATAGTGAGGTATAAAATAGCAGCAACCTTTCTTTCTTTTTCTCTCTTCCTTTCTCAAAATCCTCGGTACAAGAGCATTATAATGAGAGAAGAATGGAGGACGTATCTGCTATCTAGATACAGCTGTGGGTCTTTTCAGTATAAGATGCTAATCCATATACTGTATTGTAAAATGCTGTTTGTGTCAGGCAGTTGCCTGTGCAATATTTATATCACTCCATGTTGATCTATCACTCTCTCCCAACTTTTTGAATAATTATGAATGTTGTTACAACAAAGACTGCAAAAGAAAATGCCTTGCTGGGCAAAAAGCAGCCGTAGTATTATTGCTTTCCTCTGGGAATGTACAGATCATATCATGATAACCATGCAGTTGTTTGAAAAGAATGACTTGAAAGGAGTAAGCATGAACATACACAAGCAACTCCGTATACACAGGAGAGGGAAATCTGTTAAATATGTTGTTTGCATCAGAACAGACTATCTTGACAGCCTGTCAAGACTTTGTCACCTCTTTCAAATTGCTTACCTCAAGAGCCAGAGTGAGACAAAAAGTGTTTTTTTTTTCTTGTTGTTAAGGGCTCTGCAATTTGCATAAAATGTCGATGCAAAACTGAAGTATTTTCCTCTTATGAAACATAATGGGAAGCTATATAGAGCAAGCAGGAAAAATTGGTTGATAGACTAAAAAAATGCAAAGTATGTACCTAATGTTTCTAATCTCTAAATTTCCATACAAAAACACTGCAACTATCATAGTTTTGTGTAGGGTTTTCCATTGGATTAAGCTAAATCTGGAAATATTAACCAAACAGGGACAATCTGAGCTTGATGACTGGTAGGTCAGCAGGTTACCAGTTCTAGACCTGAGAGCTGCATGATGGATTGAGCTCCCATTGTCTGCCCCAACTTTTGCAAACCTACTATTTTGAAAGCAAGAAATTTCAAATAGGTAAATACGTTCCACTTCAATGGGAAAGGTAACAACATTCCATACCCTCCAGTGTCTAGTCATGCCTTCCACATGAGCATGGAAACATCTGCAGACACAGACAGTGCTGGCTCTTTGGCTGTAAATGGAAATGAGTACTGTCCCCTACAGTCAGACATGACTGGCTTTCAAGCAAGCAACACCTTTAGGTCTGCCATAAGTAAGAGGAAAAAGCTGGTTACGGAATTAATCAGCAGCCACATAACTTACTCCAGGAACACAGAGTTTTAAAAATAAAATAAAAAAGAAGGTTCAACTTAATGAAAATCAGAAAACAAAACAAAATAAACAGAATAAAATAAAATAAAAACCACTGTAGCATTTTAAAGACTAACTGCTATATTTTTATTGTTAGCTTTCGTGGATCAAGTCCACTTCATCAGACAAAGAGTGAAACTTACAGGCATGTTCTTTATATACCAAATTCTGGGGCTCAAAGGGAGAAGGGGTGTGGGCATGCCTGTAAGTTTCACTCTTTGTCTGATGAAGTGGACTTGATCCACGAAAGCTAACAATAATATAGCAGTTAGTCTTTAAAGTGCTACAGCGTTTTTTATTTTGTTTTGTTTTGTTTATTTTGTTTTGTTTTGTTTTCTTATATGCCTGAACCACAGACTAACACGGCTACTATTCCATGAAAATCAGAGAATGGGTAAAGTTAGAAGAATACAGTCAAACCTTGCATAAAGAGTGCCTTGCTTAAAGAGTAACTCGCTTAAAGAGCAGAATTTCCTCTGAATGTTCGCTTCACTTAACAAATAAAACCAACCAAAAGCTCACTTAGCAAATAAATCAGGGTTCACAATCTCCCCCACAATTGGTCACTTACAATGGTGTTTTGCTTAAAGAACAAACTCGCTTTAAGAGCAATCCTGTGGAACACATTATGCTCTTTAAGCGAGGTATGACTGTAACTAGAATTCTGTTAGTTACACTGCAGGTGTTAACACTACACTGCAATTAACTCAGCAGATCAAAAAGTCAGTTTAGGCATATCCTGCTGTGCCCCAAACACACAACTTTGCATGCAATAGGAAATGTCTGCTCTGACTTCTTAATGTGCATCAATTCACCACTGAAAGTTACACTAGTGGCATTAGACCAGAGAAATGTCCACTACAATTCAGGCCAATAACATATAAGAAAAATGTGGAAGTGAGCTGTGATGACATCAACAGAGAATAACACTTACATTCTCCTCCCCTTAAAAAACCCGCAAACCACTTCTGCACACTCCTACCCTTGTGATGCTAGGGATGTTTTTTGGGTGAGGTCACTAGGTTGCACAGTCCCATGTGGATGCTTTACATGCTATTAAACAAAGTTAATAGCTGAGGGAAAATAGCACGGTTTATAACTTTGGTAATACAGTAATACCTCGGATAACGCTAAGACTTGGTTCCACAAGTCTTGGTGTTATCCGATTTTTAGTGTTATCCGATGCATGTTAAAATCCTATGGGATGGATCGGATAACGTTAAAGCTCCATAGAGATACATTGTAACCGCACAGGCTTTAGCGGTTGTTATCCGATCCATCCCATAGGACCTTAACGTTATTCGATCCAATTCTCCTCCCCAGATTACTTAACGTTATGCGATTTTAGCGTTATCCGAGGTAAACGTTATCTGAGGTATTACTGTATACTACCCAGGCCCTAGAAGGATTTGTTATGTCCTCAAATTGTCTTTATCTTTTTAAATTTAGGATATGTGTTTTATATGTTTGTTTGTTAGTACAGTGGAACCTCGGTTAATGTAATTAATGCATTCTCCAGGACTTTTCTTACAGCAAAAATTACTTTAACTGAATTTCACATGGGAATGCATTGAATGCAGTTTCCCATAGCAATGCATTAAAAACCAATTAATCTGTTCCAGGAAAAAATCCATATGCTGAGCCACTATTTTCTATGAATTTCCTTTTGTTATGTGATTTTTATGTTATCCAAGCCATTTGTTAACCAAGGTTCCACTGTATGGGTTTTGGGTGGTTGGAGTCTCAGTTTCACCATGTATGGCCATATTTGTCTTTCTCCTCCTCCTCTTTTGAGTTTCCCAGTGTGGTGTTGATGTTAATGTACCAGTGCCATAATGTTCCAAACATAACACAATTACTTCATTTTCTATACAGCAAGACTCTTTCATATTAGAAAACAAGGAAGGAGGTTGGTAGCTGGAGCAGCAACTTGATGTAATCTTGTCCAGTTTGTCCGTAACCTAACCTCTGGTACATAGGACGCCCATTCCAGGCAGGATGAAGAAGTAAGAAAGCAGCAGGTGAATGGAAACATAAACAAAAAAGGAGAAAAACAGTAAATTTTGAAGGTGGATGGCCTTTACACCTCAAAAGGTGTATGTTTGCAGCTATGATATGGTGATTCTTTGTTTACGTTGTGTTAAATCTTCAAAATTCATGTTGTTGTGTAACCCCCCACCTATTTGTATTTCTTTACACGTACAAGGGAGAGGATCCCATACAGACAGCTTAAAAGTCCAGATCAGAAGATCTGCTAGAGGCCACGGGAAAAATCAGATCCTAATCTGTGTGCCTTTATTCAGGCACCATCTGGATTGGAGGAAGCAGATAACCTCCCTAATGTGAGCAAATGTGAAATGTGTACAATAGTTGTTCTTGCAAATGCAAAAACTCAGTGCCTATGGAAAGGAAATATCTTGTGTCTCAGAGGCAACAAGGAACATTGTGTATAACAATGAGAAGAGCAAAGATTTGCAGTCACATGTATTGACAGATAAATATACAAAAAGTAATTCAAAGTAAATAAATATATAAACCAGGGCAGATACAACATATTTTGCTGCTTGGGGTAAAGCAATAAATGTATCTCCTTCACCTGCTTCACCTGTCCTATTCAAAGTACTGTACTTGATGCTGATGGTCAATGAGGTTGTTTTGACATGAGGCAAAGTCTCTTACCTTTTCTTTTGCAGGAAAAAATTCAATAATAACACATTAAATCATTTGTTGCTCTTTCAGTGTGCCCCCCTCAAATCTTCTGCTTCAAGCAGCCTGTTTAATTTGCATAATGATCACATTTAATGGCACTTTTTGGCCAGGCAGAAAATCTTTGAAATGGAAAAGAACATGGAGGCGGGGGGGGGGGGGGCAAAGAGAACTTACTTACCAGACCAGTTTGTTAACTGATTTTAAGTCAGAGTTCTCCTAATCTCATATAATGAGGAACTCTGACAACATAAACTAGGGTCTCTATGACAACACCAATGTGAGATGTGAAGAGGAGAAGGGTCAAAAGTAGATTATGTTGCCATAATATATATCAGTAGCTTTAGTAACCATCATTTGTAAAAAGTCAGATAAATGAAGAGCTAAAGAAACCTAAATAATTTGGAGCCACCATGGCACCAGTTACATTGGTATCATACTAGTGTAGTTATTCCTCATTTATTCTTCATTATAATATCTTATAACAGGTTTGTAACTAATATTATGTAATCCTTTTGCAACTCAGTGGGAACCTCTGTATGAAGCAATGGAACATTTCTATTCAATGAGGCCTTAGTTTGCAAAATTATACATGTTGCATTATATGTACCCTTCATTGTGTCAGCTGCAGTAACTCAGTGATTAAGAACCTCATCTTGTTAGCTGGAAAGCTGGTAAGTCGGCAGTTCGAGACTTGGGTACTGTATGACGGATTGAGCACCCGTCTCTGTCCCAGCTCTTGGGGACATGAAAGGAACTTCATTTGGGTGTTCCTTGAGCACTATTTCTTCTACAAAACCCCTTTCAAGTTGAAAGTTTCAACCCAGAATAATTTCTGACATGAAATTATTATCATTGTGCCAGCAAAATATTTTGTTGATCTATATTATTTGCCTATGGAATATGGCTCTGTTGCCTTTTTGCTAATATTCTCACAGCTCCAGCCACAGCAGAGAAATGATTTGGCCCAGTGTTTCCTTTCAGCTGTAGCTGTCAGGGAATGTGTTTTTATGAGTGGTAGAGATGAGGCACAGTGGGGAGATGTCTTTGTTTGATCTTCTTTGAGAAAAAAACAACATATTTTCTGAACATCTTGCAGAAACGTCTGGATGGGAATGCAGCTTCTTCAAGAGCTTCAATCTTGAGGTTGTGAACTCTAAATCTCACCTTCAGGGCTATAAAAACATTCAGTTATATATGAGAAGCCAGTAACTGCATTACTGGTACACTTTGAGATTTATTTAGAAAATGAAGTGATGCCAGAGTGTTTGTCAATTTCAGAACCAATCTGAACTGAAACGAGGGAGCCTGAAGTGGTGCTCAGATCAAATTGAGGGTCACCAAACATGCAAAATTGTGCTTCTGAGGTTAAAAAACAGAGCAGGAGTATTTATTTCAGAGGTTCCAAAGTTGACTCACAGCTGGGCAATAGTGACTAAGCTAGTTTTTCCATTGTCATGCAAAGACTTTTTTTTAGGGGGAGCAGACAACCTTTAATTGATGTGGACAAGTGAGGGCCATTATGGGACATTGCATTTACTGGATGGAAGTGATACATTTTAAAGTGTTTTAAAATATCAGTTGGCAATATTGTTATTTGTTTGCTTTTTAATATTATATTTCAATGAGTTTTTAATTGTGATAGATACATTTTCTTTCAGTGACAGTATGCCACCTTGGGTCCTCTATGAAGAGAAAGGTGGCAAATAAAATAAATAAATAAAACTTCAGAGAAAGCTGTGATAACCAACTGTTGACCAACTGATATGTGATTCTTCCTTAGAACTATTAATATACTTTTGTTTAATTATTGTAAATAGAGCAATGTATCAATGTAGATGCAGCTCTGCTTCAGATAGCCCCTCAACCAGATAACTATGATTAATTTGTAACTTTAATTTTGGAATGTTCTTGTGCTTCCATTTCAAGTTAGTACTGGACCAACTATATCCAAGGTCTCAAATCTGGAAAAACCTGACAAATTTCATTCATTCATTCATTCATTTGTTCATTCATTCATTTTTATACTTCACGCTCTTGATGCAAGCACCACTCAAGGTGGCTTATAGTATATAAGGATTGGAGTGCCTAAGTGCAAGACCAACAATGTTGAGTCCAACATACTCAAATGGGGACTGCTGGCAGACAACAACACCACCACGCTGGAGGTCATAATAATAATAATAATAATAATAATAATAATAATAATAATAATAATAATAATAATAATAATAATAATAATAATAGAAAGGGCAGAGACAAGACCTCAACTGCCCAGGAGGAGGTGAGTGGACAATCTTGCACCCTCCTCCCACCCCATCTGAATACCTGGGGCCAGAGAGGGAAAAGGCAGAGACAAGACCTCAACTGCCCAGGGGGAGGTGAGTGGACAATCCCACCCCATCTGAAAATCTGGGGCCAGAGGGGGGGAGGCAAAGACCAAGGACTCAACTGCCATCACCATCGCAGACGCCCAGGCGGGTGGGCGACAGAGAACACCATTGGCCTAACCAGCAGCCAGAGCAAGGAAGAGGGAAGGAGTCACTGTGATGGATGTTCTCAACAAAGACTAATAGCTGCATGCATTTGATAAATAACTGAATTACAGTAGTTGACTTGTTATAACGAACTTCCCTTTTCATACCACCCGACCCATGGCTTTGTCTTCTCCTTCTCCCTCCGGCCAGGTGGAAATGGCCGATAGGTTAAAAAAAATCCAGGGCCAACAATACGCAGTTTTCATGATCTTATAAGCCTTGAAAGGCTTGCTGACAAAGGGAAGTCATTAATGACTTTCTTTGACTCACACTTCAAAGAAAATCCTTTTAGTGAACATTCAATAAAAGGTGGGAGATATATGATCTTGAATCTTTCAGAAACAAAAAGAGTTGCTCGACACTATAGCAGAGTTTGACATGGCCAGAAACATACAGGAAGCTTGTAGACTAGTGATGAGATAAAATAGGGGGAGAAGCACTGTACAGTATATAAATGTAACTCCAAACCATATAGCACACCAGCTGCTTTTGCCATTGAAGATCAATCAATGAATAACAATTTTTCTTCATATTGACAGAACTAAAGGAAACCATAAGAAGATGTAGAATCAGCAAAGAATGGAGAAGCTCCAGGTTACCTGAGAAGAAAAGATTTTAGAATATTGCCCTCACCCAATGTACCTATTCATCACTCTGAATCAAATAGGTAAATGTTGCCCTTGTTCAAAAGCCAGTCCTATCTGACTCCAGGGTTTGGTGCACATCTCCATTTATAGCCAAAGATCCACCATTGTCTGCATTCGCAGACTTTTTCATGGACATGTGACAGGAATGACTAGACATCAGAGTGCACAGAACACTGTTTACCTTCCCACCAAAGCAGTACCTATTTATCTAATTGCAATTTCTTCCTTTTTGAATTGCTAGATTGACAGGAGCTGGGACAGAGAAGGGACCTCATTCCATCATGCAGCATTCAGATCATGAACTGCTGACCAGCCAACCTTCCAGTCATCACGTTAAGCATCTTAACCACAAAGCCACTGCAGTCCCCAAGCAGCAAACAGAAAGTTGCTGGGAGAAATAATATACTTGGGTAAATGGCTGGTTCAAACCAGAATGTACATCCTTAAACAATAGAAACAGCAGCTCTGCCCCTGTTTTAATCCACAGCAAAATATGCTTGTGCCTTATGGTATAAATCAGCAAATGCCAATCAAGTATATGCAACTGTTAATGAGTCATCCAGGATTATTACTGGCTACCTGAAACCTGGAGGGCAATGGTCCATGGGGTTGCAAAGGGTCGGAATCGACTGTGCGACTGAGCAACAACAACAACAACAACCTGAAACCTACCCCCACTGAAAAAATCTATTACAGTGGAACCTCAGTTATCAAACGGCTCGGTTAACATAAAAATCATATAACAAAAGGAAATCTATAGAAAATAGCAGCTCGGTTTATGGGATTTTTTCCAGAATGGATTAATTGGTTTTCAGTGTGTCCCTATGGGAAACCACATTTCAGTTAATGTATTTTAGTTTTCAATGAATATGTTGTAAACCGCCCGGAGTCACCTCAGTGAGGAGGTGGTCAAACAAATCAAAATAAATAAATAAATAAATCCTATGGGAAATTGCATTCGATGCATTCCTATGGGAAATTTGGTTAAAGTAATTTTCACTGTAAGAAACATCCCGGAGAACACAGTAATTACATTAAATTTAAAATTTAAAATGTTCTCCAATGCCACATCACAAGATTTTTTTCAAAAGCTTACAGCCCGAACAATACTTAAACAAGCCAGCCCAGGATGGGTATCTCCCCAGCCACCCTCCACACCAGCTGCACAAGCCAGGTCTTAAGGCTCTTACAAAAGGATAAAAGCTCTGCCTGAAGATGAAGTTCAGTTGGCAGGAGGTTCCACAGGGATGGAGCAGACACAGAAAAGGCCCTTCTTCTCTTGGCATGGCAGTTACAGGAGATCCTGGATGAAACGGATTATCTGGATCCATTCCAGTCAAGTTTCAGGCCTGGATATGTTACAGAAACTGCATTGGTTATGCTTGTGGATGATCTTTTGGAGCAGTGGCGTCGCTAGGGGGGTGCAGGGGGGGCACCCTCCCCCAGCGGCACTTTTAAGGGGGCGGCATCCCTGGGAAGGCAGAGGAAGAGGAGGGCACGTGCGCACACGCGCTCGTGTGTGTATATGAGAGAGAGGCGCGAGTACAGCCTTTTGTGATTCCCTTTTGAAGGAGGGCGATCTCTCTTCCTCCCCCTCCCCTCCCCTCCCCTCCTCCCGGCAGCAGAGAAGGAGGAGGGAGGGGAGGGGCTGTGCTGCTGCTGCTGGTTCCTTCCTCCAAGAGGCGAAAGGGAAATTTCTGCCGAGGGAGATGAAACCAAGGGATTCCTCTCCCCCCCCCCCCCGGCCTGGCTGTTCAGATCGTCTCTTGCTATTACCAAGATTCTCCCTCAACTGTCCTCAAGGCAGAGTAAGTTTTGCAAAAAGAAAACGTTACTGATTTCCCTCTCCATCCATCCACCTACAACTCCTATTTTATCCCGCCCCCAATTAGCCTCCTCCAACCAAGCTCTCAATAAACAGCTAATTATATCTTAAGGCCACTCCCCCCCCCCCACTTCCTATCCCCGTTTGGGGTGGGTGGGTTTGCAATTAATGGCTGCTTCATATTCCTCCTCTCACTCTTTAGTTTGATCCTGGCTATTATCAGCTGAAGCCATAAATTGGGGGAGGGGGGAGGCAGGGGGTGAGATGGGTGGCCAGTGTAATGTAGAAAGCCCTGAGGAGTGGGCTTAGGCTAGGACTGAGCCAGAGCTTCCCAAGGGCCAAGAAGAGAGTCGCTGAGGGAGGGTCAGTCAAGATGTCTCCTTTGCCAGTTGTATCTGACTGTAGGTTTTGGTGCTCATCTCTGCTTACAGCCAAAGAGCCAGCACTGTCTGCATATGTTTCCATGGTCATGTGGCAGGCATGACTAGATGCCATAAAGTAAAGGTAAAAGTTGCCCTTGTTCAAAAGCCAGTCGTATCTGACTTTAGGGTTTGGTACTCATCTCTGTTTATAGCCAAAGAGCCAGCGCTGTCTGTATATGTTTCCATGGTCATGTGGCAGGCATGACTAGATGCCATAAAGTAAAGGTAAAAGTTGCCCTTGTTCAAAAGCCAGTCGTATCTGACTTTAGGGTTTGGTACTCATCTCTGTTTATAGCCAAAGAGCCAGCGCTGTCTGTATATGTTTCCGTGGTCTTGTGGCAGGCACAACTAGCCACTGGAAAGTAAAGGTAAAGGTCACCCTCGCTCAAAAGCCTGTCATATCTGACTCTAGGGTTTGGTGCTCATATCTGTTTACATCCAAAGAGCCAGCACTGTCTGTGTCTGCAAATGTTTCTGTGGTAATGTGGCAGGCACGACTAGACACTAGAGTGCACAGAACGCTGTTTACCTTTACCACCAAAGGGATACATATTGATCTACTTGCAAATTTCTTTCTTTTGAACTGCTAGGAGCTTGGAGAGATGCCAGGAGCTCACTCCATCAGTATTCAGGTCTTGAACTGCTGACCTTCAAGTTATCAAGTTCAGTATATTAACTGCTAAACCACCAGTCCTTTTTGGTCACAATTGGGGGGGGGGGGCTTTGATTTCTGTCATCCTTCCTTACTTCCTTTCCTGGCTCCTGGGCATGTGCAGAAATACTGGATATAAAACACCACCCCACCTCCATCTTTGCAAAGAAAACCTCCACTGGGTCCCTTTGCTGTCCAAAGCCTCTGCTACTTGGTGGGTGGGTAAGAACATG
This sequence comes from Furcifer pardalis, assembly GCA_030440675.1. NCBI lineage: Eukaryota > Metazoa > Chordata > Lepidosauria > Squamata > Chamaeleonidae > Furcifer > Furcifer pardalis. Next base: position 87,671,385 of record CP126892.1, read on the forward strand.
TGCAGAGTTCCAACCTGGCTCCTAGGCATGTGCAGAGTACAGACTCCGGGGAGCATGAGGAGGAGAAGGAGGGGGAGCACAGTCTAAGAAGCCCATTCTACCCCCCTACCCATCGACACATTGCAAAGGTTCCACAATCGTAGATCTTCCTCAAGGCAGAGTAACTTCTGCCAAAAAGAAACTGATTTGCTCCAATGAGTTCCCTTCTGCCAGGCTCTCAAATAAGAACTTATTTTACCTGGAAGTTCTACGTTTGATCTTTTCCTCCTCCTTCCTTACTTGGTCTGCAGCTTTCCCTTAGCTGGTCACAGGCTGTTGAAGGAAGAGGAGGAGGAGGAAAGGATCCTGCATAAAACTTCGGGGATTTCTCTCTCTCTCTTCCCCCCCCCCATTTCCTAAAACCTAGACAATTCCTAAAAGGGTAATGCCAAAGAATGTTCAAATTATCAAACAATTGCACTCATCTGGGGAACATAGTGAAAAGTAGAGACATCACCTTGCAATCCAAAATTCGCATAGTCAAAGCAATGGTATTCCCAGTGGTAATGAATGGTTGTGAAAACTGGACCATTAGGAAAGCTGAGCGCAGAAGAATAAATGCCTTTGAGATGTGGTGTTGGAGGAGAGTTTTGAGAGTACCCAGGACAGTGAGGAGAACAAATAGGTCAATCTTAGAACAAATCAACCCTGACTGCTCCTTCGAAGGTCAAATAGTAAAGATGAAGCTAAAGTACTTTGGACATCAAATGAGAGGAGATGTTCCACTTGAGAAGGCCTTGATGCTGGGAAAGGTGGAGGGCAAAAGAACGGTGGCGAGAGGCATTGCAGGAGAGCTTGACCTTGGGGTGCAAGTGTGAAAGTCAGAAGCAGCAGCTGTTTTTGTTTCCTGTCTTTGTTGTTGTTCAGTCGCACAATTGATTCAGACCCTTTGCGACCCCATGGACCACTGTTTGCCAGGCACTTCTGTCCGCCACCATCTTTCTCAACTAACTCAGTTCTGTGCCCATTGCGTCTACAATACCATCTAGCCATCTCATTTTGCCAGCCCCCCACCTTGCAGGGGCTACAGGTGGCTTTCCCCTGGAGGTGGGGGCCTGGAGCCCCCACCCTCCGCAAATCAAAATGGTCGGCCTGGGGGTTGGCCTGTCTGCCTCTGTGGAGGGGACTTCGAGACCCCGAAGGTCCACCGGAAGGGCAGCGCTCCTAAGTGTACCCCACCACCACCATTCCTCCCCCCCCCCCCGCTGCTGCCACCTGTACCTTTCTTGTCCTTGGATGCGTGCACGAAAGGCATTATAGAGGTGCTCTTCCTCTGAGGGGGCGGCAAATTTGGCCTCCGCCCCGGGCAGCTGAAACCCATGCTACGCCACTGTTTTGGAGAGAGCGGGATGGCGGACGTCCGTCCATCCTGGCTCTTCTTGACCTCTCAGCAACTTTCAATACTGTTGAGCATGGTATCCTTCTGGAAAGCCTCTGAGGGTTAGGGATCTAGGGCACTGTGCGGTCTTAGTTTTCTTCATTCCTGAGGAAGAGAAGCTGCTAGCCTAAAGCTCCCTATAGCCTGCTCCCCAGGGTAAGTGACTCACCTTTGGATGTGGTGTGTCTGTGTGTATTTTAATGTGTATTTAATACCTTTACCTATATTGATGTACTGCCACAGTTCCTAAAAAGGCCTGGCAGCTGGCAGGCCTGGTGGCCTGGCTTGGGGTTTTTAAACAAAGTCTTGGAGTTACCTCATCAATAAGCTACACCTGTCCTGTTCCAATTGCTGTTCCAATTGGAGAACCCTGAAGGAGGTACAGCTGTTTTCCGTTTACTTTAAGGCATATTATCCTAGAGAACTGGTTAGACAAAGACTTAGTACCTAACTTCTTTAACTGTTGAAAAGTTGAAAAGTGCCAAAATGAAGCCATCTTGTGGTGAGTTCATTGTGTAGTTCCTTCCATCTGACCTAGTGTGAGAAAGATTAGCCAGAATAAGCTTTAAGCTCTGGTTTAAAAGCTCTGGTTGCTTTGTGTTTTGGGTGGGTGGGTGTATTTTAATGTATTTTTATTTTATTTATTTATTTATTTATTTTATGGGTTTGTGTTGTGGGTGGGTTGAGGGGTGCGTGCGTGTGTGTGTGTGTGTGTGTGTGTGTGTGTGTGTGTGTGTGTGTGTGCTTATTTTTATTTTATTTATTTATTTATTTATTTAAAAAATTCTTTGGCCCTGCCCAGGACATCATGATGTTAGCTCTGCCCACACTGTGATGACATCACGGTGGGGTAGTAAAATTTTTGACATCCCACCACTGGTTCAAGGTATTGATTTCAGTTTAAAATGAGATAAGCAAGGTTTCAGCTGTGGCTCAGTGTTTTCAGCAAAACTTCAACAAGAAGCATTCAGAAGCAGGACATCTTAGGATGGGAATGATAACTGGAACTTTTTCAAGAGCTTGGAGAATCAAATAGCAAAGCCTCTTAAGACACATGTAGCAAATAGAGCTCTCCCAGAAGTAAAAATAGATGGTAGAATAGTACATGGGGATGAAAGGAGCAGGCAGAGTTCTTGAGTTCTGAAGTCTGGTGTAATTTAAAGGGAATTTGGGAAAGAGACCTTACTTAAAATAAAGCTGCTTTACCTTGTTGTCTTTGGGGTCCTGACACCTAATGCCCATGTTAACATTTTGTAAGAAGGCAAGGCAAGTACAAAATAAAGTCAATCCAGAAGACAGAGCTCACAGAGCTTGACTAATAGAGGGAATAATAACACAATGGATGAGGATAAAAAGCATGTTAACATAATGCGTTCTCTGGGACATTTCTTACAACAAAAATTACTTTAACCGAATGTCCCATAGGAATGCATTGTATGCAATTTCCCATAGAAATGCACTGAAAATCAAAATACATTAACAAACGCAGTTTCCCATAGGAATGCATCGAAAACCAATTAATCTATTCTGACAAAAATTATGTAAACCAAGCCACTTTTTTATATGGATTTCCTTTTGTTAAGCAATTTTTATGTTAACGGAGCCATTTGTTAACCAAGGTTCCACTCAGTGATACCTTGAATAACGTAATTAATGCATTCCCTGGGACATTTCTTAAAGCAAAAATTACTTTATCTGAAATGCAGTTTCCCATAGGAAGACACTGAAAAATAATAAAACTTTTCCAGAGGTCAAAAAAGCCATTTTTTTCCAGATCCTCAGGGTCTGTGCCATTTCCCATGGCACCAGTAGATTGTTGTGAGTGTATCTGCTCCATTTTTGGTATGTTTTGCAGTGTTTTCACCCTGTTTTGGGGAACTTAAAAGTGGAGTTTGGGTACAGTACTTCCATTTCTGTTGAACTTCAGTTCCCAGAAGCGAATGCACAGCCAAATGTTCTGAATGGGAAGTCTCCCTCCCATCATGTTTAAGTCCCAAAAACAAGGTGAAAACACCCCGAAATATCCCAAAAATGGAGTGTATTCACTCACAATGCTCTACTGCTGCATTTGGGAATGCCTGGAAACATTTTCAGTATGAATATATATCTGTTCAGTATATATATATGTTATCTGAGGATACTGTTTTCTATGGATTTCCTTTTGTTATGCAATTTTGTCATTAACCAAGCTATTCGTCAACTGAAATTTTACTGTATCATGGGATAACTCATTAGTGACAGTTACTTGGAACTAGATTCCAGGTGGTTGTTTTTTTCTTAATCATTAGCCAAAGATATTTTTTAGAAGGCCAACCCAAGTGTGTTAGTTAACTCCTACCTACCCCGGCAGACTGTGGCACCCTGGTCAACAAGCTTCTTTAGAAGGATTCCAGATTTAGCCAACAATTACAGACTGCCTACAGCAGACTACAGTTCAGCATACAGAGCAACATTTGAAAATTTTGGACAATTTGGGAACTCTGAAACAAAGGATAAAGACAAAATGAAGTAACTCCCACACAAACATACTTTCTCTTTCATACACATGCAAATTTAGAGAGACCAGCTGAAAAAGGAAGTCAAATACATCCTTGTGCAAGTTGACTGATGAGAATTAATTCCTTTCCTGCTCAGAGGGTGTTGAAAGCGGTGCCAGTGCTAGAGTTAAGGAAGCATTTTGAGTACAAATTCAGAAGCGAAGAGAGGTAGAGGGAAAGGATCTTGAAAGATAGCAAAACTTCCCTCTGAGCTGAAGCTTCTTTAATATACTATTAGAGTAGACTTGGGAAGTTAAAGCAGAGAGAGAAGAGCAAGTGATGGTATGAACACTGGGTAACAGTACTAATAATCCAAAAGTATAGACTTTCAATGTTTTGAGGGAAAGAAATTGTGCAGGACAAGTTAGAAAATGGAGAAGGCAACAGTGTTATCTGTACTTTTCATTAATTCTACTACATACTTTCTGAGTGTACACAGGGTCTATAATTAGCTCCTGAAACATGCTTCCTTCTGTTCTTGGTTAACTGTGGTGAAGTTGTACACTTGCAAAGACATTTCTACTGCTACTTCCTTTTCAGCTGAAAGAATTTTTCTTTTTTAAAAAAATAATTTTTATTAGACTTTAAAATAAAAAACACAATCAAAAGGTTACAAAAAATACAACATAATTGTCCGCATTGAAGAAAATCAACAACAACAACAAAGAGAATTTCTCTTGACAGAAGTCAGATCAGGTTTTTCTTTCAGTGAGGTATATTACTAGGTAGAAAAGGCAAGATCCACCTTGATAAAAATGCAATGTTATGCAGTAGAGATCCAACTCTTGTTACAAATATCTGAATAGTTAGATGTTATATATTCCCAGTGTTGCTATATGGAATAAAAGCTTGGGAAATCCAAGCTTTTGAAATGTGGATCTACAGACAGATACTAAGGATATCATGGGTTGATCATTTGACTAACGTAAATGTGTTATGCCAGATGGATGCAGAGCAAGAACTGTTTAAGACCATTAAACAAAGAAAGCTCCAATACCTTGAGGAATGACATAAAGTATAGAATACTCCAACTCGTTATGCAGGAGAAGATATTAATCATGATGATAGTCAATATTTGGAATGGATACAGTACTTGAAGAAGAGGAAAGGTTACATTAGGTGCAGGGATTTAGGAGGCCTTGGGGAGAACATCTTACATGATATTCTTCCTATTTTGTTGACTTTTAACCATGGACTTTCTTGATGGAGACAACAGAAACCAGTGAAGTTCAGTTTCAAATATCCTATTCTAGGAAAACTTCATGGAGATTTCTGACATTTGTGTCCAACTTTCTTTGAAATAGAACCAATCCTTGTGTAAATACTATTGGATAACAGTAGATCTTGTCAAATGAAATATACACCCTGAAATAAATCGTTACTATAAACCTTCAGAATAGCTGTTGCTGCTGGGACAAAAGCTGAAGTGTTAATTCTTCGTTTTAAGAAGCCAGTGTACTGAGCAGAAAGAGGCTTCTAATTAATCATTGTATATTTGTAACCAGGACACTGAAATATTTATGAAAGAACCCTTGAACCTCAGAAAGAAAGAAATGGAAGGTGATAAATCTAGATAAATAAAACTTGTAACAGCTACATATTGTAGTACTAAAATTAAATTTACATCACGGATTATTAACGAGTCTGTGATAACGAAGAGGATACCCCATATGCTTTAAGCATTAGTCTTTAGGTTGTTGTTTTGTAATCTTCACTCTAGGCAAAATATTCATCATCTAATTAAAACTTTTTGTTAAGCAATTTTTCCAAAGTGATAATGTGGACTGAGCTCAAATGTGAACATACAAAGCTGCCTCATGCTGTCAAAACTTCTCAATGATGTTTGTTCTGGCTGGCAACTAATAGTCTGTGATTTCAACAACTGATATATCAGACAAGAAACAAAACAAGTAAAATAAACTTTGTGGTATTTTAAAGATTAACTGCTAAATTTTAATGTGAGCATCCATGCATCAAGTCCACTTCCACAGACAAATGTCAACAACTGATATTACTTCACAGCCATGATACTTGAGGTACTTTTCAGCAGAGATGCCCTAAATTGGATGTGGAATCCACAAATGGCTCAAAACCAAAACAGGGAGGGTACCTTCTTGAATTCTGCAGAGAAGCATCCTTTCTCCATGGAGTAGTTAACCAGATATTGCTGGTAAACCCAAGGCAAATTATAACTGCAAGAGTTTTTTCTTACTCATATTTATCAGCAAATAGTATTGAAAAACATATTAGCTCTGCTAACTGGAAATAATATCTAGGCATAATAACTAGTAGGCACTGATAGCTCTGTAATCCATAAAGTTGTTTAATCCCTTTCTCAAGCCAACTACTTTACTGGACATTGCTACATCTTTTGATAGTTAATTCCATCACTCAAATATGTTCTGCTTGAATATTTATTCCGATATATCTATCCTATAACTCCCATCATTTAGCTTCTGTAGATGACCACAGGTTGTAAAATATTTACCATCTAGCATCTTCTTCTTCTTGTTGTGCCATATCTGAATATTGGATATCATCATGGCAACCATGAAGATTGTCCTAAAGGTAAAGATTTTCCTTGCTCGAAACCAGTCTTATCTGACTCTTGGGTTCAGTGCTCATCTCTGTTTCAAATCTGAAGAGCCAGTGCTGTCTGCTTCTGCAGACCTTTCCATGGTCATGTGGCAGGAATGACTAGACACCGGAGTGCATGGAATGCTGTTACCTTCCCACTGAAGTTGTCCCTATTTATCTGCTTGCAATTTCTTGCTTTCAAACTGCTAGGGTGGCAGGAGCTGGGAGAAAGACGGGAGCTCATTCTGTCCTGCAGTATTCAGGAATCGAATTGCTGACCTCCTGCTTTCCAGTCAGCATCTTAGCCACTTGAGCCACTGCAGCCCCTGATTGTCCTAGGAGCAATATAATGCAGTGACTTTCCATTTGCCTTCTGCATTGCAGCATGACACCCATACCACTAATCCAGTTCCACGGGTCACTTTCTAGTCCTGAGTCCTTTTGACATACAGCATCTTCATTGGCCCCAGACTACACTGATGCCCTCCGTCAAGATAGATTAAAGTGGGATAGGCATCTCAGAAAACAAAACAAAACAAAACAAATAAAATAAAATAAAATAAAAAACAGTAGCACTTTAAAGACTAACTGCTATATTTTCACTGTTAGCTTTCGTGGATCAAGTCCACTTCATATTCCAAAAAATTAAAGTGGGATTTAATCCATTTAGGGATTACCACCCTTCCCTGTGGACTTTCCCACTCAAGGCCATTAGTCCTTAGAGTTGTCAGTTAGTTAACTGCCACCTGATGATCTGTGCTGAGTTGCTGGCAATATGGTCTATTCTATTATGATAGCAAGATAACCAGGCCAGACTATACATCTAAGGTCACTATAACAAAATATATTCTTTTCATGTGCTCACTTTCTACCTCATTTTTTTTTACAAATCTTTCCAGACAACACACACACACGTTTGTGGTTCTTTTACTCTTTTTTTGGTTGAGTTTCATTCTTGTTGCCATGCTCCTGCAATATTTAAAGTACTTTAAGTACTTGATGTTCTGAACTTGTTTGATTGTTGGCACAGCTGAATAGCTAGTGGGTACAAAATCCTTCTGTCAATTTTTTTTTTACTCAGAAGAACTGTAGGTTCTAGAATTTCAAATTCTTCATGAGCATTAAACAAAAATAGAATGTAAGCTTTTTCATAAGACTAAGTCATTCTTTACTTTGGGCAATATTGTCAATAGCTCCCCCAGTGGCTTAATGGTTAAGACACTGAGCTTGGAGACTGAAAGGTTGGGGTTCAATACCTGAGGGCTGCACTTGGGGACATGAAAGGAGCCTCATTCAGGCATCCTCTGTGTGGAGTTTCTCCAGAAAAAAAACTCTTTCATCCCAGAGTAATCTCTGACATGAAATTACAGTAAAACTCCAATTTACATATGCCTCGAGTTACATAAAATTCAACTTACATAATGATTTTTGCACTAAAACCATGTCCCAATTTACATAAATGTTCCGATTTACATAACACAATTTCTGTAATAAAGTTAATAGTACAATAAAAACCTGTATAATGATTATAATTCGTTCCAAGGGTCTGATTGCTATGCAATTTTGTTGTTGTATGATTTTTCCTATGGGGGAAAAAAATCATACAATGATTTTTCCTATGGAAAAAATTGTACAACGATTTTTTTGCTAAGCGGTTTTTCCCATTGAAAAATTGTTGTATGATTTTTTTCCATAGGAAAAATTATTATGCGTGGCACCACTTTCTTTAAAAACCTAATTGTTATGCGATTTAGTTGCTATACGGGGTGTTCATTATATGAGGTTCTACTGTAGTAGTGATTTCCTATAGGTTTGCTTCGAGTTACATAAAAAATTCATGTTTCCTATGGGGTTGCTTCAATTTAAATAAATATCATTTTCCTATGGGTTTGCTTTGAGTTACATAAAAAATTCATTTTTTCTAAGGGTTTGCTTCGAGTTATGTAAAAATTCATTGTTCCTATGGGTTTTTTTCGAGTTACATAAAAATTCATTTTTCCTATGGGGTTGTTTCAATTTAAATAAATATTATTTTCCCATGGGTTTGCTTTGAGTTACATAAAAATTCCTTTTTCCTAAGGGTTTGCTTTGAGTTATGTAAAAAACCAATTTACATAAAAGCCTACGGAACAGAATTTTCATGTAAGTAGGGGTTTTACTGTATTATTAATATCATCACTATGAAAATTTTCAGTTTTTGCTCCTTAAATAAATGACTGATATTTTTTTCTAGTAAAGACAAAGAATTCTGATGGTTTTAAAGTCGCCTGACCAATAATGTTTCAAAAATCAAGATTGGCATTAACCTTCTAACTTTCAATTTCACCTTGCTTAAGAAATGTATAAAGCATAGCAAATTGGCAAAAATCATGTTTGACAAATTTCTTATCACCTACAGTTTTTAGAAAAAGGACATAGAAATGATGAAAACTAGTAATCATTGCATTGAACATACTGGATTTTTCTTTGATATTTCTCTTGAATCAAGGCTTACATTTATCCTATTCTGCCACACATGCCTTCTGCTCCATTATAACAACTTGGATAGACCCAGAATTGTTTTTTCAAATAATTTCAATATCATCTCCGTAAAGGATGCAGCAAAACAGGGAGTGATTGCTATGCATAAGGAAGATTGATAAACCTTTTTGTTTTTCATATATTCGGTCCCTGAAGCAAAATTTGCCAGATATTTCTTGTCTCTAGCAAGAGAAACTAAGGGAGATATGAAATACTTATGTTTAGTGCAATGTTCTCTTGGACAACTTGCAACATTACATCTATAATTTCATCCGCTGGAAAAGAAAGAGTAAAAGGGTTGGAGACTAAGCTTTGTGGGAGCTACAAGAGTCTGGTAGTTTCTTCAGTGGCTTAGTGGTTAAGATGCTGAACTTGATGACTGTAAGGTCAGCAGGTCAGCAGTTTGAGACCCGAGTACTTAATGATGAAGTGAGCTCCTGTCTCTGTACCAGCTCCTGCCAACATAGCAGTTCAAAAGCAATAAATTGCAAGTAGATAAATAGGTACTACTTTGATGGGAAGATAAAAAGTGTTCCGTGCACTCTAGTGTCTAGTCAAGCCTGTCACACGTGCACAGAAATGTCTGTAGATGCAGACAGTGCTGGCTTTTTGGCTATAAACATAGATGAGCACTAAACTCTATAGTCAAATATGACTGGCTTTCGAGGAAGGGTGACCTAGTTTCTTCCCATTAGGGCCTACACAGAAAGCCTCTCAAAAAATTAAAAATAACCTCCAGATCCTTAATTCCTTGCAGTCTCCTTAGAGCTTAGGGGTGTCAATCTATTTCCCCCTGCACAGGATGAAAATGGCTGCCAGAGTCTGACTTCAATAGAACTTGAAAACACTTGTAAAGGCTTTGATTTCTTGATTATAGACTCAAGAAATCTGGCTGGGGAAACTCTGGAGAATTCTGGGAACCGTAGTCCACAAAATTCCAAAAGTCCCAAACCTAACAAACTCTTTACGCCTATATATTTGTAACAGCCACCAAACAAGGGCACATGTGACATTATATCACTCCAAACTTAGCAGCTGCTGTCATGTGACAAGCTGTTGAAAGACCATAGTTAACCATGCAATTTTCTGATTTTCCCCAGACCATTACAATCAATCATAAGAAATGTCTTTGAAGGTTCTAAGGCAGGGATTCTCAACCTTTCCGAGCCATGGGCCAGACCACACCCCCTCAGACAGCTGAGAGGGCTGGACTGGTGGTTCCACCCTCCATAAATGCTGCTGTAAAACAACGCCGGTCATGTGAAATGATGATGTGGGCAGGGTGTGGCCCACGGGCATTAGTTTGAGAACCCCTGTTCTAAGGTCACTTACATATGCATATGACTGGGATAATTGATCTTTAAGTCTCTTCCACTATAGCACAAAATTATATTTCAATTGATACTTGAGTTAATTCATGCATGGCAAACCTAGTAAGGGTGAATGAATATAGGGCAGGTGTTCAGCTGCTCAGCCAAATGTTGACTGTTCTGCTGGAATCCAGTAACCTGTTCAGTTAGGTTTGTGTCTTAGAAATCAGCATCCAAGACAATGCTGACTGCAGGAGCCTTTGGCATGTCAGTTTGTGCCAGTTAACAGACTTCTGAGCAGCAACGGCAGTCAGAATCAATTATAAAACTGGAAGCTTCAGGTCAACAGTTTCATTTTTGTGGAAAGAAAAGATAGATTTCTGGTGAAGAAGAGTCTAGGCCAGGAGTTCTCAATCTTTTTAAGCTAGGGGCCAGGTCACATTCCCTCAGACAGCTTCAGGGGCCGGATGGCCATTTTGCCCTTCCTCCACCACATGGCACTTCGTGGTGCGGTGGAGGGAGTGGGGACCACATGAAATGTGCTGTGGGCCGTATCCAGCCCATGGGTCACAGGTTGAGAATACCTGGTCTAGGCAAACCAGACATTGTTCTTTGGGTTTATCACAACTCATATTTATAACCATTCTAATTATGACATTTTTGCAATTTCCTTCCACAAAGTGTTCCTGTATTTTCATAAGGATCCTCTGAAGTATGGAATGCTAAAGACATCACAGAGCTTGGGAAATTACATTTTAAAAGAAATTTGTCACAGTTATAGTACTATTTAATTCAGGTTTCTGTAAACAATCAAAATGTTGCAAGTTGCAGGCCTGCTGCAGAAAATGGATTTTTCATTAGTCTACTCATTCTTATTTTAGTAATCACAACAGAGTATCAGCAGAACAAGACAGCTCTTGAATCTTGCGAGATTCTTCTACCACGCTGCTGTAACTACAAAACTAAAAGTCATAGTTGCACCGTATTAAAAGATTTGTTATCCCTACTTAATGGTATTGTAATCTAGTTATATGTGGGCTGCAGTGGCTCAGTGGTTAAGAAGCTTGCCTTGTTAGCTGGAAGGCTTGCAAGCTGGCGGTTCAAGACCTGGGTACTGCATGACGGTTTGAGCGCCTGTCTCTGTCCCAGCTTTTGTGAACATGAAAGGAGCCTCATTTGGGTGTTCCCTGAGCAGAGATTCTCCAGCAAAAATACTTTCAACCCAGAATAATTTCTGACATGAAATTCTTATTCTTAATCTTAATCTTAATCATCATCTAGTTATATAACTCTTATTTTTAAAAAGGCTGAGATAGGGATCATGAGAAGGTTGGACCTTGAAGTAGACCAAAAAGCAGGCACAAGAGCTTCCTGTACTACCTGCCAAATGACACTAGACAAATGAGAGAAGTTGCTGGGGCCTTATATAGCTCCAGTGAAGTATCTTCTCATGGGATACTTAAGTAATGTCTTGAGAAAACCTGGCCTCAACATCTCCCTGTCAATGAGATTGCAAAATATTACTAGTTATTCATAATTACTAATTAATAATTGATAGCTACTCATATCCATTTATAACCAAAACCATAATCTTGGGCTCCTGGGGATTCTGACAGTTTCAAACCTTCTCTTGCTCAATTGTCCTTTCTAGTTTGAATTATATAATGATCAATTGGGGATATCAGCAACAACTATATCATCTGAAATCAAGTGTTTCCTTCTGTGTTTTATCTCCTGCTTTTCAGCTTCATCAATTGTTAAATGAATCTTTATTGGTACAATGGCTTTTGGCATCAAAATGGCATACTATTAAGATCCTTAAATAGTCCCTGAACAGCATTGCCAATCCAGTCTCATTTGCTTTGTATTTTGTTTCTCCTCCTTTTCTAGATCAAATTACTGTATAAAGAACATCTAAGATCTATAGAGAAATAAAACTTTGTTCCCTTATATAAGACTCATTTCATCATCAAATGACTGATGATCATTTCCAGCCTTGCTGTTCTAAAATATGAATATATGATATATAAAATAGGACAAGACTTAAACACCAAGCAAATACCTTAAATTTGCAATTTCATGAAGTGATTAAAAATGGAACCCAGCCTATTTATGTCATCCCCAAATCACCCCCCCCCCCAAATCTGCATTCTGTCCCCCTGCCCCTATTTTTGCAAAAATATAAATTCAAGGACAGTTTTTACTTTCATGGACTTTGGTGGGTCCCCTTCAAGACCACCATCCCAAAAATATTCCCTTTGTTTGAAAGGAATATCATGCCATGAATCAATGCAATCCCAGCCCTCTTTTGATAATATTGTTTTGCTACCCCATGATATTTCTAAAATTTATCTCTTTCCCAATAGAGGTCTTGCTACACTTTTCTTTCTTTCTGTAGTTCTCCTTTAAAAGGGTCTATAGCTTTTATTGGCACTACAGAAAGAAAGTTGGACCTGAAGACGCCCTTCTGGACAAGTCTTTCACTTACAGAAACACTCTTTTTCACTTTCTATTACTAGAACACTGTAAAGATAAATCCAAGAAAATGGTTGTAGTCATGAAGAAAGGAGGCTAGACTCATGCTTGGGGTGAAAACGAGTTTGTGTTGCATGCAAGCAAGGCATAATACAAAATAAAGGAGGCAAAACAGAGGCAGAGAGTTTGGAGAAGTCACCATCTGACTTCTGAGCAGATACTTGTCAAATATTACATCATTGGATTTCTCTTGTTCTGTGGAAGCTGGCCCAATAGCTGCTTAATTCTCATTGGTAGTAACTCAAGACATCATGTCACAATGCTAGTGTATGCCTTCATGGTCACTTTGTCCTCCATGATATCTCATCAAAAACCGGGTCCCATGTCTGGCATCCCTTTTTGCTCCAACCCCAATCACCCAACCCCATTGTGTTTATGTAGGTCAAGATAGGGATCATGAGAAGGTTGGGCTATGAAAAATACAAAAAGCAGACACAAGAGCTTCCTGTACTTCCAGCTGAACAGCAAAAGACAAATGTGAGAAGTTGCTGGAGCCTTGTTTAGCTCTGGTGAAGTATCTTCTCACAAGATACTCAAGTAGTGTCTTGAGAAATCTTGGCCTCATAATCTTAGAGTCACTGAGATTGCAAATTATTGATCCTTAGTCCAACATATCATATGATGGATTTTAGTTGGTCCTCTTCATCTTCCATCCCAATATACTTTTCTGTAACTGCCTTCCTCTGCAAGGTTTGTCATTAGGGAGCCCATTGCTATTTGTATAGCAGTTTATATAACCTTGTGCACAATAGAGTTATAAGAGAATCACAATAGAATAACTTGCTTATTACACAAGGGCATTTTCTATCCATGCAGACTCACTGTACAATTTGGAATTCTAGACGATCTAAATTGGGCAGGGCCGTTGCCAGGATTCTAGATTTTTTGGGGGGAGGGGCATTTTAAAAAATTTCAGGAGGGACAAAAAAATTACAAAAGGGGCAATAATGTCATACTCACATATACAACATTGGCATCATGGGGTGGGTTTTCGGGGGGGCTGTTAGCTCAGGAGGATTTTTGCCCCCACCCCCTGGTTATGATCCTGTAATTGGGGATGGGATTGTGAGTGAAGACATAGATTCCTACTGCTGAAGTTATCCATTGAAAGGTGAGAGGGTAGAAGGTTTGGCTGAAAAATCTTTGAGAAGGAAAAAAAATCACCATGCTTCAGCCGCTTTGCATCCTGTTGCATACATTACCCCTGAATATGATGAAAGAGTTCTGCCTTACTCAAAAGCTTGCACACTCTTACTAGAAACACTGTTTGGTCCAAAGGAAGGTATTGTGCTGCTGTCACTATGAATGTTCTTTGAAGGGGTCTTTGTATATTGGGAAGGAATTTAGATGGAGCAATATCAGGCACTTACTTTCTTATTTTCACAGCTCAATGGAGTAAATTTAGGAGTAGATGCAAATGAGAGAAGGCAGCATTAAAAAAAAGCTTGAGCAAATGAGCTACCAGGCTATCCCAAAAAAAGTAAAGTCACACAGAACATAAAAAAAAAAACCTCCAGTATGAGTAACCAGCCATTTAATCTCACAAACCTGCATGTGTTTATGTTAAAAAAAGAGAGTAAAATGTGTTTGGACTTGCTTTGTTATGGAAGAATGAGCAGAACATTTTGTTTCATGGATAACAAAGAAAACACTGAATCCGTAATCCAGCTGGAAAGCTATGTTTTAATGAGGTATTTGCTATGTACACAGACACGTAATTGATCCTGTCACAGTGACAAAAGGCAGACTGAAATAGGGATACTGGCTAGTCTGTTCAACAGATAGCAAAACCCAAGTTTCAGGATGTCAAAGCTAACACTCAAAATATAGTGAAAGCAATGGTGAAAGCATGATCTAGTGATGAAATCAATATGGCCAGGTGTAGAACTTACTATACTTGACAGTCTCTCCTTATCATTTATTCAGTAAATTGGGAGGGGGGGGGGAGAGAGAGAGATGACTGAAGGCTATGCAGAAAAAAAACCCTGCAGATTCTACTTCCATTCCTGGTCTTTTAACCTTTTTAATCTTTTGTTTTTAAGTTTTTAAGTTTTTAAATTATTATTGGGACCTGTGGATTTTTATAAATTTTAAAAACATTTTAAATTTTATAATTGTAATTTTGAAGTTTTTAACAATGGGTTTGGGTTGGGTTTTATTATACTTTTATGATGTTGTAAACTGCCCTGGGTCGCCCCGGCGAGAAGGGCGGTATAAAAATGTAAATAAATAAATAAATAAATTACCAACAAGCAACTATACCTAGATGACTACCTCAGCTTGTGCTTCAAAAATGATAAACCACAAAGAAAGCCACAATATAATAAAATTCATTTCTAATTTATTTCTAATAGTAAAGACCATGAGAAAAGCGTATGGTTCTGTCATTAATGGATTCCATGGTTGCTGTTTTTTCAAATCTATAAAACAGAAAATGATCCCACATTGGCAGTAAACAGCTGGAATCCCACTAGGATCTGCATAAGCTTTGTGTAACTAGCTGCAGCTAATTGTGGCCAGTTAATGAGGTGTTGGAAGACATCATGGTTGCACAATCAAGTAGATGACCAAGATATACCTTGACATTGTCAGTTCACCACAGCAAGTTACACACATCTTAAAGCTCAGGCCAATATATAGTAATTTATTTTGCTTCTCTTTTTTTGGTATACTAGTAATGACCAAGTCAAATTGGGAGAGCAACGTTTTTGCTCTGGAGCAATTTATTGCTTCTGTGGATTTTCAGTGAAGGGATCAATAAATCATATAACAGGTTAACATTCTCTACACATTTTCTAACACTTTAGAATAACAATTGTGCCATCTTTTGTTGCCTACCATTTCCCAGACAGCTTCATAAATGCTTATTTCTCCCTCTTCCTTTCACTTCCCACCTGCTTTTACATTTAATGGACCATGCTACAATGCAGATCCTAATAGAATGAAATCTGGTTTATATGAACTGCATTCATCATCATAATGACATGAGTCAAAACAGCTTTCTTATTGCTCCTGTTGCTTCTGAACTTTACAAGTTCTGTTCATCATAGTTTGAAATGGTGTGAGGCTACAGAAAGGAGGACTTCTTTCATAAAAGATTGAGATCATCAAGAATGAAGTTAATGGTTAAAACAGAATAGCAGCCTCCTACATTTACCTGAGTTTCTTGAAAGATGGGGTGTGACAGATGGGTGATTAACAGATAAGGAAGCTTGTGGCACAGTGGGTACAGTATTGGATTGATGTGTAGGAGATCCTTATTTGAATCACTGTGGGGACTTCAGTTCACTGCCTTTGTGAGGGCAAAAAAATATGGAATGTAGCTGAGGTTAAGAGGTGAAAAGCTACAAATTTGTTCAGAACATCGGAGTTGTGAAAAGGGCAGGATCTGAGGAGTGGAAAGCTTTGATGGCCTTTCTGTTCATGAAAGTTGTAAAAACTATCCACCACATCCACAAATAATGAATCATAAAAAGAGTGTCATCTATTAATTGTGTGTAGTTTCTGGATGAAGAGGTAAAATAAAGTACAGAGCTTTACTTCACACTGCTGTGCTGAATTCTGATGAACTTCTGTTTTGGATGATGTCCTTGCTTTGAAGGAGGAGGCTTGATAGACATTTCCTCAAGTGCCATATACAATTCTGAATATCTGCTATCGCCATGACAATCAGCCATACAAATTATCCTAGGAACAATGTAATTTAGTAGCCATCCATTTGCCTTCCAAATCACAGTGTGACTTCCATACCACCAATCCTGTTCCATGAGTAATTTTCTGGTCATGAGCCTTTTCGGTACACAAAGTCCTCCTCAGTCCCAAGCCAGTATTAATAAAGCTGCTGCCCTCCATCAAGATGGATTTAAGTGGGATTTAATCAACTTGGGGACTATTACCCTTCCTTGTGGGCTTTGCAATCTAAGACCATTAGTCCTCAGGGTTGTCAGGTTAGTGAACCACCACCTGATGATCGGTGTTGAGTTGCTGGCAGTATGGTTTACTCTGTTACCATAACAGGATAACCTGGCCAGACTGTATTGATTGACACTGCCTACCTTTAACCCCTGGCTCTTTAGTTCTGCAGTTTTATGCCTGTTCACAGACACTATATTCCAACTTCTCTGCTCTATTTTTTTAAAGAGCTGTTAAACTATGTATTTCTTAGGCAGGGAAGGATCATGTATTACGTAGAGTTACTCAGATGTTGTGTGATGTACTCTAGGTTTGAGGCTAAACTTTAAAAGGTTCTCAACATATATTGTTAATAGGTTCAATTCCTTGGATAATGTCTGTAAAGTTCAGACTAAACCAAAGCAGATTCACCATCCCTGCATGATGCCAGAGTCACCACCTGCTGTTATGGTGATGTTATGAAACTGAAAAGTATTTTCATTTAGCTATAGGGTGACATCAGGAAACCTGAAGTGCTTTCAGAGGGGCTGGCATTTTCACTAGAATAGTCATTTTGTTGTACTGTACACTGAATTCCCTGCTGACTGGGAGGCAGCAGGTCAGCAGTTCGATACCCGAAATACTGCATGATGGAGTGAGTTCCCGTCTTTGTCCCAGCTCTTGCCAAACTAGCAGTTTGAAAGCAAGAAATTGCAAGTAGATAAATAGGGACCACATCAGTGGGAAGGTAAACAGTGTTCCATGCACTCTGGTGTCTAACCATGTCTACCACATGACCACGGAAACGTCTGCAGAAGCAGACAGTGCTGGCTCTTTGGCTATGAAGCAGAGATGAGCACCAAACCCTAGAGTTAGATATGACTGGCTGTTGAGCAAGGGTGACCTTTACCTTTACTACACTGAATTCTCATTCAAACATACACCTTTAATTGAGTATGCAATCAGATGTATCTAAGACAAAATTTTCTGCTTTTCCATGTTATGGAAACACAGCTAGATTCAGTGTAAGAGGAGAAGTTGGCTGGTTTCCAAGGAAACTAGGATGTGATCACTTTTTCTCCTTCCAAACAATTTTGTAGCACACTGAATAGACATCATTAAGAAAATTATCAACAGTTGAGAGCATTTTGGAAAATTTGGGCCAGATCTTCTCATTTGAATCTCCTCATTTCCATTATACACCAGAAGATGAAAGCCTCAAACAGATAATCACACTATGCTCTGTCAAACTGCATCTGGATTATCATATTAAGTACCAAATGTTCAGTGGTGGGCAGCCAAAAATTTTACTACCACACTGTGGGTGAAGCCGACGTCATGGGTGGAGCCAACATCATGATGTCATGGACGGAGCCAACACCATGATGTCATGATGTCATGACATCATGGGCAGAGCCAACAATGTGGGCAGAGCCAAAGTAAAAAAATAAAAAATATAGTACAAATAAAAATAGAAATGAAAGACACATAAAAATACTAATTAAATAGACATTAAATAGAAATAACAAATACATAAAATACAAATTAAACAGACATTAAATAGAAATAAAAAACATAAAAATACAAATTAAAATATACATTAAATACACATAAAAGCACACTACATAAAACACCCACCCACCCAGCCACCCCATACACAAACCCTAGTCACTTACCCTGGGGCCAGGGAGCAGTAGGCAGGCAGCAACAGCAGCAGCGCGGCAGCCTGGCAGCATGGCACGGCCTAGCCCGGCCTGGCCTGGACAGGCCCAGCAGCACAGCCTGGCATTGCAGCGTGGCCTGGGCTGACCAGGCCCGGCCCGGTGACAAGGGAGCAGTGTCGGTGGTCAGTGAACAAATGGTGGTCATGGACGAGCAGCGATGAGTGGCAGCAGCATGGAGGTGCAGGGCGTCAGCGCAGCAAGGCATGGGGTGACTCAAGGGAAGGCCACCACCACTGTCCTTCCAAAGAGGCCACTGAGGGCCTCAACAGCCAGCCGCCGTGCCCTTTGCTGCAGCCCAAAATGGCTGCTGGTAAGTGCGCATACGTCAAAATACCATTTGACACATGCACACCTCCAGTATTCATTACACATGCATCAAATGGTGGCTTGACACATGTGCACTTACGAGCAGCCATTTTGGGCTGCAATGAAGGGCGGCTGGAGAGGCAACTGAACCAGTCACCTCCAAAAAAAGTAACCACCCCAGGTGGTCTCCCGGCCTCCCCCAGGAAACCACCCGGGATTGTTACTACCAGTTCGGTAGAACCGGTCTGAACTGGCTGCTGCCCACCACTGCAAATGTTCATGAAATTGCTCTTCTGTTTCTTTGGTGTAAACCTGGTATGGTGGCAATGCCAAATTTTCTTTTCCTTAAACCCCAAAAAAGATCTTCAAAAAAAATCAGATAGTAGTGTGGGAACTAAATGTTTTTAGAGTGTTTTCTTGAGCTAATGCTACTTGTTAATTTTATTTATTGTTTATTTTACAGACTTATATGCTGCCCTCCTCAAAGAGATTCAGGGCGGCTAAGAACAGTTTAAAAAGATACATAAAAACACAATATAAAATCCAATTTAAAATTATTAAAATATTAATATACTAAAACTAAACAAGTTAAAAGATTTAAAAAATTATACAATGAGAAAGAGGGAGGGGTCAAATGAGCCAACAAGCCAATGCAACTGTCTGGCCCAGACCCCATACCTGTCCTGCCAGCCAGGTCTTAACCCCCTTCCTAAAGGGCAGCAACTCTGACTGGAGATGTAGCTCAATTGGCAGGAGGTTCCATAGGGCCGGGGCAGACACAGAAAAGGCCCTGCTCCTAGTGCTAGAGAGGTGCGCCTCTCTAGCTGATGGTACAACCAGAGTGCCTCTCTGGTCCATTCTGGTGGGATGGACAGATGTTCTTAGGGCAATGCAGTCTCTTAGGTATCCTGGCCTACTACCATATAGGGCTTTAAAGGTAATAACTAGCATCTTGAATTGCACCCGGAGGCACACTGACAACCAGTGCAGCTCCCTGAGCAATGGTGAGGCAAGAGCATAATGCCAGCACCCCACCACAACCCGAGCAGCCGCATTCTGTTCCAAATGCAGCCTCCGGATGGTCACCAAGGGCAGCCCCATATAGAGCGCATTATAATAATCAAGTCTGGAGGTGACCAAAGCGTGTGTGACCATGAGCAAGGAGTCCCAGTCTAGGAGCAGGCATAACTGGCGTATTACACGAAGTTGTGCAAAAGCTCTCCTGGCCACGACTGCCACCTCCTCCTCGAGCAGTAGTCATGAGTCCAAGTGGAACCCCAGATTATGCACCAGGTCTGTTTGGGGCAAGACTGCCCCGCCCAGAACCAAAGATGGTAGCTCCCAAGTTAACGCAGGGCCCCTGACCCACAGCCACTCAGTCTTGTCGGGATTCAGCTCTAGCCTGTTGTCCCCCATCCAAACCCTCACATCCTCCAGGCACCTGGAAAGGACTTCCACTGCATCGCTTGGGTCCCCACACCACTGCTATTCCCTTCTTTTGTGAGATGCCCTGGAACTGTGCAGCTTGTCCATGTTTATACAGGCTGGCTTTTCTCCCAGGAGGCACCATGGAGAGTAACTCCCAGCTTCTACACCCAGATGCCTAAACCACTGAACTAGTTAACCAGATACCCCAAGATTAAAGGTAAAGGTAAAGGTTTCCCTTGCTCGAAAGCAGGAGCTGGGACAGAGATGAGTGCTCACTCCATCATGCAGCACTCAGGTCTAGAACTGCTGAGCAGCAGACCTTCCAGTCTTCAGTTCAGCATCTTAACCACTAAGCCTCTGCAGTAACCTTAAAGTTACTATTTAATGTTCCACAATGCTGTATCTTTGAAAATCACCCCCACCCCTATACACACACACAGGTTACATGTTGGTCACTGAATGGCTGTTTCAACTGGCTGGATAGCTCAGAGGTTTTGGTATCTGAGCCAAAGCTTGGGAGTTTGATTCCCACTGTGCCTCTTGGGAGAAGAGCCAATCTGTGTAATCATGGACAAGCTAGACAGTCCCAGGATGCTACAAGAAGAAGGGAATGGTAAACTATACCTGTGCATTCTCTACCTAGAAAACCCTGGAAAGGGTTAACATAAGTCAGAATCAACTTGATGGTACACAATTATGATTAATAGGGCTTCTTCTGTCTCCAACATTATTGAAGACATACGCACGCAATTTTGAACCTTACAATTCATTTCATATAAAGTATCTCCACAGTTCCCAAGTATAGGGAGCTATCAATGTGGAGTGATTAAGTATCAAAAGACCAGGACTGCAAATGTCTTATGAGGATGGCTCTTTCTCAGATTAGTATTATTAAGAATAATTCACATTGGGAGAGCATGAGTTTTTGTAATTTCCTTTAAGTATCCTTGCCATTGTCAGGGAACATTTAAGCTTTGTCTCACCAGCCTCTGAGACTAATGAAGAAGATGTGGAACAAGATAGATTGAGAGACTATATTCTTCCCTATGGATCTGCTTGGGCTTTCAGGGCTTCAAAAGAGCTTCTTTTGTTTCACTTTACCAGTAGAGGCACATCTGGCATGAATGTGCAATAAATGTCCCTAGTGGGTGCTCCCAAACCTTCAATCAGGCAGGATCCCTATTAATCTGTGTATACTTACCTCAGATACAGCGTGGCATTCCAATTGGTTTTGTTACCTTCCTACATGCAAAGGATGATGAGTCTGAAGAGGGGTACTGTACATTCAGCTATCCATGGAGACTCCCCTCATGAGCCAATTAGGGACCCAATTCATATGAATAGTAGATGAAGGAGCTTTTTCCTACTTGTTACCATTATTATTATTATTATTATTATTATTATTATTATTATTATTATTATTATTATTATTATTATTATTATTATTATTATTATTATTATTATTATTATTATTATTATTATTATAGATGTATATCACCGCCCACTCGCCATGGCGACTCAGGGCGGTTTACAATCAGGAGAAAAAACAAAACAAAAACAAAACAACAACAACACACACACAACACAAACAGCTAAAATCCATTCTTCCTTCCAGCCAGAGGACGTTAGTCTTTTCCTTCCCTGGGCAGATAAGGCCCAGGATTAGGAAGTGGGAGCTTCCATCTAAAAACCTTAAAATTTTTAAAATTTATAATTAAAATCTGAAAAAGATTAAAAACAGATTAAAAGCAGGCCAGATGCTACAACTACTAATTTAAAAATAGAAAAATAGAGGGGCTCAGATCATCCAATGTGCTGGGGTCATTATACCTTCCATACCCCATATCTGTCCTGCCAGCCATGTTTTTAGATTCTTCCTAAAGGGCAGCAGCTCTGTCTGTAGACGTAGCTCAGTTGGTAGGAGGTTCCATAGGGCCGGAGCAGACACAGAGAAGGCCCTCCTTCTAGTGCCAGAGAGATGTGACTCCCTAGCCGATGGAACAACTAGGGAGCCTCTCTGGTCCGCTCTGGTGGGACGGGCAGATGTTCTTAGGGTGAGGCGGTCTCTTAAGTATCCTGGCCCACTACCATGTAGGGCTTTAAAGGTAATAACCAGCACCTTGAATTGCACCCGGAAGCAAACCGGCAACCAGTGCAGCTCCTGAAGCAGAGGGGAGGCATGTGCATACCACCCACAACCTGGGCAGCCGCATTCTGGACCAGTTGAAGCCTCTGGATGGTCACCAAGGGCAGCCCCATGTAGAGCGCATTACAGTAATCAAGTCTGGAGGTGACCAGAGCGTGTGTGATCATGAGCAAGGAGTCCCAATCTAGGAGTAGGCATAACTGGCGAATCACATGAAGTTGTGCAAAAGCCCTCCTAGCCACGACTGCCACCTGCTCTTCGAACAGTAGTCGCGAGTCCAGGAGGACCCTCAGATTACGCACCAGGTCTGTTTGGGGCAAAACCACCCCATCCAGAACCAAAGATGGTAACTCCTGAGATAACGCAGGACCCCCGACCCACAGCCACTCAGTCTTGCCGGGATTCAGCTGAAGCCCGTTGTTCCCCATCCAGACCCTCACAGCCTCCAGGCACCTGGAAAGGATTTCCACTGCATCACTAGGATCCCCACGGGCCGAGATATATAACAGGGTTTCATCTGCATATTGATGATACCTCACCTCATGGGACCGGATGACCTTACCCAGTGGTTTCATGTAGATATTAAATAGGAGAGGTGAGAGTACCGAGCCCTGAGGCACCCCATAACAAAGGGGCCTTGGGGTGGACACCTCACTCTCCAACCACACTGACTGGGTCTGGCCCCTCAGAAATGAGGAAAACCAGGACAACACAGTGCCCTGGATCCCCAATTCTTGGAGCCTTTCCAGAAGGATACCATGGTCAATGGTATCGAATGCCAGTGAGAGGTCAAGAAGAGCCAGGACAGATGGATGACTGACATCCTGCTCTCGCCAGAGATCATTCACCAGCGCAACCAATCCAGTTTTGGTGCCATATCTGGGCCTGAATCCTGACTGGAAAGGGTCTAGATAATCCGCTTCATCTAGGACACCCTGTAATTGTTGCGCCACTGCCTTTTCCAAAACCTTGCCCAAAAAAGGCAGGTTGGACACAGTCCAGGAGTTGGTAAGCACTGCAGGGTCGAGCGATGGTTTTTTCAGGAGGGGGCACACCAGAGCATGTTTTAAATTTGCTGGAAAGACCCCCTCCCGTATTGATGAATTTATAATAGCTTCGACCCAACCGCCTGTCACCGCCCTGGAAGTTTTAACCAACCAGGCGGGGGCATGGATCTAATGCACAGGCAGTGGCACGAACAAATCCAAGGAGCCTGTCCACTTCCTCAGGGACAACTGGATCAAACCGATCCCGGATAACCTGGCCAGACTGCGCTCCAGGCAACCCCAGCTCTACATTATCCACGCCAGGATTAAACCGAGCGAATTTGAGCGATTTTCTCTGTCAGATAATCAGCAAAAGCCTCAGCAGATCCCTGCCAACCGGGGCCCAACCCCCCTCTACCAAGGAGGGATCTGGTCACCCGAAACAAGGGCGCTGGGTGATTATCCACAGAGGCAATAAGGGTGGTGAAATATTGACATTTCACCACTTCTATCGGCACAAGGTAGGCTTTAATAGAAGCTCTAACCTGTGTTCGATCAGACTCACTCTGGGTCTTCACCCAGCGGCGCTCTTGGCATCTCTTTACCCATTTGAGCTCCCTCAATTCTTCTGTAAACCATGGGGAGGCTTGTTGGCTATGGGTACGGAGAGGCCGTAGTGGCGCAATCACATCCAAGGCAGCCTTCACCCTCCCGTTCCAAAGGTTGACAAGCGCCTCAGGTGAATCGTGTTGCTGATCCAGAGGAACATCCCCCAGTTCCCTCTGGAATCCATCCGGATCCATCAGTCACCAGGGGCGGACCAATCTAATGGGCCCAACCTCCCTGAGGTGAATCTCCGCCCCCAGAAAGTCCAGAGTCACCAGATAGTGATCGGACCATGGCACAGGTGTAATGACAAATTTCTGCAATTTCAGATCACTCTGCCACCGCTCCGACAAGAAAATGTGATCCGGGGTGTGGCCACTGCTCCTGGTTGGGTCCTGAATTACCTGAGTCAGGCCCATAGCTGCCATAGAAACCATGAACTCCTGTGCTACCCCAGAACCAGCCCCCAATGAAGGCAAATTGAAGTCTCCCAGGACCGTAAGTCCAGGGAGCTCCAACGCCACCATGGAAACGGCCTCAAGGAGCTCAGGTAGAGAATCTGCTACTCTGCAGGGAGGCAGGTACAAGAGCAAGATTCCCTGCTGACCCTTAGGGCCCAAATGCAGAAGCAGAGCCTCACAACCCGGGACTTGCAGAGCCATGCCTCTGGCGACTCCCAGGGACTCCCTGGCTATAATGGCGCCGGCGCCACCCCTCCCCTTCTCCCTAGGCTGGTGCCAGATACCGAACCCGGCTGGACATAATTCAGATAGAGGTAAGCCAGCCTCTGGACTCAGCCAGGTTTTGGTGATGCATGCCAGATCAGCCCGCTCCCCCTAAATAGAATCGGCAAGCAGGGGGAGCCTTGTTGCAGACTGACCTGGCATTCATCAGCAGCAGCCTAAGGGAGGAGAACTAGCTGCTCAGGAACTAGAGGTGTAGCCGAGGGGCCAGAACATGAGACAGATATTAAACATCTGTCCAGTGTTCCCTGAGTGCAGCCTGCCCCTCGGTACCCGCCATACCTCCCCATACCCATCACAACACCAATGTGGGCCCCAGGAACCCTACCACCAGCCCCCGGCAGAGCGCTGCCTCCATTCCCTGGCTGGCAGGGTCTGCTGTCCTTCCCTCTCTGACCTTCCCAGTTTCCCTCCCCAGTCCCGACCCTACCTCCTTCACATATTTGGGGACTAGGAAAACGGCACCTCCTCCCTTCAGACCCTGGTGTCTCTAATATCATTTTACATGCTGGCTGGGAGGCCCCACAATTATGTCCATATGTCCATTTCCCTCTCCAGCCTAACCTATCCGAGAAAGGTTTTGCCACTAAGGCATATCCTCTATGCCTTCATAGAGGCATACCCTCTATGAAACAATGAAACAGTGACTGGAGGAGATGTGAGACAAATATGGTTGCCTCTACCCATGGTAAGTGTATGTGATTACCTAATGACTGGACAGGGCTAGGTTTCTGAGCCTTTGAGAAAAGCAGGACAAGTATGAAACTTATAACTTATGAGCCTTTGAGAAAAGCAGGACAAGTATGAAACTTATAACTGCAAGGGAGGACTCTGGCCCCCACCCGGCGAGACCTCTGACCTCTTTCCACCTGGCCAGAGGTTGAAAAGCCTTGCACCCATGGAGAACAGGTTGCAAGAAAAGACACTGGCCACCACCCTGCGAGACCTCCGGCCTCTTTCCTCCTGGCTAGAGGTTGAAAAGCCTCACAGCCATGGAGGGCAGGCTGCGAGAGGGGACTCTGGTCGCTGCCCTGTGAGACCTCTGGCTTCTTTCCACCTGGCTGGAGGTTGAAAAGCCTCACGGCCATGGAGGGCAGGCTGCAAGGGAGGACTCTGGCCACCAACCTGTGAGACTTCGCCACCATTACCACCAGACGCCTGCCCTGCCTGCCCGACCAGAGGGTGAAGTGGCTTCAGCTGCCGGGGCTTGGTAGCTTCAGGAACTTTGCTGCTGTTTGTAATGTCTTTGTTAGGTTTTGAAATGCTTTTCTCTTGCACTTTTAAGATGTATAATGTCTCTACCATAATAGGATATTGTAACTTATGTATTGTTGAAATATGTTATTGTCAGTGATGGGATGTCAAAAATTTTACTACCCCACCGTGACGTCATCACAGTGTGGGCAGAGCTAACATCATGATGTCCTGATGTTGTGGGCAAGTCCAAATAAAAAAAATTAAAAAATAATAAAAAATAAAAATAAGCACGCACACACATACATTCACACCCCTCAACCCACCCACCCGCCCACAACACAAACCCGTAAATAAATTAAATAAATAAATAAAATACATTAAAATACACACACACACACACACACACACACACACACACACACACACACACACACACACACACACACACACACACAACAAATCAACCAGAGCTTTTAAACTAGAGCTTAAAGCTTATTCTGGCTAATCTTTCTCACACTAGGTCAGATGGAAGGAACTACAGAATGAACTCACCACAAGATGGCTTCATTTTGGCACTTTTCAACTTTTCAACAGTTAAAGAAGTTAGGTACTAAGTATTTGCCTAACCGGTTCTCTAGGATAATATGCCTTAATGTAAATGTAAAACAGCTGTACCTCCTTAAGGGTTCTCCAATTGAAACAGGACAGGTGTAGCTTATTGATGACGCCAGGCCTTTTTAGGGACAGTGGTAGTACATCAATATAGGTAAAGGTATTAAATACACATTAAAATACACACAGACACACCACATCCAAAGGTGAGTCACTTACCCTGGGGAGCAGGCTATAGGGAGCTTTAGGCTAGCAGCTTCTCTTCCTCCTACCCACTTGGGAGGACAGCAAGGAGGCTGTGCATACACGCCAAACACTGTAGACGTGCATGCACACCAAGAGTTTGGCACGTATGCACAGTGGGGGAACCAGTGAAAAGGTAAGCCCTGAAGGTGGTTCCCCCCAAAAGCTGCTACCAGTTCTCCGGAACACTGGGAAAAGTTACTACCGGTTCTGGCGAACTGGTGAGAACCTGTTACATCCCATCACTGGTTATTGTATTATATATTGGAAGGTTTAAGGATTGTGAGTAGCAAAGATTTTTTGTTACTTAATTGTTATGTTATTTAATTGCTATGTGGGGGGGGGTTTAGTATGGAGCAGCAGCAACAACAACAACAACTTAAACTCCTCCTAAATCCTTCAGCAAAATGATCACAACACAAAGTATCACTTCCAGGGGACAATACTTCAGAAGAAAGTAGGTTTACAATCTAAGTTGTGCAGAAATTTACTATAAGGATGTATCAGACTAAAAAACACAGATGTATATGGACCTGCCTTACCAAGCATAATACTTGTAGGCTACATGTCATTAAATGTCCAGTGTAAAATAGTAGCAACATCCCATTACCTCTACTATATGGAGATATTGGAGAGAAAGCAAGAAAAAACAGACCATAGTTGAGGATGTATATGTATAAAGGAAAAAGAGAGAGAGAGAGAGAGAGAGTACATCCTCTTATATACAAGCCATTTTCTTTACCAACTCCCTGTACTTTATTTTACTATGTGAAATATTTTTAGCAAAATGTTTAACATGCCTGAATAATCACTGCACTCCTACAGGTTGGGTGTCTCAGAAATCTGCATATTTTGATGTACTATGAAATATGCAAAGGAAGGAAAAAATATGCATGCCTTTAACATCTGTTCCTTTTAGCATATTTATGTGCAGTTCATATAGTCAAACAAAGTTTACGGGATAATTTTTATGGTTTGAAATTGGTTACCTGCCCTTTATGATTCCAAACAGTCGACATACTTTATAAAGCACAAAAGAATGTCAGAACTTTCTCAGTATTGTTAAAGTGTGGATGCATCATACATTCACCACACTGAAGCATTTTCTAAATTAGACAGTAAAGGGTGACATGTGTTAAAGCACCACGGAACAGGAGTTTATAGCACAACCACATCGATCTCTACTCAGAAGTAGAATGGCCATTGAGGTAATGCCCAATGGAATAATAATGTCCTAAAGGAGAAGCCTTTTTTTACATTTTCATTTGCTAATTTATACACAGAAGCAAATGTAGAAAGAATTACTTGGTTTAGTAGAAACCAAATGAAAACAAAATATATTTATCATTTGAAGTAAGACATCCACAAAACAGAGGAATCAGATCCACATATACAATTTCTAAAAAACCCAAATTAAATTTGAATGCAATTCCCACCCCTCAACCAAATCAAGACACAGTAAGGTGAATTAAAACTTGGGCCACAATTTAATTAATTTAACTTAATTTAAGTACCTATTCTGCCTAACCCTAATGCAAGAGCAAGTGGACTATCCTGTCTTCAGTCTAGCATGCCAGAAAGAAATATTGTATGTTTTAATTGCTAAAGCAAGAAATTAGTATGCAGTTTGGGGGAAACAGATTTTAAGAAGTGATATAAATCAGGCATTTGTTTCATGATTAAAATTATACATCAGTGTTTAGCCATTAATCAAATCAAACATTTAAATTGATTTGATCTTTCACAATCCACCCTGGTGTCTAGTATGTTTGCCTACTTTTCTTTCTTTCTGATCTGAGTTTATGTCTTCGGCCTTCTGATTCAGCTCCACTGCAGATATCTTGGGTTTCCCTTGATGGCAAAGAGGTTTCCAAGAACAATGCCATTTATTTCCACAGCTTGGAGCAGCTTGGGGATCCTGGATAGATTTTGCAATATTTCTAGCTCTATTTTCATGCCACCACTTGTAAAAATTTTTTTTTACAGTTCTTACATTTTAAACATAGAAGTGGAATTTTTCCAACAACCCATTGTATGTTTTGTGACTGTCTTGCCCCATAACTTGCCAAGTGGCTATCTAACCTACTTGGTTAAAGTATAAAATATACTTATATTTTATAATTTTTAGTGTACTGTTGCTGTTTTGACTGTAAGCCATCCTGAGTCGCCTCGGCGAGTGGGCAGCAATATAAATCTGAATAAAATAAATAAATCCAATACATTAAGATGAACAACAAAGTGGTATCCGAAATAAAAACACACCAAGTTTATGTACTCTATTCACATAGAAACAGAAGAGCATATGAGAACCAAAACTAGAGTCCTATTTGCTGAAATCATGTTGCACAGTTATGCAAAATAAAAAAATTAAAAAAAATTATATTTAGACATTAATTTCTGTAGATGTTGTCTGTTGTACATCAAGTCACATGGCAATTTGCATGGACGGGTTGGGTTTTATTATGCTTTTATGATGTTGTACACCGCCCTGGGTCACCCCGGCGAGAAGGGCGGTATAGAAATGTAAATAAATAAATAAATAAAATAAGTCATGAAAGCTACTACAGCTGGTTGGTGAGGTGCTGGTTGGATAGTGATTTTATGTCTTGTTACATGTTCAGTTGCATGACCAACACATTACCATGACTTCATCAAATAGCACTGATGGCTTCCACTTACTTTTTTTTTTTGTTCAGTCGCACAGTCGATTCCGACCCTCTGCGACCCCATGGACCATTGCCCGCCAGGCACTTCTGTCCTCCACCATCCCCCTCAACTCGCTCAGTTCTGTGCCCATTGTCTCCACAATACCATCCAACCATCTCATTTTTGGCTGCCCCCTTTTTCTTTTGCCCTCCACCTTTCCCAGCATCAAGGCTTTCTCAAGCGAATCCTCTCTTCTCATTTGGTGTCCAAAGTACCTTAGCTTCATCTTTACAATTTGACTTTCTAAGGAGCATTCTGGGTTAATTTCTTCTAAGATTGACCTATTTGTTCTCCTTGCTGTCCAGGGAACTCTCAAAACTCTCCTCCAACACCACATCTCAAAGGCATCTATTCTTCTGCGCTCAGCTTTCCTAATGGTCCAGCTCTCACAACCATACATTGCCACAGGGAATACCATTGCTTTGACAATACGAATTTTTGTTTTCAATATGATGTCTCTACTTTTCATTATGCTCCCCAGGTTTCTCATTGCTTGCCTCCCAAGAATCAATCGCCTTTTTATTTCATGGCTGCAATCCCCATCTGCAGTGAGTTTTGATCCCAAGAAAGTAAAATCTGTCACTGCTTCTACTTCTTATCCATCTATTTTCCAGGGACTGATAGGGCCTGTTGCCATGATCTTTGTTTTCTTGATATTGAGTCTCAAGCCAGCTTTTTCACTTTCTTCTTTCAACCTAATCAGGAGCTTCTTTAGGTCCTCCTCACTTTCAGCCATTAGGGTGGTATCATCTGCATATCTCAAATTGTTGATGTTTCTCCCAGCAATTTTGATCCCAAATTGTGATTCCTCCATCCCTGCATTGCACATTATGTGCCCAGTGTACAAGTTGAATAAGCAGGGTGACAAAATGCAGCCTTGTCTTACTCCTTTTCCTATTTCAAACCACTCTGTCATTCCGTATCCTGTCCTAACTGTTGCTTCTTGCTTCATGTACAAATTTCTCATGAGACGTATAAGGTGTTCTGGGATTCCCATCTCTTTAATTACTTGCCACATTTTGTTGTGGTCTACACAATCAAAGGCCTTAGTGTAGTCAATGAAACAGAAGTATACTTGTTTCTGATATTCCTTTGTTTTTTCCATGATCCATCTTATGTTGGCGATGTGGTCTCTGGTCCCCCTGCCTCTTCTGAACCCCGCCTGCACTTCTGGTAATTCTCTCTCCACATGCTGTTGCAGTCTATCCTGTATTATCTTAAGCACCACCTTGCTAGCGTGTGGGATGAGCGCAATTGTTCGATAATTTGAACAGTCCTTGGCATTTCCCTTTTTGGGGATTGGAACATATACTGATCTTTTCCAATCTTGTGGCCATTGTTGTGTTTTCCAAATCTGCTGGCATATAGAATGTAATAATTTGATTCCATCATCTTTTAGGGCTTTGAAAAGTTCAACTTGGATACCATCATCTCCGCTGGCTTTGTTGTTTGCAGTGTTTTCTAGGGCCTTTCTAACTTCACTCTCTAGGATGTCTGGCTCATGTTCAATCTTCTCATCATTGTGATTATCAGGGGTGTTGAGGTCCTTTCTGTAGAGTTCCTCTGTGTACTCTTTCCATCTTTTCTTAATCTCTTCTGCATCAGCTAATTCCTTGCCATCTTTGTCCTTTATCATGGTCATTTTTGCTGTAAACATTCCCTTGAGTTCCCCAATTTTTTTTTGAAAAGCTCTCTAGTCCTACCTTTTGTGTTGTTTTCTTCTATTTCTTTGCACTGTTCATTCAGGTAGGTTTCCTTATCTCTCCTTGCTTTTCTTTGAAATTCTATATTCAAGTGATTGTATTTTTCCTTTTCTCCTTTGCCTTTTGCGTCCCTTCTTTCCTCTGCTATTTTAAGAGCCTCATCGGACAACCACTTAGCTTTCTTACGCTTCTTTTCTTTTGGTATGGTTTTTCTTGCTGCCTCCTGCATGATGTCCCGCATCTCTGTCCATAATTCTTCTGGTACTCTGTCTATCTGGTCCAAACCATTAAATCTGTTCCACACCTCCACTGTGTATTCCCAAGGAATATTGTCTAGGTCATATCTGTCTGGCCTAATTGTTTTTCCTATTTTCTTTAGTCTAAGCCTGAATTTTGCAATCAGTAGGTTGTGATCTGAGCCGCAATCTGCCCCTGGTCTTGTTTTTGCTGACTGTATGGAGGTTCTCCATCTTTTGCTGCAGAGTATGTAATCAATCTGGTTTCTATGTTGGCCATCTGGTGATGTCCATGTGTAAAGTCTCCTCTTGTGTTGCTGGAAGAGAGTGTTTGCTATGACCAGTGCATTATCTTGACAGAACTCTATCAGTCTTTGTCCTGCTTCATTCTGTGTTCCAAGACCAAACTTGCCTGTTATTCCAGTAACTTTTTGCTTTCCTACTTTGGCATTCCAGTCTCCTATGATAATGTGTACATCATTTCTTGGTGTCTGTTCTATGAGGTGTTCTAGGTCCTCATAAAATTGGTCAATTGTGGCTTCATCTGCACTAGTTGTTGGTGCATATACTTGGATGATAGTGATGTTAAATGGCTTGCCTTGTATTCTGACTGACATCATTCTATCATTTTTGAGATTATATCCCATTACTGCTTTCCTCACCCTTTTGTTGACAATTATGGCTACTCCATTTTTTCTGAGGTTTTCTTGTCCACAGTAGTAGATATGATGGTTTCCAGAGCTGAATTCGCCCATCCCTGTCCATTTTAACTCGCTGATTCCCAATATGTCAATGCTTATTCTTTCCATTTCCTTTTTTACTACTTCCAGTTTTCCCTGATTCATAGATCTCACATTCCATGTCCCTATACAGTATTGTTCCTTGCAACATTGTATTTCTCCTCCCCCTTTCCTGTCCCTCCCCTTCTTTTGATCTGCTGTGCTAAGCATACTGTTCCATCTAAATTGCCCCATTTGTTTTGCCTTTTGTTTTGGTCCATAGGGTTCTCTTGGCAAAAATCCTGACGTTGGTTTGCCAGTTTCTACGTCAGTATCCTCTCCTCTCATCATACATATTATCACAGTTTAAACAATCATGCACATTGTAACACTTTAAGCAGTATAAGACTGAAAAGAAAAAAAGTAAAGTAAGCTAATTAGTGTTGGTTATATGTAGTTATAAGTCAAGAGTTTCTAAGTATCCTTGTTATGAAGTCCAATATATCAAGTCTCTACTGTAAATTCATTATAAGTCTCTACTGAAGTATGTAAAAGTCAGCTACATTAGTGAATTACTTATCATATGCATGCAGTCAGTTTCAGCTGCCCAGTGTTCTTTCATCGGCAGCGCCTGTGTCGGTTGCGAGGTCCCTCCTCTGGCGTTCGGTCTCCTCACCCTGCTAGCTGCCCGGTGGCCACCAAGGTTCTCCTCGCTGTTGTTTTTAGCTTTTCCTCCGGCCAAGGAGGAAATGTCCGTGGGGACGCAGGTCAGCGGCGCGCTCCTTCGCCCTGCTCGACCTGCGAATGTTCTCCTTCTCTCACCCCCCCCCCCCGGCCAAGGAGGAAATGGCCATGGGGATGCAGGTCAGCGGCGCGCTCCTTCGCCCTGCTTGACCCGCCGATGTTCTCCTTCTCTCCCCCCCCCCCGGCCAAGGAGGAAATGGCCGTGGGGATGCAGATCAGCGGCGCGCTCCTTCGCCCTGCTCGACCCGCCGATGTTCCACTTACTGCTTGCAGTAAAAATTCATAGGATTCTGGCCAGAAAGTTTAAAATAGGAAGAAAATAGATTTACATCAAAACAGAATGACATCAGTGAAGAGCTAAAACCAGGAGAGACCCCCTTATCATAATGGGTTTATTTATAATAATATTTTTTATTGTATCACTTACCCACATTTTGTCCATTCTGTTTGACAGCTGTCACTTCTTATGCCCGGGAGACATCTCCATACCTCGAGGACTGTATTCCGGGTATTTCCATTAAGCCATGTTTGAACTGCATCTCTTATATGCCTAACTACACATCCACAAGTGTTCTAACTCCTCAGCTATTCAAGGATATTTGTGAACACTTTTAATTCCCTTTCTGTAGCCTTCTTACCTATATCTGCTGTAATCTATGCCTCATTCTATACCATGTACATGAAGAGACTCACAGGAGCAGATCTGGCTCCAAAGCTACATATGTTCAGATGTTCATATGATTTGTCTCAAATCATGTGTGAAATAGAAAAGCAGAAACTCATGAATGTGACCAGACACCTTGCCTTTCATATGATCTCTGACTGCTTTTTCTGAACCTGCAAAGACTGCTTTCATATACAGTCAAACCTTGCTTAAAGAGCACCTGGCATAAAGAGTAACTCGCTTAAAGAGCAGAATTTTCTCTGAATGTTCGCTTCGCTTAACAAATAAAACCAACCAAAAACTTGCTTAACAAATAAATCGGGTTCACAATCCCCCCCACAATTGGTCATTTACAATAGTGTTTCACTTAAAGAGCAAACTTGCTTAAAAAGCAATCCGGTGGAACACATTATGCTCTTTAAGCAAGGTACAACTGTATCTCAGAGTATACAAATCAGTTTATATCTGTTCCATGTCACTTTGGCATATAATTAAAGCCCAAAGGCCAAATCTAATATTAGTGTCAGCTATAGTAGAAATATTGAAACAGAGAGTATTCAGTTCATCTTACTGGCTTCAATAGTTTGGATTTAAAATGGAATTAATGTACTTTATGTTAAATTTCCACATTATTCTGAATTGTCTTTTTAAAATGTATAAAGTTCACATCATTTTTATACACAGCTTTTCTTAAAAGACACATTTAGCAAAAATCTGTCCCTATCATATGCACCTCTTATATTCTTTTCCATACAAGACATCTTTTTGTGTATATGTTTCCCTAATGTATACTTGTTTGCATGCAGTTTTTGAACTAAAAATTACATTAAAAATTTAGAGAAGTATTTTTTTCTGATTAAAATTCCTTAAAGAGAAAACTATGAAATAGCTGCACTAACTATTAGATGGTAGAGCTAAAAGCTTTCTGTCTGGACCCATCCCAATTAGGAAGATAAGTAATAATAATAAGATTATTATTCTGTCTGGCCAGACATCCTGCTACAGTAATGGAGTAGACCGTATAGCCAGTGACTAAACACTGAGTGTCAGGTGGCAGTTAACTAACCTGACTCCCTAAAGGGGCCAACAGCTATGGGCGGATGAGTACCTTTAGGTGGGGTGATGGTCGCCTCAGTGGAGGAAATGCCACTGGAAACCACCACATTGGGCCCAATGGCAAAATGAGCAGAAGAGGAACTCTGATTCCCAATGGTCATGGAGGCAGAAGAGGCCATGCCAGATGGACTGGCTGTGAAGGCACACCTTGTCCATATCCTCAAGGCTATGGCAGTCCATTGCAGCCCTGGTGTTAAAACCTGCAGGTGTCATTTCATGTGTGACGCAGGAGATTTATTTATTTTATTTATTTATTTGTTGGATTTGTATAACCACTTTTTTCACCTGAGCAACCCAAGGTGGCTCACAACATCAGCCAAAACCCATACCCAATATCAATTAAAACCAAACACTATAAAACTATCTAAAAACATCCATAACGCTTTCATGATCATAGTGTGTGGGTCACTTCATGGCAAGCTGGAATCCACCTTAAACAAATTCACACCAATGACATTTTTTCCTGCTTCAAGAAAAAATGCATTCTCGGATACAAGTTGCAGTTGACAACAACAATTATTATGTACATTTAGCAAAAACTCATTGCATGGCTTTGAGACTGGGTATACATGAAAGGGGTCAAACTACCACTTCTAGAAACAGTATCTGCAACTATAATTTGAAGTCACTTACTGCTGCTTCTTACATTCTCCATATCTTTTCATCCTATGATTTTTAAAGCCTTAAACTGCCACTTTCATCTGGATTAATGCTGTATAGTTAGCACTACAAAGCAAAGAAGGTGAGGCAAAAAAGTGTCACATCTATGGATTAGTAAAATTTGACTATAAACTCTAAGTTAAGGCATTTTTAGTAGTGGAAGTGTAAATTTTCAATTCTCTTAAACTTGCTGGTGAAGACAGGGAACTGATTAAATTACTCTTCTCATCCTAGAAGGTATTTTGTGGTGCTCTTAACAAGGGGAAGGAATTAAATAAGGATAATTTTGTGCCAATTAAGCAAAATTACTCAAATAATGCTTTCATGCAAATAAAATTTAATGGAGATGAAGGAAACAAGTTATGTGAAGTAGCAATGTCTGTTCCTTGGGCTTTAAAGATTAGAAGCATCAGAGTTGTTGTTTGTGTTTTGTTTAAACAATGAGGCAGGGGTTTGTGCTTCTGATATGTGGGCACTTTGCTTCTCAAGGACACTAGTTTTGCAAAGAAAATGTGTGCAAATTCTAGATACAATAGTGAAAAATAGCAGTTTTTGCCCATTTTCTCCTGCAGACAAGAATTCTTTCAAACATTGAAGTCTTTTTGCCCCTCTGTTAGCAAGTATTCTCTACCCATCTGTTCAACCATTAGGTGTAGATCAGGGGGTGGCAACCTACAACCTGCCAAATCAACCTGCCCATGCCCTCGCTCCAGCTGCTGCCACCACCACTGGAATCAGCTATGGACTCATTTATGGCTGTTGTAAAAGCATTTACGACAGTTGTAAATGAGTTCGCAGCCAATTCCACAAGTGGTGGCCATAAATGAATTCACGGCTGATTCTGTGAGTGGTGACTAGTCCAGCCCACCAACTGTCTGAGGGGGTGTGACCCAGCCCCTGAATTCAAAAGATTGGCAAACCCTGGTGTAGATAGAGTCCCAATAAGTATGTAGATTAAAGGCAAAGACCGATAATTGTGAGGACGAGTTCTCAGACATCAACAGGACCATTTCCCCCTCCCAAGTTAAAAATGAAGGTAAAAGTCATTCTTACTCGCCGCCGCCGCCCCCTCCCCCCAAGTTTTACATTTAGAGCCAACCTAGATGTTTCATTAATTTTGAATATATAATTGTTTTGTTCATATAAGAATAATGGATAGAGATATACTGCTTGCATACAAAAGAGCATGTGGCTAAGATAAGTAAACCATACTGGCTTCTGCGCCTTACCTACACTGAAGTTTTCCATTTAGATAGGAAATCATATTCACAAATGCAGAATGGGTGACATCTAGATTTGCTGAATTACATGTGAAAAAGATCTGAGATCTTAGTAGACTATAAGCTAAACACGAGTCAACACTACGAAAGGATAAATGCAATACTAAGCTGCCTCAAGATGAATATAGTATGAGGCTAAAAGAAAGAATATTATTACTCTCTCCTGCTTTCCTCCTGAAGGGTCTTTGCCTTGCTATGGCAAGGGGGCTTTTGTGGTTGGATGAGGCATTGGGCTATGCCATGTAGGACCACCAAAGATGAACAGGCCATAATAGAGAACTCAGACTAAAGGTTTTCATACTAATTTCAAGAGCAGTCCTATGCAGGGAACATGACAATAGTCTGACTAAATGGTCATGATCCACAAAAGCTCACATTTAAATACAGGATTTAGTCTTTAATTTTTGTTTTGTTTTGTTTACTCTGATATGCTAGCACAGACTAACACAGCTACCACTTCAAAATGGAAATAGTCTATTTTTGAGATTGCTAATGTGTGAACTACTGTTACTAGGCATTTCTTATCCAGGTACAGGCACAACTGGGCAATTAACCAGGACTGATAAAAGGCCACAGCAGAGGTTTTAATTGCAAGAAAATTTTCAGCTAAATATTACAAAAAGCTTCCTGAAATAATTACAGTTCCACAGTGGAATGGACTACATCAGCTAGTAGACTTTCCGTCTTTGGAGGTTTGTGAGGAGATTTATACCACCCTAATTGCAGAAAGTGAGGAGGACCTAAAGAAGCTCCTGATTAGGTTGAAAGAAGAAAGTGCAAAAGCTGGCTTGAGACTCAATATCAAGAAAACCAAGATAATGGCAACAGGCCCTATCAGTCCCTGGAAAATAGATGGGGAAGAAATAGAAGCAGTGACAGATTTTACTTTCCTAGGATCAAAGCTCACTGCAGATGGTGATTGCAGCCATGAAATAAAAAGGCGACTGATTCTTGGGAGGCAAGCGATGAGAAACCTGGGGAGCATAGTGAAAAGTAGAAACATCAAATTGCAAACAAAGATTTGCATAGTCAAAGCAATGGTATTCTCTGTGGCAATGTATGGGTGTGAGAGTTGGACCATTAGGAAAGCTGAGTGCAGAAGACGCCTTTGAGATGTGGTGTTGGAGGAGAGTTTTGAGAGTCCCCTGGACAGCGAGGAGAACAAATAGGTCAATCTTAGAAGAAATCAACCCTGACTGCTCTTTAGAAGGTCAAATAATAAAGATGAAGCTAAAGTATTTTGGACATCAAATGAGAAGAGAGGATTCACTTGAGAAAGCTTTGATGCTTAGAAGGGTCGAGGACAAAAGAAGAAGGCGACGGCCCAAAATGAGATGGCTAGATGGTATTGTAGAGACAATGGGCACAGAGCTGAGCGAGTTGAGGCGGATGGTGGAGGACAGGAGTGCCTGGCG
Source organism: Furcifer pardalis (assembly GCA_030440675.1). Lineage (NCBI taxonomy): Eukaryota > Metazoa > Chordata > Lepidosauria > Squamata > Chamaeleonidae > Furcifer > Furcifer pardalis. The sequence goes on from CP126892.1 coordinate 87,709,406, forward strand.
GACAGTGGTCCATGGGGTCGCAGAGAGTCGGAATCGACTGTGCGACTGAACAACAACAAAAAAGAGATTGAATGGCCACTATCAGGGATACTTTAATTGTGAGAGGTTTTTTTTAACTCAAAAAGTCCCAGAAGTTGAAACCTTTCCCCACAGAGGAGCTTTTCTAGCCCCCTGATAATTTAGATACATCTCCTACACCTTTCCCAGCTCTATAATATCCTTTCTCAGTTGCAATAACCCAGAACTGTAAACATTTATTTAAATGCATCTGAGTATTGGCAATTTTATTTTCAATTCCTTTCCTAACAATCCACAGCAACAAATGTACTTATTTCACAGCCAGCAAACACTGGGTTGATGTGTCCGTTGAACTGTGTGCCTCTATCCAAAGATCCATTTCACAGCCAGTTCAATCACTGTATTGGTTAAGGTAGAATTTTTCTTCCCTCCAATGTACAAAGTGCATAGACCTCCTCAGTTAAGCCCAGGGCCATAGCCAGGATTCTAGATGTGGGTGGGTGAATAGTTTTTCAGGGTGGGTAACAAAGCCTCTTTTCAATGCATTCCTATGGGAAACCACGCTTTGCCAGGCTGGGCAAAGTGCTAATTGGTTAGGCCATCTCTTGTACTGCCCAGATAACGCAGGATCTCTGTGCACTAAAAGAACATCTCTAGGTTCCAAAGGATATGTTCACTTGTCCACAATCTTTCACTGTCTCTTGTAGCAGATGGTTCATGTCTTGGTTAAAAGCACCATATGCTTCATCAGTGACACAGCCCTTATGCCTCCACATGTTCCAGCATTCCCAAAGCAGGAAAGAAAACATGTTTGAGGCCATTGTCACTGTCACTGCTTCTGTTTCTATTGCACTTTTCCCCACTGATAATCTTTTGTGAAGTTTCTCCCCTTTTCCTTTCTGTTAAAGACGTCTGTTCCAGTTATGTCAAGAGTGTTTTTCCTCTCTTTCTAAATTAGCAATTTGTTTCATCAAACACGCAGAAGAGTGGTTTTTAGTTTGGGCTTATCATGAAATCTATCCATGGCTGCTGCTTCTTCTTTCATGTCCTGATCAAACCCTGGACTGCCAAAATGAAGCCACTGCCTTGGCTCTGTCATTGGCCAAACTTAAGTCCTCATTGGTACCTGCTTCTGGCAGTAATTGGCAGACCAGTGAATGAGCTGGAATCTGTATCTCTCCACATTCACAGTGGAGAGCATGTTGGTCTTGCATTTTGGACTCCAACCCGCAAACTAATCAGGGTCCTCCAAGTGATGTAGTGGAAGTTGAGTTCCTCAGCTATATCCTCTTTTAATGTTAGTCCCTGTCCAGTGAGCTCCTTCTTACATCTTCTAATGTGGTTTTTCTCTTGTGTACCCTCAAGAGTGTTTATTCTTGCCATAAAGCTCTTCCTAGATCTGAGCCAGTGGACTTGAAGCTTATATCCATTCAGAGGATGTTGAGGGTCATTCTCTTGTTTAGTTCTCTCAGCATCTACTGCTACTTCTCTCTCTTAGCCGGAGTGATACCAACAAGAGGGTGTACCAATAAGAGGGATACCAACAACTGGTGTAGGTTTGGGGCATCCTATCACTATATGCATGGCTTCATTAACGGTGGTGTCAACTTCTTTTGTGTACATGGATGCGCTCCATACTGGAGCAGCATACTCTGCTGCAAAGATGCTCAGGGCCAAAGCTGATGTGTGCAGTGTGGATGATTGAGTTCCCTATTTACAGTTTGTGAGTTTCCTGACAATATTGTTCCTTGTACTAACTTAGGCTTTAGTATTCAGTCAGTGCTGCTTAAAAGAGAGAGCCCTGTCAAGTGACATGCCAAGGTATTTTTGGTGCTGTACAATACTGTAATCAGTTCCCTTGTCATGTAACGTCCAACTCAACCCTTGTCCATGGCTCCTGAGAAGAATGATTTGTAAGAGATGCCCATGTGTGCACAGAGAAAATAAGATCACTGTCTGAACACCAGCTCTCTCACAGTGACACTTTTGTCCTCTTGAGTGGCTTGTGCTGCCATTCTGAGAGGAATTCCACAATTGCATCCAAACTGGCAAGGTATCACATGTTGGATCTCTTGCTTCTATAATGCTCTTTCTTTCTTTGTGACAGAAGGTTGTACTGTTTAAAAGTATAGGCATATATGAAATAAAGGTAAAATTAAAAACAAATTAAAATTTTTAAAAGGCTGGAATCCTTTTGACCAGAAATGGGATACATCAAATACATTATCTCAGCCATTTATTATATATCCTTTTGTACATGTGGTGGGGCATAATTTTCATGCATATAAATTCTGCATTGATTGAATTTGTCCATATTGAATGACAATTTGGCCCGTATCCAAGTGGCCCCATTTTACTTAATTATTCTTTGATCTTCCTTTTTCACTTTGAAGTTGATTCATTGACTTTCAGATGATCCTAGCAGAATTTTGTCCTGGTGGGAGACATTCTTCAGTAGTCTTCTTTGGCGGTGCTTGTTTTTACTCTCCATAGGTATAGCCTAGTCTGTTTTGTTTCGATATTTAGAGCTTGAGAAGTGCACATAAAGCATTACCATGACTTTAGCCATTGTTTAGGGAGTTGGTGACCATGAAATGGAAGTGTTTGGTGCTGCATTACCAATCTTTGATGATGGACTGCCTGGATCTCATCTAGGGTTAAAGGTAGGTTCAGGTGTCAGGAGTCTGTAGGGGTCTGGATGGGGGACAATGGGCTACAACTGAATCCTGGCAAGACCGAGTGGCTGTGGGTTAGCGGCCCCGCATTATCACAGGAGCTTCCATCTTTAGTTCCGGATGGGGCTTTTCTGCCTGGACTCACGGCTCCTGCTCAATGAGCAGGTGGCAGCCATGGCCAGGAGGGCTTTTGCACAACTTCATGTCATTCGCCATTTATGCCTGCTCCTGGACCCGGGTTCCTTACTTATGGTCACTCATGTACTGGTCACCTCCAGACTGGATTATTGTAATGTGCTCTATATGGGGCTGCCCTTGATGACCGTTTGGAGGCTTCAGCTGGTTCAAAATGTGGTAGCCCACATAGTGATGGGGTGTGGGCATTATGCCCATGCCTCGCCCCTGCTGCAGGAGCTGCATTGGCTACCAGTGTGCCTCCGGGTGCAATTCAAAGTACTGGTGATTACCTTTAAAGCCATACATGGTAGTGGACCAGGGTACTTAAGAGACTGCATCACCCCAAGAACATTTGTCCATCACACTAGAGCAGACCAGATAGTTCCATCTGCTAAAGAGACTTGCCTCTCTAGCAAGAGAAGGAGAGCCTTCTCTGTGTCTGCTCCAGCCCTGTGAAACCTCCTGCCAATTGAGCTTTGTCTCCAGGCAGAGCTTTTATCCTTTTGTAAAAACCTAAAAACCTGGCTGGCACAATGGGTGTGGCAGGTGGCTGGGGAGATATCCACTCTTGGCTGGCTCGTATAAATGTTATCTGGGCTTTCAGATTTTAGCTTTCAGTGTTTAGTGTTAGTTTTAATGTTGGTTTTAGAAATCTGATGATGCAGCACTGGGAAGGGCTTTTTTAACTTTTTAAACTTAACAATTTAATATTTTAATGTTTTTAGCTTAAAGTTATTGTAGAATTTTATCTGTAATGTCTATATGTGTAAACCACCCGGAGGTGCCTCAGCGAGGGGACAGCAGTAGAAATGTGATTAAGATAAATAAATAAATAAATAAATAGGCCTACTTTGATTTTATGGCTAGTAGCTCTCTCCACCAGAAGCATTTTTCCTCTCTGTGGAATGCTTCGAAATTCAAGCTGACTTGCTGAACATGGTATGGAAAGAACAACAGTGGCAACCACCAGACTGGTAAAAATTTGCCTCCATAAAAGAAATCCCAGGATATAAGTCTAGAGTGGGCTTTGGCACTGTGCTCATGTACAGTTTTGATGGCAGAAGATCTAACACTCGTTCCATGGCCATCTTGGAAAGGATCCCTTAGGTATCTTCAGGTCAGTATGAAAGTGTTTCTTGAGCAATTTAAAAACACAGATATTCAGAAAAGTACCATGTGTGATATACGGATGTAACTAGTAGTGAAATATTACTACTAAATCACAGCATTCAGCTTTGTTTTAACATGCTACTCCTTTTCATTGCCATATCTTTTGACTAGATAGCTCAATGAGTTAGGTAGAAGTTGAGAGTTCAGTTCCTTGCTGTGCATCCCAGAGAAGCCAGCCTTTGTGGCCTTGTGCAAGCTGCACAATCCCAGGATGTGCAGAGAAAAATAGGGAATGGTAGATAACTTCTGAATACTCTACACATAAACACCCTGAAAATGATTGCCATAAGTCAAAACTGACTTGATGGCAGACAATTCATATTATTTATATTTTGACTACTTCAATAATCAATTCCTATTTTGTTGTGAATGACATTAACTGACTTACAACTTTACCTCTTGCGGCTAGAGCAGGTTATGTGTGTTTATAATTCCTGCAATTCATTTTCCTCTACCCTCCTTGTTTACAACCAGCTCTTCTCCCTGCTTAGAACAGTAGAACTGAAAGAGACTCCAAGGGTCATCAAGGCCAACTCCTTAAAGCAACTTTGACTGGTAGCCTTACAACCATTGCTTAAAAATTAACCACCTTCCAAGGCAGCCTGTTGCTCTGTTGCACAGCTCTGTCAGAAAGTTATTTCTAATTTTTAGTTGACATTGCCTCTCTTGAAATCTAGAGAGGCAGGGAGAGATGACAGATGAGCAGTTTATTGAGCTTAAAGCAGGTAATCCCATCATGCTTTGTGTTTGCTTTGCATAGTAATATGGCAATAGGAAAGTTCAGCATTTAACAAATATAGTCATTTTCTGTTGTGAATTTAAACAGTTAATTAGAAGGCTAAATGTTCCTTCCAAAAGTAACTGCTTTCAACTCTGAATATATGCTGAGCTCTTTGGGGCTGGGGAGGTGTAATTCAATCTGTCTGTCTGAGTGGTTCAGTTCTTCAGTCTTGTTCAGTCTCTTTCTGACTCAAAATCTGTTACTCTCAGAAAGTTAATAGCTGGGGGCATGGTTAAAGATGGCATAGGAGCGGTCGCCATTGAGCCTAGCTCCGCCATGGAAATGTGATTTTAACACGGTTTAAATAAGAAAATGAGCACTTAAACTTCAAAAAGCAAACTATAAATGAGGAAATATGTGAAATGGATATTGGGAGTGACTATTAGAACCGCTCTTGCAACTGAGGAAAAGATCGGGGCTCAGAGGGTTCGCTTCCCGGGCGAGGAGTGAAGCGAGGCTCTGGGGAGCTGCCCGACGAGCTGCCTGATGAGCCGGAGATCGGGAGAGAAAGAGAGAAAGAGCGGAGAATGAGACTGATTTACAGAACCGCTCTTGCGACTGAGGATAAGATCGGGGTCAGAAGGATTGCCTCCTGGGAGAGGCGTGGAACGGGGTCTTGTCAGAGGCCTTGCTTCTGTGGATCTGTTCCGGGGAGCTGCCTGTGGAGTCGGAGATCGGGAGAAGCCGAAGTAACCGTAGCCGCGGTAGCAACTGCGAAATGGCGGGCGGTGCAGCAGCGAGGAGTGAAGAGCGAAAGAGCGGAGAATGGGTGAACAACGAGTGGTGAGATCTGCAAATTGCCGGGAATAAAAAAGTGGGAGGAAAGCGAGTTTAAAGACAAAGAGAAAGTTTTTTAAGCCTGAGTTTTAAGTTCTCAAAAGAGAGAGTTGGAGAGAAGGAGCTGGGAGAAGAAGTAGGTGTCAGTGATGGGATGACAAAAAATCTACTACCACGCCATGACGTCACTGACGTCATGGGCGTGGCCAATGTCATGACGTCATGACGTCATGGGCAGAGCTGACGTCATGACGTCATGACGTTGTGGGCGGGGCTAAAAATAAAAATAATAATAATTTAAAAAAAAATAACACACACACACAACCTCAACTCAACCACCCAACCATCACAAACCCGTAAATAACTTGAATAAATAAAATAAATAAATAAATAAAATAAAAATTAAACAAAAATACAACCACCCACCCAAAACACAAATAACTCGCCCACCCACCCCAAATACAAAACCCTCACTTACCTCCTCCTCCGAACGTGGCAGGCGCCACCGCCTACAGCCGCCGCCATAGCCGCAGCTGGGCTGAAAAGGCTCCTGCCCAGCCAGTCCTTCCATGCTGTCCTTCCTCCCGACGGGCGCCCGGTCCAGCCAGCCCAGTCCGGCTAATGGGATCTCCAAGCTGCTCAAGGAGGAGGTGTCCCAGGCCGGGGCTGGAGTGCTACCACGGTGAGCAATGCTCCCGCCGCACCCGGGCAGGGCCGCCCAAGGTGGGCAGGCAGGCTGGGGAGGGGTCTTTGGAAGGCGCACTGGCTGAGGAACTGAGGGCTGGTGCCGCCGCCGCCGCCGCCGCCGCCGGAGCTGCCCTGAAAAGGTGCAGCTCCGATGCCAAAAGAAAAATAATTAAAATTGGAGCCAAAATGGCTCCATTTGACTGCACATGCGCAGAAACTCAATCTGATGCATGCGCAATACATCAGATTGAGCTTCTGCGCATGCGCAGTCAATTGGAGCCATTTTTGCTCCGATTTTTTTTTTAAAAATTTTTTTTTAACAAATTGACTAACCTCCCGGAGAACCCTCCGGGATTGTTCCTAACGGTTCCAGGGAACCGTATGGAACCGGGGACATCCCATCACTGTTAGGTGTGTGTTTTGGTTTTTCTTTTTCATTGCCTTTTTTATTGCTTTTCTTTTTCTTTTACCGGTGTGATCAGTTTTGGAAGGAGGATAGCGGTCGGAGTTTTAATGGCTTCGAGCTGTTAGGAGAATCGAAACTCAGTGGGAGAAATGAAACTTAAGTTATTGTTTTAAGAAGATCACTGGCCGCTTAAAGAAGACTGAATAAATAGAGACCTTTTTTTAAAAAATCTTTTAAGCTATATGGATGTAAGATAGGATCACCCGGGTTTGCAAGTTTTTTCTTTTTCGATTTTTTACTTTTTTTTCTCTCTCTCTCTCTCTAGCCATCTCCCCCCTTCTTTTTTTCCTCTTTTTTGGGGAGGGAGAGAGAAGACGGCAACATTTTTCTTTTGCTTCTTGCCTTTGTTGTTTCTTTTTCCTTTTTTCTTTTTTTTCCTATTAATTCTTAATAGGTTTTTTCTCCTTTTTCTCTATTCACTTGTATCTCACACTATCTTCCCTTATATTTTATGGTTACTTTTGAAACCTATCTTTTCTTTTCTTTTCTTCTTAGTCTAGATCTCTCTTGCCTGTTTCTTTTTTCTTCTTCTGTTATTAAATATTATATGAATTGGCCTTCTCGGCCCCCTTCATAGCTTTATTGTGATTGTGTTTTATACCCCCTCCTTTTTCTTCCTTATCTATAAAAGGTTGTCCCATAGCTGCCAAATTGATTTCCTTTCTCTTTCATTTTCATTTCTCACTTCCCTGTTCCCCCCAGTAATTGTAAAAGATAAATATAATCTATTAAGGGATTTTTAAATTGGATAGCTTAATCATTGTATTATTAAATTGATTGGTTAAAATGACTGGTTCAAAAATTGTTATTGTATTGCAATCAATTTATTATTAATTCTTATCATTTAAGTGTATAAAATTTTTAATTGGTAATTGGTAAATAACAATTGGAATTGGTAATTAGTGGAATTAGTTTGATTTTAAATGCAAATTTTTTAATTAACTTGATTGAGTTGATTTATAAAAATTGAAAAAATTGAAATTGTATTTTTTGAAACTTTCTGATTCAAAAGTGAAAATTGTATTGGTTGTTGAACATTGATGTGGGAATAATTACTTATTTGACTTTGGAATAGAATTAATTAGAACAATAATTGGATTGGTTGAAATTAATTAAAGACTTATTAAATACACATGTAAAGTATATATAAAATAAAAGGTGGATTACCCATTGATTGACAAATAGATTAAACATCATATTAACAATATTAATATCAAAATAGTTGATTCTGTTTCCTGATTAAATCAAAATATGGAGGGGGCAGGGGAAGAGAGGATGAGGAAGTTGTAAAACCAAAAAGACCCAAGACGAGAAAGGAGAAAAAGCAACAAAAGGAACAAAGAGAACAAAAAGACCAGAAGGAGCAAAAGGAACAGAGGGATGGACAAACACCACCATCGATGACTGAAGGCCCAGCAGGGGAGAATGTGCATCTCTATGTTGAAACTGGGAAATTTATGAAAAAAGTTGAACATATGGAGAAATTAATGACTGATAACATGCAAGAATTGAGGAGAGATATTCAAGTAAATAACGAGGAGATGAAACGTGATAGCTGCTGGTTCTAATTTTCAAAACTTGGCTACAATTATTAATGATATGTCAAGGGAGGTAAAATATCATTCAAAGAGGATTGACAACATGATGAAGAATACCAGGAAAGATTTAAAAGCACTACAACTTGATGTGAAAGAGCTGGAGTCAAAAGAGAAAGAAAATGCACTTAAAGTGGGTTCACATGAGAAAAGATTGGACATGGTGGAAGAGTGTTTGAGAAAACAAAATATTGTAATTTGTAAAATGGAAGAACAAATGCCAGACAAGCTAAAAGAAAGAATAGTTGATTGGCTAAGCTTTCTTAAAATGGGGAAAGATTTTGTTGTAGAGGATATAGCAAGCGTGTTTAGAGTGAGTGGAAAGAGAGGGAAGAGCTTTCAAAGAAATGTTTTGGTTAAATTTGCAAATTGGGCTGATAAGCTTAAGGTGATGGCTTTTATTAAACAGGCTTGTTCTGGCATTCTGAAAATGGAGAGAGCTGCTGTGGAGGTCTACAATGATATTGCTCCGGAGGAAAGGGTTTGGAGATATAAACTGAAACCATTGACAAAGGTATTAAGAGCCAAAGGTATTACAGTAAAACCTCATATAACACTAAAACCTGGTTCCACAAGTCTTGGTGTTATATGATTTTTAGTGTTATCTGATCCTCTATGGGATCCATAGAGATACATTGTAACCACACAGGCTTTCACGGTTGTTATCTGAAGCATCCCATAGGATCTTAATGTTATCTGATGCAATTCTTCCCCCCAGATTCCTTGATGTTATGCGATTTTAGTGTTATTCGATACTAATGTTATATGAGGTATTACTGTACATACAATTGGAGATTTCCACAGCAGATATGTTTCTATTACGACAGAAAAATGCATGTTGTCGACTCAGAAATGGATGTACTGGAATATTTGTGTCAAATTGGGCTGGTCAAGGTGGGGACTCAGGAATGGATGACCTTAAGAAAAGAACTGCTTGAATCTGGGGCCATTAAAAGAGATAGGTCTGGGGACGAGGAGGAGGGAGCTGTGGGAGGTTCAGACTCTTTAGATTCGGGGAGTCTAGTGATACTGGAATGAATTGATCTGATTTTTTTTTTTTTTTTGCTTTTTCTCTTTATCTATACTCTTTTCTTTCCCCTTTTCTTCTCCTAAATAAATAAATTAAATAATAAAAAAAGGCGGAGCTAAGCTGGCAATATAAAGATAGTGGGCAGTCTATGCCATTCTCTCTGTGTTCCCACCTCCCCTCTTTGAAAGACAAAGGTAGAACTCTCTAGAGAAGAGTGGGGAGGAACAACGACTGTAGAATAGATGTTTTTTTCTGTTTGTAGCTTATTTTTTTGTAATTTTCTATTCTCTTTTCTTTGTTGGGCTGTGGGGTGTACGTCCAGGGATTGTTTTTACAGATCTAGTTAGATAGAATGATTAAGGATATCAAGGTAATAAGGTAGAATGTGAAGGGTACTGGGAATGCACTGAAAAGAAAGAAACTGCAATTATCCCTTTAAAAAGATAGACAGGACATTGGTTTTTTTTACAGGAAGCCCACCAGAAGTCTGCAGAGGTGAATAAATTAGTTTTGAAAGGAATGCATATTTATAAAATGGCATATGGTACATATAAGGCGAGAGGAGTAGCAATAATGATTTCTGAAAAATTAGGATATAATATGACACAAAGTATTTCAGACCCTGAAGGAAGGTATCTGATAATTAAAGGAAATATAGATGATGAGGAGCTGGCACTTGTTAATATTTATGCCCCACACGATAAACAGGAGGAGTTTTTAAACAAAATACAAAAAATTATAAATAAAGAAGCAATAACGAGGATGATAGTAGCGGGTGATTTTAACCTAATAAGATCAGAAATTGGCAGTATGGGTGATAAAAGAAAAACTAAAAAATATATCTTGGACAACTGGATTAAATCAAATGGCTTAAGAGATGTATGGAGGGAGATTAAGGACAATGAAAGAGCATATACTTATTTTTCTCAAGTGCACAATATGTACTCTAGAATAGACTATATTTTTGTTACTGAGGGCCTGATCAGAGTAGTGGAGGATATAGAAATTGGAGTAATTAAAGAATCAGATCATGCAAAAAACTAATGGAAATAAAATTAGAGGGATCTGGAAGAAAAGTATATAACTGGAGGTATAACACAAAAATATACAGTGAGCAAGCCATTAAGAATTATATTATGGGAAAATGGGAGGAAAGTTGGAGATGGAATGATAATAATGAGGTAAGCTATAGTACGGTGTGGGATACCATGAAAGCAATGTTCAGAGGAGAATCTATAAAAATCATAAGTACAAAAAATAAACAAGATAATAGCAGATACCAGGAGTTGGAAAAACAATTGAAACAATATCAATTGGAACATGGACGGAATAAAGAACAGGCCACATTTGAAAAGATTCAGAAAATAAAGAAAGAATTAGATGGAAAAGATACAGAAAAAGTTAAGAAAGACCTAATCTTTTTGAAAAGACATTATTTTTAATACATTAATAAAAATTCAAAATTATTGGCATGGGCAGCCAAAGAAAAGCAGTCTAAAAGGCAAATTGGTGTCGTCATAGACAAAAGAGGGAAAAGGTGCAATAAGACTATAGAGAAAGTAAGAATAATAGAAAGTTTTTACCGAAAATTATATTCAAAAAAAGATATAAATTTAGAAAAGCTTAAAGAATATTTCAATACTCAGCAAATAAACAGGGTCTCAGAAGAACATAGAAACAGAATGGAGGAAGAAATTTCAGAAAAAGAAATTAGGGAAGTTATAGCAAAATTGAGATTAGATAAAACTCCAGGGGAAGATGGGTTGACGGCTGAATTCTATAAAGATTTTAAGGATTTGGTAGTTCCGAAATTGTATAAATTATTTAATAAGATATTGGAAGGTGAGTCATTTCTAAACTCATGGAATAGATCGATTATTACTTTGATTCCAAAACCAGGAAAAGATCCAGAAAAAATAGAATTGTATAGACCAATTTCACTGATTAACCAGGATGCAAAGATTTTCACAACAATATTAACAATATTGGCAAATAGACTGAGTAGATTTATAGATGAATACATTAATGAAGACCAAGTAGGATTTGTGAAAGGTAGATATATGTCAGACTTAGTAAGAAGAATTTTGGATCTAATTGATTTAACAGAAAGGAAAAAAGAAAAAGTTGGATTTTTATCACTTGACATCTTTAAGGCATTTGACTCGGTTCAATGGACAACTATTCATGAGACAATAAGACTTTATGGATTTGAGAATAAATTCCAGGGAATAATCACAAAGTTATACCAACAGGGAATAGCAAGAGTCAAAATTAATGATACATACACAGAAGATATAAAATTAGAAGCAGGAAGTTGACAAGGGTGTCCTTTATCCCCAATATTGTTTATAGTAGCAATGGAATTCTTAGCCAACACTATACGCCAAGACGAGGGGATAATTGGAATAGAGGGTAATAAAATAAATCTGTACGCAGATGATACACTTATAGTTGCAAAGCATCCGTTAAAAGTCTTAGATAGAATATATTCACATTTAAAAACTTTTGAGGAAACAACAGGTTTGAAAGTAAATTGGGGAAAAATGGAAATGATATATTGTAATGGGGAAAGGGATGAACGGGAAAATATAAAAGAAATATATGGGATACATGTTAAAACTAATTTAAAATATCTGGGAGTAATGGTCTCAAGCAAAATGGGGGAGCTTAAAAGCTTAAATTATGACAAGCAAAAGAAGGAAATTGAAAGGAAGATATCACAATATAATAAATTGAACTTATTTTGGTTTGGCCGGATAGCCCTGAGTAAAATGATGCTACTACCAAAATTAAACTTCTTATTCGATGTATTACCAATAAAACATACATATAAAGAACTGGAAGAATATCAAAAAATTATAAATAACTTCTGCAAAGGTAAACGAAGAGCAAGAATAGCCAAGAATATGTGGTATTTACTCCAAAAAGAAGGGGGTTTGGGAATCCCTAGCATACATAATTACTACAGGGCTTTTCAGGTGAGAAATGTTGTAAAAATATTAATTAGGGAAAAATCGATTTGGGAAAGAATTGAAAAGAGAGATTATTCAAAAATGGGTAAAACCACTTTTTAAAGTGAAGATTCAGGTAGAAAGAATAGACATATGTACAATAAACTGATAAAACCAACTATAGAAGAATGGGATAAAGTAAAGAAAGATCTTACTCCAGGGATCTCACCAATTATAGAATTAGAAGATTTTAATAATTTCCCAATTAAAATAGATAGGGATATTAAGGCATTGTTATTAGAAAATGGGGTTTTAAAGTTGAAAGATTGGGTCAAGATCTGTAGAGATCCGGAGAAGAGATTGGTGCTTTTTTCAAAATTGAAGTTGAATTGGTTTAAGATTCTTCAAATAAATAATTGGAACAAGAGATTCTTATTTCATAGTGGTTTAGAAAGGCAGTTGACATTATTTGAAGAACTCTTAATTAAACTAAGAAAGGGAGATCTAGGGATCAAAGGGATAGTTAGCAAGATTTATAAGATCATAAATAAGAAAGGAAAAACACAGGAAGTTTTGAAGAATATTTGGGAACAAGATTTGAATGTGATAATATCGGAAGAAAGTTGGCAGAAAAAGTGGAAAAGAAGAATCATGCGAACTATGTCTGTAAGAGTTAAAGAGCATAATTATAAGATGCTTTGGCGATAGTATCTGACCCCAATTAGACTGCATCAGGTGAATAGTCCAATAAGTGATAAATGCTGGAGGTGTAAACAATCAAAGGGGACATACACCCACATGTGGTGGAGTTGCAACGTGTTAAGAGAATTTTGGGGGAAGATTGAAAAGGAAATTAATGATATACTAGATATGCAGTTGGAATTGGGACCAGATACCGTGCTGTTATCGGAGGTGGATAAATTTAAACTGAGTAATGATTGTAAAGAGCTGATGGCAATAATGTTGTCCGCGGCAAGGCAATGTGTTGCAAAAAATTGGAAAAACAATGTTTTGTTAAATATACAAGACTGGTATAGGGAAATGTGGGAATTGGCTCTTAATGATAAGCTTACTTGGGAAATAAATGTTAAGAAAGGCGTAGTTCATGATAACAGATTCTAGGGAATATGGAGAAAATTTGTGGAATATGTGATAGTTTAAAAAAAGGCGTTAACCCTGTACCAGAACAAATTAATTTTTGGAAATTATAAAATGATACAACCCCTGGATATTGTACATAGAACAGAGGTGAATAAAGCAATAGAAAATAAATGTAGAAGAATTAACAGCTGTGGTAGAGATAGACTGTAAAGATTTATTAACAGCAAAGATGTACTTTGTATTACTTTTTTCTTTTATATATTAATATGTATGTACACTAGTACCCCGAATAACGTTATGACTTGGTTCCACAAGTCCCGACGTTATCCGGTTTTTAACGTTGTACGATACATTGAACACACAATATTAAAAAAAGCCCTGTTTCCCTGGAGGCTGCAGGAAGCAAGAACGTCGGGATTTGAATCCTGACATTTTGGCTTGCTGCTGCCTCCAGGGAGGTGGGGGAACTTTGGAAACAGCTTGGAGCGGGTTTCCCCACCTCCCTGGACCCGGCGGGGGGGGGGGTCAGAGACCCTAAAATTGGTAAAAAAAAGTCCGGTTTTTTTTACCAATTTTGGGGTTTCTGACCCCCCCCGCCGGGTCCAGGGAGGTGGGCAGACCTGATCCAAGGTGTTTCTAGGTTTCCCCGACGTCCTGAGCCAGTGCAGCAAGCCAGAATGTCAGAGTTCGAATCCCGACATTCTGGCTTGCTGCACTGGCTCAGGATGTCGGGGAAGCCCAGAAACACCTTGGATCGGGTCCCCACACCTCCCTGGACCCAGCGGGGGGGTCAGACACCCCAAAATTGGTAAAAAAAACGGATGGTTTTTTTACCAATTTTGGGGTCTCTGACACACACCCCCCGGCCGGGTCCAGGGAGGTGTGGGGACCCGCTCCAAGCTGTTTCCAAAGTTCTCCCACCTCCCTGGAGGCTGCAGCAAGGCAAAATGTCAGGATTCGAATCCCGACGTTCTCGCTTCCTGCAGCATAAAAGAGGGTGGGGGAAGTTCAAAATTAGCGCGCATCAGCTCTAGGGAGGTCGGGAGACCTGATGCGCGCTAATTTTGAACTTCCCCCACCCTCTTTTATGCTGCAGCAAGCCAGAATGTCGGGATTCGAATCCTGACATTTTGCCTTGCTGCAGCCTCCAGGGAGGTGGGAGAACTTTGGAAACAGCTTGGAGCGGGTCCCCACACCTCCCTGGACCCGGCGGGGGGGGTCAGAGCCCCCAAAATTGGTAAAAAAAAGTCCGTTTTTTAAACCAATTTTGGGGTTTCTGACCCCCCCCCCCCGCTGGGTCCAGGGAGGTGTGGGGACCCGGTCCAAGGTGTTTCTGGGCTTCCCCGACGTCCTGAGCCAGTGCAGCAAGCCAGAATGTCGGGATTCGAACTCTGACATTCTGGCTTGCTATACTGGCTCAGGACATCGGGGAAGCTCAGAAAAAGATTGGATCGTGTCTGCCCACCTCCCTGGACCCGGGGGGGGGGTCAGAAACCCCAAAATTGGTAAAAAAAAAACAGACTTTTTTTTACCAATTTTGGGGTGTCTGACCCCCCCGCTGGGTCCAGGGAGGTGTGGGGACCCGATCCAAGGTGTTTCTGGGCTTCCCCGATGTCCTGAGCCAGTGCAGCAAGCCAGAATGTTGGGATTCGAACTCTGACATTCTGGCTTGCTACACTGGCTCAGGACGTCGGGGAAGCTCAGAAAAAGCTTGGATCGTGTCTGCCCACCTCCCTGGACCCGGCCGGGGGGGGGGGTCAGAAACCCCAAAATTGGTAAAAAAAAAAACGGCCTTTTTTTTTACCAATTTTGGGGTGTCTGACCCCCCCTGGGTCCAGGGAGGTGTGGGGACCCGATCCAAGGTGTTTCTGGGCTTCCCCGACGTCCTGAGCCAGTGCAGCAAGCCAGAATGTCGGGATTTGAAGTCTGACATTCTGGCTTGCTGCACTGGCTCAGGACGTCGGGGAAGCCCAGAAACACCTCCAGAGAGATCAGAGGACCCGATCTACAGCTGCAGGGTGGCTGGGGAAGCTGACGGGGACTCCCTGTCGGCTTCCCTAGCCACCCGCCCATGCCTCCGCAGCTGTGGGGTGGCTGGGTAAGCCAATGGGGGAGCCCCCCATCAGCTTTCCAGCCTCCCCACCCCTGCCTCCGTAGCTGCAGGGTGGCTGGGAAGCTGAACGGAGAAACCCGTTCAGCTTTCCACCCACCCTGCTGCTAAGAACAACTGTATCGTATAACGTTAAAAATCACGTTATTCGATACAAGATTTTTCTAAAAATCTTGTAACGTTATGCGGTTTTAACGCTATATGATACTCGCGTTATACGGGGTATTACTGTATACATGGAAATTCAGCATTGTATTTTTTCTGTTTACTTGTTATGTTTTAAAATCTTATAAATAATTTTTTTGAAAAAAAGAAAGTTAATAGCTCAGTACCCTCTTGCAACCATCATTTGCTTGAGATATTTTTCTTCCAGCATTTTGCAGCAAAAATGAAGTAAACTTCTGTATTATACATTTTTGTCATCTGCCTGACAACTTTTTTTGAACACAATCCTTGTAAGTGAACATTTCTCTTTTTCTGCTTAATCTGAGCCTGAGTATTTGTGCAATAGGTGAACTAAGAGAAAAGAAAAGGGAAATTTAGGAGGGCTTACATTTCAAAGTACTCAACCCTAATACTTGGCTACACATTAGCTATTCGTTGTTGTTCAGTCGCACAGTCGAGTCCAACCCTTTGTGGACATTAGCTATACCATTGTACAAAGATTATCCAATTCAAGTTAGGAGCTTTATATGCCATATAAGCTGGGGTTGACCAGAGTCCAGTCCGGCCATGTAATCTGGGATCAGTTCGATCCAGTTGACCCTGAGGAAGTGGACAGGCTTCTTGGATCTGTTCATGCCACTGCCTGCGATCTGGATCCATGCCCTGCCTGGCTAGTCAAGGCATCTAAGGCTGTGTCAGGCGGTTGGGTCGAGGCTATCATAAATTCATCCCTGAAGGAGGGGTGTTTTCCAGCACCCTTTAAACATGCTTTGGTGCGTCCCCTCCTGAAAAAGCCATCCCTCGACCCTACGGTACTTACCAACTACCGACCGGTATCCAACCTACCCTTTTTGGGTAAGGTCTTAGAGAAGGCAGTAGCGTGGCAGCTACAGGAAGTCCTGGATGAAGCGGATTATCTGGACCCTTTTCAGTCAGGATTCAGGCCCGGATATGGTACAGAAACTGCATTGGTCGCATTGGTAGATGATCTCTGGAGAGAACGGGATGGAGGCCATCTGTCTGTCCTGGCTCTTCTTGACCTCTCAGCGGCTTTCAATACCATAGACCATGGTATCCTTCTGGGAAGACTCCAAGGATTGGGGATCCAGGGCACTGTGTTGGCCTGGTTTTCCTCATTTCTGAGGGACAGGACCCAGTCGGTGTGGTTGGAGAATGAGAAGTCCAGCCCTAGGTCCCTTCAATATGGGGTGCCTCAGGGCTCAGTACTCTCACCTCTCCTATTTAACATCTACATGAAGCCACTGGGTGAGATCATCCATTCCCACAGGGTGAGGTATCACCAATATGCAGATGATACCCAGCTGTACATCTCGGCCCGTGGGGACCCAAGCGGTGCAGTGGAAGTCCTATCCAGGTGCCTGGAGGCTGTCAGGGTCTGGATGGGGGACAACAGGCTACAACTGAATCCCGGCAAGACTGAGTGGCTATGGGTCAGGGGTCCTGCACTATCTCAGGAACTACCATCTTTGATTCTGGATGGGGCAGTCCTGCCCCAAGCAGACCTGGTGTGTAACCTTGGGGTCCTCTTGGACTCACGACTACTGTTCGAAGAGCAGGTGGCAGCCGTGGCCAGGAGGGCTTTTGCACAACTTCATGTAATACGCCAGTTATCCCCACTCCTAGATCGGGACTCCTTGCTCATGATCACACATGCTTTGGTCACCTCCAGACTTGATTGCTGTAATGCGCTCTACATGGGGCTGCCCTTGGTGACCATTCAGAGGCTGCAGCTGGTACAGAATGCGGTGGCCCGGGTAGTGATGGGGCGCGGGCGTTATGCTCGTGCCTCACCACTGCTTCAGGAGCTGCACTGGTTGCCAGTATGCCTCTGGGTGCAATTCAAGGTGCTGGTCATTACCTTTAAAGCCCTATATGGTAGTGGGCCAGGATACTTAAGAGACCGCGTCACCCCAAGAACATCTATCCGTCCCACCAGGGTGGATCGGAGAGGCTCTCTTATCATTCCATCGGCTAGAGAGGCGCATCTCTCTAGCACTAGGAGGAGGGCCTTCTCTGTGTCCGCCCCGGCCCTTTGGAACCTCCTGCCAATTGAGTTACGTTTACAGACAGAGCTCCTGCCCTTTCAGAAGGGCCTGAAAACCTGGCTGACAGGGCAGGTATGGGGCTCCAGGAATGTGGGGTCCCATGTTGGGTGGCTGATCGGATAGGACAGCCACCCTTCTCACTATTTTAAATTTTTAATCTTTTAACTTTTAACTTTTACATCTTTTTTAGTGCTGTGCTGATTGCAGTCGAATCTGTTGATTGGTTCGGACCAAATTTGTGGGGGTATGGTGGGATTGTCTAGTTTCTTTTGTGGGATTTTGCATTGTTGTAAGCCGCCTATAGTCGGGCTCACCCGATTGAGGTGGGATAATAAATCTGAATAATAAATAAATATAAATAAATATATCAGCTTTTCCCAAACTATGTTCCATGGAACAGCAGTGGACTTCCATTCCAAAAAGCCTAAGCCAGTACACTGGCTGATCGTTGCTTTCTTGAATTGGTTTAGGCATCTGGAAACTGAAGTTCAAAAATCAAAGTTTGGGAAACATTGCCATATACACATCACAGAGTTCTGGAGCATATTCTTCATGAGATTGATACAGTGGATTCCTATCCGCAAAACCTTAATCGATAATGAATCCTTAATCTTTAAGGTGCTACATTCCTGTCACTGTGGGTATGGGACAAACAAAAAAGTTTGATTTCCCCCTCTGTTAGCACAGAATGTTGAGTTACCTGTGACATATGAGAGGAAAATAAATATACACATTTGCATTGACAAATAGGTTACTGTATTTACATTGAGTAAGCTAAGTAAGTGCCAAAGGGGAGTTGCATCTTACAGAGACTAGTAAGAGGAGATGAAAGGGTTTCATGTTTTTCTGTACTTTGAAAATACTTTGAAAATAATGCCAACACCGTCTTTTAGCTTGTGCATTGAAACTTGGGATGCTTTTTAAATAATCAGAAGGCATGGTAAATTTGCATGTCTTTTTCGTAATTGTTTCAGTTTTGATAAGTTGTTTACCTTTAGGGTAACACCCCTAGACCTTTATTTGCTTCAGTATGGTACCAGCAAAGCTCAAGGTGTTTAATGACTTAGTCCCGTGTTCCTCATATCCTTTATTATTGCCATTTCATTAACAGTCTTGTTTTGAAGTGGTGCGATGGAGGTGAGGGAGGTTGAATACATTCCCTCTAATTATTGGCAGCTCTTCCCTTTTCTTACTACAACTCTCCCTCAATTCTCTGCTTGTTTATTTTGTTATCCTTCCCTTTATAGCCACTGGGCTGCTCTGGTTTCTGCTGTTATTTTTATCCCTCCAAGAAGCCCTTTAAGGTTCCTTTCTCCCTCTCTTTCATTAATATGCAAGGAGATGCTATTGTTGCAACTGAAGTGGGACTTTCTGTATGATTCACTGATGGTGACAATTGAAATTAGGGGAGGATACTCTGAGGGTTATACACGAGATATTATTAATAATAGAATAGTGATTTGAATACTGGCTATTGTCAGAGAACTATTACTGTCTTTATGAATGAATTGACTGGGTAATTAAAACCTCCTATCAGCCCCCGAGAAATCTCTTCAAGGCAGATGAATATATTGGATGCTTCTTTGCATTAAGTAAGGTGTTCATGTGCCCTAACTAATAAGAGATACTCCTCTGTTTGCAAGTTGTCCTTGTTTGTGTTATCCAAAATTGATTTAAACCAGGGGTTCCCAACCTAAGGCCTGCAGGCCAGATCCGGCCCCAACACCATTTCATGTGCCCCCACCCCTCCAAGTGCATTCAATAAACAAAATGGCCACCTACTTTGAAGCTGTTGGGGAAAAATGGCAACCCCCATCATGCAAGGCAGGCTATGGGGTAGTATATGCGTGATTGCTTTGACTGCTTTGTTTAAATAACAGTTATGTTTGAATTTGCATCTATGATCACAAGTGAGCATATTCCAATTATATACAAACCCATGTCTGGTTCTTTAACCATCCTTAATGTAGATATAGATCAGCCTCTCAAACTAGGGAAGGTAGCATGGTGCTCTCCAACTGATCCTGGACCCCAACTCCAATGAGACTTATCCAGAAGTAGGGGTTGTTAGGGATTATAGGAATTCCAGTTGGATAACATCTGGACAGCCACAGGTCCCTTCACACTTGTATTTGAGGGACTGTTCTGGGATTACCAGTTGTACTTAGAAGCTCTATGTACTACTTTAGTTTCTGAGGAAACATGAGGACTGTGCACTTTTAAGCATTTCTTCGTTCCATGTGTCAAATGAGAAGTAGGGGGCATTTACATGTATGTTAAACATCCATTAGCCTTCTTTACTTTAAAGCAGATATTGATTTCACCCTTTGGTAACCTAGAAAATTGCTAAAAATTAATTTGGATGGATCAAATTCTGTTAGGTAAACTCAGTGGCATAGCACAGTAGACATAAATCCCAATGGTGGCCATTTTTGTTGCACTACCAGTCACACAACTTGACTTTACAACAGCAAATTCCTAAACCAGTGGTTCCCAACCATGAATATCCAGATATTCTTGGACTAAAACTCCTCAAAGCCTTTACCATTGGCTGTGCTGGCCAAGATTTCTGGGAGCTGTAATCCAGGAACATTTCTGGACCCAAGGTTGGGATCCACTGTCCTAAATAACTTCCTATCTTGTAGCAGTTTATCAATGAGGTTTATGCCAGTTGTTTTATGCCAACGTAAAAACTCTGTAGTGTTTTGCCCATTCATTTCTGGAAGCATGATTTTGAGTGATTTTCTTAAGGGTACTTTTTAGCCATGCATAGTTTTATAATATACAAATGGTATATGTTTCTACCAATCCTTTGTCATGTACCATCAACCCTTTCAAATTTCCAAAGCAAAGGTTTGTGTCTTGCAAGAGGAGTTGTTAGATGGATGCTTCCATTGAGAATTACACCCATGTACCAGCAAGGCTACTGCAGCCTTTGTTCAAGAATGTGTCTAACTGTAATTCCATTCTTAGTTACAGTTGCCATAATTCTCTCCCACAAAACTGGGACAGAAGTATACTTGACAAAAATGGGTGGATTATCTACAAAATAGACTTTAAAAAATAATAATATAATGACAGTTATAAAACACTTTCACATTAGATATATCAATACATAAATGAATTTATTTTCAACAGTTAATTCTTACTGTAAGATGATCTGTTGTACTTCTGAAAAGTCATGTCGTAGTCAACTCTTAACATCCTCAGTTCCAGGAAACACACTGGTCACACTTACCAAGTGGTGGTATGAAGCAAGGACGTTAAGATTTGTCTCTAGGTATACTCCAACTTCAATGTGTCAGGAAATTGCTCATTTGATGGTGAAAGTTTGAATTTATTTTAATGGTGTGTTATACTACACAATCAGTAAGTTTTAAAAATCTGGGACTTTAACATGATTTTTACTGAACTGGCTGGGACACGTTTTCCAGCCTTGAATCCAGGACAATCCCAGTTTTCTGTGGTGTATGGCAAACCTATTCTTAGTGCCCATATTCCACCCAGGATGGGTCAAGACAAAAAGAACAAAGAGACAGTTCTGACCAGTGAGGGAGTTGCTAGGTTGCTTCCTTCATTCTAAGTTAATTAGGTAGTAGATATTCAGAGAGAGAGAGAAGCAAATGCTGTGGTCCTCAGCTGTGTGTGTGTGTGTGTGTGTGTGTGTGTGTGTGTGTGTGTGTGTGTGTGTGTGTGTGTGTGTGTGTGTGTGTGTGTGCTGTGTGTGTGTGTGTGTGTGTGTGTGTGTGTGTGTGTGTGTGTGTGCGTGCGTGCGTGCGCGCGCGCACAGTGACTATTCCAAAGGGGAGAAGCTCAGCATTTAAAACAAAGAGAGTAGTTAAGAGGTTATGTACTGCTGTGACCTCAGTGGTGCAAGCAATCTGAGGAGACACTTCCAGACAAGAGAGTTTTTCCACTGGGGTTCTTTTATAAGCCAATTAAAGTGTGCTTCCTTGAGTAGGTTGACTGGATGAAGGCACAATACTGAGGAAGATACATTTGCAGAGGAAGCAGTACTTTTCATTGGGGAAGTAATAAATCTAATAACCGAATCTCACCCACATTTTCTTCCCACATTTAGTTTCTCTTCAGTTGTAAAACTTAACTCCTATTCAGCTGTTAAGGAAGCCTGTGGAGCTTACAACCATTGAAGAAAGCTCACCAGCTCTAACTCTCTGTGCTACCACATTGAACATGTAAACATGACAGTTTGAAGAGGGAAAGTTGCGCGATCTGGGTAGCCTCAACCTTGCACTGTGGTTGGTAACAAAGATTCCACAGAGACCATACCTTTAGCTTGTGGTGCAGTGGTTAAATTGCTGTACTGCAGCCAAAACTGCTGATGTTATGAGTTTGACCCTGACAGGGATTAAGGTTGATCCAGCCTTTCATCCTTCCAAGGTCAGTAAAGTGAGTACCCAGCATGTTAGGGGCAAAATGCTAATTACCTTGTGAACCACACAACGAGTGTAGTTATAATATAAGTGTAATTGTTATCACTATCTCAACTAAGCAAAGTTGAAGGATTCAGTGAATTGGCTTCCCTTGCCACTTTATTCCCTAAACAGTGATGGTGAACCTTTTAGAGACTGAGTGCCCAAACTGCAATCCAAAACCCACT
Organism: Furcifer pardalis; assembly: GCA_030440675.1. Lineage (NCBI taxonomy): Eukaryota > Metazoa > Chordata > Lepidosauria > Squamata > Chamaeleonidae > Furcifer > Furcifer pardalis. The sequence continues at coordinate 87,731,796 of CP126892.1, forward strand.
TATTTATTGCAAAGTGCCAATATGGCAACAGGAGAGAGAAGAAGTGGTCCCTTTGGGCTGCTGGGCAGAGGGATGGTGCATCTCATAGCATAGCTACAGACAAGAGCATTTTCACCTCTTTGAGTAAAACTACCCAGACTATCATGCTAGCAAATGGATGGCGTGTTAGAGCATCTGATGAGGGAAAGGCACACTATTCGTTCTTAAATGCTGTTATGAATATGCTATATGTGGAAATTCAGCTTTTAATTCTTTTTTAATTGACTTTTAAGTAATTTATGAACCTTAAGGTTTTAATTTATGAATTTCTGTAAGCCGCCTAGAGTCAGGTTCGCCTGATTGGGGCGGGATAATAAATCTAAATAAATAAATAAATAAATAAATGTGCCTAGCATGAAATTCAATTTGCTATCTGTTAGGTCATTACTAAACCAAGGTTATACTGTAACTTTTAAAGAGGGTAAATGCTGTATCCAAAAGCAGAATAATGTGTTAACAGTACCAATGGAAAATGAGCTGTTTATAATTAGGACTAAAACTTCTAGCACTGCCCTAGTTGGGACAGATTTTAGTAACAAGTCTCCTCATGATGGATGTGTCCATCTTATGCACAGGCGTTTGGGTCATGTAAATTTCCAGGACCTGAACTGAACCATTGAGTTAACTGAAGGGATGAAACTGAAGCCATGTCAGAAATTCTTAAGTTGCAATTCCTGCAACCAGGAGAAATGTAGGACTACTCCTGTGAATAGGTTAGAATGCTTCAAAACATCTCAGCCTTTAGAAATGGTGTGTGCAGACCTTATTGGCCCCATGAAACCAAGCCTTGATAGGTTCAAATATGTCCTTAGCATCGTTGGACCATTTTACCTTTTATGGTTCCCTATACCTCTTAAAGAACAAGAGTGATACTTGTGCTGCTTTCTTTGCTGCAGAACCAGAACATCTGGGAATTTCCTATGGGGTGCACAGAGGAAGAAGAAGAACCCAGGATTATATATATTGTCTCGGGTCGGGAGCGCCTGGACTATCCCAGCTGCTGGCACTCCCAGGCCACCGGCCCCATGCCAGACTTCAAAAGGATGACACGGTGGAGCTTTCCCCTGCCACCCTCAGTCCAGCAAGGCAAGAGAGGACCTCTGGCCAGGAGCGCCTGGACTATCCCAGCTGCTGGCACTCCCGGGCCACTGCTGCCACGCCGGACTTCAAAAGGATGCCACGACAGGGCTTTCCCCCGCCGTCCTCAGTCCTCAGCCCGGCAAGGCGAGAGAGGACCTCTGGCCAGGAGCCTAACCTGGACTACGTCTGAGTTTTCAGGTCTCCAGCTTGGATACATATTCCTTCCCAGTCTTGCCGCAAGGGACAGCATCCACCTGCAAACTACGCTAAGGTAGCATTGCTCCCAAAAGCAGAAAGAGCTGCTTGGAAAGCAGTGATGGATAGAGAATTAAGCTCTCTTTCCAACCTATCCGGCTATGAAGAGGTGTCCATTCCAAAAGGACAAAAAGTTTTGGGATCCAAATGGGTATTCAAAATCAAGAAGGGGAATGACAATGTGCCAGTTTTTAAAGTGAGGCTTGAAGTCACTGGTGGGCAGCCAAAAATTTTACTACCACACTGTGGGCAGAGCCGACATCATGGGTGGAGCCAATGTCATGATGTCATGATGTTGTGGGCAGAGCCAACAATGTGGGCAGGGCCAAAGTAAAAAATAAAATAAAAATAAAATAAAAATAAAATACAGTACACATAAAAATAGAGAAAAAAACACATAAAATACAAATTAAATGGACATTAAATAGAAATAAAAACATAAAGAAACAAATTAAAATAGACATTAAATAGAAATAAAAGCACACTACATAAAACACAGTGTTTTAAAACACCCACCCCAAACACAAACCCTAGTCACTTACCCTGGCTGGGGTCAGGAACAGCAGGCAGGCAGCAACAGCAGAGGCGCAGCAACAGCAGTGGCGTGGCAGACCGACGGCATGGCAGACCGGCGGCATGGCAGCACAGCATGGCAGACTGGCAGTGCAGCAGCGTGGCCTAGTCCAGCACGGCAGTGCAACCTGGCCTGGCAGCATGGCCTGGCCCAGCCTGGCCTGGCCCAGTGGTGCATCGAGGGAAGGCTGCCACTGCTGCTCCTTCAAAGAGGCCACTGATGGCCTCAACAACCAGCCCAAAATGGCTGCTCGTAAGTGCGCATGTGTCAAAATATCATTTGATGTGCACGCCTCATTATTCATTGCACATGCATCAAATTGTGTTTTTATGCCTCTCTTCAGAAGCCCCCCCCCCCGATGGCTAAGCCCCTTAGCAATCCAGGCAGGGGGGGGTTCTGAAGAGAGGCTAGGAAAAAAATTTCCTAGCCTCTCTTCAGAAACCCCTGCCTGGATTGTTGTTACCGGGCATGCACCCCATTCTTTCCCCAACCCAGCTGGCCATCGCATGCTGCAATCAGCGCTTGGGTTGGGGGAAAGAACTGGGTAGCACGCAACCAACCCAAGTGCCAATTGCAGCAGCGGCGCATTTGGGAAGCCAAATGGGGACTCCCTGGTCAACTTCCCAAATGCACCATCGCTGCCAAGGGCTCAGCGGCGGCTTGGCTGGGAAGCCGACCAGAGAGCCCCTATTCTGCTTCGAGCCATGCCGCTGCTGCAAGCTTCATAGTGCCAGCGATGTTTTCCTTGATAGATCTCTGTCTCCAGCCCTGCAGGCTTTGGGGCAGAGATCAACGTTGGGGAATTTGAGGCAAACATTTGCATCGCACAACATTATGTTAATGTTTGCCTCAAATTCCTTGACGTTATTCGATTTTAGCGTTATCCAAGGCAAACGTTATCCGATGTATTACTGTACTTGAAAGATAATAGCAAATAGAAAGGAAAGGAGCTGTTCTTAATCATCCTGGAGTGCAGAACACATAATAACAGACTTAAGTTACACAAAACCAGATATAGACTGAATATGAGGAGAAACATCTTAACTGTTAGAGCAGCACAACAATGGAACCAGTGACCTCAGGGGCTAGTAAGCATTCCAATGCTGAAATATTCAAGAGAAAATTGAACAACCACCTGTCAGATCTACTTTGATTTGGATTCCTGCATTGAGAAGCAGGTTGAACTTGATGATCTCATTAGGCCCCTTCCAACTGAATTATTCAACAATTCTATGAAATTAATATATTTGGTGTGAAGAACAGAAGATTAAGGCAGAGGTAGCTACTGTCTGCAAATACATGATGATTTGCAACACTAAAGAAGTAGGTTTGTTTTATGTTGACCCAAGGAACTGGAATAAGAGAAACAGAAAGAAACTGCAAGGATCTAAATTTTGACTAAGTATGGTAAGAACTGGATTAGTCTGCTTCTGGAGATAGTGGGCTCTTCTCCTTAGGAAGCATTTACACAGGAAATGGATGGACATTTGTCTGAGGATACTGAACCTGCATAATTCTTAGATTGAGCAAGAAGGATCAAGAAGACCTCCAAATCTACAAATTTATGGTGGGAAGTTTGTTTGTAATGATTCAGTATAGAAGGAGATCAGTATTTTTCTAGATTTGTCCATGCATGTGTGCAATACCTCCTCAAGCAAGTCCACTCTTTTTAATAGGAGGGCATCTTCTGTGTGACACCAAATTTGATATTTCATTCAGCGATAGGCGCAAAATATACCACAGAGCAACAGGATTCTCTGGCTTACAACTGCATGAAGCAAAGCAAGTAAGGTTCATATACTGTTGAAGAATGCCTTCTGCATTGTCTTGAATGTTATGGTAGAAGAAAGACATTATATCAATGTCATTAAATAAAAAATGGCTTTGCTATAATGTGATTTTTGGCATGCCACAACACTGAATCTAAAATAGTCATTGATCTGTCTTTGATGGGCACCACATATCTCATTTCATTTTAACCTGTCGATCCTCCTTCCCTACCCCCAACATCATCCCTGGCCCTCAGCATTTTATATGGTGTAGTTCATTAGAAATGTATGTGAAACAATTCTAGAAGGCTGGTGCTGCCCTCCGTGTGCCCTGCCTCTGTCTATTGCAGTCCTTTTCAAGACTAACATCAAAACACCCAGCCCGATGTATATCTTTTCCCTTGCACTTCTTTGATTTGCTCCTGTCTTGCCTGCTTGCAAGTACACTTGGTGCTTTTTTCTCTCCCTTTTTTAATGTACAAACCACAGTCGATAGGCAACCCTTTGATGTTGGCAGTCATCTGGCATTTCAATACAGAAGCGTAGAGACATTTCCACAGGGGAGAGTTTCCTCTTCTGTGCGAGGATTCCCTGACTTGCTTGCTGGCATAGTTCTATGACTCTTTGGACAAAATTACACAAACAAGCACAAACAAAAATAACTCACGTTGCATATTATGGTATGACTATCAATAGTATCTCCCAATTATTCAGAAGCTGTGGAGAAAGCAATTGGTCTCTTTGCACCAGAATGTCAAAGCAGTATTATTTTATACACATATCCAAACTCTAGATGGAGTGCATTGCAGTACATACAGTTATTTGCTGATTATGCCCACCCGAGAGAGTTTGGGTTAGCAGAAACAAATAGCACACTGACTTCCACACAGACTATAATGAGGAAACATATGTATAGATTTATCTAATTTTATGTATGCTTGGGACTGAAGTCCATGCTGATGAAGAAAAGTGGTTATCAATTTGGCTTTCACAGTAATAAGTTGTAGTCTTGCTTTTCAGTTCCCTTCAATTAATTAATGAATATGGACCTGGTCAAAAAATGTCACCATGTCTCCAGCCTTTGAAGTTTACTATTTAGCAACAACATTTGAGAAAGAGAATGAGAAGGGCAGCTTATGCCAACTATTGTATTATCATATAACTCTCTAAAAGTCCAGACTATTGCTTGGTACTCTCTAGAAACAGTTTAATTCTACTTAGGTAAAGGTAAAGGTTGCCCTTCCTCAAAAGCCACTCATATCTGACTCAGGGTTCAGTGCTCATCTCTGTTTATAGCCAAAGAGCCAGCACTGTCTGCATTTGCAGACATTTCTGTGGTCATGTGGCAGGCACAACTAGACACTGGAGTGCACAGAATGCTGTTTACTTTCTCACCAAAGAGTTCCCTATTTATCTACTTGCAATTTCTTGCTTTCAAACTGCTTGTTTGGCAGGAACTGGGACAGAGACAGGAGCTCACTCCATCATGCAGTACTTGGGTCTTGAACTGCTGACCTCCCAACCTTCCAGTTGTCAAATTCAGCTTCAGCATCTTAACCGCTAAGCCAACGCAGTCTCAGTTCTACATACCAGAATACAATCTGTGAGAGGGGGATTCCATCTCCTTCAGTCTTCCTTCATACCCACACAGCTACACACACCATTTCCTTTTAAGGAATCTGCACATATTCCTTTAAGTCAGGGTGGAAGGACATGATCCAATTAAAGTTAAACACTCTTAACTAAGGGATAGATCCAAATTGTCTTTGGTTACCACATTCACTTCTTTGTGATTATGATGGGATTTCTTTTAAAGAAAAAGATGTATGAAAAGATAACTGATTCATCAATCCAGGCAGAAGTTTTTGACTGCATAGCTTTTAAAATTATTCTTTATTTTCTTTCATATTCCATGCAACAAAGCAGAAAGTAGATTGTTAAGATTGTTCTTAAAGCTTAGTAGAAAAGATAAAGTCCTTTTGTTGATTTCCAGATACAGAAAAATCCACAAAACAGTTTGAAAACTGAAAATGATATCATCAGACAAATTTTCCTGATGTTATGTTGAAAGAGGTGTGAAAAGCAAATGTATGGTAAAAAAGTGACAAAATGCTGTCCCCAAATTTTTGCAAAAACAGAGCAAAAATAAACATTAACAGCAAATCTTTAGCCAACACAAGATAATGTACACAACAATTTAAGCTATTAATACAAAGGCAAGAACATATTTAAAAACCCAGCCCTACATTATACTAACATTATCCCACAAACTTGTTAGGATGGGTTCTTAAAAGATATTGTGTTGCTTCTGATGCAGATTTATATATACAGTAATAGTATTTTAGCCACTCATTGTAATTCAGCAAATAGGGAAAGCATCAATTTGAATTCTTCACAATCCAGCAACTTTGGGCAAAAGATAGGAAAGCTATCCTGAGCCATCATCTTTGTTGAATAAAACAGTGGATTTGAAGAGCAGATAATTTCTCATTTACAAATCTATGCTTCAGGCAGAATTCAATAATATATATATAGTTCTTGCAATGTTCTGAGACTGCGGTGCAGAACACTGATATATTTTTATTGAGTTGCTCTTGTAGAAATTTATAGAGTGATGGGTATGAGGTTTTGTTTCAAATGTCGGGAAGCACAACAGTTTTATCAATGCAGATTTCAGTTTTGCTGAAATTTTGCTTTTGGCTGGCTGCAGCTACACAGACTCACTCACCTCTTTCTTTCCTATCATGCTTTGACCTTAATCCAACAGGTAGTCACAGATAGACTAGAACCGTGATGGTGAACCTTGGCACTCCAGATGTTCTTGGACTTAAATGCCCAGAAGCCCAAGTCAGCACTCCTGCTGATCAGGGTTTCTGGGAATTGCAGTTCAAGAACAGCTGGAGTGCCAAGGTTTGCCATCACTGGACTAGAACCATTCAATCAATTTTCAATTGGTGAGCATATGCAGAGGCTATTGATACAACTGCAGTTAGGCCTTTATCTCTGCCTATATTATCTACTGGGAGATTAAATATAATTGATAAAATCATGCCAAGCAATACAGTAAGGAGGGGCTGGGAGTTGGTACAGGGGTACTGCTGATTGGAGTTCCACATTCCCACATGAATTGGCCAACAACGTGCCACAATAATGGTGGCAGCTTACATATGTTCACATTTGGACCTAAAAAAATATCCATGTTGTAGCATACTAACAAGCTGCATTGGTCATAGCAGTGATACTGGGTGACCCTGGGCCATGGCACTAGTTTTCTACCATTCCTTCTCCCACGCACGCAATAGGATCTGGGCTTCCTGTCACAGGCACAAAATGCCCATAAGAAAATGGATGGACATTTTTAATTCATAGTCTATTGTGTGGGTAGCACATAATAGCATGTACTGTAGTGTGATATAATAGCTAAAATAAATAATAATTGCATGCCATTAAGTCAGGGTTTTCAGGCTTGAGACTGATCAGAAGCCTTCTTCTCTCACACTGACCTGACATCTCAGGTACAGGGTGGTTATTTGTGTTACATGCCAAGACATCAGTTTCAGCTTATAATATCCCCAATAGGGTCTTCAGGCATGTAGGATCTTCAAGGAGTGGTTTGTTGTCATTACTCCACAGTGAGTTTCCACAGCCAAGTGAGGGTTTGCACCAACAGCTCCTGAGTCATAGTCTGACACTCAATCAACTACACACACAAACTCTCTACTTACAGGATAGTTATAGGGAAGAAAGAGAAGGACTTGCACTGGAGAAAAGCAGACTGTAAATGTGACTGATAAATATGTATATTGGAGACAGATTATTTAAACTGAGGAAACATGGATCTTGGCAGTGCATGTCTAAAAGCTGGGCTTTGAACTCCCGCCTGCCACCTTCAGTTTCAGGTTTTGAAGGAAGGCCAAGATTGAAGAGTCAGAATAATAAATACATGCATAAAAGAGGCTTAACCTAAAATAACTAAAATGGGAAGAACCAGGATGTCCAATACCAGAACACTCTAAGCACCTGAAAAATACCAATTATAATATACAGTTAACTATTTAGATTCTGAAGGATAATGGCAAGTTTATATTAAAAAAGAATGTTCCAAAGCTTTAGTTGAAACTCTCTCTGCCTCTCAGTGAATGATCCTTGAGCGTCTCAAAGAGAACTTACATTTTTCAGGTGTTTCATCAGATTCAATTTACCGAGAAGCATATCGAGATAAAGGAAATTCAGTTCACCACTGAAAATGAAAGGATGCACTGAAGCCTACAATAATTTAAATCCCCATTTAACCATTTGTGTTGTTTTTAAATCAGATTTTAAGATTTTATAATACAGTACAGAAAGAAAGTTGAGCCGCCCAAATTAATAATCCACGTATTTCTTTCTGATGCCATCCTACCAACAATATAAATGAAAATGTTAAAACAAACTCCCAATGGATCAAAAAGAAAATTACTTGACACAGAAGCCTTAGAAAAAATAAAACAAACACAACTTAATATATTATTAATAGTTACCCCACTTGCAATACAGTTATACATATTTGCTTGGAAGAAAGTCTCACAGACTTAAACAGGTGTTTATTAACATAATGTACATTTCTGCTGAAGAGGTGGGGATAAAGTAACTACAGTCAGATTATTAAAGATGGGTTAAAATTGAAATATCTCAGGCTCTGCAAATATTTTCAGAAATGATGGTTTTAAGCAAATGCAACCAATTGCAACCCAAAAGAAAAATATCATGGCATTCTTAAAACTAAGATGCTTGTTTCAACACCAGCATTTATGGACCTCAGAATTGTGTTGAGGGGTGGCAGAGGGGCCAATGTAAAACTAAACAAGTGTGGATAGGATCAAATGGTATGGATTATAATGAGCTCTCAGAGAGCCAGTGATGTTATTTTAAAAAGTGCTGAACATTCATGGTATTGATAACATGAAATCCTGCATTTATTTATTTTTATGTATTTATTTATTTATTTATTTATTTACTTAGATTTGTATCCCGCTCTCCTTGGTAGCAACCAACTCAGAGCGGCTCACAAAGTCCCCTAATATCATTACTAAAGTGCAAACAAAAATACAATAGCATACAATATAACAGAACAGTAAAGTACAGTAAATATCATATAGTAGGTCAGTACACATTACACACCAATACACATTATAGTACAATCAAAATATCATGGCATGTAGTGCAAAGAGCAATAAGGTTCAATAAATATCATACAATAGAACAACACACATCACAGTAGAAAACATTATAAAGCAAAAAGCAACCCTGGTAACAGAAAGATGCAAATTATGTGACTTCATATACAGTCAACCCTCGCATAAAGAGCACCTCTTCTTTGTGATTATGATGGAGAGTAACTCGCTTAAAGAGCAGAATTTTCTCTGAATGTTTGCTTTGCTTAACAAATAAAACCAACCAAAAACTTGCTTAACAAATAAATTGGGGATCACAATCCCCCGCACCAGAAGTCATAATTGGTCACTTACACTGGTGTTTCGCTTAAAGAGCAATCCTGTGGAACACGTTATGCTCTTTAAGCAAGGTACAACTGCACTTAGTATGAATGCCACCTCTACCATAAACTTGTGGGGCAGATACTATGCTCTATGAGTCTGAAGACATAGATCAGGGCTGCCCAAAATATGGTGTGACAGCCAGATTTGGCCCCCAATGCCAGTTCATCCAGCCCATGAAGCCCTTGTCACTCCCGGAAGTGGAAGTAAAATGTGCCTGTGTTGGTGCATTTTACTTCCACTTTCAGGAGCAATTAGGGCTCTGTGAGCTGGATCCAGCCCCTGGACGAAAGTGACCAGCCTTCTGAACCATGTGACTGGCCCACAGCCCAAAAGGTTTGGACACCCCTTACATAGATTGTAGTCCACTGAAGGTTAAACACAGTGGTGGGATGTCAAAATTTTTACTACCCCACCGTGATGTCACCACAGTGTGGGTGGAGCTAATGTCATGATGTTGTGGGCGAGGCCAAATTAAAAAAAATTAAAAAATTAAAAATAAAATAAAAATAAACACACACACACATCCCTCAACACACCCACCCACCCACAGCACAAACCTGTAAATAAATTAAATAAATTAATAAAATAAAATAATACATTAAAATACACCCACCCACCCAAACATCCACCCACCCCAAACACAAATCAACCAGAGCTTTTAAACCAGAGCTTAAAGCTTATTCTGGCTAATCTTTCTCACACTAGGTCAGATGGAAGGAACTACAGAATGAATTCACCACAAGATAGCTTCATTTTGGCACTTTTCAACTCCTCAACAGTTAAAGAAGTTAGGTACTAAGTCTTTGCCTAACCAGTTCTCTAGGATAATATACCTTAATGTAAATGTAAAACAGCTATACCTCCTTAAGGGTTCCCCAATTGGAACAGCAAATGGAACAGCACAGGGGTAGCTTATTGATGAGGTAACTCCAAGACTTTGCTTAAAAAACCCAACCCAGGCCGCAAGGCCTTTTTAGGAACTGTGGTAGTACGTCAATATAGGTAAAGGTATTAAATACACATCAAAATACACACAGACACACCACATCCAAAGGTGAGTCACTTACCCTAGGGAGCAGGCTATAGGGAGCTTCAGGCTAGCAGCTTCTCTTCCTCCTCCCCGCTTGGGAGGACAGCAAGGAGGCCGTTTATACGCGCCAAGCACTGTAGGCATGCATGCACACCAAGTGCTTGGCATGCATGCACAGTGTGGGAACCAGCGAAAGGTAAGCCCCGAAGGTGGCTCCCCCTAAAAGCTACTACCGGTTCTCCGGGACGCTGGGAAAAGTTACTACCGGTTCTGGCGAACTGGTGAGAACCTGTTACATCCCATCACTGGTTAAACATTTGTCAGTCTTAAACATGCAGTAAGCAGACTAACATGGCTACCTTTCGGCAAGTGGTTTTCAAAACTATGGGGAAATGTCCATCTATTCATTTATTTTGCTTCCACTTACTCTCATTGGTCTTTAGCAATATCATAATGTAGGGAACTGTAGGAGTGCATGAGAGATGGTATCCCTTCCTTTACCTGTCGCAAGGAGCAGCAGACTGGATGATAAGAGGGACAGTTGGTTGGCAAAAAAGGAGATCATTGTATTCTCAACAATATGGTCAGGATACGAGCAACTGGAGAATAAGGAGGTGATTTAGAATGGGAGCCATTCCTTTGTGTTTTGACCAAATGTTTAATTTGTTCAATCTAGATATCAGCAAGGTTTATAATAGTGGAACCTCTTATTTTGGCAATTCACTTTAATTGCTTTTATAAGTAAGAATTGCAGTTTTTTTTCTTTTTATTATTAGATGTTATTATGCTCCATTGTGCGACCCCACCCTCACTGCAAGTGGTAAATGGCTATTGGATTAAATTAACTCAAATCAGCAAGAATAACAAGTTCTCATAATGTGACTTTTTGGAAGCATAGTTGTCTTGAGTCTTTTACATTCTAATTTGTACTCTTCAGTCCATATTTGCAGATTATAGATCTTACCCCAAAGCAACAACCACAGAAGAACCCATGAAGAAATATGTTTATGTTGCTTTGTTGTTGCCTTCCTGCATAAACCAGATGGAAGGTGATATCATGAGCCAGTTTTATTTTAACCTGCTTTTTTAAAAAAACTTATCCAAGACCTCATATATCAGTTTTGTATCGGAACTGAACTGGGGAAGGAAAGAATGAGCAATAAACTCAGAAAGAGAAGGGGAGACTCTGAACTGGTACATAATTTACATTTTTGTGTTACAAAGTCTGTCACCCCATAGAGATGTAGAAAGATCCTCTAATTCTTCACATGGACCAGTGGTGGACTCCCCCCCAAAAAACTACTATCACATTGTGGGCATGGTATGGTGGGCGTGGCCAGGGGAAAAGTCCTGTGTTGCACCCAAATTAGGACTACTTTATTTCAAAACTTGGATGGTTGGGGCCACCAAGAATTGCGAACTGGCGCGAACCTGTTGATGCCCACCACTGACATGGACCCTTAAGAGGCTGAAAATCCAATTTTGTCTTCCCATACCAGGCAGAAGAAGATTTCTTCTCCTATTTGATCCATCACTGTTGCTGACAGTTCACAATCTGTTTCACAAAGAGACAAAACATTGTCTTACTATATAATTCTTTCCTTCTAATTGTTCCATCATCTAATTAGCTCCCTCTGTTCCACTTAATATTCTGCTTCACCTACACAGTCCTGGCAAAATTCTAGCTTTAGAATTGGAACAAAGTCTACAAAGGATGGTTTTGTTATTGCTTCGCCCATAGCAATTGATGGGCAGCGATGGGATGTAACAGGTTCTCACCAGTTCTCCAGAACTGGTAGTAACTTTTCCCAGTGTCCCGGAGAACTGGTAGCAGCTTTTGGGGGGAACCACATTTGAGGCTTACCTTTTCACTGGTTCCCCCACTGTGCATGTGCGCCAAGCACTTGGTGTGCATGCATGCCTACAAGCACTTGGTGTGCATGCAAGCACTTGGTGTGCATTGCTGTCCTCCCAAGCGGGGAGGAGGAAGAGAAGCTGCTAGCCTGAAGCTCCCTATAACCTGCTTCCTAGGGTAAGTGACTCACCTTTGGATGTGGTGTGTCTGTGTGTATTTTGATGTGTATTTAATACCTTTACCTATATTGACGTACTACCACAGTTCCTAAAAAGGCCTTGCGGCCTGGGTTGGGTTTTTTAAGCAAAGTCTTGGAGTTACCTCATCAATAAGCTACCCCTGTGCTGTTCCATTTGCTGTTCCAATTGGGGAACCCTTAAGGAGGTACAGCTGTTTTACATTTACATTAAGGCATATTACCCTAGAGAACCGATACGATGACCATATCCATCTTGCAACACAGTGCTTCCCAGGGACTTATATTAACAAGTAAGTGATGGGTTTGTGTTTGGGGTGGGTTGATTTATGTTTGGGGTGGTTTGGTGGTTGGGTGTATTTTAATGTATTTTTATTTATTTATTTATTTATTTAATTTATTTACGGGTTTGTGGTGTGGGTGGGTGGGTGGGTTGAGGGTGTGTGTGTGTGTGCTTATTTTTAATTTATTTTATTTCTTTGTCCCCACCCATTTCATGACATTATGAAGTTAGCTCTGCCCACACTGTGATGACGTTCACGGCGGGGTAGTAAAAATTTTGACATCCCACCACTCTTGATGGGGAATAAAAACTGAGGTTAGCTTTGACCAATCAAAGGAACCTCAATTCAACAAACATGAATAAAGCAAACCTGTGGTTTCCACCCAAAATTAACAGCAGTTAATTTGAGGAAGAGATCAATAGCACTTTTCAATTTGCTACAGATATTGTACCTTTTCATTAAATCAGTTTAAAACTTGTTCTGTTTGAAGGTTCCGTCAAGAGTATAATGGAAGTCAGGTTTCACAGTCTTCATCATCATTATTTTTTAAACAAACAACAAAATTATAAGGTTTATAATATGGGGACTTTTTTCTTGTGACTCGTTTTAATTACAGAGATAATCCCATACCCCTTTAAACTCTATGTATCTTGCTGTATGACTTGCTTGGTATAAATAGATTTTTGTTATAACTAGATTTTCTTTTTGGACTACAACTCCCAGAATTCACCAAACAGTATAGCCAACAGGCTATCTACTCCCAAAGCACAACTGTGCACACCTCTAGCTATAACCTTCTGACTATTACTATCAATATTTTTTATCAGAGGCCCCCAACTTGCACCCCCCTGAACTCTTTCTGTGCTATCCTCCAATTTGCTTGTTGACTTCTAACATCCTTAGGCATTTTCTCTCAGACCGCATTATTTTTCCTGCCTCAAATGGCACCATTTACTGTCCCTTCTGGTCTCCATGGTTTCTTCTATCAGCTCCCTCTTGGTCTTATCCTCCATACTAGCATTTTGGACATTACAGGTGCTTTGTTAGCCAGGAGAGCTCAGATACCCACAACATTAACATTTCTTCATTGACCCCTGAATGTTTACTTTTGATCTAAATTGACAAATTGTCTTTGTTACACTTTTATTTAATATGTGGCCATCTTTAGACTTTGGGTACTCCAACATGGTTCCCATGTCACAGAAGGTTGGGGACCACTGTTTTAGATGATGATTCAAATTATCCAGATGTATCCTGAAGTCAGTTCAATTTTTCCTTAATAAAGAAATGATGGTTTTCAGAGATTGTCTGTGGCATATGGTTTTCTCACCTTCTGAGGTGTGATTTCTCCTCTATGTCCAAAGTTCAGTGCCAAAATATCTGTCATATATGCGTCCGGTTTAGGGTTTTATGTAGATATACACTAAGATACTGTCAGGTTTCTGAGAAAACAGTCCAGTTCTGAGAGTTCAGTCCCAAGCCAACTAAGAGGTTATCGCGTAGACAAACATGTTTTATATTTTCACTTCTAGGCATTTTCATCTGATCCAAAGAGGCCTTGAAATCTGTTTTCTCCTTTTCCTGTTCAGTGTATAGTGGGAATGTAACTGATGGATAAAGAAAAGAAAAATGGCCAATGAACAAAGATTTAAGAATGGCTCCCTCACCACTGCCAGATTCAACATTTCTTCCATTGATACTGCTCTTTTTATTGTAGGTAGTTATAGGAGCTTCATTATGCAGGTTTTGCTGTGATTTTTAGTTTATTCCTTTGTTGCTCATTAATTTTCACTCTGTCTAACAGAGCAGGATCAAACTCCCAGGGGCAAATTTAAGACCTAAAAGCAAAGCACACAAAGAATCATTCTATTGCTAACACAGTCAAAAATGAGAGCCAGACTAAAGACATTAATCAATCGGTATGTGGACTTCTGTCCCATGGTGTCAGGAAAACATAAAGCAGCCCTTTAATCTCCTGTATAAAATTGGAAATAATGTTTTGTTTGTTTTAGTTCATATCACTTTATTACCAATGCTGTTAATTGATTCATCTCTCTCTAATTCCCCGCTTGCCTGCTTTCTCCACCCGGCCCCTATCAGTGTACCCACAGAATAGAGACTGTCTTTAATTTTTATGGCTTATTACTTAATAAAGCTAAGAGTTTTAGACTAAATTAAAACTTGATTTCTCTCATGTCCTTTGGGTTACTTTTGTTCCATTCTTTATTTGTCTGTCTTCAGAATGACTTCTTCCATAGAGAAAGAGGAGGAAAGAAAGCATCTGTCAATTACATTTTAGAATTCCATTCTGACAGAGACATTAATTTTGCCAGCTTTCCAGTCAGAACTGTCTTGGAACTGATAGCCCAAAGTCAAAACGAAGTCGTCTTTGGAAAGTAAACAATGCATCTTCCCAAAATATTCTGACAGGAAACCAATCATTTGTAGCTGAAGAGATCCGGGTATGTGAGCGCATGTGCATGAGCACATGAAACTACGGTTTAAGACAGCATTTTTTTAATTTTATTTTTGCCTACAACCATAGAAGCCCAACACAGATGGATCAGGCCAACTTAAGTCAAAATATCGTTACTTCTTTGAAAGCATTTCATCTTTTTTTTCTTTTTTTGCTTCTGGTAAGGCTAAAAAAAGATAGTGTCTTGCATTGCGGATAAAACTGTGATAAAATGGGTGGGTGAAAGAGATTTACAGTATTTGAACAGAGGAGATATTATGAACCCATTCATCTTATTCTGGAAAGTTGCCTGAAGGTAAAAGAAAAAGGGAGGGGGAAACACAGTGTGGTTTCAATCAGCTGTTGAGTGATTAACCCATGGATATAGGCTTCTGTGCACATATCAACCCTATGACATTTATGACAGGCTTTCACAATTACCACAGGTAAATAACCTGTCATAAATGTCATGGGAGTGAGACACAGGATTTTTAGACTTGATGGAGCTTTGGTCACCTCAGTCAAAGCTCTTCCTATGAAACCAAAGATCCATCATATAAAACATTTTCTGTATTTCATGCAAGCCAACCAGATGATGCTTCTGGGTGATGGAGGTAGCAGAGATCACTCCTGAGCAACTGGCACTGAACATATGCTGCCTCTGAGATGCAGAGTTTGCCAGGTGCCATGTTGAAAACAGTTCTCAATTTTTTAAAACCACTTATTTTATCATCTTTATTTTTCATTCAGCTTGGTAGGTTGTTGTTGTTCAGTTGCTTAGTTGAGTCCGACCCTTTGCAACCCCATGGATCACTGCATGCCAGGCACCCCTATTTTCCACCATCCTCCAGAGCCCGCTCAGCTCTATGCCCATTGTGTCAACAATGCCATCTAGCCACCTCATCCTCTGCTGCCTCCTTCTCCTTTTGCCTTCGATCTTTCCCAGCATCAAGGCCTTCTCGAATGAGTCCTCCTTGGTTTACCAAGGAGCTGAGGAAGCTCAAACATGCAAAGAGACACCTAGAGTGCCACTGGGTGAAGACCCAAAGTGACTCCAACTGAACATTGGATAGAGACGCTATTAGGGCCTACCTTGTGGCATTAGAGATGGAGAAACATCAATATTTCACCGCTCTTATTGCTTCTGTAGATAACTGCTCAGCAACTCTGTTCCAGGTGATTAGGTACCTTCCTGGTAGAGGGGGCCTTGGACCTAGTTAGCAGGGGTCAGCTGATTGATTATCTGATGGAGAAAAGTGCTTGGATTCACTCGAATTTTAAGCCCACCATGGATACAGTGGGTCTGGAGCTGACTGGGACACAGTCTTGCTATGTTATCTGGGATCGGTTCAATCCAGTTGTCCTTGAGGAAGTGGAAAGGCTCCTTGGATCTGTTCATGCCACTGCCTGGTTGCTTAAAATGGCCAAGGCGGTGACAGGCGGCTGGGTCAGGGCTATAGTTAATGCTTCTTTGCAGGAGGGGGTGTTTCCTGCACCATGGAAACAGGCATTGGTGTGCCCCATTCCTGAAGAAGTCATCACTCAACCTGACAATATTAGCTAACTTTCAGCCTGTATCCAACCTTCCCTTTCTAGGGAAGATTTTGGAGATGGAGGTGGTGCAGCAGCTACAGGGAGTTCTGGATGAAGTGGATTATCTGGCCCCTGTTTAATTAGGTTTCAGGCCTGGATATAGTACTGAGACTGCATTGGTTGTGCTGTTAGATGATCTCTGGAGTGAGTGGGATGGAGGGAATCCATCCATTGTTGCTCTTTTTGACCTCTCAGCAGCTTTCAATGCTGTCAACCATGGTGTCCTTCTGGAATGGCTCCGAGAAGTGGGGATCCAGGGCATTGTGTGGTCCTGGTTTTCCTCATTTCTGTGGGGCTGGACCCAGTCGGTGTTGTTGGAGGGCAAAGGGTCCATCCCTAGGCTCCTCCAATATGGGGTGCCACAGAGCTTGGTGATCTCACCTCTCTTGTTTAATATTTATATGAAACCAGTGGAAGAGATCATCTGTTCCCACGGGATGAGGTATCATCAATATGCAGATGATACTCAGTTGTACATCTCAGCCCGTGGTGATCCAAGTGATGCAGTGGAAGTCCTATCCAGGTGCCTGGAGGCTGTAGGGGTCTGGATGGAGGACAATGGGCTACTACTGAATCCCAGCAAGACCAAATGGCTGTGGGTTAGGCGCAGTGGTGGGCATGAGCCAGTTCGGACCAGTTCGGCATAACTGGTGGTAACAATTCTGGGTGGTCTCCCAGGGGGGTAGTAACTTTCCCGGGAGACCACCCAGGATGGTTACCTTTTTTTTTACTCTCTGGCTGCCCGACATTGTAGCCAAAATGGCTGCCCTGTCAGTGTGCATGTGCCAAACACCAATTGATCCATGTGCACCTCCAGTTCTCAGTATGCATGCATCAATTGGCATTGAACTAACAAAGGAGCCATTTTGGCTGCAATGACGGGCGGTGGTGAGGCCTTCAGTGGCCTCCTCGGAGGTGCGGCGGTGGCAATGGTGGACCTCGCTCAAGTCACCATGCGCCATCACCCTGCACTGCCATGCCACCACCACTCACCGCCACCCCCGCCACCACACACTGCCATGCCAGGCTGCACAGCTGGGCCCGGCTGCCAGGCCAGGCCAGGCCAGGCTGTGCCACCGTGCTAGGTCATGCCTCCATGCCAGGCCACGCCATGCCGCCACTGTTTCTTTCTGCTTCGCAGGGTAAGTGACTGTGTTTGGGTTTGAGGTGGGTAGGTGGGTGGAATGTCTATTTTTATATGTTTTTATGTGTATTTTATTTGTATTTTTATGTGTTTTATGTGTATTTTTGTGTACTGTATTTTTATTTTATTTTTATTTTATTTACTTTGGCTCTGCCCACGTCATTGGCCATCATGACACTGGCTCCACCCACAGTGTAGTAGTAGAAATTTTGGCTGCCCACGACTGGTTAGGGCCCTTGCATTACCCTGGAAGCTGGATGGTGCTTTTTTGCCCCAGACAGACATGGTGCATAATTTGGGGGGTCCACCTAGACTTACGACTCCTGCTCAATAAGCAGGTGGCAGTCATGGCCAGAAAGGCTTTCACACAACTTCATGTCATTTGCCAGTCACACCAACTCCTGGACCGGGACTCCTTACTCATGCACTGGTCACATCCAGATTGGATTATTGTAATGTGCTCTTCTTGGGGCTTCCCTTGATGACCATTTGGAGGCTGCAGCTGGTTCAAAATGCGGCTGCCCAAGTGGTGATGGGGTGTGAGCGTTATCATGCCCTTGCCTCACCCCTGCTGCAGGAGCTGCATTGGCTACCAGTGTGCCTCCGGGCACAATTCAAGGTACTGGCGATTACCTTTAAAGCAGTACATGGTAGTGGACCAGGGTACTTAAGAGACTGCATCACCCCAAGAACATTTGCCCATCTCACTAGAGTAGACCAGAGGGGCTCCCTGATAGTTCCATCTGCTAGAGAGACTTGCCTCTCTAGCAAGAGGAGAGCCTTCTCTGTGTCTGCTCCGGCCCTGTGGAACCTCCTGCCAACTGAGCTTTGTCTCCAGGCTGAGCTTGTATCCTTTTGTAAAAACCTCAAAACCTGGCTGGCACAACTGGTGTGGCGGTTGGCTGGGGAGATATCTACTCTTGGCTGGCTCGTATAAATGTTATCCGGGCTTCCAGATTTTAGCTTTCAGTGTTTAGTGTTAGTTTTAATGTTGGTTTTAGAAATTTGATGATGCAGCACTGGGGAGGGTATTTTAAATTTTAACAATTTAATATTTTAACATATTTTATCCTATTGTTCTCTATAGAGTGTTTTTATATGTGTAAGCCACTCTGAGTCACCTCCATGAGAGGGCAGCAGTAAAAATGTGATTAAATAAACAAACAAAAAAACCACATGACCAGCCTATGATCTGAAAAGTTTGGAGACCCCTTCACTAAAGGATCCAAGCTATCCTTTTATGTTTCCTGCACTTCCTTCCATTTCTTTACTTTTGTGTTCTGGAAGGGATCTCTCCCTCCCCCATGGCTCACCATAAGAGCAGAGCTTGTGCATGTCCTTTCCAAAGGGTGGAAGCAAGGAATGGGGACTGGATGAGATGTAGGAAGGGAGACAGGAAAGAAAAGGTATCTGTTATAGTGTGTAAGCTCAGTTCAAATTCCAATCAATGAAATATTAAAGCAGGCATGGAAGCTTGGAGTGAATCAGTCTGCATCTATGAGGGAAAGAGTTCACTCTTCCAAACCACATCACTTCAAGGCGTGCACACACGTATTGTATGGAAGAGCTCTTGGTCTTTAAGCTGCCAAACAACTCTCTTTTGTTTATACTTTCTGCTTTTTTTCTTGGAATCTGTCCAGCACACTAAGGGAGGGTGAATTTTTAGTCACTACTCCTTTCTGTTTATTCAGTGACAAAAATGGGTGAGATTCTGTTTCTTTTGTATCTGAGGATGGGGAGACATTAGCTTGGCAAAGCATAGTAACAGGCATGAGAGGGAGCAAGAAAGAATTGCACAGAGCAATTTTGATTGAATTAGGGACTAAATTAAGCTGCAACTGGCTCCCATTATAATTGTAAAATGGCACAAAGCTTTCCAAGTTACAATTTACTTTAATTACTCCAATAGTTTACAAATGGCAGATATTCAAATGGAAGCCAAATGTCCTAGAATGTAAATCTCAAATGAAGTGTACCAACATGTTTACTGATGGGCTTGCACAATTCTGTCCTGTTCCTTCACCTCAGTTTCGAAGCTTTGAAACCAAGGATAGGACTCAGTTCCATTTATGTCATTGAAATCAACAATGTGATATCCTCCCTCTTTGAAATCAATATTTCCACTGCCTTTAATTTGACTTGATCTGAATCTTCTATTGATTGGGTAACATTTAACTACTGTATGGAATGTACTGCCTCAGGATGTGGGGAGGTCTGTTAGTGTAAATTACCATATTTGCCTGCATATAAATGCATAGGAGTTTAAGAGGCACCCTTTTATTACCAAAATAGCCCACTACAGGCCACTATATATAATACAAGACTCAGTCCATTTTTCCAGTGTATTTCAAGGGGAAAAAGTGGGTCTTATATGCCAGCAAATACGGTACTTTAAAGGAATTTTAGATAAGTGCAGCCCAGGAGCATGTGGCCAAATGTAATTTGCACACCTCTGCCGTACAGCACCAATTTATCAAGTAATACCCCGTATAACGCGAGTACCGAATAGCGTGAAAACCGCATAACGTTATAAGATTTCCAGAAAAATCTTGTACTGAATAACGCGATGAATAAGCGATTTTTCACGTTATCCGGAACAAGCGTATGGGGGGGGGAGTTGGATTGGGTAGAACATCTACCCAACCCCCCCCCCCAGCGCCTGCCTGCCTGCCTTTCCCCCTAGGCTTCCCTCTGCTTATTTTCTCTCCCGACTAACAGCTGATCGGAGGCTTTTTTTAAAACTAGGGAAGGAGGGGAGAGAAATGTTGTTTCTATAGAGAAGTAAAGGAGGCCAAAGCTGCTCTCCCTGTCACTTTGCTCCTTCCCCGCCCCCCGCCCCCCCCACCAGCTTGGGGACTCCCCACAGCCACCCCACTGCCTGCTGGGACACAGATAATACACCCCCCAACTCTGCTTACCTAACTTCATGAGAAAAAAAGGAAGGGGTAAAATACAGCGATGTGATTGGATCTCTATGTCAGCTGATATAGAGATCCAATCACATCGCTGTATTCCCCCCTTCATGTGGTTGGATCTCTATGTCAGCTGACATAGAGATCCAATCACATCGCTGTATTTTACCCCTTCCTTTTTTTCTCATGAAGTTAGGTAAGCAGAGTTGGGGGATGTATTCTCTGTGTCCGAGCAGGCAGTGGGGTGGCTGTGGGGAGTCCCCAAGCTGGTGGAGGTGGGGGTGGGGAAGGAGCAAAGTGACAGGGAGAGCAGCTTTGGCCTCCTTTACTTCTCTATAGAAACAACATTTCTCTCTCCCCCCCTTCCCTAGTTTAAAAAAAAGCCTCTGATCAGCTGTTAGTCGGGAGAGAAAATAAGCAGAGGGAAGGCTAAAGTAGCGTGGGGGGAGGCACTTTTACCCCTACTGCAGTCACAGTGGTGGGGGTAGCTTTAAAGGCACCCCACTGCCTGCTCAGTTTGTCCCTGAAGTCAGGGCTTTTTTTAAAGCGTTGGATGCATGTATCGCACAACGTTAAAAACCGGATAACGTCATGACTTGTGGAACCAAGTCATAACGTTATACGGGGTATTAGTGTACAGTTAACTGAGCCTCCTTGTTCAGTTAGCTGTTTAACCTTCCCTGTGAAGTAAACAATGGGGACAAGAGGTAAGCTTTTGCCTTCAAATACTTTTTGGTATTTTCTCTCAAATAATTTGTTTGAAGGCCTTCTTTAAAGAGGATAAATGTTCACTAGAGGGTTGTTTTTCTTCATCCACCAAGACTCTTTTTCATTTCTGACATTTAATCATTGTATATAAATCAAACCCTTACAGAATTTTTTTAAATGGAAAAGAAATGTGTGTGATATAATTTTCAAAGGCTTACTTGTGAACTAGGGTCACAGAACATATCCATTTTGATTCTTTAAAGCCCTATCCGTGATTAAAATGGAGGTGCTAAATTAGCTACTCTGAAGGTTTCATGAACATTTATCACATTGCTGGTTTTTTTTTTAAAAAATTTACTTACTAGTATAGGAATTATAATATATAATTATTTTCCCTTAAAGCAGGAGTTCTCAACCTATGGCCCATGGGCCGAGTCTGGCACATGGCGCCAAATAATCCAGCCCCTGGAGTTGCTCCAGCCACTGACACCACCACTGTAATCAGCTATGGACTCATTTACGGCCACCATAAATTCATTTACAACAGCCATGGAATCATTTATGGTAACTGTAAACGTATTTACAACAGTCGTAAATGAGTTCGTGGCCGATTCCAGCAGCAGTGGCTGGACTACCAGTCCAGTCTGGCCTGCCAACTGTTTGAGGAAGTGTGACCCAGCCCCCAACTTGCAAAGCTTGAGAACCCCTGCCTTAAGGCTTTATAAATAGTTCTTTCTTTCAAATATATCGCATTAGCTCCTTTTTCCTTGGCATATACAGTAATACCTCGATAACGTTTACCTCGGATAACGCTAAAATTGCATAACGTTAAGTAATCTGGGGGAGGGGAAGAATTGCATCAAATAACGTTAAGGTCCTATGGGATGCATCAGATTTTTGTTGTTCAGTCGCACAGTCGATTCCGACCCTCCGCGACCCCATGGACCACTGTCCGCCAGGCACTCCTGTCCCCCACCATCCCCCTCAACTCGCTCAGCTCTGTGCCCATTGTCTCTACAATACCATCTAGCCATCTCATCTTGGGCTGTCCCCTTCTTCTTTTGCCCTCGACCCTTCCAAGCAACAAGGTTTTCTCAAGTGAATCCTCTCTTCTCATTTGATGTCCAAAGTACTTTAGCTTCATCTTTATTATTTGACCTTCTAAGGAGCAGTCAGGGTTGATTTCTTCTAAGATTGACCTATTTGTTCTCCCCGCTGTCCAGGGGACTCTCAAAACTCTCCTCCAACACCACATCTCAAAGGTGTCTATTCTTCTGCGCTCAGCTTTCCTAATGGTCCAGCTCTCACATCCATACATTGCCACAGGGAATACCATTGCTTTGACAATACAAATTTTTGTTTTCAATATGATGTCTCTACTTTTCACTATGCTCCCCAGGTTTCTCATTGCTTGCCTCCCAAGAATCAGTCGCCTTTTTATTTCATGGCTGCAATCACCATCTGCAGTGTGCTTTCATCCTAGGAAAGTAAAATCTGTCACTGCTTCTACTTCTTCCCCATCTATTTTCCAGGGACTGATAGGGCCTGTTGCCATTATCTTGGTTTTCTTGATATTGAGTCTCAAGTCAGCTTTTTCACTTTCTTCTTTCAACCTAATCAGGAGCTTCTTTAGGTCCTCCTCACTTCCTGCCATTAGGGTGGTATCATCTGCATATCTCAAATTGTTGATGTTTCTTCCAGCAATTTTGATCCCAAATTGTGATTCCTCCATCCCTGCATTGCACATTATGTGTTCTGTGTATAAGTTGAATAAGCAGGGTGACAAAATGCAGCCTTTCTTACTCCTTTTCCTATTCCAAACCACTCCGTCATTCCATTTTCTGTCCTAACTGTTGCCTCCTGATTCATGTACAGATTTCTCATGAGGCCTATAAGGTATTCCGGTATTCCCATCTCTTTAATTACTTGCCACATTTTGTTGTGGTCGACACAGTCAAAAGCCTTAGTGTAATCAATGAAACAGAAGTAGACTTGTTTCTGATATTCCTTTGTTTTTTCCATGATCAATCTTATGTTGGCTAAAGCCTGTGCAGTTACAATGTATCTCTATGGAGCTTTAATGTTATCTGATCCTTCCCATAGGATTTTAACATGCATCGGATAACACTAAAAATAGAATAACACCAAGACTTGTGGAACCAAGTTTTAGCATTATCCGAGGTTTTACTGTAATGTGCTTTGTCTAAAAAAGAATAAATACTTAATTTATTTATACAAATTTGCAACATTTGTTTTCAGTAGAGCAATGCGACTTTCCTAGGTCATTTAGATTCCTGCATTTGTTTGTTTGTTTGCTTGCTTACTTACTTGCTTGCTTGTTTGTTTGTTTGTTTGTTCAGGTTTGTTTGTTCAGGTTTATATTGCTGCCCACTCACCGGGGCGACTCAGGGCGTCTTATAGTTAAAATAGCAACAGTACAGTAAAAATCATAAAATACAACCTCACAAAACAACCAAAGCAGAACATGGACTAACTCCCCTCTGGCCATTGGTGTGGGCCCAGAGGAGGGGGAGAGGTCCTCAGCTGCCTGCCAGGCCATGGAGTCTTCTCCCTCAGGCCATTGTTATGGGCCCAGAGGAGGGGGCGATGTTCTCAGCTGCCTGCCAGGCCATGAGTCTTCTCCCTCAGGCTGTTGGTGTGGGCCTAGAGGAGGGGGCAATGTTCTCAGCTGCCTGCCAGGCCATAGAGTCTTTAGCACTTAATTTCCTGCCAAGTCCCGCTGCAACCGGGGCAGCTCTTCTAGCTGCCCATACCGAGCCACATCCCCTTCCGCCATCTTGTCCATTGAGCATGTGGTTGGACTGATGGACTAAAAGTCACCTTCCAACTCAGTGATTCTACAATTCTAAGCAAGAGGCTTTCTATAAAGAAAATACCAAGTACCATACACAAATTATGTCATACATTTATATATCTGCTTTTGCAATAATGTACTGTATATATATAGTTATACTATCCCACCAACTAAAATAGGGTTGGAATGTTTGATTCTGAAATGGTAATAAAGTTACTTCTTGATATTGCAAACACATGAGCTAGTAGTTACAGCAGTGAAAAACTCTTCTACCACTTGTTTCCAAATATTAATTTTTTTTAAAAAAAGGTTATGAACAATTCGAGTGCATTCAGGATAGGGGAATAAAGTTACCCTGCTAGAAGGTTGTCGCAGAAGGTTGTGTATCAGCCTTCTGATTTGACATAGAGACCAAACTGTAGTATTCCAGTCTCCAATCAGAGATGTCCTCTAGTGAGGATGTGGCCAGAATGGGGATGAGGTGATGGAAAAAGATAAGGAAAGCATCATACCACATCCTAGAGATCTTGGGCCCACAGAGACAAGGAGGCTGAGCCTGCAGCTGAGTGGGGTTCAAGGGCTGAGTGCACAGAGGGCTAGATTCCCACCTAGATCACGACACCTGCACTGAATAGAGACACCCAAAAAGATTTATAATTTTCATTTGTTTTGCCACAGGATGGAATTAGGCCATTCCACATTGAACCAGACATCAAACCAAGCAGTCCAAGACAGGCCAATTCATTTTGGACTCTTGAGATTAATCTGTATTCAGCAAAAACTCCAGAACTTTCTGCAAAATGGGCCAAAAGATGTTTCCTTTACTTTGACCAAAATTCAATTGCTAGTCCCAAACATATCAGACAAGAAGTGGTATATTCCAGTTTTTACTATGCTATGAAGCTCAGTGGGTAGGCCTTAGACCAGTCCTAGACTTTCTCATTCATCGACTTCCTTATAGTTGTAAGAACAGTAAAATTGGGAAGAAAGGCAAGATATTTTACACTACTTGGTTTGTTAAAGCTGCTTGGTAAGAAGAAATATTTAAAAGGCATTCCTACATCTCAAGAAATCACAGGTTAGAATGTTAGCTTCCTCGGGGCAGTCCCATTCAGCAAGTCCAGGGGATTGTGAGTGGATCCCAGACAATTTCTTCCAAGTCAGAAGAGTGCCTTCCTCCCACTCAATCCATAAAATGACTTTTTCTGGACCACAAGTTCAAAACTCCCTAGGTAGCATGTCTACAGCCACATAGACAAGGAGATTATGAGATTTTTGACGTTTCTGAGAGTTGTAGTGGAGAAACTTGCTTTCTCATCTCTGTGTGCTCCTCACACACATAAAATATCCATGCGGATTTACACTTGTCAATTCCAATAGCAGCATGCATTCAGGATGACATGTCCTTAAGGCAAGCATGTATGCCTAAAGATGAAGAGACAAATAGTTCTGAGACCATTAATGATGTCTGATACTTACAGATCAAATATAAAGCCAACTTTTATAAAGAGGTTTAAATTGTACAAATATCTCACTTAGGTAGAAAAGTTAAGACATGACATACTTCCTTGGGGAAAAGACTGAATTCTCTCTTTCAAAGCAAATGTCAAGTACCAGATGAATTCTCTTGGTTCTTTCATTGGTATCAAAGCAACTAGAAGCACAGTTACATGCATGTCTGCTCAAGCATTAACTCAATTATGTTTAAGGGAAATTAACCTCCATTGCACATCACCTAAATGTTTTGTAATATTATTCCCATAGTCATTTACCATTGGCCTAGCAGTATTTACAGTCCAAATCAGCTAGAGTTCACTGCCTGTCCCAGTGTACAAATTGGAGTTTTCAACATTACCAGCTGTAGCTGGATATTGTGATATAATCTCTAGAGGTTTGCTTGGAACACATATCTGTTTCTGGGGGTGCTCCCTCAGTTTTCTTTTGTTTTTCCACAGTCACTGTTACTTTCATCTACCATGTAAGGTAACACCTCTTTGGCATCATTTCAATTCCTCCCCTCCCCCCTAATTAGTTTTTCTGACAGTAGTCTAAAAACCCAGTAATGATAGAGATGTAATGATAGAGATGTAATGATACCCAGTAATGATATATCCTGGTGACAGTTGTGAGGTAAGTAAGGAGAGAGAAGAAGGAAACCAGCATGTGTAGACTATTTGTTAGAACATTTACTTGAGGCTAAACTGATACATCATACACTAATACCCCGTATAACGTTATGACTTGGTTCCACAAGTCATGACGTTATCCGGTTTTTAACGTTGTGCGATACATGCATCGAACAACTCTTTAAAAAAAGCCCTGACTTCAGGGACAAACTGAGCAGGCAGTGGGGTGCCTTTAAAGCTACCCCCACCACTGTGACTGCAGTAGGGGGAAAAGTGCCTTCCCCCCCCCCACGCTACTTTAGCCTTCCCTCTGCTTATTTTCTCTCCCAACTAACAGCTGATCAGAGCCTTTTTTAAAAAAACTAGGGAAGGGGGGGAGAGAAATGTTGTTTCTATAGAGAAGTAAAGGAGGCCAAAGCTGCTCTCCCTGTCACTTTGCTCCTTCCCCACCCCCACCCCCACCCCCACCAGCTTGGGGACTCCCCACAGCCACCCCACTGCCTGCTCGGACACATAGAATACACCCCCCAACTCTGCTTACCTAACTTCATGAGAAAAAAGGAAGGGGAAAAATTCAGCGATGTGATTGGATCTCTATGTCAGCTGACATAGAGATCCAATCACATCGCTGATGGGAAGGGGAAAAATTCAGCGATGTGATTGGATCTCTATGTCAGCTGACATAGAGATCCAATCACATCGCTGAATTTTTCCCCTTCCTTTTTTCTCATGAAGTTAGGTAAGCAGAGTTGGGGGGTGTATTCTATGTGTCAGAGCAGGCAGTGGGGTGGCTGTGGGGAGTCCCCAAGCTGGTGGGGGTGGGGGTGGGGGTGGGGAAGGAGCAAAGTGACAGGGAGAGCAGCTTTGGCCTCCTTTACTTCTCTCTAGAAACAACATTTCTCTCCCCCCCCCTTCCCTAGTTTTTTAAAAAAAGGCTCTGATCAGCTGTTAGTCGGGAGAGAAAATAAGCAGAGGGAAGCCTAGGGGGAAAGGCAGGCAGGCAGGAGCTTGGGGGGGGGGGTTGGGTAGATGTTCTACCCAATCCAACTCCCCCCCCCATACACTTTTTCCGGATAACGTGAAAAATCGCTTATTCATCGCGTTATTCAGTACAAGATTTTTCTGGAAATCTTATAACGTTATGCGGTTTTCACGCTATTCGGTACTCGCGTTATATGGGGTATTACTGTATCTGATAAATATCTGGTATTTTTATGGTGCTCTCCTTAGTTAAATAAATTTAATCAGATTTCAGAGACTCTCTGCTATAAATTACATAATTACCAGATAATGAAAATAATAACCTCTTTCATGATTGTGGTGGCTGAGTGGTCAAAACACTAAACTTGACAACTGGAAAGTCTGCAAGTCAGCGGTTCAAGACCTGAGTGCGGCATGACAAAGTGAGCTCCCGTCTCTGTCCCACCTCATGCCAACCTAGCAGTTCTAAAGCAAGAAATTTCATGTAGATAAATAGGGACCACTTCAGTGGGAAGATAAACAGCATTCCTTGCACTCCAGTGTTTAGTCATGCCTGCCACATGTCCATGGAAACATCTGCAGACACAGACAGTGCTGGTTTTTTAGCTATAAACAGAGATGAGTACTGAACCTAGAGTTGAATATGACTGGCTTTCAAGGAAGGGCAACCTGTACCTATCTGAAATATTTTCAGTGCTTTTTTACTTGCAGGGCTTTCTGGGAGGTTCTGGGAGCACCAGAGATCTAAAACTAGAGGCTTCAAGAAAGAATAAGGATTTTTTTTAAAGTAAAAGGTGACAGACTTAGGTTTGAAATTCTGAATGCATTTTTTCTATGAATGTCACATACAAACATTGAGAACTATTACAATAACCGCTCTACCTGCAGGCACTCCCGAGCCCTTCCCCCACGCTGGGCTACATAGTGCCATTGTGGTGAGCCGCTGCCGCCGCTTTTTGCAGCCTGCTTGTGGCCAGGGTGAGAGGCCTGATATTGTTGGCTCATGAGTTGTTATAGTGTATTATTATTTATTGAGATTATACTATGTATATGTAACTGTAATTGTACTTTTTGTAACTTTGTTTTGCAGTGTGGTTTTTGTTCTATTGCACTGCTGAATTATAGTGTTATTTTTATTGTATTACACTGTATTATTTTTGATTATGTTTATGTATGGATTTTGTGAACCGCCTTGAGTCAGTTTCCCTGAGTAGGGCGGTATATAAATTGAAATAATAATAATAATAATAATAATAATAATAATAATAATAATAATAATAATAATAATAACGACGACGACGACGACGACGACGACGACGACGACGACGACGACGACGACGACGACGACGACGACGACGACGACGACGACGACGACGACGACGACGACGACGACGACGACGACGACGACGACGACGACGACGACGACGACGACGACGACGACGACGACGACGACGACGACGACGACGACGACGACGACGACGACGACGACGACGACGACGACGACGACGACGACGACGACGACGACGACGACGACGACGACGACGACGACGAAATAGAGGAGAACAAGGAAAGATGAAAAACCAGGAGATCTCTTCCAGGAGATTCAAGAAATCATAGGGAAATGTAAGCCGAGATTAGGAATGCTGAATGACCAGAAGGAACCCACACTATCTGACAGGAGGGGGGAAATGAAGCAAGTTTATAATTTTCTAGAAGCTTTTAAAATATTTATTAATATTTGAAAGCTTCCTTTTTATAAGGCTCTCAGGAGAACTAAAAGCACTTCTCCCTTCTTTATAGAGGTAACGAGAATTTTGACTGATAATAACTTTATTTTACTACCCTTTGTTTTTGGTGTTGTAAATTGCTCTTCATAAAAATTGAAATATGAAATTGGAATGGCAAATATATAAGTCTGGAGTGGATCCAGCAGTGCTGGAGTTACCCATATTTTTTACTTATTAATGTTTAATATTGTTCACCTGCTCTTTCGTGTGTAATAGTATTTACTGTTTCATCTGTTATACTGCAATGACCTTGAGGGATAACCATTAAAATATGAATTTAACTTCTTTTATTTCATATGATTTTTTCAACTGGTGAGAATAGTAAATGCAGCAAGTGTAGATTTTCATAAGAAATAGAGCAGTTAATAACTATTTTTGCTCAAATGCTTCTCAACCCAATTCATATTGCTAGCCATTACCTTTCAGCCCTTACTATCTTGTAGCATACATATTTTATACTATGTATTTGTTTTGGCTGAAGTCTCAGCCAAGGTGCTTTCAAACCATATGCCAAAACAAAGTGAGAGTTTCTGCAGAGCAAACAGAGTTGATTCAGGGTCCTCCTGAAGCTTTATTTATTTTTTACAATTTGAAAAGACACAGAGTCTGACACTAAATGTAGCTTTTGAGGGTATAATAAATCAGCTAGAATGAAAAGGGAGGAGAGAAGAAAGGGTGTGACATATTCATCTTCATATATTAGAGAAGTGGTGGTGAACCTATGGCAATGCAGGGCTGAATGAATCAAAAGTTGGAATTAAAATTACTGGGAGAAACATCAACAATTTGAAATATGCAGATGATACTACCCTAATGGCAGAAAGTGAAGAAGACCTAAAGAAGCTCCTGCTTAGGTTGAAAGAAGAGAGTGCATAAGCTGGCTTGAGACTCAACATCAAGAAAACCAAGATAATGGCAAAAGGCCCTATCAGTCCCTGGAAAATAGGTGGGGAATAAGTAGAAGCAGTGACAGACTTTACATTCTTCAGATTCAAGATCACTGCAGATGGTGATTGCAGCCATGAAATTAAAAAAGTGACTAATTCTTGGGAGACAAGCTATGGGAAACCTGGGGAACATAGTTAAAAGTAGAGACATCACCTTGCAAACAAAAGTCTGCATGGTCAAAGCAATAGTATTTCTGGTAGTAATGTATGTTCAGTTAGTTGTGAGAGTTGGACCATTAGGAAAGCTGAGTGCAGAAGAATAGACGGCTTTGAGATGTGCTGCTGGAGGATAATTTTGAGAGTGCCCTGGACAGCAAAGAGAACAAATTGGTCAATCTTAAAGGAAATCAACTCCAGTTGCTTCTTGGAAGGTCAAATATTGAAGATGAAGCTAAAGTACTTTGGACATCAAATGAGAAAAGGGGATTCTCTTGGGGAAGCCTTGATGATGGGAAAGGTGGAGGGCAAAAGAATAAGGGGGCAGCAGAGAATAAGATGTTTGGATGGCATTGTTGATGCAATGGCCACAAAGCTGGGTGGGTTGAGGAGGGTGGTGGAGGATAGGGGCACCTGACGTGTGATGGTCCATGGGATTGCAAAGGGTCAGACATGACTCTGCGACTGAACAACAACAAAGACAGTCTGGCTAGGTTATCCTGCTATGGCAATGGAATGGACCATACTGCCAGCAATTCAATGCCAAGAGACAGACAGCGGTTAATTAATCTGACTAGCCTGAGGTCTAGAGGCCTTGGTGAAGTCCAAATGGAAGGGCAGCAGCTTCATCAATACTGACCTGTGGCTGAGGAGGACTTTGTGTGCCAAAATGGCTCAGGATCAGAAAGTGACTCATGGAACTAGATCAGTGGTACAAGTGTCATGCTGCAATGAAGAAGGCAGATGAAAGGCCATGACATTATTTTCTTAGGACTTTCTTTGTGGCTGATTGCCATGATGATTGCCAATATTCAGAATCAGATATGCCACAAGAAGAAGAAGATGTTCTTGGACTACTGCTCCTAGAATATTTGACTACTGCTCCTAGAATATTACTTCTCCTAGAATATTTGGTGAAGGATTTTGGAAGTTTTAATCAAGAACTTAATTAAAGAATCAATGGGAAGAATGTACCCTTTTAAGCAAGAAGGGCTACTTGGAAGCCTGAGACTTTTAAGTCAATGTTACATTTAAGCTTTGACTATTTAGAAGACCTAGGCTGCATTTGTACCTCCTGCTGACAAGGACAGCAGAAAAGAAGCAATATGTTAACACAAAAACAGTAAGAACTGTCTTACTAAATTAGAACCAAGTTTCATCAGGTCTGTTGCTCTGTTTTCAGTAACTGCAGCTGGGTGCCTCTGGCCCTTTGCAAGCAGAGATAGAAGCAGAGGGCTTGTGGCTTGCTTCTAGCTTCTGTTATCAGTGCATGAATGAACAGAAAAGCATTTAATTGTTATGATTAACATTGCCAGAGTGTGCAGCAAGAACCTTACCTCTCATGGGCACCTGAGGTTTACCTGCTGCACAAACTGTACTGGCAATTGCAGTGAGAGAGAAGAAGAAAAAAATATGGGAAACATTTTTGTTTCATTTTTTTGGAATAGAAGCCATGTAAAAATATAGCAGTTAGTCTTTAAAGTGCTGCAGTGTTTTTGTTTTCTGATATTTTTGTTTCAGTAGCCCATTGCTCCGCCAATTTTCCACGAGGCAGAACTTGGGAAAGACCCTTGGAGTAGTGAGGACTGATGATAGGGAGGGTAGGAAGCCATTAAATTTCCCTTTCTGTTTAGTTAGTCAGATAAAGAATGCAAAGAGAATCATGAGTGAAACTCAAACATTTTCCCTGGTGGCAATGGAGAGTGAATTGTACTATCTAGTTAGATCAGCAACTCAGGGTGTTGAAAATCCCCATGCATTGCATACTAGCTGCACCCCTTTGAGTTGCAATTGCTGGAACTAATTGCCAGATCCCTTTTATAAAATGTTGATCTCTCATTGACACTACAGACAGGTTCAACCCCTCCCAATCCACCCCTGATTTTCCCCCTTCCGTTCAAGGAAAGTCTGAAAAGTAGCTCTGTCCATGTTCAAGTGAATGCAAGGATGTAAGCTGTATCTGTTACATCAGTTAGATACCAATTTGTCAGTAGGAATATAATCATGTGATACTAACATGAGGGTGTTACCTGACTAACTGCTCCACATATAAGCTCTGCAGGAAGCTTAGGTGGTGGAGGGAAAATACTTTTTGAATTTAAGGATCGTTTCACGGGCAGAGGCTTGGATAGGAAAACCACAGACCAAATAGTTTGATACAAATAGAGATGTTTACTTAGAAAAATAAGATAATAAGACGCAGTAACAATACAGACTTTTACCCCTTGACGGTGCCATTCAAAAAACCAAAGATCTCCGCAAAATAACCTACACTAAGCAGATGGAAAAATGTGAGGTGAGGTCTGAATCCAGGGTTTAGTTTTTATAATGTTATATGGGGGCAGAATAAGCAGGATCAGCTAACTATCACAGATCATGACAGGTAAATACTACAGTTTTAGTAAACACAAAGGAAAACAAAAGGGAAGAAGTGTCTCACCCATGGCCATTCAAAGAAGATGAGTACACAAATAAAGAATAAGTATTGCAAATCACTAACACAAAAGCAACACATATTTCTTCAAATAAAACAATTCATTAACAAATCACTGTTTTAGAATTATGCATTCCAGCCTCAGGCAATGAAGGACAAATGAAATTGGAGATTGTAAAAGTGAACGAATCAAAGCTGTAGTTCAAAAGTCCAGGATCAATCTGGTTGTGACACATCATAAGCAGGGAGGCTCATTCTCCAATGAAAACTGGCCTCCTGAGTTCTTGCAAACACATTGATATGTAAACTGAAAAGTCCAAGCTGCCAGCACAATTTCAACAACAATAAATGAATTCCGCATCTGGCTGGAAGGTCTGGGTTGAGACAAAGTCTTATTGATAAGGATTCCCTGAGGCACAGAGGGTGTTCCCACCTTGGCAAGGGCAGGAATCATTTAATGTGGATCCTTTTAATATTTTGGAATAGTAGCCATGTTAGTCTGTGGTTCAGGCATATCAGAAAACAAAACAAAACAAAACAAACAAAACAAAATAAAAAAACACTGTAGCACTTTAAAGACTAACTGCTATATTTTTATTGTTAGCTTTCGTGGATCAAGTCCACTTCTTCAGACAAAGAGTGAAACTTACAGGCATGGTTTTTATATACCAAATTCAGGGAGTCAAAGGGAGAAGGGGTGTGGTCAAGCAAGATTACAGACAAACAAGCACAAGAGTGCAGCTTCACACAGCCATTAGCAACAATAGATTATTCAGATAAACTCTCTTTCAATCTCAAGGTTGCTGGGAAAGCCCATTCTGGTCTCTGATCAACTTTTGACCTGCATGTCGGGGGGGGGGGGATCCTGTACCTGGTTACTTTCTGTTTTGCTAAAGAGAATTGGCAAGAAAGTTGTAATATAAAATCCAGTGATGGGATGATAAAAAATTTAGTACCCCACCCTGACGTCATCACAGTGGGGGCGGAGCTAACATCATGACGTCATGGGTGGAGCCAACGTCATGACATCATGACGTTGTAGGCGGGGCCAAAAATAAAATAAATAAAATAAAAATAAAACACACACACACACCCCTCAAACCCCCCCCCCCACAAAACCGTTAATAAAATAAATAAATAAAATAATAATTAAATAAAAATACACCCAAACACCCACCCACCCCAAACACAAACCCCTCTTACAATGGGGACCGTTGGGGCTGGCCCCGAGCCTTGGTGCCCGGCGGCGCGCCTAGCCGGGCGGCCCTGCGCTCCCGGCTGCAACTCTCCATGGGCGGCCCCGAGCCTTGGTGCCCGGCGGCGCGCCTAGCCGGGCGGCCCAGCGCTCCCGGCCGCAACTCTCCATGGGCGGCCCTGAGCCTTGGCGCCCCGCGGCGCGCCTAGCCGGGCGGCCCAGCGCTCCCGGCTGCAACTCTCCACGGGCGGCCCCTAGCCTCGGCGCTCCGCGGCGCGCCTAGCCGGGCGGCCCCGAGCTGCCCATGGAGAGTTGCGGCCGGGAGCGCTGGGCCGCCCGGCTAGGCACACCGCCGAGCGCCGAGGCTTGGGGCGCCCGTGGAGAGTTGCGGCTGGGAGCGCTGGTCCGCCCGGCTAGGCCCGCCGCCGAGCGCCGAGGCTTGGGGCGCCCGTGGAGAGTTGCGGCCAGGAGCGCTGGGCCGCCGGGCTAGGCACGGCTCCTCCTCCTAAGCCCTCCGCCACTGCCAGAGCCACTTCAAAATGGTCCGGCTCCGGCAAAAACAAGTGCGCATGCGCAGAAACAGAATCTGACGCATGCACAATTTAAAATTGCAGCACGCATGCGTCAGATTGACTTCTGCGCATGCGCACTGAATTGGAGCCATTTTGGGTCCAATTTAAAAAAAAAAAATTTCTTTTTTTCAGGCGTCCGGAACCGGACGCCTTAAAAATAGACTACCCTCTCGGAGAACCCTCCGAAATTGTTCTTACCGGTTCCAGGGAACCGTCTGGAACCGGGGACATCCCATCACTGATAAAATCATATAGCAATCTGTGTATCAAATTTGATAATGTCCCAGAAACCCTTCACTAATATTTAGTCCCCTGTGATGGGTATCTAACAGATGGATGTACAGTAATACCTTGGATAACGCTAAGACTTGGTTCCACAAGTCTTTGTGTTATCTGATTTTTAGTGTTATCCGATGCATGTTCAAATCCTATGGGATGGATCGGATAACGTTAAAGCTCCATAGAGATACATTGTAACCGCACAGGCTTTAACGGTTGTTATCTGATCCATCCCATAGGACCTTAATGTTATCTGATCCAATTCTCCTCCCCAGATTACTTAACGTTATGCAATTTTAGCGTTATCTGAGGTAAACGTTATCCGAGGTATTAGTGTATTTGATTTCTGTTGTC
Organism: Furcifer pardalis; assembly: GCA_030440675.1. Taxonomy (NCBI): domain Eukaryota; kingdom Metazoa; phylum Chordata; class Lepidosauria; order Squamata; family Chamaeleonidae; genus Furcifer; species Furcifer pardalis. The sequence continues at coordinate 87,766,873 of CP126892.1, forward strand.
TCCCTTTCAATCCTAGTTTTGTAATTTTTCTGTTCCAGAATTGCAACTTTCAGGTCTTGGATAGAGTGTCCAGTTAGATTGAAGTGGTTTGAGAGAGGTTTCTCCATGTTGCCATTCAGGATATCTGATTTGTGTCCATTAATTCTTTTGCGTAAAGATTGTCCCGTTTGTCCTACTTAAAGCACGGATGGACATTTTTGGCAAGAGATGGCATAAATAACATTGGCAGAAGCACAAGTAAAACTGCCTTTAATGTTGTGTGTGGTGCCGTTGGGTCCAGTAATACTGTTTCCAGAGTGAATGTGGGGGCATAGTTGACATCTGGATTTGCAGCAGGGTTCAGTTCCCATATCTATGCCTGCATCTATTTTAATATCAATATCCTTTAATTATTTGCTTCAATTGACTCTGCCTTGGTATACAGAAACACAAGAATCAGTAATAGACACATAAAGACATCATTCCATAGAAGTTACCTATACATTAGTCTACTTTCTTATCCTAAAGGAAACCAATTTTATCTTTGAACAGAAGAACCAAAGCTTATGTTAAACTGTTGCTGAGTTTTCCCCACATCATGCCTTGGGGGAGATTTATAGTTAAGGACTCCCAGGTAGGAGAAGCAATTAGTTAAATAAATAAAAAAAACAGTGCTGCAATGCCTTCCTTCCTGCAACCCAAACCTAGAGTCTAAGTCTAGAATCAAGCCTGATATTAAACAACATTACTCCATAGAAGTTAGTTACACCTGTGTACATGTACAAATGTGAAATGTGAGAGCAGGGGAGGCCCAACTGGGCTCTGTAGAACTTGGAATGTGCAGTGCTTAGTGCAAATAGATGCCTAATGATCAGAGCAGGGGGAAATGAAAAGTACAAAGAACTTCTTTGTTAAAGCAAAGGAAAATAACATAAAATAAATGGTGGATTTCAAAATATTGGGCAAGAAGGTCAATAAATGGCTGTTGCCCTTGACTGTCCCCACCTCCACCCCATCATTTCATTCTTACAAATAGTCCTGGCTGAGGGATTTGAGGAACTGACATTCAAAGATCTAAGGTTTCAAATAATTAGGAATTGGTTTCTAGACCCTTCAACAACCTGAATACCATTGTCTTGTCCAGTTCACAAATATTCTTCTTGTTGGTGGGAGAGGTGTGATCAAAGAAAGGATCTAGTTTGTATTTGGGTAGGTTGCCGTGAAAGTTGGGTAGTTTGGGGGAGTCTGGGATATGATTTTTAAAAATGAGATAATGGTTAACATTTTGTAAAGTAACTGAAGTGTTAACTCTGTTTACAAGGGACAATGAGACAGCACTTTCTAAAGAACTGATACCAGTGTTGTTGGCAAATATGTGTCAAGAAGTAGCAACAAATTAAGATTCTTTGGCCAAAATGGACATTTCAGATTTGGTCAGTTGCCCTCTCTGAGAAGCTCATCTATCAACTGAGAGTGAGATAAAGCATCTAAAGATGGAATGAGTTTCTTCATATGCAGTTCCCATTCATTGCATACATTAGCAGCACTGTTTGAAAACCCAGGAACACAGCAATTAAAATTCTGGAGTAATATTCTCCATTGATTGTCTTCCAAATGAGACAGCAGAATTGGGATTTGGAAAATAGTGACAGGAATTAGTGTAAAAGAATTAGATACAAACAGGCACAATTTGTAGAGCCAGTTTATCTTTCTCTTCATGTTTTAATATCCTTTTTTAAATTTTAGAGGGAAAGAAACCTCTGTGTTTCTAATGTTGTACCACCAGTGAAATAGCAACATAGTTTAAAATCAAAGCATCTTACTTGTATAATATGCATCAAACATGCCTTGAGGAGGGCTGGCTATAGTGGTGCTGAATGTACTCCTTTTGCTTCAAAAATAATGAATTTTAAAGCATAGTCCAATGACAGAATTTTAATTGTAAAAGAATGCATTACAGGAAAATGAATTGCTTTCATTTGTTCTGATGACATATTCTTATAACCATGTCATATTTATAAAATCTGTTATTAATCCAAAGGCCTGACATCAGAGCAGCCACTTTTGATCGCCTTGGAAGCTACAAAATTAATTGTGTTCTGTAGTACTCATTAAACTTTCCCAAGTAGGAAAAGAAATCTCTTTCTCCCTCCATTAACTGATAGCAGAGGACTGATCCAATATTATATCCTCTGAGAATGACCATTTAAGGTGGCTGATAATATCCCACCCTGTCACATTAGAGAATGGACATCTCAATGCTGGGATCAAAGAGGAATAATAATGTATATCAGAATAAAATTGCCTACGCTTGTAGCTCCCATTTATCAAACTAATATAGGTCCAGAAATCATAGCGTTTGATGTTATCATTGAATTATCCGCCTTACAGAGGTCATTCCTTATTTTGTTTCTATGTTTACAAGCTGTCTTTTGGAAGGAAGCTACCTTATACTAAGGGTGAGTAAGAAATTAATTTCTGTTTGGTTTTGGTGATAGTTTTCTTGCGTACTACCACATATGTGGGGGCTGTGGGGGCTTAGTGGTTAAGACACTGAGCTTGACAAATGGGATGGCAGGTCAGCAGTTCAAGACCCTAGTGCTGTGCAACAGAGTGAGCTCCCATCTCTGTACCAGCACCTGCCAACCTACCAGTTCAAAAGCAAGAAATTGTAAGTAGATAAATAGGTACTGCTTTGACTGGAAAGGTAACAGCATTCCATTATCTTGAGCATGACCTTTCTAGCATGTGGGATGAGCGCAATTGTTTGATAATTTGAGCATTCTTTGGCATTACCATTTTTTGGGATTGGAACGTATACTGATCTTTTCCAATCCAATGGTATTGTAGACACAATGGACACAGAGTTGGGTGGGTTGAGGAGGATGGTGGAGGACAGAGGTGCCTGGTCATTGGTCCATGGTGTCACAAAAGGTCGGAATTGACTGTGCAACTGAACAACAACAAATTAGATACTTTACTTAACCAATCATTCAATCTTATTCCCTTACATTTCTCCATCACGCCATCACATTGTTAATCCTTTTTTAAATTATCTTTGTTTACTTTCTTTCCTTCTTGACCTTGAGCATACAGCTGCATGCATGGGTCTTTTCATCTTCCAAGATGGGCTGATATCACTTTTCCCCCCTTTATTCTCCTGATGTAACTAAGCAAGAAGAAATGTAAATAAAATGTTTTCTATTTTTAGTTAAATTGCCTTTAATTCTTCTGTATGACGAGGCTTGCTGCTATTATTTCCTCAAGATCTCTCTAGTTCTATTGTTTAACTGCAAAAGAAATTTGCCAAAATTCAGAAAATATCCAGCTCTGTGAAAACTGACTCTCCTTTTTTTGCCATATCAGAAAGCTTGTGTATCACAGAATGAATTGAACATTGGACTGTTGAATTGGAAATGTGTTAATGGGCACCACTATTACAATGAATTGAGCCACTAATCCAAAAGCTTGGATAGAAATATGTTTTGCAGCTTTTAGCCTAATGAGGCTTGCTATATCTTTGCTATGCTTGAAAGCTAGGAAAAGATTATCCCACCATTTACAAAGAGGGATTAAATGCTTGTGGGACATCATTCTCCAGTGACGTCACTCAGTTTTGAATGCCAATGCATATAAAGCAGTAGCCTTATTGATTTTTTGTGTGTGTTGGTTCAGTCATTTTGTTTCCTCAGTCTGACAGATCCTGAACTATCTATTATTCTCTGCAAATCTGGATCTCACAATTTATTCCAACTTTAGAAACGATTTAGTAGTTTTGTAGAAGTTAGCTATAGAGATGAAGTTAGATAATGAGTTAGACTGTACAGCCAGTGACTCAACACCAAGTGTTGGGCAGTGGTAAATAACCTGATTCCCTAAAGGGACCAACGGCTACAGGTGGATGAGCTCCTTTAGGTGGGATGATGGTCCACTCAGTGGAGGAGATACCACTGGAAACCATCATATTGGGACCAACGACAAAATGAGTAGAGGAGGAACTTTGATTCCCAGCGGTAATGGAGGTGGAAGAGGCCATGCCAGATGGACTGGCTGTGAAGGCATACCTTGATAATTTCCTCAAAGCTGCAGCACATCATCATCATCATCATCATCATCATCATCATCATCATCATCATCATCATCATCGTCATCGAGCAGGAAGGAACCCTATGGATCGTCAAATCCAGCTCCTGTCAAGGAGATAAAGTGGGAAATATAACTCCCAACCTTTGTTACCTAAACCTCTGAGATATTCCAACAGTTCATTATGTCAAAAACTGCATCCACATAGTATATAACATATATCTCACAGGTTTCCAACATAGAAAGAAAAAAGATCACTGTTTAACCAGAGAAGGGCAGCAAACTATGGCAGGTGCACAACATTTTGCCACTTTATTAGGAATCTGGAAAACCTGATAAAAAGGAAACAACGAAATATAAACTTTTTCTGATCTACCTGGGAATTTTTTAAGAATAGATTAAAGAAGGTCCTCACAGAAGGACAGTGTAAAAGGAACATCCTCCATAGTTTTGACTTCCTCACTATTATAGGGATATAAATGATCCTGGTAAGGCACTCCATGAGATCTCCCCTCTGAGCCATTAAATCAGGGTAGTGTAAAGGCATTATTGACATTGGAAAAAGTCACCAAAAGGGTAGAGAGTGTACCTAAGGCACTCTATTTATTCAACAAACTTTAATGTTCTTGTAATTCTGTGTCCCAGATTCTTTGCTTAACAACTAATTTGGCTTTAGAGTAGCCAAGCACTATTAAGATGCTGGGAGAAAATAATTCCTTAGACTGGTGCCTTTTCCATTTTTATATTGAAAAGTATCAATCAATGTTAATGATGTGAGTCCAACTGGGAGATAGATATGTTTTAACCAGTAGGTTTTTTAAAGTGTGCCCTGGCAAAAGCTTCAATAGGAATTAGAATGGCCTCCGGGTGTAAAGCCACATTAAGGACACAACATGGAACTAAAATTATAGCTCTCAGAAATCTAGTCTGAATAATTGGCTGGATCAACTCTACTTCCTTTCATGTAAATCCTACCTGTTTTTTCTTCTTTCCCTTATTTTGTAGCAGACTATGAGAATTTCTATGTGTGTGAGAGAGATTTGGTGTGTAGTATCAGTCTGTTGTTAAAGAGAGAAGTGGCATATAGAAGATATCAAATAACCATTTAACTCTTGCTGGGAAAGATTAATAATAATTTCTTAAGATAATTTTTAAACCAAGTTTTTAATATGAAAAGTAACTGGAAAATGTTTAAGAATAATATAGTGAGGAGTGGCACACAAGGTATCTGAACAATCGTTTAAGAAGAAATGTTGAGTTAATATCTGTTGCTTAAGGTAAGAAAAGAATGTTTATTTAATGCTAATCTCTGAGGAAATTCCAAGGTCAACAATGTTAAGGTGATGGGCAATAAGCATTGTCCATTTGACCCCATCATCCAGAGAAGCTTGACACCATAAAGAGATGCCATTAATATTGGCCATTAATAAAACATTTCATAAACACAGGGTGCCAGATAATATTACAAATCATCTCAAGATCTTGACCATGCATGCTATTAGAGTACTTTGCTGTCAGAATGGTTACCAAATGAGAGTCATATCCTCACAGGTGAAAAGGTGATGAGGACAACCCAACAATGAACATACGTCTTCACCCTATACATCAAGAAAGGTGTCTTGAGTAGTTACCACTTATCAGAAGGCAAAAAGTTGTAATAAAGTAATAAAGTTGTAATAAAGTTGTGATAATATTATGGTAGCATTTTTTTACATGTGCTGGGAAGAAAAATCAAAGTCACAGACAATATGTGAGTTGTGTTCCATAGTGATTTATATAAAATGGGAAAATGAGGACATTCTTTAATGTTTTTAGATGTGAAAGCTTTCACTACAAAGAGATATGGAGATTTGTTGACAAGAAGCAAGGACCCTTTCTATTATATTGTCTGTTGATATGTTATGCTTTCTCTTGTCTTTTGAATTATTAGGTTCTCTAAAATTAATAAAAATTGAATTTTTAATACCCACTTTATGTTACAGCAAAGTATTGTATAATACCCAATGCAGTATAGTGGACAGAGTAACAGAGCTCTGTAAATTTTGGTTCAAATCCATGCTCAGCCACGTAAGGTCACAGAGGAGTAGAGGCTAGAACTGGTAAAAACATTTCATAAATATCTGACTTAACCTGACCTCTCCATTAGGACAATTCACTATGAATAGGTTTCACTTCACTGGCACAAAATACAACAAAATATTGAATGTACTAGTTCTTTAGAGACTCAATGATTGTAATAATTTCTGTCCATCTACATCCAGTTTGGGCTTACCACTCAATTAAAAGTAAAGATAATTACTGGGAGATTTGGTTAAAGTCTGACTAGCTGAAGCTGCCACTTCATCTGATGAGAAATGACAGTAAGTGATGGACCAAATATGCATGTTCCTGTATGGATTTGCCACCCTTCATTTCCTAGGATGTGGCATAAAAATGGTTTATTTTACTTATATTTCCTATTTCCCCAATTGACTAAAATATGCTCTTGGTGCATTTGTCTGCAGTGATTATATTTTTAGCCATTCAGAGTTTTTAAAAATGGAGACCTATTCAATTTTCCCAAAATGCCACATAAGCCTTAGAGCTGTTGTCCTGCAGATGTAGACAGAGGACACCAACAATATGGATCTGGATTCTGTTATTTTAATCCTCCTTTGGCTAAGAGCAACAGGAATCTGCTGACTTCTCGTTATCCAAAAACTCTGACACATCAGGATGTCTGCAGTCCATTTCTTTTGTCTGAAGAAGAATAGCATACATGAGAGGATGACAGTGCTTGTGTGGGATGTATGAAGATGAAGTGCTTTTGAAGTAAAATATGTCAGAAGATGCTGGCATTATTATAACAACACAGAGGGCTTTGATTATTCTGACTGAGTAGCATCAATTCCACCAGGGCTGCTTATATGAGTGCAACCATCATTTTCCATCTTCCATCATGTGTCACTCCTTTTGCGATGCATTGAGAACAAACATTCATGGAACAGAGAGCCTGATCCAAAGTTCACTGAGAAACAATATGAGGAAATTGCCCTGTCAGACTTTGGAAGCCAAAGTGGGGAAAGGACAGCAATGGCCTGGGTCTGTATTTTAAGTTGGGTAGAGTTTTGATGCAAGGATATCAAAGAAACTAACAGTATATCAGAACTTTTAAAAAGCTGTTATTTAGTTGTTGAAGCCACCTTTAAAAGACAAGACGGAAGAGCACATGTAGAACAAGACAGACTAATAAAAGTTTTTCCAAAGGTTTTTCTAGTACCCATGAGGTACTGGTTCCCCTCTATTCAGTACTAGTTAGACCACATCTAGAGTGCTGTGTCCAGTTCTGGGCATCACACTTTAAGAAATATGCAGGCAAATTAGAGAAGGTACAGAGAAGGGCAACAAGGATAATCAGAAGACTGAAAACCAAGCCATATAAGGAAAGACTGAAGGAACTAGGTATATTTAGCCTTAAGAAAAGTAGACTGAGAGGGGATATGATAGCACTCTTCAAAAACCTGAAAGATGGTAATAAACAGAAGGAGCGGGATCTGTTCTTGGTCATCCCAGAGTACAGGACATATAATAATGGGCTCAAACTAAAAGAAATCACAGACAATGAGATGGCTAGATGGCATTTTTGATGCAATAGACACAAAGCTGGGCAGGCTGAGAAGGGTGGTGGAGGATAGGGATGCCTGGCATGTGGTGGTCCATGGGGTCACGAAGGGTCAGAATCGACTGTGCAACTGAACAACAACAACAAAATAGGCTGAATATCAGAAAAACTTCTGAACAGTTAAAGCAATATGGCAATGGAACCAACTGCCTTGAGAGGTGGTGAGCGCTCCAAGACTGGAAGCATTCAAGAGAGAATTGGACAACCATCTTTCATTACTGTTTTTATTCAGATTCCTGCGTTGAGCAGCAGGATGGACTTGATGAGTGCAGCTCCCTCAGCAGCGGTAAAAAGTTTGTAGGACTGGAAAAAATCATTGTAACATTTTGCTTGCTGCATTTTGTAAATTCAATTGTACATAATTGTAATATTCCAAATCTTACTTAACCGCTGCAGTTTGGACAGTGGCTGAGCAGGTTTCCAGTTATGTGATATATGCCTTGCTTCCTGATATAGAATGGCTTAAGAAGGCTTTATGCAAGTTTAGTTGCAGAGTTCAAATGTGGAAATCATTACCAAACTGAAGATCTGGCAACCTGGACAGCTTGAAAGGAATCTCGATCAATTTGTAGAGGGAAAGGTCATTGCTGCCAGCTAGTCCATGATGATTGTCACCTTTAGCATCAGAAGTAATAAGTCTTTGTATAGGAGTTGCTAAGGAGCATGAATGGGCAGAGACTGTTATTCTCATGGGCTCCCCATTGGTGATGGATTAGCTATACGTATTATAAATACAATACTGGACTAGATAAAGCCTGTGGTCAAAGTCAGAAGGGTTCTTCTTAATTTCATAATAAGAGTGATTAAATTCAAAATTATGACAAAGTACAATTTTAGGATACATGTGCATTCTGCTAAACAAAATAAAGAAACAATATTTAATTGACAATGAAAACACTGTACAGTAATCCCTTTTTCCTTACTCTAACTACTTTTCTCTTTCTCTTTTTCTTTTCATTATTGACTATCATTAGCCATGACAAGAACAATCTAATCCATGTGTTATGTGCAACTTATAGGAGACCTCAGCCTACCTGCTAGAGTATGCAACTCTGATCAGATTTTATCAAAGCAAGTAACATACTGTATGTGCATACAGTAATACCTTGGATAATGATTGCATTGGATAATGCTAGAATTGGATAACGATGCAAATATTTTTTTAAAAAATTTGCATCGGATAACAATCTGTTAGCGTTATCTGATGCACTCGTTTGTAGCAGCAGGGTAGCTGGAAAGCTAAACGGGGCTTCCCCGTTTGGCTTCCCAGACACCCTGCAGCTGTGGAGGCAGGGGTGGGGTGGCTGGAAAGCTGACAGGGAGCTCCCCCATTGGCTTCCCCAACCAAGCCGCAGCTGCGGAGGCAGGGGTGGGGTGACTGGAAAGCTGACAGGGGGCTCCCCCATTGGCTTCCCCAGCCAACCCACAGCTGCAAATCAGGTCGCCCAACCTCCCTGGAGCTGGCAGGGGTGCCAGAGAGCCCAAAATGGGTGGGGGAAAAAACTTTTATTTTTTTCACCCATTTCAGGCTCGCTGGCACCCCTGCCAGCTCCATGGAGGTCGGGGGACCCAATCTGCACTGTTTCCACCATTCCCCAACCTCCCCGGCTGATGCACTGAGTCAAAACGTCGGGATTCAAATCCACTCATGGAATCCCCACTACCCTTTCCAAAGAGGCAGGCTGATCGCCCCCCTGTTCCCTTTCCTCTTCAGAAAGGGAACAGGACTTTTTTAAACATTGTGCAATCAATGCATTGCACAACGTTAAAAACTGGATAACAACTAGACTTGTGGAACCAAGTCTCATTGTTATCCAAGATACTAGTGTATTTCCCATGTAGCAGCTTAAGGAGCATGTAGTGATATAAATATTTCGTTTAAATTGCACTAGTGCTGTGAGCTCATTGCGTAATCTTAAAGCACTATTTTCACTAGTCCTCAGCAAAAATGAATCTAATACTTAAAAAAACCTTTATTATATGCTGGACATATGATGCAACCTCAGCATGCAGTGTAAACTAACACAATTATTGGTGCACATCCTCACGTCAATTCTGACTTACAGCAACACATTCTAAGGTTTTTTAGGTAGACAACAGACAACAGTTTAAATTCTCTTCTTCGGGGTGGGGATTTTGTGTCTTTCCCATGACTACACTCTTCCTGGGAGGTACAGTGGGGAATCAAACTTCAGACACCTAAACCACTGAGCTACCAAGCCAATTGGTAATGTTGTAAGGGGGAGCCTCTCAATAACTAACTAACTTGCTTGTTTCCTTAGCTAGCCAATTAGCAATGCTCCCCCCTTTCTGCTCTTATTTGACTCTTCCTAATTAGCATGTTTGTGGGACTGCAGTGGCTCAAGTGGTTAAGATACCGACTGGAAGATGACAGGTCAGCAGTTCAAAACCCAAGTACTGAATGACAGAATGAGCTTCTGTCTCTGCCCCAACTCCTGCCAACCTAGCAGTTCGAAAGCAAGAGATTGCAAGTAGATAAATAGGTACAATTCAGTGGGAAAGTAAATGGCATTCCATAAACTCTGGTGTCTAGGTATGCCTGCCATATGCCCACAAAAATGCCTGCAGACACAGATAGCCCTGGCTCTTTGGCTGTAAACAGAGATGAACACTGAACCCTAGAGTTGGATATGACTGGCTTTCAAGTAAGGGCGACCTTTACCTAATTAGCATGTTTATGACCTTTTGCCATTGTCCAGTTGTTGTTTCTCTTTTTACAAAATTGACATCCCTTGGTTGTCTTCCATTCTCCTTTCCATGTGTTGAGAGAGAAATCTCTTTTTCATACTGTTTACTAGCTTATTTCTTTTACCCTACACTAATCTCTGATGATTTTCTCTGATGTGCTGTGAATCCTACAGATAATAGTGAATAAACCTTTTTCTCTTTTTCTTGAACTGCTGCCAGAGTGTTTCATGTTAATCTAGTTAATGCAGGTGGGAAGATCTGGGAGAACTGCAACAAATTTTAACTCTTACATACTGCTCCTTCCATTCTAAAACAAATATTACAAGCACCATCAGGTTACGGGGCCAAAAATAGGCAGTAACATGAGTTAAATTAATTAGCAACTATTTTTCCAACTTGTGTTATTTTTAAAGCATATTGATTCTTCTCTTCCCCCCCCCCTCACCCCCAAAGACTCAAAACAATTAGTACAAAACCCATTATTATGCAGGGTTTCTTTATTCCAGTGAGATAATTTCATGGAAAACACTTTAAATGACTATGAAAAACAAAATGCCTTAAATCTGGTTGCTTCTTCCAGCCCAATGAATCAGTCAGAACTAATTCAAATCCAATCGATTCAATGGTTCTATTCAGCGATGGGATGTAACAGGTTCTCACTAGTTCTCCAGAACCAGTAGTAACTTTTCCCGGTGTCCCAGAGAACCGGTAGCAGCTTTTGGGGGGAACCACCTTTGGGGCTTAGTTTTTCACTGGTTCCCCCACTGCGCATGCACACCAAGCACTTGGTGTGCATGCATGCCTACAGTGCTTGGCGTGTATGCATGGCCTCCTTGCTGTCCTCCTTGCTGTCCTTGTGTTGTGGGTGTGTGCTTATTTTTATTTTATTTTTTTTCTTTGGCTCTGCCCACAATGTCATGATGTCATGATGTTAGCTCCGCCCACACTGTGATGACATCATGGCAGGGTAGTAAAATATTTGACATCCCACCACTTGTTCTATTCTAGTCAAGAGAAGAGAAGACAGGCCTACATAAAATTATCATTAGTGAAAATCTTTGATGGGAAGGACAAAAATTTGGAATTGGGCTCAGACAAACTATTCCAATGAAATATAATGAACATCTTGGTTTATGGTCAGGATAGAACTATTCAGGAAAAACTATTCAGAAAAACTATTCCAATGAAACATAGTGAACATCTTGGCCAGGATATTTAAGAGACCGCATCACCCCGAGAACATCTGTCCATCCCACCAGAGCAGACCGGTGAGGCTCTCTAACTGTACCATCGTATAGAGAGGCTCACCTCTCTAGCACTAGAAGGATGGCCTTTTCAGTGTCATTTGCTGCCCTTCAGGAAAAGTTTAAAGACATGGCTGGAAGGGCAGGTATGGGGTGCCAGCAATAGAGCAACCCCAATCTGTTGGTTAATCCAGCAAATGCTCTCTCTCTTGTTATCTTCTAACTCAATCTAATTTAATTTTAATTTTTTAAAAAATTTAACGTTGTATTTTGATATCGGGTAATTTTTATCTCTCAGTTTCTTAATCTATTGCTTGGGTGGGTATTTTAATGGGTTTTTTTAGATTGTTGATCTATTCCTATTCTTCTTGTGAACCGCCTGGAGTCTCTGGAATGGGGCGGTGATATAAGATGAGAAATAAATAAATAAATAAATAAATAGTGAAGCCTGTTCTAAACTTGTCATACCCCATGACCATATCAAGACATTCCATTCTCTCCTTGTGGTACCTTCATTCCAATATTCCATCCCACCAGTTCTTTCAACAACACTTTTCTCCCATGACATACCCTTTTCTTCTTACTTTGGCAAGAATGGCAATAAAATGAAGGAATGGAAAGAGTCCGTCTTTTGCCATTAATAATATCTATATCTGGAGAAACAAAAGTTCACCTTTCCCAGTGCACTCAACATGTAGATAAGGGAACGGGGACTCTCTCCTTTCCTCCATTCTACTGCTGCTAGAACAATATCACAGATAAATGAAGGTGGAAATGAAAGAGGAGACTTAGAGGCAGAGGTTTTGGTGCAACAGACCTGGCAGTTGGTGAAAGTTCTCTCGCTCATATTAACATCAACATTAACATTAACATGAGAGTTGAACAAAAGATTTGAACAGTAACACTATCCTCTTGTATGAGACAAAACTACACATGAAAATGAATTCAGGGTCTTTGTAAACTATAGGCTAAACATGAACAAAAAGTATGGTATAGTGATAGTAAAAAAAAAGTAAATGCATTTCAAGACTCTAAGAAAAGAATTGTAAAGTCCACATCAGGGGATATACAAATACCTTTTTATTTTGCTTTGGTCAGACTTTACCTGGAACACAGTTTTCTAGATCTGGACATGATACTGACCAGCTGCAACCTGTCCCAGGGACTGTGATGAAACTGGTAAAAGGTTGAGAAATTAATATGTCATGTGAAGATCAAGTTGAAGGAGTTGGGTACATTTCTTCTAAAGATGAAATTAATTGGATGTGATATGATTGCAGTCTTCTAATATCTGAAGGTTTCTCATGTGGAAGATGGAGCAAGTTTGTTTTCTGAAGCTGCAGAGGGTATGACCTGAAGTAATGGATTCAAATTACAAAATAGGGAATCCAGGGTAAATATAAGGAAGAAAGAGCTATCTGAGAATAGAATGGATTACCTTGGAAGATGCATGGGCACCTGCACATGTATTTTAGCTGCAGTTATCATGTCTCAGCAGTGAGTTGGTCTCAATTATCCTAGGGAATTCCTCCAGCACCACAGGTTTTTAACACTATGGGCAATACAAGTTTGTCAGCTTCATATTTATGAACAAGGAAAATACACATTTCAACATCTCCATTCATTATTGTTTAAGGGCCAGCTTATTGTACCCTCACAAGGCAACAGAGCTGTACTGTTTTAGAAACTTCTATACATGATTCTGAAATATTGGCTGACCTAATACATCCACCCCAGGAATGTTCTACTATGTTTTGATTTCCGTCTTCTTTCAATGTTGAAAAGTTTGTGTTTCCTAGGAACTATGAAGCACCTCAGTAAAATGTCAGTTTTTAACAAAGGAGTACAAAAAGAGGAAATAAGAGCAGGATCCACAGAATAACAAGAAGGTTCTTGCATTGTTCGAATCAGCCCTCAGCTATGACAGATCTCTTTGTAATGCCATAGAGTGAAGTAAATGTTCACATCAAGTATTTCTGAGCACTTAGTTCCGAATGGCCTTATGCTCCATTTGCTTGAGTCTTCTAGAGGCCAAACTCTGAAACTTTGTGACCTACATGGTGAACTGTGGATGGGAGGAGGGAAAAAGAAATTCCTAAGACCTAAGACATTGTTCCTTAGATGCCAACACAACAAGGAGAAGGGTCAAATTTGAAGAAGGAAGCCATAAACAGCATGACTTAAAACAGTCTAATTGGCTTTTTTTACTGGAAAAAGGATGTAGATACATTGCAAAATGGTAAAGTCTTCTTCACTGAAAGTTATAAAACAGTGGTTGGATGGTGATCTACTAGTATCTAGCCATACATTTCCTGTATTGACCAGACACTTGATTAGGTGACCTTTGATGTCACTCAAAAGTTAACAGCTCTGTGAGTCTATTCCCTGTGAAATAGTTATGAATTCTAATCAATATTGCAAGAGACAGCAATGCTGTAAAGTATATTCTCTTATCTCTATCTAGATTTCTACCTTTGAGGAATCCAGTTTAGGAATGAGTGATAGTCATACTACTAAAGAATCAATACCTGAGACAACTATATTTCTCCATAGCTGTAGTTTTTGAAGTGGTAACTGTGTTAGTTGGTGCAGCCATATCAGACAAGAAACAGAAGAAAACGAAATTAAAAAAGCTGTGGCATCCTAAATATATTGTTCACCCTCTGTATCTGCAGGCAGATACCTAAACTACAAAAACCAAAAACAAAAAACAACCTGTGAACTCTATATTTTTAATTGCAGACAGTGGCCTCTAGTGGCCAGCTCTGGTAATGCATCATAGAAATACATATTTCAGGATTTTCTTGAATATTTTTAGACCCATGGATAATTGAAACCATGGATACTGAACCCACATATATAAATTCCTGTAACTGCTATGAAAACTCATGTTAAAATATAGCAGTTAGTTATTAAGATTTCACTTTTTTCATTTATGTTTCATTTTGTCTTGTTTCTTATCTGATATAGTTCTCCTCTAAACAGTGTTGAAGGTTTCAAAGGAAAGGAGGAATGGTTTTCAAAGACACCATCTCATCATTTTCATCACCAGCAACTATTGAGATGGAATGAGACAATGTGGAAGAAAAAAATGAGCACTTTCATATTTTCTTAGAAAATGAATAATTTTGCCAATAATTTTGCTCAAAACAAATGTATCCAGGAAATGGTATGCTGGAGCATGGGGACTACAGGAGGCAGTGCCTTTTAAGGTCATGGGGTATTAGCGGCTACAGGCCACACTGCATTACCTTGATTTGCCAGCCAGAGTGAGTATCTATCAGACAGCTTAGTGAAGGGGCTTTGGGACTCATCCACGCAGGGCTGGGACAAGATGAGCATTCTGGGGCAGGGTGAGCAGATACATATTCAGCTATAGATCTAGGGATGGTTTGGGAAAGTATCACACCAGGTCCAAAAGTGCTCACAGGTGAAATTTCTCTCTGGTCTTATGTGGTGATCACACACACAAGGATGTGATACACCGGGAGACAGCTGTCTGAGGGTATTGGGGAGGGAGACAGCTGTCTGATACTCACAGCCTCACACGGGGCACCAGATGTTGAAAGATTCCTGAAGAAAATACACCAAGTGAAGTTTCTGAGCCAGCAGAACTTCCTTTATTGAATGATTATATGCATGCTAGCTTAATTCTTGATCTGCAGATCCTGTTCTCTTATTGTTCTGTTCTCTTGTTCTTCTGCCATTATTTTTATGCCCATATTTATTTCATACAGAATAGGATCGCTCATTATCATATAGAATATTACAGCTATGTGATTGGTAGTTTCATAATCAGTCTCATAAATCATTGGTTAATAAAATCATGTTTGCCTCGTGTAACATGCGTGATCAGTAAGTTGAACTAGAAAGCATTCCCACAGGCATTCAAACATTGTAGCTATTTTAGCTAGTAACTACGATAAGCAGTATAATGGCTCTTGTATGAAACTAGCTTGTACTGGTTCTCAGAGGATAATCAGGGCCAACAATTATGGAGTATAAAACAAGACAACTTTAGGAGAGTTTTCCCTCGACCAAGCTTATCTCGTCCATCCAACCTTCATCGTCTGATCCCAACAGTCTTATTAATGTGTGGCTGATTTAATGGCCTAGTCAAATAGAATTGTAGAAACATAGCATGTAGCTGATGGGAATTTAGCATCTCCAATAGTTGTTATGCCGTAAAGATTTAACACTCACTACAAAGATCTAAATAGTAAGATGTTATGTATTTCCAGTGTTACTATATAGAGTTGAAGCTTGAGAATTGAAGCTTTTGAAATGTGGATCTACAGACAGCTGTTAAGGTTATCATGGGCTGACCATGTGACTAATGTAGAAGTGTTGAACTGGATGGATAAAGAACAAGAACTGTTTAAGACCATTAAGTAAAGAAAGCTCCAATACCTTGGCCATATCATGAGGAACAACACAAAATATAGAATACTCCAACTTGCTCTGCTAGGAAAGATCCTTGGGAAGAGAGGTCCTGGACACAGATGGACTTCATGGCTGAAGAACCTGAGAGAATGATGTGGCATGTCCTCGGAAGAACTGTTCCAAGGAGTTAAGAGAAGAAAGACTATTGCCATGAGAATAGCAAATATCCAGAATGGATATGGCTCTTGAAGAAGAAATAAATGGTTAGGCTGAGAAGCAGGTTTGTTTAGGTGCCTCAGGGGCATAACAAAGATGGAACTATCCTTCCTAAAATTATTGCCAGAAGTTCCAACCATAGAATCCCATAGACATGAAATACACGACACAGAAGACAGCAGGGGCCTCTCTCCATCTTTTGCACCATAAATTAGGTGGAAGTAGGATATCGCATAAATGAGTATCTGTGTCCATAAGCTTCAATAATGTTTTGTTATGGCAATGATAGCTTTTCTCAATGAGCAAACTTTTCTGGTTATGCAGATAAATATTGGTGCAGATATACATAGGTCTTTATTTATTAGGAAGACTATAATAACAAATGTCATAGATTCTTTAGCTTTCATTTATTTTTCTTTATTACCCATATTGATTAACTGAAGTCATATCATGGTCAAAAATTGATTCTTGCTTAGAATCATTTAAGATTTTGGCATTTATTTGATCCACCACTGCATTCTGACATTTCTCTAATGAGTTATTGTAATTTGCTTCTGAAGATATAGATTCCAGAATGTTTTCTTTAATTAGGTCTTCCCCTTTCTGCACACCTCAATGAATTCATCCTCTTGTTAAAACAAGTATTTCTGAATTTCAAAGAATTTGCTTAGTGGGATTAGGAAGATGATCTCTTTACATTTCCCTTCCAATGAAGAAATGAAATGCATGTTAAAAGATTGACCAGAGCATAACCTTAACATTAAATCCATTCTGTAACAATCATATGACGATCTGTTATTTGGAATGATGCAAAAATAATGAATTACAAGGAATGGGGGACCACCAAAGTTAATTTCAGTGACCTGGATCCAAGTAAAGAAAGTAGCATATACATGTTGATAATTCCAAGTAACTATAAGTTTTAAAAATATTATTTCTCCCATGAATGTTTCAGAGCGAGTTATTGTGACTTTAAGTGCCAGTTAATGAGAAAGCAGTGTACTCTGGGAGGCTTATAGCTATTCTCAGTGGTCTTGCACTTCTACTGCACAGTTAAAGGGAATTTTACCAGAAATTCAAAACAATGCAACAAGAACACTCTTGGTAGTTTCTCTGAAGATCAACCACTACATTAATTAGTTTTCCCTCTGTGCTAGATTATTGTTAGTCTTTAATTCCTTCAAGAAGAGTTATTGTTTTTTTATTTCTCATGACTCACCATGAATAATCGAGATTAACCACAGTTCAGTGTATTATGAAAACAACGGAGTCAAAATTAACAGGTTTTTTTTTTACTAACAAAAAAGACTTTCATTTTCAGTGATCCTCAATTGTTTTGGAAATGTATGTTTGCACTGAAGAACACTGCATTTGCATAACAGTTATGTGATGAAGGGAAGATACCATAAGTTAACTTCTCAGCCAGTCTGTCTTATGAATCCCACAGCAGGTTTTGAGTATTTGGCCTGAACTTTCTGCCTAAACCAGTCCGATATCAGATATGGTGAGTTGCTCTCAAAGAGAAGGACTGACACTACATTTGTACATTTTACTTTATGACCAAAAAAATAGTGAGAATTATGTAATTTTAAAGGTTAGTAAATTTATTATGCCATAACCAATAAGTTTTTGTGGACCAGAATATTATTTTGAATCCTATTATCCTGAACTAGCATATATTAATAGATAGGATATGGAGCTGGGCTGGTGGGAAGTGAGGAAAGTGAAATGCAGAAGGGACAGCAAAAATTATCTAAACCAAAATAGCAGCAGATCTCCATGAAGTGAGATATTATCACAGTGTGCATGTTCACTGGTTTACCAATGCCAGAATGTTGATATTATCATCAGTGTTGCCTTCTAACCAGTATTTCAGCATTTAGATAATTGTCAGTGTTTGTGCTTCTTTGCATTTAATTTAGCTCTGGAATTTCCTTTGCCAGCCTCCTTCAGTCCAGACCCACCACTTTAGGGTTACTTTCTTTGTCTATCTAATGAAGTAGCCTTTAGTCATGGATGTTTGTGTCACAATAAATTGGTTAGTCTTTAGGGAGCAGTGACATTCATTGCTTTCTTCCCCCTGCAACAAACATGGCTGTCCCACTGGAAATTTTTATTTTATTGTGTATAGAGAAGAATCTCCAAAGAAACAAATTTGACTCACAAAACTGCTAGAATGGTTTTGAGAAGCATTGCCAATTCCTTGCATCCGAATCCTGCCTGACAGTTCTGATATTAGTTTTTCCTCCTATTTTCTTCAATATGTCTTGGAGGCAAGAGTAACAAAAAGTAATGTTGACACTGTCTCTTTCAAATTTATTTCAAGAGAATATTCTCTAGGAATCTTTATGTGTTTACTTTGGAATAATGTATTTATAATGTACGTGTGGCATATCTCAGGAGACGATTACATAAATACTGGAAGGCAAAGTCATAGGAAAGGAAGCAAGATTGTCTCCATCACAGTTCAGAATGGTTCATACCTTGGAAGCCATTTCTCAGGAAAATGTGAGCTTTTATCTGTAAGAGAGTTGGAATGTTTTGCTTGTTCCAAATATTTCATCTACTGTTCTATTTGTGCAGCCAAATTCCCTTCTCCTCTGTTTGTTGTTCAGTCACACAGTCGATTCTGACCCTTTGTGACCCTATGGACCATTGTCCTCTAGGCACTTCTGTCCTCCACCATCCTCCTCAACCTGCCCAGCTTGTGCCCATTGTGTCTACAATACCATCTAGCTATCTCATCTTTGGCTGCCCCATTCTTCTTTTGCCCTCCACCTTTCTCACCATCAAGGCTTTCTCAAGTGAGTCTTCTCTTCTCATTTGATGTTTAAAGTATTTTAGCTTCATCTTTACTATTTGATCTCTGTATGAATGCCTTAATTCTTGCCTTTAAAAAAATATATATCCTATAACAGAAACAACAGGAGAGGGAGATTCATCAAGCGGAAAGCCACTCTGCAAATTTCTACCCCTAACAGTCATTTTCCAGTGCAAGAGTAGCTAAGAATGACAGTTTTCTTGAGATAGTTCTGATCTTTCCACTACAGTATAAACCTTTGGGACATACAGGACCAAAAAAGATCTGAAGAGCACCCTCCCACTGAAAATAAGTCTGGACACAAGAGAATAGCTTTGGATGTCCCAAATTTATTTATAAGCCTACTTAGAAGACAATGAGGTTTGGTACAGTTCTGAAAAAGCTATTTCCAGGAATTCTTCTAATTCCAGAACTTGGCACTGTCTTACAATGCAAGTAGCAATGGACAGGCTAGAATTCAGTGAGTTTGTTTTTAATCTCCAGATGCTTGTGACAAATAAAATACTTCATGAAGTATAATTCTATACTATTATAATTTATATCATATCTTTATCAAAACCATTATAAAATGAAAAAATACAGCTGCTTATATACTACTCTATAGTGCTAAATAACTCTCTGGGCAGTTTAAAAGGTGACTATGCAAACTACTGTTGGCATTTATCCCAATAAAGGGTTAATTCCAGAATGAAATCAGACAATCACTTCCAAACATGCCTAAATTCGTCTGGGTATTAAGGCATAAGTCCTATCAGTGTTGCAATAATTCCAATCAACATTTGTTTTTATATTTCTGAAAGCTTTGCTTATTCCCACCCCACCCACCCTGGGTCCAAATTTCTGCAAGCTTTATCTACATTGCTTCTATGTTCAATAAGCAGGAAATTATTTCAAAGGTGTGAAACAATAAAAAGTCTTCAAATGTCTTACAGGTATGGAAAACTGTAAGTATAATTACTTTTAAAATAAACCACTGTCAAGTATTATAATTACCAAAAGAGTGTGCTAGCACACCATACCCATATTTTTCAACTGAAAAATAAAGTACATTTGGCTGGCAGAATATGTTGGTACAGTGACCTCACGTCCAAGACTAACTGGAAAGTGGCTAACTGTTTTGCAAATGGCTATAAAAAAGAATTATAAAAACGTACACTTATTAAAGCATTTCCAATTCAGGGGTGCTTTTTCTATGTTCCTTGTAATTATTTTAACACTCTATACATGCATCATACCACACTTTGACAGGTTGGTGGAAGTTGAAGTTTGGAACATCAGGAGACCACAATGCTGGAAAAGATGTCTGCATTGTCATTATTAATTTTGGATATAATTGCTGATATTGCTGTATTGCCAATAACTTCAGGCATTACTTCTGCCCTTCATGAATTGTATATGAGTCTACCTATTTGGAACAGTGTTTATAATTAGAAGATAATGTTTAGATAGCACTGGGCAAAGCTATCCTTCTCTAAGGAAAGATCTACTTCACATTCACTTCCATATTTAAAGCCTCACTGGACAAATTGCAGAAGAATGAGTTGGCTCTTGGCTCTTTAATGACATTTACCTTAGAGATAAGTTTCCAGGGAGGAATTTGTGCTAGTCTGTTGCAGAAGAAAAGCAATATAGTCATCATGTAGCATAGGGATTCTTGACCTGTGGGCCGGATGTGGCCCACAACACCATTTTATTTTGGGCCCCACCACTTCCACCACATAAGGAAGTGCCATGTGGTACAGAAAGGGCAAAATGGGCATCTGGCCCCCAAAGCTGTCTGAGGGAGCGTGACCTGGCCCCTGGCTGAAAAAGGTTGAGAACTCCTGATGTAGTATGTTAAAGACAAATTGTTTAATGAAAGGGGTATTTGGCTGCAGAGTCAAGAGATGGAAGTTTGATTCCCCAATGTGCTTCTCAGGAGAAAAACCAGCCTGTGTAACCTTAGGCAAGCTGCACAATCCTAAAGCATACTACTCTATATTTTGAAAGCACTGGAAGAGTCACCATAAATCAGAACTGATTTGATGATACATAATTATTGTCTTAAAGACAAAGAAGTTTTATTTAGCATACACAAATGAGGATTTAATAAGGAAAACCCAAGTTATAAATCCTCCATTGAGAACTGTCTCATAACTTTGCACTCAACCAAACTCATAGAGGCATTTAATAATTGTTACATGCTGGCAGGATAACTTCGTTAGTCATATGTCTGGTTGAAAATTTGATTTCCCTCTTGTGCCAACCACAAGAAGATCCAGCCAATGTTAACCTGTAGCAACATTTCTCAGTACTCTCTATTCAGAAAATGCTGGAAAGGGTTGCTGTGAGTCAGAATTGACTTGAAAATACTGATTTATTATAACTATTACATGTTTATACTAGGATGAAAAATAGACCATGGAGATACACGCATAGGTTAATATTTCCAACAGAAAGAGATAATTATTTCATTGATATTTTATAAGGGCTGGAAAAAAATTGTTGGTTAGTAAGTCAACTCATAAATCTGCTAGGCTATAAACCATGCTAAGGAAATTTATTGTGCAATCAAGATCACATTTACTCATCCAAAAACTATGTGCATCTGTTTTTAAGTCTGTTTCATTTCCATGGGCAAACTCCTGAATTCATTAAAATAAGCAATAACAAAGGCACGACAAGTCAGACTGACTGATATTTTTCTCTAGTTGAATAGAGGGTGTGGATGCCCCCTTAATGTATTTATACCCTAACTTTGTTTCTATTAAATGTAATGGCCAATAATCCTGTGGCCTAAACATGGAGCCCAAGGACAGGGTCATAAATATCTGCCATTGCCAGCATCAGCAGGCTCTCCAGAAGATACCAAACTGATTGTGAGATTGATTGTGCCAATGGTTGCATGACTGGAAATCTCTTAGATTGGGATAGAAACTTAGATGTTTGCTCTTCCACTCAGAGTTTAGGCTGTATGATACTGGCCAGTTCATTGAATTTTGTCTTCTGTGTACTGAGCAACAACGCCGGGTGTTGAGTGATGGTAAATAACATGACACCTTTAAGGGGCCAACAGCTACAGGTGGATGAGCCCCTTTGGGTGAGGTGATGGTCCTCCTCAGTGGAGGAAATGCCACTGGAACCCATCATATTGGGCTCAACAGCAAAATGAGTGGAGGAGGAACCACTTCACTATTCTGAATCTCAACTGTCATGGAAGTGGAAGAGGCCATGCCAGATGGACTGGCTGTGAAGGTGCACTTTGTTAATA
The DNA here is from genome assembly GCA_030440675.1 of Furcifer pardalis. Classification (NCBI taxonomy): domain Eukaryota; kingdom Metazoa; phylum Chordata; class Lepidosauria; order Squamata; family Chamaeleonidae; genus Furcifer; species Furcifer pardalis. Next base: position 87,789,219 of record CP126892.1, read on the forward strand.
TCCTCAAGGCTGCAGCAGTCCATTGCAGTCCTGGTGTTAAATCCTGCAGGTCTTATTTCATACATGCCGCAGGAGATGGATCCGTGATCACAGTGTGTGGGTAGCTTCATGGCAGGCTGGGATCCACCTTAAACAAATTTATGCCAATGGTATTTTTTCAAACAGGAAAAAAAATGTATACATGGATATGCATAGCTGCCAGTGACTAAACAACAGAAAAACTAGCACATGGCTAAATAAACTCTTCTTTTTTTTTTTGTATGGGTTTGCATAGAGAAGTGAATCTCAATGATGGAGGGTAACAAAATAACACTTGCCTTATCACATTGCCAACTCTATTTTTTAACTCATGCATTGTAAGATTATAGCATTGTGTGAATAGTTATGTATTTTCTGTTGGCTATATTATAGAGTTACATGTTCTAGTTTTGGGACACGGAAGAAACTACAGTAATACCTCATATAACATTAGTATCGAATAACACGGAAATTGCATAACATTAAGGAATCTGGGGGGAAGAATTGCATCGGATAACATTAAGATCCTATGGGATGCTTCAGATAACAACCGCTAAAGCCTGTGTGGTTACAATGTATCTCTATGGATCCCATAGGATTTTAACATGCATCAGATAACACTAAAAATCGTATAACATCAAGACTTGTGGAACCAGGTTTTAGTGTTATCTGAGGTTTTACTGTATATACCTAATTTGGACTACCTGCCTTAGTCAAGGCACTCCATGACATGCACTACTTTGTCTACTCCACCTCTTTCTCCTTGTTTTGAATATAGAAAGGAACTTCAATGTGAACTTGGAGAGGTTGTTTCTTCTGCAAAGATGACTTGCCAGAAGGACGATACATCAAACTTAAGTTGAATTGACATGTATGTAAGCTGTTCTGTAAATAGCTAACAACTCAGTTTTGATTTTGATCTTATCAAGGACTAAGCAAAGGCCTTTTTTTCCTTTCTGCTCCAGCTACCTGCTATTGGCTTCAACCAACATTGGGTTGTCGTTGTATATGAGTTCTTCCATACAACCCTGTTAGCTTTACCAAACCTCCATATCTTTCATATTTTCTGACCCCAAATAGGAATTTTAACATACAGAAAGTTAGTTAACTTTAGCCTTATGGTTAGGATGCTAAGTAGGTTGAATGAAAAAATTGTTTTAATACTCCATGTACTTCTTAGAAATGAGAATTTAAGCATCTCCTCTAAGCTGAATGGGCCAACCTACTAATATTCAGAACCAATCCATTCTGCTTCTCTACAACATGATTTGGCTTAAAAATAGATTTTTGTTGCCATTGATTACACTGGTTAGGATGAAAAAAGATTCCCCAATACAGGAGAAGATTCCCCAATACCACATTAGATTTAGTAGAATGCATTTTGTGTCAACTGTTTCTTTTTCACTTAGAAAAAGAAGAATAAATTAACATGACATGTTGCTGAAACCTGGGGATGGTATTAACAGTTGTTCAGGTGACAATGTCACAGAATGGTCAGTCTGGGTCTAGTTCTATATGGCAAAAACATGACCCATCCCTTTGTATAATGTTTAAAAGAAACAGGTATTTAGAGAGAGAAATTCAGCTGGAGCTTGCCACCATAGCAAAATCATATCAGAGATAAAAGTTTAATCCTCAATTAGGCATCAGACAACTGTTCCAGTTGGTTCCCTACTCATTGCATATTAAACCAAGATGGTACTATTTGACTCAGACTCTCAATTTTCTTTTCTGCTATTATGCACACAAACTCAATGATAATCTCAGTGCATGTTTAGAAGTGTTACTATCTCAAGTAGGGAAAGAAATAATTTTGTCACACCATGTGCTTTTTCTTTTACCTCTGTATCTTATATTTAGCCATGCTTCTTTCGTGTGTGTGTGTGTGTGTTTGGTGACTGTAGGGTAAATATGAGGTCAATTTGGAAGTCTGATTGTTGGGGCACAGATACCTCTTAGGAAATCCTAAAACAAGAGTGATGAGATCTTTATTTGACCACTAATATCTCACAAAGAGAAGCTAGCTTTTGACTCCACATACGTCTTTGTCAGTCTGGACATTCTCCTGTTGCCAGAGGAAGTATGTCTTAACAGTAGGTATATATATATTCGTTAACATCTAGTTTGACCCATAATTACACTTTTGGTCATGTATAAATACTCTTTTCAATCTTCCAATCCAGATCTTGATTTCATTCCAGATTCAGAATGAAGAGATAAATCTGTTTCCTGTTTACATTTTTTTACATGTATATCAGTTTCACAAAAAAATTATTCTGACTCATTTTCTGCATTTTTTTTAACCCACAGAGATTCACCTTTAAATAATACATATTTTCCACAATTCCAATATTTATGTACCATTCTCCTAAAATATATGCTTGTATGAAAATTGTTTGAGCTTAGAACTATATTGAGAAATCTGAAGATGTATGTAACACAACACTGTAATTCATACAACCATTTACATTTTCTGGTGTTTCTGTTCTGGAACAAGGGTTGTTCATGCTAGATCTAAGCATATATTTAGATACACCATTGAATGCCATGGCCTCCTTCTGTCTCTAGTGAGCCACAGTATTATCTCATCCAAAACATCATTGGCTTCCCCAACAGAGTTACAAGAATTCTCAGTCATGAGCTTTATAGTGAAAGGCAACCAGAGCAGTGTAAAAAGAACAAGGTTCCTCTACTAATAAATCATGAAAATATTTTTCTAAGAATAATGTTACCATGTTTGCACAGAGTTGGGCCTAATGCCAAAACTCCTTTCTTTCCTCACCTGATTTGTGAGGCTGATTCCTGATTCACCAGAGCAACACCTTTGGCTCGAACTGTCCAGGTGATCCAGGATGACCCTTATAGTTGCTACTATATATGACATAATGCTATTAAGAAGCCAAGAAGTTATTGCTACAAAAAAGAGTTTTCAGCAGCAGCAACTATGTTTCCATGGTGATGAATGAATCATGCCCACAAGAGAAGATTTTTCAGAAGACAATGATAAGAGTGATTATTAAGGGCCTGATCACCTAATAAGCCCACTTTTGAGTGACAAAGAGAGAGAATGAATCTATTTCATATGCTGCTCCAAGTGATGAAAATGTTGATTATGACTGGAGTGGTAGACGGAAGACTTCTATGACAGGCTGATCAGAACTGAATGCACTTTCGACAGGATAAAAATGAGATGAAAATATTAATGATTAAAAAAGCAATAGAAAGCTCACTTGACAAATGAAGTGAAACATTCCAAAATAGAATGTGTTAATATGTACAGGGTGCTTGCAAGATATAGGCCAGATTAAGGAATCCATCTGCTATTTGTATGCAGACTTGGCTTGTCATATCGTAGAATTTGAATGAAAGCATGTATTCCATTCCTGACATATTTGCATTACTATCTTTTATTGGTGACTCAGTTGACTCTCTTGACAAGTTACGTTCTCTTGATCTCAGTTTCCCATCTGCAATGCTCCAGCAATAATCAGAAATTGTTAGTAGGAATGAATGGAATAATGGATGCAAAACACTTGGCTATAAATATTCAGTCATTGTCACAAACTGGGTTGTCTGAGAGGGAACATATGTGTGCTCACATGTCCATTTCAAATAATGATGGCTTAGTTCCACCTCAACCAACTGTGTAATACAGTACTTCATTATTGTACTAATCACACTGTCACTCTAAAGCAGGGATTTTCAACCTGCAGCCCACAGGCAGGATGCAGCCTGCAATACCATTTCATGTCTACCCCACCTTCACCACACCAGGAAGTGCTATGGAGGAAGGGCAAAATGGCCATCCAGCCCCCAAAGCTGTCTGAGGGAGCATGACCTGACCCCTGGCTTTAAAAGGTTGAGAACTCCTGCTCTAAAGGCAGTGTTGCTTGTTATTATTTTCTTTATTTGTGTCAGCTGCACCACCAGCATATAATAACATACAAAGTTAAAATTAACACATCTAAAAACAAAATAGAATTTAAAAAGGCAAGATGACATTTGCCCAATATCAGGCCACTTTAACAGCATTTCCTCTGGCCAACATAAGGTCCTCCTCAGTGCACGTTGAGGGGCATCATGTGCATTGTATCATATGGGAGATAGTTTGTACTATTCTACATTCACACAGGCTGTCATCTACATGGAAATCCCACTTTCTCGGATTAGCCCTTGATCTTTCTGCCCCTGCATGCAATCTATTTAAAGCTTTCCACATAGGCCATGACTGTTCTTGGCCAGATAGTAGAGCCATGTGGTTCTGCCCAGTTATCTGGTATCTCCTTGTTCACCTTCCATAGTTCTAAGGCAGTCTGTGGGGGCTGGTTGTTCAGAGGGGCAGAAGTTGTGAGGAAGCCATGCCTTGATTTCAGTCTGTGCTTTGGTGGTTGGTGATGAAATAGCAGGTTTGTTTCTGAGGAATTTGCTTTGACCCAGTCTTTCTGAGCAGCACTTTCTCGATGGAATTTTGATGAAGAGATGCCAGCTAAGTAATGTACTTTTTGTACTGGGGTTGTTTTTAGGCATCCTGTGACCTTGCTGTTTCATTTAGGGCCACATCCACCTGCCCTGCATTATTGATCTGCACCACATACTCTCCTGCAGAGTAACGTAAAGCTAGTGCAGAGGTTCTTAATGTGTGTGGTTGGGAACCCCAACTTGTGCCTGTTATTTTCCTCAGAATATTGTTCCTGGCTAAAACCTTCTGTTTGGTATTAAGACAGTGGGTCTTGAAAGTGAGAGTTTGATCCAGGGTAACTCCCAGGTATTTGGGAGTGATGTAATGGCCTGGTGCCATTCCAGGTCACCTGCAGGCTTCTTGATGCCTCATGGTTTTTCAAATGAAAAGCACAGAGTCGAGTTTTTAGGCAGTTTGGCTTCAGTTGGTTATCCCTGTAATATATAGCTATTAAAGTCAAAGTGTGAGTCAGTTTTTTCTCAACACCCTCAAAAGTTGTACACTGTGTGGCAATTACCAGGTCATTGGTGTAAAGAAAGCTCCTAGTGGCTTCCAGCAGTGGTTGATCATTAGCTTATATGTTAAACAGTGTGGGGCTAGTACATTGCCCTGCAGGAGGCCATTTCTTTGAATTCTCCATCGGCTGCGGTGTCCTTGGAAATTGACAAAAAAAATCTATGGTTTTCCAATAAAAATATATTTGGCATCTAGACTACATTCAAGCAGTTATTGTACAGGCTAAGTAACAATTTTTTTTTGTTATTGGTCCAAAATGTTGGATCTGCTCAACCCAAATCTCATTCATGCCAGCTGCTTTACCATTCTTACACTTCCCTATTGCCTCTTCCAGCTCTTCTATGGTAAAGGAGGTAGTCAGATTGCTTGTCTTCCATTCCTCATTCCCTCTTAGCCTCTGTTTTTCATTGGATTGCTTTTCCATGGGTTTTAATCTAGTTTTCCGTTAAGTAATAGCTGGCGGGCAGTATGGTTAGCTGAGACATTGGCATGTACCAGTCATTTGGTTACATCATTATGAAGACAGTTAAGTAATCTCCATGGTTTTTTTTACTGCTGTGACTTGTGTTGATTTCTTCTATGAGCTTAATCCATTTTTCCCTTTTTTGCTCTGAGATAGCTGACACTACCTGTTATCCAGCTTTAATGGTCTCTTTGCTGAGTTGCATCAAAGAGGATAAAATATTCATTCAGTAAGTCAACAGTTTCATGTGTTAGATCTTGGATGCTACATCCTCAAGGGATAGATTCCCTAAAGCATTTCTGGACAGCATCGATAAACTTATTGTATGATGTGGGGTCTGGATCAATATCTGCCATCCTATGCCAGTGCAAACTTGGGCCAATCAGCCATTTAAAAGTTATACCTTCTTCAGTATGTCACAACTTGTGGTCGAACAGCAGCTGTGATCTCACATAGAATGGGGCAGTCTTGGATATTTGGTATTGGCTCCTCTACTGACTTTAAACATTGATGTGCTACATTCTTATTTATGAAATTTTGGTCTGGATTATAACCTCTCCTCCATCTGCCACTGTTAAAAGATGCTGATAATTTGCTGTCATGGATGAGTGATAGTTGATAGGATTCTGCCCATTTTACCACAGCTTTTCCACTTTCATCATTGTTTTCATAGCCCCACAAGTTGTTGTGGTTATTAAAGTTGCTTATTATGAAACTTACAGATTTATCCTGAAAGTTTGGTGGTTCAGCAAAGGAAAATTTTATAGATGGTGGTTTATTGACTGATGTCACTGTTCAGTAACTGAGCAAAGTTGTTACTAGTTCAACATTATTCTCCTCTGTCACTGCTGTAGACAGGATCTGGAGATCTGTTCTGGCAAACACTGCATTTCCGTATTACCAATGGCATTGTTTGGCAATTAACCACATTCCAGGAACCTTAGGGCGATGTTGTTTTTTATCCCTGTGTGTTTCTTACACACATAGTAGGTCACATTTATGTTTATTGCAGAGTTCCTGAAGCAGGCTTTCTTGAACTGAGGATATCCCTTCAATGTTGACTGATATCACTGCCAGTCCAGACTGACATTATTCACCAAAGATATACATGTAGACATGACAGACTGAACTCCATTCCATTTTGTTCACCTGAGCGGTAGATCTATAGTTTTGCTGACCAATAGGTGAAAGTAGTCAAGGTTTGTTTCAAAGAATGGCAAGATAGGGTACTTGCCAAAACTATAGACTAAGGAAGAACCAATGCTTCATTCTCACTTTAGAAAGGACCGGTGCCAGAAAGAGCAAAGGTAACCATGAAAGAATCCTGAACCTTTTCAGATTAAGAGATAACTTGAAAATACCTGGTCCAGGGATTCATAGATCTCTAAAGGGATCAGGTACCCCCTTTCAAAAAAATCCAATATGAGCCCACACACCTGCTTACCTAGAGAACAAACCACATTCAGTGTTCTGTGGTCCCTTCATGGATGCACATCTTAATAACGGTGAACAGGTTTGAATGTGTCAGTGAAAATGAGAGCAATGCCATCAATCAATCAATTTTATTTACAGTCCATGACCAGCATAACAAGAACACAAAAGCATAAACACCACATCCTATGCTAGACTGGTCAGAGGTAATAAAAGGAAACTATACTACTAAAAACCTACTGGAGGCCATATTTCATTACAAACCTGGACTCCTAGCAGCAGCATCCAAGGCAGAATGATCACAGCTAGGACTACAGAAGAACTACACAAATTTAATGTTGACAATTAAGAAATTGAAATAGTGAAATATTTGCAAGATTTGGTTCAATCATCTATCCAAACAGAGAAGGCAGCCAAGAAATCAGAAGATTGAGACGTGGAAGGGCAGCAATGAAAGCACTAGAAAAGATAATGAAGTGTAAGGATGTGTCACTGGAGACCAAGATTATCCACACTTGTATTCTGGATCACCATATTGGCATGTGAAAGCTGGACAGTAAAGAAAGCTGACAAGAAAAAAAATTAAATGATCTGAAATATGATGCCAATTCCCTGAACTGCCAAAAATAGGAACAAGTGGATCTCAGGGCAAATTAATCCTGGACTGTCTCTGGAGGCAAAAATGATGAAACTGAAACTGTCTTACTTTGGGAATATTATGAGAAGGCAAGATTTTTTTGGAAAGGATAATAATGCCAGGACAGATGTAAAGTAGCAGGGAAAGAGGAAGACCAAATATGAGATGAATTCACTCCTCAAAGGAACCGCAGGTTTACAAGAGCTGAGCATGGTTATTGAGGAAATGACATTTTGGAAAGCTCTAATTCATAGGGTCACCATAGGTCAGATAAAACAACAAATGGCCACGTCACGTGACTTAACATGTGCATGCTTTTGCCACTCCTCTACCCCAAATCAACAGCCAACCAGAAGCCCCCAGTGTAGCGGGGAGGATCCACCTGCTATAAGAGTGTGTCTCCTTCCTGTCTCGCCCTCTCTCTTCTACTTCATAATTTGGCAAAAGCCCCACCCTTCCTCCCTTTTCCTAAGTGTAACTATTGTGGTTGCTTCGGGGCCTAGAGTTAATTTTTTCATTATTACTGACTGGCCTTTGTGATTATGTTTTTCTCCCTCTCCATACTTACGATAGCGAGCCAGAGGTAAGTGATGTAAACCCAAAGGGCGGTAGTGGGGTAAATGGTAATCAAATTATGCTTAATGAATCATATGTAATGGGGGTTCCTGCCTATAGCAGAAGGACATAGGCACTGGAGGCATCTACTGTTGGGTGAAGGAACCCTCAGTTACAATGTAGCAGACTTGTGAGTCTGAAATAAATTGTGAATGAAGAGGTATGGAGTGAGACGTCATCACTCCATATAGGGTCATAATTAATAATCTGGAAGGGTAGATATACCCACAAGTTAAAACCATTTACCCACTAAGATGCCCCATTGCAGGTCATGTTAATATTGTATTGTTGTTTACAAATAAAGTTGCCCATGTTTTGACCAACAAATGGTTGTCGACTAATTCCTTGGAGTGGATTGGGTGGCAAAGCAACATCATCCACACTAATCCTCAACATTCTCTCTTTCATCAGGCCTAGTATGAGAACCCACAGTAGGAAACAGATAAGAGTCAGAAGGCAAATTCTGAGCCATGTGCATGCTGTGAAGTAGGAAGCTCTAGGATGAACATTTCAACAACATGTCCACGTGCAGTAATTTAGATTATGAACTACAGTTGGCAACTTTGCTCCAGCTTCACACCTTTCCCAGAATGGCAGGGAAGGGAGAAACTGGAACTGCAAGTCCAGATTCTTCCAGCTCATAGCCAAAGCCATTTGGTGGCTGGGGGGGGGGGGTGTCAGCCCGCCCAAGCTAACAGCTCACACACACACACCCTGGGCAAAGTTCCAATGGTGTGTGTGTGTGTGTGTGAGAGAGAGAGAGAGAGAGAGAGAGAGATTGTTGCCCCTCCTGAAAAAAATACCACCACCCCCAATCTAGAATCTTGGCTAAGGCCCTGACTGCATTGTGCCTTTATCAACTGGCAACAAACAAAGTTAGGATTTACATCATTACCTTATAGAAGTCATGAGGATCCCAAATGTCCACATGTCACAATTCTACCATGCCTCAAATGACATTGGTTTTTATTACAAGTTGCCAGTTTTTAAGATATTCATGTAAGAATCTAGTGTGAAATGGAGAATATTTGTATTTGGATTTTGGATTTGTATGCTGCTCTATTCGCCAAAGCAACTCAGAGCAGCTAACAACATAAATCACAAAATATCACATATTAAAACAAATCAAAGTAGCACATATCAACAACATATCAAAGTATCACATATCAGTAACATAAAATATCACATATCAATAACATATCAAAGTATCACATATATTTCAAAAAATCCCCCATCACAATTACAAAATTAAGATATTATAAAAAACACTTTCAGGTGGGTCTTAAATTTAAAAAAGTATCAAAGTATCAACTCCAATTTCACTTATAAAAATGTCATAACAATACAGTATCAACACAATATAACATAATATAACAATTCTTACTGCCAGGCAGTTATGCCACACAGCTGTGTTGCATTCTCTCGAGGCTGGAGGCGGCCGAGAGAGGAGTCCGGTGGCGGTGGCAAGAGTTCTGTTCTTGTGCCAGCCGGCAGCCCCTTACAGCTGTGTTGCATCCTCTCAAGGCCAGAGCCGGCCGGCCAAGAGAGGAGTCTGGTGGTGCCAGGCCAAAGTCCAAAGGCGGTGAGGACAAGTCCCACCGCAGCAGCTTCTCAAGCCTGGCATGGGGGCAGGGCCCGGGGGCGCCAACAGGTGGAGGAGTCCTGGCGCTCCCTACCGGAGGTCTTCTCTCACCCCGCCGGGCCAAGTCCAAAGGCAGCACATTCGTCCTTTCACTCCCCTGCCATACCAGCCCAAGGGGTGCCTTTCAAGCGGGCAGCGTCAGCAGTGAGCGGTGACAAGTGGCGACCCCGGCGTCACTTTATAGGCAGCCAGGGGTTGCAGGTATTGGTCCTTTCGCTCCCCAGCCAGACTGGCCTGGGGGGGTGCCTTGCAAGCGGGTAGCGTCAGCGGTGAGCTGTGAGTTTCATGTAATGTTTCATTCACAGAGGAACAATCACACAGGGTAGCCAAAATGCATTTTTTTGTAGGTGACAATGAGCAAAAAAATCACCTCCCAACCTGATGTTTCTACATTTGCAGGTAACTATCAGTAATACATTATACATTGAATTATTCAATGACTTCCCTGAGAGCATGGTAGAGCATTCACAAAAGTTTCTCTTATCCTTAAAAAATGGTGTTTGTCTAGTAAATTAAGACACTTTTAAAGGTGCAGCTATTCCCCATACATGACATTTTATTGCAATGCAGTAATTGTCAAAGGTATATCTTCAGCTGAATAAGTTCTCAGTAATATACCAAATAATTTCAATGAAATTGTCTTGAAAGAACGAGATTTTAAATCTGAATCTTCTAGCACATTGTGTGTGTTCTTAAATATTTAGAGCTTCCCCTAGAAATTGCCATTTGAAGATATTCATAGACAGTTCATGAATAAAGTAATACCATAAGAATTAGTGAAATAGTGATCAGGAAATGGATTGAACAGGGACACAACCATCCTAGTCTTGGCTGAGACTTCAACCTCAGTCAAGCATTCATGAAAGAATTAACCTGAATGAGGAGAGAAAAAGGGCAGACATATTCTGTTCCCATCTTTTCATGCACTCTTTATATTTGATCTCATGTTCATGTTGGTTCTATTCTCAATGGGGCAGTCACCATGTGCCATTTGCATAATTATGCATAAAGCTATCGTTGGTTATATATTCTTATGTCCTGGACTTGTAAACAGGCACAAGGCTGTTTCCTATTTAAAATTAAGCCAGTTTAGCATTATAGTAATTTAGTATTGTAGCAATTAGTCTCATTATTCATGCACTACTCCTCACACTGCAATTTGAATCAGGGCAACGTGGTCTTTCTTAACCAGTAATAACAAAACAGCTTTAAGCCATGATGTATGAAGCTGGCATGTTTTCAGGGACCACAGTCAGAAAGAGTAGCCAGACTTTAAGGTTTAGACAACATTTTAGAGTGTTTTCATTACAAAGGCAAGGAGAATCCTCTTCCTCCAACTGCACTGAGATTTTCGGTCACCAACTAATCATGTATAATTTTATGCACTAAAATTTCTTGTGAGGAATGGATTCTTCAGACACTTTTTACTGTATTGTTGTTGTTCAGTCGCACAGTCGATTCTGACCCTTTGCAACCCCATGGACCACCGTCCACCAGGCACCTCTGTCCTCCACCGGCTTTCTCAAGTGAATCCTCTCTTCTCATTTGATGTCCAAAGTACTTTAGCTTCATCTTTACTATTTGACCTTCTAAGGAGAAGTCAGGGTTGATTTCTTCTAAGATTGACCTATTTGTTCTATATAGTCTCAGGTAAATATCTGGCTTATTCAATGAAAAGAGACTCATTGATAATCTTTAGCAACTTCTACCAGATTGACAGTATTCAGCAACATTAGCGTAAGCCATATTCTTGGCTTCTCTAAAGATGAAAGACAAGGTGCAAATCTAGTAAGTAAACAAGCATGCATTAGGAGAAATCGGGAACTAAACTTTCACATATTAAAATGGAGTTTGCCATTTTGTTCCTAGTAATGCAAAACTACTTATCCAGTGCAATGGAAATTAGAGTGCTAATTCCATGCCTAAAATAATCATGGCTGGTGATGGTATTGATATGTGACCCCACACATGAGGCTCAACTTGTCCAGTGTATAAATCATAACACAGAACATATATTTGAGAGTGAAAAGGCATTAGGCTTGGAGAGCTAATTTGTGATTGATTTTAATTCAAGCACTGTGATTCACAGATCCCTATTTGAAAAAGAAACTTTTGGAGTCCAATAATTTGTTGTGATTAGAGATGTGAAAGCCCTAAAAAAAACCCGTACAATTTTTCCTTCAGCATTTTTGTTTCTTTCTGGAAAAAAAAGAAAGAAAATCTATTATGAGATATTCTTTGACTATATCAGAGATATCCTAGATCAGTGATGGCAAACCTATGGCATGCATGCCAGACGGGACATTAACAGCCCTCTCTGTGGGCAAATGAACTGTCACCCCAGCACAGAGTTCACTCACCCCTCTGCCCAGCAGCCCAATGGGAGTGCTTCCTTCTTCTCCCAGCACAGAGTTTGCCCCACCCCTCTGTTTGGGCACTTGGTCTCTAAAAGGTTTGCCATCACTTTCCTAGATATTCCCCAAATTTTCATGCTAGAGTATTCCTATCATTTTCCCAAAACAAAAATTTGAAAACCAGGGTGGATAGGAGTGGAAGAACACCTGAGAGAGAGAAATATAAAGTTGGATTTTACCCAAATAACCTGGGTTTCATCATCTCTAGGGAATAATTGCTGCATACAACATCCCAGATGATTTTGGCTCTTCCATACCTGGAGAACTTTATCTCAGTAACTATACTTTAGTGTTCCTGCCACTTCTGCATGCTTGCTTACTCTACCTGAAACTGCTCAATATAGTAGTTCATGTGTCAAATTAGATTTGTTTCCTGATTGTTGCTCTTCCCAGCAACAGAAGGATAAGAATCTTCCACCTACCTGAATCTGCCCCATCTGTTCACATGCCGCCTGGAGGATGATGTCCATTTGGGCATCTGATGATTTCAGGTCAAGGTTGCAATTTAATTTGTTTTGCAGACCTAGGTGCTTAGATAGCCCCTTTGCTGTAACAGGAGAATTCCCCTTTATAACCCAGACTTATTTACTTTGGCTATTTAACACTATAGATAACCAGTCAACATATGATGTCAACTTATTTCACAGTGCTATTTTGTTCGCCTTATAAGTAGATGGTTTTGGAACACTTCTTCTTCCATGTCTAGGCCAGATGTTAAACTGACAAAATAAAGGCACCTTTCGGGGAGTTCATTCTGCAGTTCCTTTTGCCTGACCTATTGTGAGAAAGATTAGCTGGCAACACAAGGTTGCCATTATAAGACTGAAGATCTCCCTTAGTAGTGTTGCCTGGGGCTATGGCTCCCCCTTCCCCCAGCCTTTGTTCACTTAGAGACAGATTACACGACTTTCAGTAGTCTGGATGTTTATTGAAAGGCAAAGATGTCACAGAGCATACATAAGCAAGGACAGTGGTGGGATGTCAAAATGTTGACTACCCCACTGTGACATCACCACAATGTGGGTGGAGCTAACATCATGACGTTGTGGGTAGAGCCATCGTCATGGTGTCATGATGTCATGACATTGTGGGTGGAGCCAATGAAAAATAATAATAAAATAAAATAAAAATAAGCACACACACACACCTCCAAACAACCAACCAACCACCCACAACACAAATCCAGAAATCAATTAAATAAATAAATAAATAAATAAAATAAATAACATTAAAATACTGTACACCCACCCATCCAAACACCCACCCTCCCACCCCAAACACAAATCAAACAGAGCTTTTAAACCAGAGCTTAAAGCTTATTCTGGATAATCTTTCTCACACTAGGTCAGATGGAAGGAACTACACAATGAACTCACCACAAGATGGCTTCATTTTGGCACTTTTCAACTTTTCAACAGTTAAAGAAGTTAGGTACTAAGTCTTTGCCTAACCAGTTCTCTAGGATAATATGCCTTAATGTAAATGTAAAACAGTGGTACCTCCTTCAGGGTTCTCCAATTGGAACAGCAATTGGAACAGCACAGGTGTAGCTTATTGATGAGGTAACTCCAAGACTTTGCTTAAAAACCCCAAGCCAGGCCACCAGGCCTTTTTAGGAACTGTGATAGTACGTCAATATAGGTAAAGGTATTAAATACACATTAAAATACACACAGACACACCACATGCAAAGGTGAGTCACTTACCCTGGGGAGCAGGCTATAGGGAACTTCATGCTAGCAGCTTCTCTTCCTCCTCCGCACTTGGGAGGACAGCAAGGAGGCTGTGCATACGCACCAAGCACTATAGGCATGCATGCACACCAAGTGCTTGGCATGCATGCACAGTGGGGGAACCAGTGAAAAGGTAAACTACAAAGGTGGTTCCCCCCAAAAGCTGCTACCGATTCTCCGGGACACTGGGAAAAGTTACTACCAGTTCTGGCGAAGTGGTGAGAACCTGTTACATCCCATCACTGGGCAAGGAGCGTAATAACAATAAACTTAACTAGAAACCAGCAGGGCCTCTGCCCTTCTCATACCTGGGCACTCACCCCTCAGGCTGAGGGGGGTGCATATCAGCACAGCATAGGAAGAACAGAAAACTCAGGATCGGCATAGCATACAGAGTGGTAAATGCATTTTTATAGTGTTACACCACTCCAAATCCCATTCTCCCCTTTCCCACCAGAAGTCCTCCAATCACCAGGCCCATTTGGGATTAATTGCTAAAATCACTCACTTTAGGCCTCCCTCCCAACTTTGTCACTCCCAAAGACCAACCCTATCCTTTGGAATGCCTTCTACAGATAATTCAGGACCATTCCAAGTCGTCTCTGCTTTTATCAAGATCGCTCCAACTTTCCTCCTCCCGGGGCCTCATAAACACAGAAAAGAAAGAGGGAAACTTTCTCACAGTGGGGTGGGGGGTAACTCACTCTCTGCTCTTACAGCCATTACCAAGGTACACCCGATTCTGGTTCAAAAATGCCACAATCTTTGAGGAGGCTCTTTGCTGGATTTGGAAAGAAATCTTTCTATCCCTTCTCTGTCTCTTTTTGTTGGTTCACAGAAGCAGAGGAGGCCAACATTTATGCTTCTGTAGTCTAGTACATTGTTTGAATGTATGACCCTAAACACATTTTCTTGTAAGCACACCAGAAACATCATTTATTTATGAGTAAACACCATTGTGATAAATGGGACTTGCAGGATTCTTCCATTTCTGTTCTAAAGATGTGTAAACTATGAGTCTGCAAGCCTGCAGCTATGCTTGAGACACTCTGGAGAAAGCAGTTTATAGATTGTATGATGTCTCTCTTATCACAAGCATGGTTTGCCTGGGAAATATCTATATTCACTACTAGGAAAATGTCCTCTGAAGGGAAATATCAGGATGTTCTACTAAGAAAACTCAAACACTATAATCTGAATGAAACATGTACATTTTTCACAGTTTTCAAAATGTATCTGTTCTATACAGGACATTTTTATGAGATGGACACCACGGTGTACAGAAGCCCAAACACTTGTCTATTGGGGCATCTCTGCTTTGGGAAATTTTGATAAGAATTTACTCCCTCTCCCTCCACATGACTACAGCACAGCTAGGAATCAGGAACTCACTTTACAAGGTTTTTGAGATTCATACATTGCTGCTTTCTTACATCACAAGAGCAGAACTGTATTGGATTGAATGTTGGAGTAGGAAGACTGAAGCTGAACTGTTACTTTGGCTCACTTTGACCCATCATACTCTTTCTGTTTTATCTATCTAGATTGTTATGAGAACGTAAGGGGTATAGATTCATGGACACAAATTTATGAAAGAAAATCAATCAGTCATAAGCCATAATATGTAATTGTAAGATGATTTCCCTGACCATTCTTACTGATTAAAGTGATTTCATCTGAATTTCATTCATACTTCTCAGGATTAGCCCATCCAGAGGTTTCAGCTTTTAAAAATATATCATTTTCAGACTCTTATATTACTCTCCTCATTTAAGCCTACATTATATTACTCTCCTCATTTAAGCCTACATACATTCATCCAGGTGCATAAATGGAATATTTCTCTCTTTCCAACACATGCACAATAAGATTCAATGACTACAGACAGACATAGTTGGTAGGACCATTTTGACTCAGCACTACACATAAGCCTAAGTACTCCACTGATTGCCAGATCGGAACTGTAAATTTATTTCACTGCCATAACTATTTATAGCCTATTAATGATTGTTATTAGCTTAATGTTAGCTTGAAACATGCTCCCTTCCCACCATTGGTTGTAGCCAAATTTTAACTAATCATCACTTTGGCGTTTACTGCAAGTTATTTCGAAATATTCAAGTAAACTGAGTTTCTCCTTTCTTTCCTTCCAGGTCAAACGGCAAAAAATATAGCTGAAAAACATCTTAACTTTCTAAATATTGCATTACTAGACTCATTAATCAAACCTCTACTGAGAATCAACTCATGTCAGTCCTGCAAACATGAAAATCCTCTTAAAAGATTATCGTGGAAAAAATAAAACAACCACCATTAAATTTAAAGAAGGTACTAACAATGAACAAAGCCAGTGACAAACAATGGTACTGATTTATTCAGGGGAGTAAAAGAATCCCTGTAGGATACAAAAGGCAGGAGAAAGAAAGAAAGAAAGAAAGAAAAGAAAAGAAAAGAAAGAAAGAAAGAAAGAAAGAAAGAAAGAAAGAAAGAAAGAAAGAAAGAAAGAAAGAAAGAAAGAAAGAAAGAAAGAAAGAAAGAAAGAAAGAAAGAAAGAAAGAAACTGGTCCAAACAAGCCAGACAACTGGTATTCTTATTTTTCTGAAATGCAGGGTGCTAGAAATTACAGTTTGGATCAAATGAAAATTGAGAATTGGCTGCTATCATAAAATATCTGGGGGTTCCACTAATGGCCACTTCTGTAGCCACATGTCCTCTATTAGATAGGACCATTTTCCATTTGAAGAGCTATCAGAAGACAATGTCCATTTGGAAAGTGTCTTCTCTTTGAAGGGGTGCTCGATTGGATGGGAAAATTTAAAAGTGTGGCTGTTCACAGTTAATGCCTGGACAGTGGACTAGCAAGCATGCAAGTCACCTGCTCAGAATATTCCCATTTGAATGATATGCATTTTAATTCTGTTTAAAGTATGAAAATCAATTCTAATTTTGCATCTGTAGATCTAAATTAGTCCATGCATTTTTACAGACATTACTCCTGTTTTGGTGTTTTAGATGTTTCTTTTTGGGTGAACCTGGGATCATTTATAAAACCAATGCCACCTGGAATAGTACATAATGCATGGCTAGAATGAATTAATTTTCAGATTACAATCTCCCAGCCAGTTTCAGAGTTATAATCCTAGAAGCATTATTTCTGAAATCTCAAATAATTTTACCTTTGCAACTACCCATATATTTCATGTTCTTTGCTCATATCTGACTTTCCAGCTATTGAAACCATTATATTAGATGTCAAAGTATAATATGACCACTGATTCAGCTTGTCTCTAGGTAGCCATGTTGTCATTCTATGGTATGGTCAGACAAATGCCAGGGCTCAAACCAATAGCTATAATAATTGAGGGGCTACATTCTCTTGTGTCGTTTTTTTGGCCTTGATTTCTTGCCACCTAGCCACAGAACCTTAGTTGTACAATCCCCTCATACAACAAGTGCCCATTATTATTCCTCTATGCACTGCAGAGTAATAGCTGGAACAAATGATATGGTTTTTTTTATAACAGCAGAATGCTTAGAGTACAAGAAGGTGCTGATTTAATAAAGATTTCTATTGTAAAAAAAAAATCCCTTGGTGTTCCAGGGTGCTAGAACTTCCAGGTTCTGGAGAAAAGATTGTTTACAGTTGGGAGGGAAAATTTACACAATTTAAATAACTGTAAATATAGGGGGTTAATAAAAACACAATCATGGAGACATTGCAACTTCACACAAAGTGACACCACACAGATATAGACACACATTGAATATGAACAGCCCCAGAGGTATAGAGCAGAGAAGGAGGACAGCACTCCAGGTTCCTCTGTCATCCGTCATCTTAGGGAGTCTGACCAGATCTATCCCCACTGCATCAATGAGGCTGTCTAGCCATCTCATCCTCTGCCATCCCTCTCTCCTTTTGCATTCAACCTTTCTGTGAATCCTCTCTTCTCATTTGGTGCCCAAAGTACTTGAGTTTCAGCTTTAGTATTTGTCCTTCAGTATTTGTCCTCCCAGCAAAGGATATTATGAATACCCTATTTGGTGCAGGTAACTTGGGCTTCATATTTGTACCCTCTTAATGCACTAAAACAGAGGTCAGATGCATCCTTTGTTTTTTCACCCTGTGAATTTGCAGTGCGACTGGAAACTGGAATTCTGACCTAGCAAACTAGATTTAAGCTGCAACCCTCTGTATACTTAGCAGGTAGTAAGCCACTTTGAATTAAGTGGGGCTTACCAATAAGTAGATATGCACAATATTATGCTAGCATAGTATGAAGGAATTCAACAACTCTCATTTTGCCATCATACAAACAATAAAACTTTACACCACTAACATGACTTCTTCTCCCTTCAGGATGATTTGCCTTCTTACAGATCTAGCAACATCAGTCTTCAAAGCCTTACACATTCACAGGCAGATTACACAGGTGGACAGGGAGCAACTACTACCGCCGCCCGCCGCCCCCCCCCCCCCCGGCTC
Source organism: Furcifer pardalis (assembly GCA_030440675.1). Classification (NCBI taxonomy): domain Eukaryota; kingdom Metazoa; phylum Chordata; class Lepidosauria; order Squamata; family Chamaeleonidae; genus Furcifer; species Furcifer pardalis. The sequence continues at coordinate 87,807,631 of CP126892.1, forward strand.
ATTTAGAGCAGGATCACTCATGTTTTTAAAAGTTATTAACTAGAATTGTAATTGGTGCGGGTGGGAGGTAATTTTTTAGTGTTTTTAGGAATTTTAAGGATTTCTATAGTTTTAAACGTTGGGGATTTTACGTATGCCACCCAGAGTCGCATGTCGATTGGGGCAGCTATGCAAATTGAATGAATGAATGAATACTGCCTCCAGTGCAGGGCTTGATTGTGAACAGATTTTGCTGCTAGTTCAGTATTTTTAGAAATCTTGCCTTTGTGTAAAGTAGTAGAGCCCAGCATAGCAACAGCATATTGTAACGCTTGCCCCATTCCAAACACTCAGATAGATATGCCAAAGGATTGAAAACATATCTATGGGATGAGAAGGTCTCCATGTCTGATCCTCCAGTAATATAAAGTCAGAATTTATTTAATTATTTTGGAGACAAGAAATTCCAGGAAGACTTCCTGCACTTCAAACATGTTAGGTTTAATATATGGCATCACATACACCTACACAACAACTGAGGCATGAACATCTCCAAGTATGTATTGTACCCACTAGCTCATTTACCTACAGCACAATAAGCAATGTTTGGATGATTTGTTATATTACTCCTACAAGAACATAATCGTTAAGTAAGCTTTTGAAAAATCATTTGCTCCCAGTGTTGATAGATATGTGTTCAGAGCAGTGAGATGCAATGAGCTATCAGTCACAGAGAGTGATATAGTGCCTGTGAAGAAATTCAGTTTATAAAGCTAATCATGAACTCTAGATTTAGTGAATTGCAGAAAATGCTCTCTGATTGATTCATTCATAAGTCAGTAGCACTACTAGACCATTGTGACTAGCTAGAAGCCATCATACTAAATTTTTCATAGTGTCTCTGATGAGCAATTCTTCCACCTTTCAGATCTTTGGCGAGTATTCTCATAGCTACAGTCAGAGGCATGGCAGGGAGGGACTCTCAGAGGCCATCCCCTAGAGGTCCTAGCTAGTGTCTTGTTTCCAAATAAGGTGGGTCTCAGTATAAGGGTTTTCACAGTAAATTGTCAATATAGGCATTGTTAAACACATCCAGTGTACAAACTAAACAAGGCAAATTTAGAAGAAAAGTCAGAAAGCAAACAAAAGGTCAAACTTTGAAATTCCTACCAGAGTTAAGCAACAGTCCAAGGTCCAAAGCTGGTCAAGTATGACAGCAACAAAGCAAAGGACAATCCAGGGGACAAATTCAAGTTTAGACACAATTATATCAGTTGTAATAAAACCCCAAAAAAGTATCACTCGGTATAGGGTTCTGCAGAGACAAGTTCCTCGCAGCTTTGATTTCTTTATATTTTTAATAGCCTAACTTCATCCAAATGTCAGCTCCAGTCTTCTCCTGGGGAAATTATTTAATCTTGTGTTAGCATCTACTCCTTTTGTGGCAAGTACTTTGCTGCATATCCCTGAGTCAAACTAAATAGTTTTTATCATCTTTATAACTGTCATCATTCTATAGTTTTAATTGTTGTGAGCGACCTTGAGTGACCATTGGAAGATATACAGAAAAACAAAACAAAACCTTTATTTAGTGGTGATTGGCTGCTGCTGCTGCTGCTGCTGCTGCTGACATCATTGCCATTGTGCATGGGAGTTGCCCAACAGGATTTCAGACACTATGTTTGGTAATATTGTTTATTATTTATTGGATTTATACCAGTGATGGGATGTCCCCGGTTCCAGACGGTTCCCTGGAACCGGTAGGACCAATTCCGGAGGGTTCTCCGGGAGGGGAGTCCACTTTTGAGGCGTCCGGTTCCGGACGCCTCACCGAAAGAAATTTTTTTTTAAATCGGAGCTAAAATGGCTCCAATTGACTGCGCATGCGCAGAAACTCAATCTCATGCGCAATCAATTGGAGCCATTTTAGCTCCAATTTTAAAAAAATTGTTTTACTGCTTTCAGGACGGCGGCGGCGGCGGCGGCGGCGGCGGCACCAGCCCTCTGAGGAGGGCACCTCCCCGCGGCACGTTGAGGGCTGCCTGGGCCGTCCGCTGCCGACAAGCCCCATGCCCTGGTGACGCCCAGCGCGGCGCACCGCTGACGCCTCCTCCTCCGCCGGGCACCTGTGGGCTGGGTGCCTGCAACCGCCGCCCGCCGCCGCCGGAGCTGCCGCTGGCTGCATCCCTGTGGCCTCCTCCTTGGGCCGGTCCCTTTTTAGCCCGGCTGCGGCGCCTGGCGGAGGAGGAAGCTGGAGGCGGTGTGGCATGGGGACGGCCCAGGGAGGCTCGGCAGCCGCGGCTGCAGCCAGAGCCACTGCTGCCCACCGCCCCTGGCCATGGCCGGAGCCGGGCTAAAAAGGTACCGGCCCGAGGAGGACGCCACAGGGGTGCAGGCAGCTCCAGCGGTGGCGGCGGATGTGGACGCAGTCGGGGTGCCGGGTCCCAAGAAAGGTAAGCGAGGGGTTTTTATTTGGGGTGGGTGGGTAATTTATTTGTGTTTTGGGTGGGTGGTTGTTTTTATTTATTTATTTATTTATTTATTTATTTATTTATTTATTTATTTATTTATTTGTGTCTGGGTGGGTGGGCTGAGAGGGAGGTGTGTGTGTGTGTGTATGTTTATTTTTATTTTTTATTTATTTTTATTTTTGGCCCGCCCACAACGTCATGACGTCATGACGTCGGCTTCGGCCATGACGTCATGACGTCATGACATTGGCCACGCCCATGACGTCTGTGATGTCATGGCGTGGTAGTAGAATTTTTGTCATCCCATCACTGATTTATACCCCACCCATCTGGGATGGACTCCCACTCTGGGCGAATTACACTATTTAAAAAGTGAAACAAACACTATTAAGACAATAAGACAACCCTCAACCACCTAATCAAAATCAGAACCAAGGACCCCAAACTCTTGTGACAAAAAGGCAATGGGAGAGTGGATGGGGCCTGATCCAATTCCCACTATAAAAGAAAGTAGCTCATTCTGGTAAGTCTCTTCACTTCCCATTTCCTTAAAACCTTGATTACCAATGTCCCTTCAAAAGGTGTCTTGCAATATTCTAAACTCTTTACCACTCTAATTACTCTCGGGGGAATTCAGTAAATAAAAATAGTGATGGGATATTCTAGGTTCGATTTCCAGTGGTATATGTTGGCAGGCTTCCTTTCCTCCTTCAACCTCCTAGACCAGCTCACTGACAAGTCACTGCGTCCAAAGCATAATGGGTATAATCATGTTGGGCTGTAGGCTTTGTTGTTGTTCAGTCGCACAGCCGATTCCGACCCTTTGTGACCCTAGGGACCACTGTCCACCAGGCACTTCTGTCCTCCACCATCCTCCTCAACTCACTCAGCTCTGTGCCTATTGTGTTTACAATACCATCTAGCCATCTCATTTTTGGCCGCCCCCTTCTTCTTTTGCCCTCCACCCTTCCCAGCATCAAGGCTTTCTCCAGCGAATCCTCTCTTCTGATTTGATGTCCAAAGTACTTTAGCTTCATCTTTACTATTTGGCATTCTAAGGAGCAGTCAGGGTTAATTTCTTCTAAGATTGACCTATTTGTTCTCCTTGCTGTCCAGGGGACTCTCAAAACTCTCCTCCAATGCCACATCTCAAAGGCATCTATTATTCTGCGCTCAGCTTTCCTAATGGTCCAGCTCTCACAACCATACATTGCCACCGGAAATACCATTGCTTTGACTAGAATGCATATAGAATGCAATAATTTGATTCCATCATGAATATTGGAAGTGTAACCTCAACAATGCCCACCAAAGCTCAGTAAAATAGCCAGCTACTTGCTCCAAATAGAAGACTGGCCAATAGAGGAGGATGGAGGAAGACATCAAACTTGACAGAGCCTTTTGAAAGGATTTCCTCTAGGCTAAGCTTATGGGTGAGGGTGGAGGGGACACCTATCAATGCAAGCTGGCTCCTTTTTGTTTGGGGAAATTTGTGTCTCACTGACAGTTCTACCCTAAAATAGCCTACTTCATCACACACATTGCCTGTTATTCTCCCTTTGAATTGCAATTCTTTCTCTCCTTCCCTCCTCTCCTTGAGAGACTTCAGAACATTAAGAAGTGACACTGTACTAGAAAAAGATATAAAGGAGCTCCTAATAAAGAGATTTTGATCTGAGTGGGAGCAGCAATGTAAGTTGGCGGATGGAGGTGAGTGACTAAGACGGGAATTTAAAAGAGTAAAACAAACAAATCAGAAATTTAGCAGCAAAGTGGGAAGACAGAAAAGAGGCCAAGATAAGACAAAAGGATGGTTGATCATAGCTGCAGAATTAGAGCTTGTAGGTTGTTTCGTAAGAGACAGGAAAACAAAGCAATTGATTCTGAAAGCTGTTATCCTTTATTTTATTTTTTTAGAAATAACTGAAAAATGATCCATTAGATAGACTTTGTTTAGAAGGTTTGAAATGGAGACAGAGGATTGGGGTGGGGAGTATTCAGCCAGCTGAAACAGTTAATAGTCTATGTCAGGGTCCAGCAAACTTGGCTCTCCAGATGTTCTTGGACTTCAATTCCCAGAAGCCCTGATCAGCAGGTGTATTGACTTGGGCTTCTGGGAATTGAAGTCCAAGAACACCTGGAGAGCCAGGTTTGGTGACCCCTGGTCCATGTACAGCCTAGATAAAGAAGTTGGCTAAAATCCCACTGCACAGCTCTGGGTGCACAATACAAAGCTATGGCAACATTAGGGGAAAGTACAGCAGGGTGGAACTGCTACTCACAAAGCACTTCTGTATACATGTTGTACAAAAGGCAAAATGATAGTAGGGACTCTTGGAGGGGCAAAGAAATAGGAAGCAGCTTCACATGTTGGATGGGCAATGTGCATTGCTCACCTGTGTCCCAAATCGTTGGGACTGAGAAAGAAAGACACTTTTCTGAAAGGAAAATTCCAAAGACAAATCATAATTCAATCCACAGTAGCATGTATCATTTCTCATTTTGGAAGCTGTGGCTCATCACACAGGAAGCTGCTTTATACCAACTCAGGCCACTTGTCTGCCAACAAATAAAGTGTTTTGCCCATTTGGAGAGAATGTCGATACCATACAAGGCATATGTGAAAAGAGAATGGTAAAAACCATGAGGCAGACCCTGAGTAAGGTGGAGAGATAACATCAAAGAAATATTACAAGAACACCAAATAACTCTGGTAGAGGCCACTAGAACTGGCAGAGCAAGAACCTTGTATCTCCCTCAACACCCAAAGGGGTTAAATAGGAAGTAAAGAAGAAGAACAATTTGTACATTGAGTCTTGCAGCAATAGTTTCAGGCAGATATTTCTAAGGAATTTAAGATATTTAAATTTAAGGAATCTAAGATATTTCTAAGAAATAAGATATTTCTAAGGATGTTTCCTAGCTTTGCCTATAGAACAATGGTATTCCCTCCTGGTCTCCTATCCAAGTATTAACCATTTCTAATCCTAATTAACAGTAGAAATCAGGCAAAATCAATGTAATCAGAGTCATCAATGTAATCATTGTACTAAGAAGGGATAGCAAACAATAGTTTTGGATACAGATCTGACAGTGGTTGCTTGCTTAGTGTCTCTCAAATATCTGTTAGCTGACTTGGAACTTAAAGCATGCACTTCAAATCTCTAAAGCAGTGATGGGATGTTAACAGGTTCTCACCAGTTCTCCAGAACCGGTAGTAACTTTTCCCAGTGTCCTGGAGAACCGGTTGCAGCTTTTGGGGGGAACCACCTTCGGGGCTTACCTTTTCACTGGTTCCTCCACTGCACACGTGCGCCAAGCACTTGGTGTGCATGCACACCTACAGTGCTTGGTGCATATGCACGGCCTCCTTGCTGTCCTCCCAAGCGGGCAGGAGGAAGAGAAGCTGCTAACCTGAAGCTCCCTATAGCCTCCTCCCCTAGATATCCTAGAGAACTGGTTAGGCAAAGACTTAGTACCTAACTTCTTTAACTGTTGAAAAGTTGAAAAGTGCCAAAATGAAGCCATCTTGTGTTGAGTTCATTCTGTAGTTCCTTCCATCTAACCTAGTGTGAGAAAGATTAGCCAGAATAAGCTTTAAGCTCTGGTTGATTTGTGTTGTGGGAGGGTGGGTGGGTGTATTTTAATGTATTATTTATTTATTTTATGTATTTATTTACAGGTTTGTGTTGTGGGTGGGTGGATAGGTGGGTTGAGGTGTGTGTGTGTGTGTGCGCGCGCGCGCGTGCGCGCGCTTGCGCTTATTTTTATTTTATTTTAAATTATTTTTTAATTTGTTTTCTTTGGCCCCGGCCACAACATCATGATGTCATGACATTGGCTCCACCCATGATGTTAGCTCCACCCACACTGTGATGATGTCATGGTGGGGTAGTGAAATTTTTGACATCCCACCACTGCTCTAAAGGCTGCATGTTTGGAGGAGGAAGGAGGAGGAAGGCATATACTGAAGAGAAAGAGGATAAAAAAGTGTGTACCTTCCCCTTCCTGCTCCTCTGCAGAAGTCACTGTTCTAAGCTAGTAGCAAACCGGGAACAGCAATTCATGTAGACAAAATTGCCACTTTTATTTGATTACTCAGCCTCGGGACCAATTGGCCAGTGACTCTAATACAGAGATTTGACATAAATGTTTGCCTCAAAATTGGCAACTATAAAGGCCTCCCTTGCTTGAAAGCCAGTTATGTCCGATTCTAGGGGGTTGTGCTCATCTCTACTTACACCCAAAGAACCAGCACTGTCTGTGTCTGCAGACTTTTCTGTGGTCAAGTGACAAGCATGACTAGACACAGAATGCTGTTACCTTTCCCACTGAAGTGGTAACTTTTTATCCACTTGCAATTTCTTGCTTTTGAACTGGTAGATCTGCAGCAGCTGGGACAGACAACAGGCACTCATTGTATCACTCAGCAAGCTAGCATCTTAGCCACTAAGCCACCTATGCAGATCACTAAAACAATATATACAGTGCATAATACTTACTCCATATGCTTCTTGTTTATGTATTTTTAGGACTAAGTGAAGCTTTTCATTAACTACTTTACTTTTGCATTACACAATACACAGAAGGTGCACTTGTCTATTCAGACATATAGCATGAGAGGACCTGGCTGGTGGGGCATGTGTTGGGTGCGGGCCAGATGGTCAGTTCAGCCGGCTGGCTCCTTTGAATACCCCACCTCTCTCCCTGTTTTTTTTTTTACTTTTTAATCTTTTAACTTTAATTTTAATTCTTATTGTAATTAATGTGTTTTTAATTGTTTTAAATCATCAGCCACCCTGAGTCCTTGGATAAGGGTGGGGTATAAATGTAATAAATACATACTGCTCTCTCCATATATGTAAACTGCTACCCTGAAAGACTTTGTGTGAATTTCTGAGTTTAATTGAGCCATCTCATCAAGTCCAGTAAGTAGCCAGAACGGGTCTTGAACAATGAACTCTTGAAGGAATGATATAAACAATAGCCTTTCCACAGGCTGATGTAAGAGGAACTCCAGCAATAATCACAGTACCTCATTTTATAGACTATCAGCCTGAAAACAGAGTTGGTAATATATTTTATTTTATTTACTGTACTCAGTTCCTACTGGCACTTTAGAAATAAATGAAAGGACACGGGTGAGCACTTTTCAGTAACAGAAGAGAGTGTACTTGAGAAATATAGAGATAAAAAATTAACAAGGTTGAGTTTCATATTTTAAAAAGTACTGTTTAAAGGTGCTTAACCTTGTGTAGGAGACTGCAGTGGCTCAAGTGGTTAGACGCTGACTGGAAGGCGGGAGGTTAGCAGTTTGATTCCTGAGTACTGCAGGACAGAATGAGCTCCTGTTTTTGTCCCAGCTCCTGCCAACCTAGGAGTTCAAAAGCAAGCAATTGGAAGAAAATAAATAGGGGCCACTTTGGTGGAATGGTAAACAGCATTCCGTGCACTCCAGTGTCTAGTCATGCCTGCCACATGACCACGGAAACATCTGCAGAAGCAGACTGCGCTGGCTCTTCGGCTTTGAAACAGAGATGAGCACTGAACCCTAGAGTCGGATATGACTGGCTTTCGAGCAAGGGAAACCTTTACCTAACCTTGTGTAGAATAAAAGCAGCATCAACACTATTGAGAAACATCAGGAAAGCTCCTTTTGTGTTAAATCACTTCACCCTTTCCACACTGCCTCTCATATCTAGAACTGTGACTTGTGCCTTAGTTCAACCTTTTGTACTAAATGAGAAATGAGACCGGGGGCGGGGGGGGGGGTCTCCTCACCACAAGATGGCAAAACTTTTTGCTGGTTGACAGGGAGATAATTTGCACACTTTGAAGACTGATTGTTGCCCATTTTTGTAAATGCACATATCTCCATAAATGTACAACATTTTAAACGACAATAACTATTGTTCTGTAGCATTGAGTATTAGAAAAGTAGAAGCAGCAGGCCTGTGGCTTTCTAAAGTCACAGTTTGTCTTTTTCCACTTACGGTATCTGCTTTAGCTTCACAGTGGCTCGCATAGCAAAAATCCCTATGGAAAAACTTGCATAACGAGCTTTATAAGGGGAAAAATTCACATAGCGAATTTTTTCGTTATGCGAGTTTTCCCCAATAGAAACGTTCGCTATGCGAGTTTTCCCCATAGAAACGTTCGCTATGCGAGTTTTCTATGGGGAAAGTCCGACTCTCATAACGAATATTTTCGCTATGTGAGTCGGACTCTCATAGCCAAAAAAAATTAATTATGCAAGTTTTCCCCCATAGGGAAAGTCTGATTCACATAGCGAAAATATTCGTTATGTGTGTCAGCTCGCTTTTTGAAAACCCCGCTTGTTAAGCAAGTTTTTCGCTAAGCAAGTTGCTCACTAAGCGGAGTTTGACTCTGTGTGTGTGTGTGTGTGCGCGTGCGTGCGTGCGCGCGCGTGTGTGCGTGTGCGTGTGCAAGCTGTGCAAAGCATGACAAGAATAAATGTTTGATCATCTATTGAAGGCTGAGAACACCTGACTGCTTCACTGTTGATGAAACCTGTCTCCACAAAACATAAAACATTGGGCAAATGTCTTCATACCAAAACATCCACATATACACACTTTTTTGCCCTTCAAATTTCATCTCAAAATACAGTAAAACCTCGGATAACACTAAAACTTGGTTCCACAAGTCTTGGTGTTATGCAATTTTTAGTGTTATCCAATGCATGTTAAAATCCTATGGGATGCATTGGATAACGTTAAAGTTCCATAGAGATACATTGTAACCACACAGGCTTTAGCGGTTGTTATCCGATACATCCCATAGGATCTTAAAGTTATTCAATGCAATTATCCCCCCCCCCCCGATTGCTTAATGTTATGCGATTTTAGCATTATCTGATGCAAACGTTATCCGAGGTATTACTGTACAACCTACTGATTGCAAAATTCAGGCTTAGACTAAAGAAAATAGGAAAAACAATTAGGCCAGAAAGATATGACATAGAAAACATTCCTTGGGAATACACAGTGGAGGTGTGGAACAGATTTAATGGCTTGGACCAGATAGACAGAGTGCCAGAAGAATTATGGACAGAGATGCGGGACATCATGCAGGAGGCAGCAAGAAAAACCATACCAAAAGAAAAGAAGCGTAAGAAAGCTAAGTGGTTATCCGAGGAGGCTCTTAAAATAGCGGAGGATAGAAGGAATGCAAAATGCCAAGGAGAAAGGAAAAAATACAATCACTTGAATACAGAATTTCAAAGAAAAGCAAGGAGAGATAAGGAAACGTACCTGAACGAACAGTGCACAGAAATAGAGGAAAACAATATCAGGGGTAGGACTAGAGATCTTTTCAAAAAAATTGGGGAACTCAAGGGAACATTTAAAGCGAAAATGACCATGATAAAAGACAAAGATGGCAAGGAGTTAGCAGATGCAGAAGAGATTAAGAAAAGATGGAAAGAGTACACAGAGGAACTATACAAAAAGGACCTCAACACCCCTGATAATCACAATGATGAGAACATTGAACATGAGCCAGACATTCTAGAGAGTGAAGTCAGAAAGGCCCTAAAAAACACTGCAAACAACAAAGCCAGTGGAGTTGATGGTATCCAAGTTGAACTTTTCAAAGCACTACAAGATGATGGAATCAAATTATTGCATTCTATATGCCAGCAGATTTGGAAAACAAAACAATGGCCACAGGATTGGAAAAGATCTGTATACGTTCCACTCCCCAAAAAGGGTAATGCCAAAGAATGTTCAAATTATCGAACAATTGCGCTCATCCCTCACGCTAGCAAGGTGATGCTCAAGATAATACAGGATAGACTGCAACAGTACGTGGAGAGAGAATTACCAGAAGTGCAGGCGGGGTTCAGAAGAGGCAGGGGGACTAGAGATCACATCGCCAACATAAGATGGATCATGGAAAAAACAAAGGAATATCAGAAACAAGTCTACTTCTGTTTCATTGATTACACGAAGGCTTTTGATTGTGTCGACCACAACAAAATGTGGCAAATAATTAAGGAGATGGGAATACCAGAACACCTTATATGCCTCATGAGAAATCTGTACATGAATCAAGAAGCAACAGTTAGGACAGAAAATGGAATGACGGAGTGGTTTGGAATAGGAAAAGGAGTAAGACAAGGCTGCATTTTGTCACCATGCTTATTCAATTTATACACAGAGCACATAATGCGCAATGCAGGAATGGAGGAATCACAATTTGGGATCAAAATTGCTGGAAGAAACATCAACAATTTGAGATATGCAGATGATACCACCCTCATTGCAGAAAGTGAGGAGGACCTAAAGAAGCTCCTAATTAGGTTGAAAGAAGAAAGTGAAAAAGCTGGCTTGAGACTCAATATCAAGAAAACCAAGATAATGGCAACAGGCCCTATCAGTCCCTGGAAAATAGATGGGGAAGAAGTAGAAGTAGTGACAGATTTTACTTTCTTAGGATCTAAGTTCACTGCAGATGGTGATTGCAGCCATGAAATAAAAAGGCGACTGATTCTTGGGAGGCAAGCGATGAGAAACCTGGGGAGCATAGTGAAAAGTAGAGACATCACATTGAAAACAAAAATTCGCATAGTCAAGGCAATGGTATTCCCTGTTGCAATGTATGGTTGCGAGAGTTGGACCATTAGGAAAGCTGAACGGAGAAGAATAGACGCCTTTGAGATGTGGTGTTGGAGGAGAGTTTTGAGAGTCCCATGGACAGCGAGGAGAACAAATAGGTCAATCTTAGAAGAAATCATCCCTGACTGTTCCTTAGAAGGTCAAATAATAAAGATGAGGCTAAAGTACTTTGGACATCAAATGAGAAGTGAGGATTCACTTGAGAAAGCTTTGATGCTTGGAAGGGTGGAGGGCAAAAGAAGAAGGGGACGGCCCAAGATGAGATGGCTAGATGGTATCGTGGAGACAATGGGCACAGAGCTGAGCGAGTTGAGGGGGATGGTGGAGGACAGGAGTGCCTGGCGGTCAGTGGTCCATGGGGTCGCAGAGGGTCGGAATCGACTGTGCGACTGAACAACAACAAATTCATGAATCCTTGAGCATAATTCCTTGCCCTGTTTCCACATCTGAAACAAAGTACAGTAATACCTCAGATAACGCTAAGACTTGGTTCCACAAGTCTTGGTGTTATCCGATTTTTAGTGTTATCCGATGCATGTTAAAATCCTATGGGATGGATCAGATAACGTTAAAGCTCCATAGCGATACATTGTAACCACACAGGCTTTAGCGGTTGTTATCCGATCCATCCCATAGGACCTTAACGTTATTCGATCCAATTCTCCTCCCCAGATTACTTAACGTTATGCGATTTTTAGCGTTATCCGAGGTAAACGTTATCCGACGTATTACTGTATAATTATAATTTATATACTTGTTTTGACATGATGTTAGCTGTTTTTCATGTTCATGTTAATCCAGAGTATATTCCAGCAGATGTAAGGTCTAGCACTGTGGAATGGGAAACTTCTGAAGCTTCCACTAGTTTAGGGATCCACTGGTGCCTTCTGCAGCCTCCCTTCCTGTCACTAACTTGTTGCATGGCCTCTCTGAACATACAAACAGTAACAAACATGAAGATGTGCAGATGTCTTGTTCTCTTCCCCTGGTTAGTTTTGTGGAGTAGGTCAAGGAGCAAATGATAGGCAGTAGTAGTACTGTACTGAAAAGAGCAATGATGGGAAAATTAGTATTTCAGATGATAACTGCCGCAATGCTTCACAAGCCCAAAAACACACAAGCAAGCACTTTCCATGTGTGGTAAGGAAAAGGAAGATATAAGAACCTGGGAACCATCTACTCCAGTGCTTGGTTTACACCAGGGGTGCCCAAGCTATGGCCCACGGGCCTGGTCCAACCCCTGATATAAATTCATCCAGCCTGTGTGGCCCTTGTTGCTCCCAGCGGTGGAAGTAAAACGCATCTGTACAGAGACAGCACTGGCTCTTCAGCTATAAAACAGAGATGAGCACTGAACCCTTGAGTTGGATATGACTGGCTATCGAGCAAGGGTGACATTTACCTTTATTCAAACTTTCTAAACTTTAAATTCGTTCATGTTGTTTTTTTTAAAACAATCCTTCAAAAAAGGATGGAGATGACATTTATTATTTTGCACTATCACTGCTAATGTAACCATTGTGGATTATGTGGCTCAGTCCATTGAGTGAGGAAATTATATGAAAGGTTTGTGAGTCAGATTTTGTTTAGAAAGAGCAGGAGAGGCAAGAGCTGCTGTTCCCAAGGAGAATAATAAGGAGCTTGACACTTCGTTTAGGTTTTAGAGATTGTATGTAGATCCCATTCTTTTATGTTGTAGAAGTCCTACCTGGGTGATATCTTGGACTTTGTTCTCATTTGGCTTCAAAGAGACATTTGATTTCTCTTTTATTTCTTAAAGCATTCCCATTCTGGTGAAAAGAACTCGGGGTATACAAATTATAGCATCCAGTTTTATTATATCACTATTGTTGTTTGTTATAGAAGTATATATAACAACATTTCTGTTGAAATTGTGTACGTAATACTCATTTAAAAGAGAGAGAGAGCAAAGAGAACCAGAGAGTGTTACACTAACTCACTGCCCGTATGGTTGTAAGCACAGAGCTAGCCAGGTTTTTAAAGGTTGGATTCTTCGTGCCATGAATCGTAGCAGATGAATCTGTTTCAATTTTTCCCACTTCCTGTTTACAAAATTTCAAATTCTACCTATCTCAAATAATGGCTATGCTTAGAGCTATCAATACTTATTCATCTGTTGCTAAATTCCTAATTTGTGGACAGGTCTAGGTATCACATGCACAGCCCATATTATTAGGGTAAGAGTTTATAGAGATGAGAAAAGTTACTTTATGGATATCAACTTCAAATTCTCCTGGGTATGCCAGCTGCAAAATTCTGAGAGCTATAATCTAAAAAAGTAATTATTTTGTGTAACAGGAATCTCCTAGCTTGGTGAAAGCAATCCTCTTTTAACATAGTTTCTGGCAATTTGGTTTTATTAATACATTTGCAAAGATTTTCTACTTACCATTCCACCACAACTAATCGTATGAATTCTAGCCTGTTCTCTAGCCTTTTCTCTGGAGGCTCATTTTGAAGGCAAACAGACTTCTACAAATGTCAAATTCAATAGAGTCACTTCCTCAACCATGACTGTATCTACTCCAGTAGATAGAGCAAAAATGACAAGGCTGCGGCTGTGCTTGGTGCCAAGATTTGGCAGTACTTCTTCACTGTCACAAGCTATTGGAGGCATTGAGGACAACACATCTTGGGCCACTATTCAGAGACTCTGAGCTCAACCTTGACACACTTGCCCTCCAATGAATCCTGTAGCTGATTGAAAATATGTCATCCTTAATTAGGAATCAGCACTTTGTTCTGTCTTATTTAATCGACATGTTATCATCGTCTGCTGCTGCTGCTCGTATCCAGGTTTAGCAGTTGAAAATTATAGTGTTTTTAACAAAAACTGGTATTCTTTTAAAGGTGCTTCTCTTCCTAGTGTTCTTAACTTCATAACAATTTGCAGGTATTCACAGAAAGTTTAGAAGCCTAATATATAATTCAACAAAACAAGACTCAGCCATTATATTTAGCCAGTGTCAAACATTTCAGTTTGTTTTCAAGATTAAAAAGAAACCTCTGAAGTTAAAATTTTAAAGCAAGAGAAAGTGAATCTAACAATATTTAAAGAATTATAATTGTCTGACGTCAGCTCAGTCCAGACCTATGGTGACCCTTTTCAGGGCTTTCTGGGTAAAGAAAAAGAAGTGGTTTACCCTTTCCTTCTTTTGCGGACACCCTGGAATTGTGCAGCTTGCCCAAAGCCACAAAGGTTGTCTCTTCTGAAATGCACAATAGGGACATAAACTATCTCTCTGCAGCCACATACATATCTTATTCATGGGACTGTTGATTTTGGTGGATCTACTGCAGGTTTATTTATGGACTCAAATCAATATTAATACAAGTCATGCAGTACAGATTCCACACTAGTTGACATAGTGTAGACTGTGGTTACAAACTTAAAAGTCATATATTTGTGTCAGAGTTAACAAAGGAGAAATCATTGTAAAAGTCAAAGATCCCATGATGCACAAACTAGCCCCCATGATTTAGCCAAAATGTGGGTTATTTTACTCACCCTAAAGGGGTTGTTTATTGTTCATCTATTCTTCAACGGGTATAAAATAGATTTTAAATGTACCCCTTCTTCTGATGCCTATGGATTTAACATACTCCTTCCAACACAGTAAGAGAGATCTCCAGGTCTTATAAAATGATGATTGAACAGAAACCTCCTTTTCTAATAGTAAAGATATTTTTGCCTTTCATTTGGAGCCCAGATTTTGCTCCATCATGTATTTACTGATGATGTTGACTTACTTTTTCTAGCTCATCACTAAACTGATTGCTGCTGAAGTAAAATTGTTCCCTAGCAGGTTATAAAATGTTGGAAGAACAACTGCTTTTATATATCCCTGAAGAGTCATAAATGGAATAAGTTTTATTGGGAAACTTGACATCTCATTTAGAATCTTAACTCAGTCTCTAGATAGTACTGTACTCTTTAAACAAATGGAAAGTATGTTTCCTCAATCTCTTAAACCAGGAGTTCTCAATCTTTTTAAGCTGGGGCCAGGTCACACTCCCTCAAACAGCTTCGGGGGCCAGATGGCCATTTTGCCTTCCTTCACCACATGACACTTCCGGGTGTGGTGGAGGCAGTGGGGAGGGACATGAAATGGCGCCATAGGCCTCATTCAGCCTGAGAGCCACAAGTTGAGAATCCCTGTCTTAAACCATATTCACTCCTTACTTACCTGGATCTAGGAACACATTTAGAGGGGAGCACCTGTCTCCTTCCTTCTTCACATAGAGATCAATGTATTTGAAGAGGAAGGCTGTTTACGTGAAGGCTGTCTATGTGAGCAAAGAACACCAGTTTTCTCCTTCTCTTCAGACGTGTTTTTCTCCACATAGAGAAAATTATAATGGAGAGAAGAAAGGTTAGGTGGTCCTCTTTTAACATATTGCCAGGAGGCAGGTAAATAAAGACTGAGCTCAACATAATTGGAGAAACAACTCAAATGTAAGCATACAGATTTCAAATACATCTCCAGTTCTAATGCTGTGGAAATGTTTCACTGGGCCACATTTGACTAGTTTTGCTTATCTGACCCAAATGGTATGGATCCATTTAGACCAGAGATTCTCAACCTGCAGCCCATGGGCCAGATGTGGCCCACTGCACCATTTTATGTGCCCCCTCACCACACCAGAAAGTGCCATGTGATGGAGGAAGCCCTCTGAGGGAGTGTGACCTGGCCCCTAGCTTTAAAAGGTTGAGAACTCCTGATTTAGACAATTCACATGCACAGGTGTAATAAGTCCTATTCTTTCAGTAGGTCTATTCTATAGGGAAATAACAGCTGGACTTAATTGTAGACACTTTGGAAGCACTTAGAATATTACATTTTTTACTCCCCTGAACACTGCAAATGTTGTATCATTATTTTCATCTACCAGTGCAAAATGGATGAATCAGTAAGCAATTTTAACAACTTTCCTACATTCTGAGGCCATGGTTAAGACAAGAATTAAACCTGGAATCGATTTGGAGCAGTTAAAAATTTGACACATTCTTAGGAATAAACTTCAGGTTATTTATAAATTACATCTTGGACTCTGTTCTTATTTGGTTTCAGGAAGACATTTGAATTCTTTCTTCAAACATTCCTTTCTTTCTTTCAGTAAACCCAACAAAGCCCATCTCCTCCCCACTTTACCACCATACCACTCCTGTGAGGGAGATCAAAGAGGAAATAATCCAGAGTTTCTCTGTGCATTTCATGGGTGATTGTAGGAAATAACCTAGATCTCCCAAGTCCCTGGCCAATGTTGTAACTGCCACATTGCTTTGGTTTGAATATAACATATGCCTATAGGGTCTTTGGGTAGGTGGCTATTACAACTGGCCAGAAGGCTATGATTTTTACACAAAGCAGCTCCACAAAAGGATTATTAAAATAGCTCTAACCTATCTCCACAGTCAGCCTTGCAAGTTTTTTATGGGGAAGAGAGCAGGGCCAATATACATAACTGAAGGTGAACAAAAGACCATCATTCAAGTAAAAAAATAGAATCACAGTTCAAGCTGGCAGCTATAATGGAGATTTATCTTAAGGATACAAGGCTTAATTCAAAAGTAGTTTGTCCACTCTGTGATCATGCTGATTATTGTTGATAGTTCTGATTTCCTAGCACACTTGGTACTGGTTCCATTTCTGCTGGAGTAATATTTTTTTATTTATAGTGAAAGGTGACCTTAAGATATTTAATAGGATTAAGCTCATTTTTGCTGTACAGTTGTACCTCACTTAAAGAGCATAATGTGTTCCACAGGATTGCTCTTTAAGCAAAACACCATTATAAGTGACCAATTGTGACTTCTTGGGGGGGGGGGATTGCGAACCCCAATTTATTTGTTAAGCGAGTTTTTGGTTGGTCTTATTTGCTAAGCAAAGTGAACATCCAGAGAAAATTCTGCTCTTTAAGCAAGATGCTCTTTATGCGAGGTTCGACTGTATATATTTGCTGTATATATTCCTCTATATACAGAAGGAAAATATCTATATCTTTACCAATATTGGTATCCTTTGTAGTGATAGTGATAAGGAAAAGAAACAGTAGTCATAGAAATTCAGTTTGGCATGGTAGAAAAGAACTTCAATAAAATTTTGCTTAGACCTTAAAATAGACTTGTGATGTCATGTGGAACTCCAAAATGGTGCCACAAATACACACGGGTTGGATCTTGGTTTATTTTTAAAGGCTGTCAGATTCCATTGTGAGTCATACGCCAAGTGCTATTGGAAGTTTCAAAAATAACTCAAATAAATGAGGTAGGAGAACATGACAGCTGTAACTTCTATGGCTTTTGAATACAATGTCATGTTGTCAAAGAACAAGTGGGACCTGTTATAATCTCTGGATGTTAAGACATAACTTTTCACATTGAAAAAAGTTCTGCCCAACTTCTATAGATGCCAACAGGGCCCTCAGACATTTTGGACTAAAAGAGCCTCTGGAGTATCTTCAGCTAGAACCAGTTCAGCCAGCAATAGATGGAAAAGGAGTGGGCAAAAGAACCAAGACTGGCCCTCCTATTTTGTAGTGGGAAGAAGCCACCATAGGAGTTTGGAAAGCCACTTCAGGAATTTGGAAAGAGAGGTTCATGCATGGTTTGGTTTATCTTCTAACAAATAATTTTGCTCACTAGGGGCTGCCACTCAAGGAAATATTTTTCCCAGGTCTTCTTTTTTTGTGAGAAATCTTGTAAATATTTGACTCACAAGCAACACTCAGAGACAGGACACTCTGAAAAAGACTGAATGGTGCATGTTCTGGAAGGCAAGATAAAGAAGTGTATTACTAGCAGTGTGCTCTTTTTTCTTTTCAGTCTGAAGATCACTGCAGTTATGTGTAGATCTGAGTTTCATAGACATGGTACTTGCTATACTCACACATTCCTTGCCTATCCCATATTTGTTTACAATGACTGAGTGCATCTTCTCAAGATTGCTCATCCTAGCCACATGTGAAATCACATTTTAATCTCCTGTGTCTATGTGCTTGAAATGTACACTTTAATGGTTCTCTAATACTATAAATATTGCTCCTAGATGTGTCCTATTAATTCAGATTCACTTTAAATTGGATTAGTGGCTTAATTCCCTAGATAAGATTTTTTAAAGTTAAATTGATGGCCAGTCTTTCCCGTACGAGCTTGATGTGAGAGTTTCTTTGCTATTTCAATATGCAATATTGCTAAGAGTTTTAAAATTCTCAACATGAGGAAGTATTTGCCCCTTAACTCAACACTGACTCATTAGCATCGATCTCTGTTATTAAAATCATTTTTAACACAGATCTCTACCTCAAAATAAACCATACATGTGTGATTGTTTTCTGTTTGGCATTTGCATTGTGTCACTCAATGTTCATGTTTAAAATGCACTAATTGGAAGCTGCTGCCACTTCTCATGTATTGTCTTTTCAATTCCACTGTCTGTTTTCTTTCACCATTTCAAATGTCATTTAAGTTAAAAAACAAACAACCGGATGGACGAGGAGGATGTAATTTAAGCTACTTTGCCCCCCGACCCAAATGACAAGACAGACAAGCTTGCTGGGTTAAAAACTGGGCCACTTTATTAACAAGTAACCAAAATATGTCATAACTGTCTGCATGGTGGGAGTAGCACAGGTGAGCAAGCCAATTAGAATTAACCCTAGAATGGAACTATTTAAGTTAGTCCATAACAGAGGTGTCCTGCTGGTTAACACCTCTGCCCATGTTTCAGGTGAACATGCTTGGGGCTTCCAAGACCTCACACTTGGTTGCCCCTGTTCGTGGAACGCATTTAACCGACCCGGACTAACTCTCCTTGCCTCGCTACCCATTGGTCAGTCAAATGCGCTCCTTGCCTGAAATGGCTGGACTAAGCAATGGCTCACCCGTGCTACCCGCCACACGGAGAGCAATTTTTACATGCTCTCCGACCCACCCCCGGCCAGCAACTCGGCCCGGACACCACCACGCAGACCAAACAAAAACATCTGGGTACCCAGCTCCGACAGATGAATCCGATCGCTGCGATAAAGCCGGTGGTCCTCCACAACAATGGAAGGATGTTCCACCACCGTACCCAATGCCATACGGGCAAAAAAGCGGGAGACACAGCGATTGACTCGACACCTTGCTCTATCAACAGAAAGAGCGTTCACCAGAGACGGGTGGTTGGCCCGTGGGATAATTTCGGACCACACAAATCGGGTCTGCGGCCACCAACTCCGCAGTTGGGTCAAATCACAGCAAATGGTGGCCGCCAGGTCAAAACCTGAAGTGACCCCCAAATCGTTCCCCCCCAAATGGATCACCAAAATCTCTGGCGGGGGGCAGTCAGAGTTGGCAGCAATAAATGGCATAAGGTGCCGCCAATGCATGCCCCTCTGGCCACGCCAAAAAACAAATGCTTCCCCCTGTAAACCCAAGTGGGGACCACAAGGGGCTCGGGAAGCCTGCCTGCCAGCCCAGTATACAAAACTGTGGCCAACCATCCAAACGCGTGGCCACGCGGGCGAAAAAAGGAAGCCTGAAAGAAAAGAAATAGTACAAATAAAAATGAGATTAAACAGGACGGACATACAACTGGAAACAATCAGAAGACCACCTGCCCAAACGTTTTATATCAGCGGCCGAGTATCCCAAAGCTGCGGCCGTGGACGCTGCACCAATTCGGAAGGAATGGGAACAATACCTTACCCCCGGTAGGCCGACCGATGACAAGACGGAACCCGTTACCCACCAGAACTGGTAATGAGTAAGGGGGGAACCGTTACTGTGGCAAAACAGGTGGCCGGGATTGGCACCCCTAAATGCCAAATAACGTGTCAAGGCACGGACAGGGCAAATTGACTGCCAACTACAACGGAGCAGCAGGACCGTGGTGCCTCTGGCAGAAGGGTCAGTTTTTGAGAAACGTACCTTTAACGTGGCCGAAGTAGAATACATGGTCAAATCAGACAATTGCAGTGACCGTAAAGAGCGATCCCTAGAGCTAAAGGCAACTAGCTCGCCAATATGGAATGCACCGAAAAATGCAACAGCAGAGGCGGCGTGGAAAAGACTGGTTTCATACCCATCTCTATAAAAATCAGGCCAGGCCGCCGCCACACGGTGTAAGACCGTGAGGGATATTGGCTGGCGGGTATTGGGGCAGGGGCCGCGTTCACGCGACCATCCTTCCAACACCCTCCGAATCCGAAAGTCCTGGGTTAGATCGGCATATCCTGAAGCCTTGGATACAAAGGCAAGGGCAGATAGCCTGCCCCTAATAGTAGAAGGTGCGAGGCCTTGATTATGCAAGGCAACCATAAACGCCAGCAGATGCTGAACAGGAATGGGCCAACTGTCTTGAAGGGCTGAATCCCTGCGAAAGGAACAAAAACCCTGCCAAGCCGAAAAATATGCTGAACGGGTCCCCGGGGCAAGGGAATGGGCAATTGCCCGGCTCACTTCCCCAGTCCAATGGTCCAGATAATCGGAGGGAGCCGGGACGGTAATGCGCTGGCCTCTGGAGCGAGGGCCCGAAACCTGTCCATCTGTGAACGGGACAAAGAATCAGCAATACTGTTATCAAGCCCCGGAATATGCCTAGCCCTAAAAATGATGTTAAGGCGAAGGGCCTGTAAAACAAATGGACGGACAAGGCGCATGACGCGGGGGGACCGGGAAGTCAAGGATCTCAGTATGTGGACCACTGACATATTGTCAGACCAAAATATTACCTCCGAATTGGTCCAAAGGTGACCCCACATGAGGAGTGCCCCTAGTATGGGAAAAAATTCCAGGAAGGTGAGATCCTTGAGTATCCCAGTCCCCCGCCATGACTCGGGCCACAAACCTGCACACCACTGGCCCCGGCAGTAAATGCCGAAACCAAAGGCACCAGAGGCATCAGATTGCACCTGAAATTGGGAACGAAGGGATAACGGTGAACGCCAAAATGATACCCCATTGAATTCTTGAAAAAAGGTCAACCACATAATTAAATCGTCCCTAATTCCCCGCGTCACCCTAGTACGATGAAAAGGTTTGGACAACCCGATCATCGCATCGCAAATGCGGCGGGCAAATGCACGCCCAGGTGCGATGACTTTGCAGGCAAAATTTAAGTGGCCATGCAAAGATTGTAACTCACGTAAAGTAATCTTTTTACGTGAAAGGGCAGACCTAATTAAAGTAACCAGGCGGTCAACCTTGACAGCTGGCAAGCGGGAGAGTTGCGCAACAGTGTCTAATTCTATGCCCAGAAACGTGAGGGAAACCGACGGTCCCTCAGTTTTTTCGGCGCGAGAGGAACACCCAATCTGGCTGTCAGTGTTTGGAAACAACCTAAAAGGTGCTGGCAGATACCTGATGAAGGTGAACCACAAAAAAGGAAGTCATCTAAGTAATGAGCTACCTGTTTGGACCCCACCTCCACCTCCAATGCCCACTGCAAGAATGTGCTAAAACGCTCAAAAGCTGAGCATGAAATAGAACATCCAAAGGGCGTAGCGCGGTCCACAAAATAATGGCCCTCAAATTGGAAGCCTAAAAGTTCAAAATCATCAGGGTGGACCGGCAACAAGCGAAAGGCCGACTTAATGTCGCATTTCGCCAGTAGGGCACCCGGACCACAGGATCCCACCATCCGGACAGCCTCGTCAAAGGACGTATATCGCACAGAACACAGCTCGTGCGGAATAGCATCATTGACGGACGCACCATCTGGGAAGGACAAGTGGTGAATCAATCGAAATTCACCACACGTCTTCTTAGGGACCAAACCCAAAGGGGAAACCCGGAGATTTGGAAAGGGAGGGAGCCGGAAAGGACCAGCAACCCTACCAAGATTAACTTCTTTTTGAATATGTTGGCGGACAATCTCCTCCATCCCAACAGTGGAACGCAAATTAGGCGCAAACTGTGGGAAACGTTGGCCATCTGCAGGAATACGAAAACCCAAAGTAAAACCATCTAACAAATAGCGTGCATCTGCACATCTAGGGTAACCACGAAGGAGAGGGCGAAGTGCCTCAAGACGAATTGGACTGGGCCCCTTTGGAAGTACTGGGGCCATCGGATGCCCGACTAGGCTGGCCGGGCTGCCCACGCTGCCTGGATGCTCCAGCCTTGGGGCATGACGTGGCCGGGTGGGCTCCTGCACAGATGGAACACTCATGTCTGAAGCGGCATTGCTTGCGAGAGCACTTACCACTGGACGCGAAGTCCCAGCAAAGCAAGCGGGGTTGAACCGCCTGCCCCGCCACCGAGCGGGGTAACTGGGCTTGCTGCGGACGCTGAACAAGGTGACCGCAATCATAACGGTCACCAAGTACAGGTCATAAAAAGTCATAAAAAGTAGCCAAAGTTGCTGGTGCGTGACATCCCAGCGCATGTCCTGATGGATGGCGGCTCTCATACAGAAAGCCTCATCGTAAAGGAGCCATGCGCCGCCTGGGAAGTCAACATAGGCCCTATAAATTATGTCAAGATATTGAAAAAGCGGAACAGCCAGTCCCGGCGCACCTTTGATTGAAACCCCCGCATAAATTAAGTATGCAGGGAGCCAATTGGCCCAAGTTCTAGGTGGCTTTTTGCGTTTTGCAAGTTCCTTATCCCTGTCGTCATCCTTCTCCTTATCGCGCTTGTCAGAATCGCGATTAAGGAGAGAGAAAATATCCACATATTCCCGTCTCCAGATTTTATCCCTAGTTGACGGCAATAAATGATCGCCAAGGGGGAGAGACGGGTCACCAAATGGCATGGCGGATGAAGGAACGGAATTATAACCAGTATTCCCCAGAGAGTACGCTGGCCAACCCTGTGGAGCGTAAGGAGGAACCTGCGGGTAGGAAACAGAACCCCACTGTGGATAAGGTGGGCGCCACGTTGTGGAAACAGTCAGAGCAGGCGATGCACCAGTGGGCGCAGAATACTGCGGGCCAACCGGCCATGGCCAACGTACCGGGGGTGAAGAAACAAAGACACCATGTGATGTACTAGGACTTGCCGCTGGCATGCTATGTACCGCATACTCACCTGTACCACTCTCCCCATACAACCAAGGAGGTGATGGATGAGGCTGGGGGTAGGCATGTGATGCCAAAACCGGGTGCTCAGGTTCTTCCTGGACAGCCGGGGTCTCCTCAGCCACTGGAGGATCGGCCATCAACACCTCAGATTCAGGTTGGGTCTGACGAAGACGATAAGCCGCCTCCAACTCGTCAAGCCTGCAAAGAATGGAGGGAAGCTCATCAGGTTGGACCGAAGCGCCACGAGGCCGGGGCCCCCGCGAAACAGGTGGCGCAGCGCCCGGCTGCCGTGGCGCAGCAACAGAACCCCCCTCCAAGGCCTCAATGCGGGCCAAAATATCTGCCGTAGCTGTCGCAGGGCGAGGGCCGGCGCGGTGGGCCGCGCGTGGCCTAGGGACAGCTGGTGGGCGGGCCAGGGGCCCGGTGGTAGCAGCCTGAGTGGCTCGAGGAACAGCCCCCAAAACGCGTCGGGGCCAGGGGCCGGGAGCGCGGCGGGCCGGAGCACGTTTTGGAGCCATGAGGTAACTAATATTAATTAATGGAGGCTGGAGTGAACACAGAACAATTAACTAATTATAGCAGAGCCAACCGGGAACTACAATAATAAGGGCCAAACACAAGACAAAACAAACGACAAACAACAAAGAATGAGGAGAGGCTTTTCGCAAGGCCAGACAGAGCGGGAGAGCGAACAGCTCGTGGCTCAGAGGCGGCGCAGGCAAAGAGGCCGAGCACGCGCCTGCTCGAGCCTTAAATAGGCACGCGGCATCCAATCACTCGACGCCGCTTGTCTGCCCCGCCCCCAGGATGCGGGAGGCAAAGCGCGCGCCCGGAGAAGCGCTCCGGGCGCGCGAGCATTTCTTAGATTGCTCCAGTTACAGTATTAATTTTGTTTGCTTCCCACTTTTTTCCAGTTTCCTTGACTCTTTAATCCTTTCCCACATTCTGCAATGTATCTCACAGTTGCTAATAAGCGGGAACCAAAACCAGTGTACTTTTTGTTAATGGTAAATCTACATCAAGCTGCTGCAGTGTCAATTTTGAGGGAATACTTTTTCAAAGACAGCAATTTCTCAGTAAGTCTGATCAACAAGGAGTAGTGTTCTGATAAGATTTGAAATCTTTTTCACAATAACACTGTGTAACAGGAGTGTGGGACTATGGCCACGTCACATGAATTACCGCAGGCATGCATTTTGCCGCCCATCTTCCCCAAGGCAGCAACCACCCAGAGGCCTCAGTTTTCCGGGGAGGAGCCTATGCTCTATAAGAGCATGTCTCCTTCCCACATCACCCTCTCTCTTCTGCTTTGTAATCTGGCAAAATCACGTGCGTTTGCGCATCCTCGTATGATGCGTGTGGAATAAATCTCTACGAAGAGAGAGCCTTGACCAATGGTGCCCAAGTGTTGCGCTTCTTCTGCTCTGGGCAGGGGCCCATGACCTTGGCCACCCTGGATCCAACCAATTTGGTGGCCAGAATAATGGCCCACAAGCAGACCACTGCTCTAGGTGCAGCACCACTTCCATCACCCCCAATGATGAGACATCGGGGAACCCCGGCAGATTATGTCCTGACCTGGAAAGAAATTGCCCAGGCCCTTCAGAAGCATGTGGATGCCCTGGAGGTGGCAGCAGCATCTCGAAAAACAGATGTGCCTGTGGGAGTGCCTTTGACAGCATCCACATGGGATGTGGAAGTTAAAAAAACTGCCCAGTCATCTGGTGGTTCCGCGCTGACTGAACCTGAGAGCACTGTGGCAGTGGTGTCATATACCCCTGGAATACCTGGGCCAAGATTAGGTAAGTGTGTGGGATCTGGGAATGTGCCTGGGTGTGGGACCCCGGCACCTCATTCTTCTCCTACTACACAGCCACCTTTATGGCCTTGACCTTATCTAGCCCCATGGAGGCTACAAACTCCCCAGGTAGGCAATCATCTGCTATGGTCCCATGGATGGCTCCTTATCCACCCCCCAGGGTTTATTCCCCTGTTGCCCTACAATGTTCGGCAGTGGATGCCTGGTTGGGTCCTCATCCTTATCTACCCTTGCAAAAGTACCTGCATCTGCATTGCCTCTTGGCAGCCAGTCCCTATCATTGAGTGACCATCTTCTCCCGGTGATGAGGAATAAAATCATGTGAGGTGAATATGTCGGTATATTTTCCCTGCTTAACAGGGATTTGGACAAGCCAGAAAAGGATATAGACAAGAAGGATAAGGAGTCCACTAGGAGAAATAAACCTCCTTGGACCTGGGCTAATTGGCTGCCTGCTTACCTGATCTATGCAAGGATGGCACTCCATGCCAGGCAACAGCTCACATTACCATTAATTCAATACCTAGATATTACCTATCAAGCTTATGTAGATTTTCCAGGACAGGCATGGGTTCTTTATGATGAGAATTTCTGCACATGCACAGCCATTCGGCCGACCATGCATTGAGGCAAGCCACACGCCCCATTGTGACTCCAATTTATGACCCCTTCTCACCCATTTTCCAGTGACAATTACAATTGTGGACACCTGGTGCAGTGCCCATTGCTGGCCCCACCCACCCACCAGTTGGGCGGCAGATGCAATGGTTTTGTACCCTTGCCCCAGATGCTGCAATAGACCCAAACATAATGTCACCAGAGATATGGAACCTTGGCGACTTGAGGTAAACCATGATATAGGCACAACCGTAGCACCTAGAACTGGTTGCAGCTATGCCACAACTATTTCAGAATTCTGTGGGTTCTGTCGCACCCGGGTGTTGCAGCCAGACTGGCCGACACCTGCAGAGCATATTTTGCAATTTATGGTTCACTTGTATCGCTTGGGGATAACCTCCCAGACCATCTACTCAAAATTGTCTGCTCTAAAATTTTATAACAAAACGATAGGACATGCCAATACAGTTGCTGATTTTAGGATCATTAAGACCTTGGAGGGGTGGTCTAGAGAGTGGGGTAGGTCTTACAACCACTGGTTAACAATTTCCCCTAAATTGCTCACAGATATGTCAGCTGCCTGGGTTTCTACCTGTGTGGGCCAATTTGAGGCAGTCCTATACCATGCAGCGGTGACAGTGGCATTTTAGTAGCCAAATATTATGGTCATCCATTTGGGTGGCAATGATTTGCGCCTCATGAAGAGCATTGAACTGAGCATGGCTGTGAATAGGGACCTGTCCCTCGTGAAGTGCTGGTAGCCCAACCTCCGCTTCGTGTGGTCAGAGATCTTGCCATGTTTTACTTGGCGCTGCACTGGAGACCCACACAGAATTGACAAGGTTTGCCTCAGCGTGAACAAAACCATGGCTAAGTTTATGGCCAAAGGATTCGGCACAGTTATTGAACATCCCAAAATCAAAATTGAATTTCCTGGACTTTACAAGCAGGATGGAGTACATTTATCAGAGGAAGGCTTACATAAATTCATCAATGACCTGCGAGAGGGCATCAAGGCAGAATTAGCAGCTTGAGGTGGAGGCGTCTGTCTGTAAACAAACATCCTTGGTGGCGGTAGTGAGTTAAATGGTAATCAAAACTATGTTAATCGACCATATGTAATGGGAGTTCCTGACCATAACAGAAGGACAGATGCACTGGAGGTGTCTACTGTTGTGGTAAGGCACCTTCAACTACAAGAGAGCAGGCTTGTTAGACTGAAGGAAGTTGTGATCTAAGAGATATGGAGTGAGACGTCATCACTCCATTCAAGGTCATAATCAATAATCTGGATATGAGTAGATATACCCATAAATTAATACCATTTACCCACTAGGATGCCCCATTGCAGGTCATGTTAATATTGTGTTGTTATGTTTATCAATGAAGTGGCACGTGTTTTGACCAATAGATGCTTCCTGGGGTGGATTGGGTGGCAATGGTGGCTTAGTGGTTAAGACATTGAACCTGATGACTGGAAGGACAGCAGGTCAGCAGGTCAAGACCCAAGCGCTGTATGATGGAGTGTGCTCCCTTCTCTGTCCCAACTCCTGTCAACCTAGCAGTTCGAAAGCAAGAAATTTCAAGTAGATAAATAGGTACCACTTTGATGGGAAGGTAAACAACATTCTGTGTTCTCTGATGTCTTGTCATGCTTACCACATATCCATGAAAATGTCTGCAGATGCAGACAGCATTGGCTCTTTGGCTAGAAACAGAGTTCCACATTGCACCCTAGAGTCAGATACAACTGGCTTTTGAGCAAGGGTGACCTTTACCTTTACTAACAGGAGTGTAACTCTTTTTTATTATTTTTTTCTTTACTGGTGAAAGGAAAGAAATGAAACATTATTCTCCTCTGCAGAAAGATGGTGGGGAAATTTCTTATATTCTTGATACACTTTTGATTAACAATAATGATGTTGTGCACTAAACTGCCCAGTTCTTAAGCAAAATAGCTCATTTTCTGCACAACTTGTACAATTTGCATAATTGTGTAAATTGCCCCAAACTAGACTGCCTGGTGCCTTATTTAACACTTTGAAGCTGATGTGCTGTTTATGTATATCTTAATAATCAGCCAAAACATCTGTTTTAGCGCCAGCCTCTGTGTCTGTGCTGGTGTGTATTTGCTTGGACACTTTGCTTCTCAAAAGCACTGCTAACATTTTGGACAAATTAGAGAAACCTTGAGGGGTGGAAATAGAGCTTTTTGTCTTTCTCTCTGTTGGAAGTAAAGAACTCCATGCAGCTTTAAAATTCATCACCAAGGCATCATGCTCTGACAAGGCAGCCAAATTAGATGGGAATAAGGGTTGACCTTTCTATTAGGAACAAAGTAGAAATAGGAATATTCTTTATTTGCATTAACCATATGACTTGCAAGTAGGATAAAAAAAACCCACTAAAATATAAAACCAAAACACAACAGTCAAGGGCATAAATCTGTGTGTGTGTGTGTGTGTGTGTGTGTGTGTGTGTGTGTGTGTGTGTGTGTGTGTGTGTGTGTGTGTGTGTGTGTGTGTGTGTGTGTGTGTGTGTGTGTGTGTGTGTGTGTATGCATCATACACATGTACACATGCACACTACTCAAAATAGAACAGATGAGTCTACAAAGAACTATAGTTTTGAAGCCTATTTGACCAGTTAGGAACATTGAAATGGCTACCTTAGCTGGCAAAAGCTGGCAATGCTAGGGTTGTAACATGAGAGATAGTTATTATTGCTGCACAGTAGTGCAACAAATGATGTCATGCAGCAGGGCTAGTTCTACAAATAGGGAGAAAAAATGTAACTTTTAAACTAGGTTGTGGTTCAGCACCAAAATTGGACCTCAGTTACCAGAAACATAAGTCAGCACTCCTGCTGATCAAGGCTTCTGTGAATTGAAGTTCAAGAGTGCCAAGGTTTACCATCACTGGCCTATAGTAATATAAAATAAGCTGTCATGAAAACATTTTTCCAAGCAAACATGTTTGCTCACCTTCACTGAATCAAATGTACCATCATTCAGAAAGTGCAGCAGCTCCTTTTAGCATGCATGTCACAAGAGACTTATCACACAGAAGCTGTATCTACAGGTTTCAGATGCTGACATAGAGTGCTGCAGAATGATTGATGGCAGGATTTTCCAGCTTTATCTGCTGGGCCTAGGGAAAGTATTTCCTTATTAAATGCTCAGAATTGGGCTATCAAAAGCCCTCACTCAGGAATTCCAGCAAAGCAAACACAAAGGATAAAAAAGCAAATTTGGTGTTGAGTGGCAACAGCTTTCTAAAGCTTGCCAAAGATGTCAGAGCTAGTTGGATTGAATCTGTATGGCTTTGACAACAATTGAAGAAGGGAAACACAAGGTATTCAGATCCTATGAAATATACTGCACCACTTTTGGCTCTACCATTAGGTAAATGAGATAGCCACTTGTTGTTCAGTCACACAGTTGATTCTGACCCTTTGCAACCCCATGGACCAGTGTTCGCCAGGCACTTCTGTCCTCCACCATCCACCTCAACTCGCTATGTTCTGTGCCCATTGTCTCTCCAATATCATCTAGCCATCTCATTTTTGGCCGCTCCCTTCTTCTTTTGCCCTCCACCTTTCCCAGCATCAAGGCTTTCTCAAGTGAATCCTCTCTTCTCATTTGATGTCCAAAGTACTTTAGCTACATCTTTACTATTTGACCTTTTAAGGAGCAGTCAGGGTTGATTTCTTCTAAAATTGACCTATTTATTCTCACTGTCCAGGGGACTCTCAAAACTCTCCTCCAGCACCACATCTCAAAGGCATCTATTCTTCTGCACTCAGCTTTCCTAATGGTCCAGCTCTCACAACCATACATTGCCACCGGGAATACCATTGCTTTGACTATGCGAATTTTTGTTTGCAATGTGATATCTCTACTTTTCACTATGTTCCCCAGGATTCTCATCGCTTGCCTCCCAAGAATCAGTCACCTTTTTATTTCATGGCTGCAATCACCATCTGCAGTGAGCTTTTATCCTAGGAAAGTAAAATCTGTCACTGCTTCTACTTCCTCCCCATCTATTTTCCAGGGACTGATAGGACCTGTTGCCATGATCTTGGTTTTCTTTATATTGAGTCTCAAGCCATCTTTTGCACTTTCTTCTTTCAACCTAATCAGGAGCTTTTTTAAGTCTTCCTCATTTTCTGCCATTAGGGTGGTATCATCTGCATATTTCAAGTTGTTGATGTTTCTCCCAGCAATTTTGATCCCAAATTGTGATTCCTTCATATCTGCATTGCACATTATGTGCTCCGTGTATAAGTTGAATAAGCAGGGTGACAAAATGCAGCCTTGTCTTACTCCTTTTCCTATTCCAAACCACTTTGTCATTCAGTATTCTGTCCTAACTGTTGCTTCTTGATTCATGTTCATGTTTCTCATGAGGCATATAAGGTGTTCTGGTATTTCCATCTCTTTAATTACTTGCCACATTTTGTTGTGGTCCACAAAGTCAAAGGCCTTAGTGTAATCAATGAAACAGAAGTAGACTTGTTTCTGATATTCCTTTGTTTTTTCCATGATCCAACGTATGTTGGCAACGTGGTCTCTAGTCCCCCTGCCTCTTCTGAACCCCGCCTGCACTTCTGGTAATTCTCTCTCCATGTACTGCTGCAGTCTATCCTGTATTATCTTGAGCATCACCTTGCTAGTGTGTGGGATGAGCGCAATTGTTCAATAATTTGAACATTCTTTGGCATTACCCTTTTTGGGGATTGTAACGTATGTTGATATTTTCCAATCCTGTGGCCATTGTTGAGATTTCCAAATCTGCTGACATATAGAATGTAATACAGTAATTTGATTCCATCACCTTTTAGGGCTTTGAAAAGTTCAACTTGGATACCATCATCTCCACTGGCTTTGTTGTTTGCAGTGCTTTTTATGGCCTTTCTGAGTTCACTCTCTAGGATGTCTGCTTAAGTTCAATTTCCTCATCATTGCTATTATCAGGAGTGTTGAGGTCCTTTTTGTAGAGTTCCTCCTTGTACTCTTTCCATCTTTTCTTAATCTCTTCTGCATCAGCTAACTCCTTGCCGTCTTTGTACCTTATCATGGACATTTTTGCTTTAAACATTCCCTTGATTTCACCAAAATTTTTTTTGAAAAGATCTCTAGTCCTGCCTCTTGTGTTGTTTTCTTCTATTTCTTTGCAGTGTTCATTCAGGTAGGTTTCCTTATCTCTCCTTGCTTTTCTTTGAAATTCTGTATTCAAAGTGACTGTATTTTTTCCTTTCTCCTTTGCCTTTTGCATCCCTTCCTTCCTCTGCTATTTTAAGAGCCTCATCGGACAACCACTTACGGTAGCTTTCTTACGCTTTTTTTCTTTTGGTATGGTTTTCCTTGCTGCCTCCTACATGATGTCCCGTATCTCTGTCTATAGCCACTACAGACAACCATTTTTATTTACTATATATGCTGGCGTATAAGACTACTTTCCCCCCCTGAAAAACATGCCTCCAAGTGTGTGTGTGTGTGGGGGGGTCGTCTTATATGCCGGGTGCACTTCAGTTGGGATAGACATAGCTGCCCATAGTGGCCTCCCGATGCTTGCCCGGTGCTCATAGTGGCCTCCTGATGCCCGCCTGGTGCCCATAGTGGCCTCCCGATGCCCGCCTGGTGCCCATAGTGGCCTCCCGATGCCCACCCATCTCATTCTACATACCATCCAGTATCGCACGGTATCCAGCGTGGCTGCGGCAAGCATCAGCAGCAAGACAGGGGTGACAGTCTTTTTGGCATCACCGGCCCATTCTGCTTGGCGGGAAGCAGAGGTCCTCCGCCCCCGCCCCTTGTCTACGCAGAGCATGCACATGCACACTTGCACACTAGTGCCGGCCACAGGGAGATGTTGAAATCAAATCTGATGTTCTTTTATGTTTTATTTGGTGTGTGGAAGAGGGGGTAGTCTTATATGGCGAGTATATAACAAACTCTATATTTTGAGTGGAAATGGGTGGGGGTCGTCTTATACACCTAGTTGTCTTATATGCCGGCATATACAGTATGTAATAAAAGGTCATCAAACTGTAAACAATTTGGTATGTTTTTGATTTTATAGATAGGAAAGGAAGGCATTTACAATTTTGCAATTTTCATCTGTAAGAACAGAATATGTGAATATTTACATTTCTACCATTTTGTTATGCATCTTGTCTTGCAATTTGCTGCTATGCCTCAAGCAGCACAAGATTTGGGATTGTCCAGACTAAGATAAATTCTGTTGGATGAACTTCCAGCTTTAAGGTATATTGATTGTATGATATACCACAGCTGAAATCCTATTGGCTATTTGCAATGGCATAAATGCAATGGTGTGAACTATAGCAGTTAATTGCCACTAGCTAATAGGTCACTCCTTGAATTCCCCATATCATGCCAGGAATACAAGCTGTTGACTTGTTAACTACTAGCAAATTGACATTCAATATATGCTGTTGCCCTTATGCTGACATAAGTCCTCAATAGAATTCTTGCCATTAAAAGAAACCAAAGAATTTTAATGGTGTGATATATGATACAAATAATAAAATAATGCCAATGACATCAATAAAAGGCTGAAAGGTTATTAAAGACACATTCAATGTTAACTAGCTTAATAAAGCTTAATAAATATATGGTTGAGCTGGCACTGAAAATAATGTAATGTACAGTAGTCCCAATATCTCCTCCATGGGAAGGCTGATTCACAATTAGATTACTGTCCTAGAAGTCTGCTTCCTTTTCATTGCACAATGTACCACCAAAGGTGTACTTGAAGAACAACTTCTCCTTCACCTGAACTTGAAAATGTTAGTTTATGGGCTGTAACTTTCAGGCACCCCCCACATTCCAATCCAGGGGTGTGCTGGCTACACTAGCACAGGAAGGGAGGGGGCGGCAACTAATGGGGGTTACTGGATGATGTCATGGATTGTAACCACCAGGTGACATACTTCTGCCCACTTTTGGGGGGCGCCAGTCACTGGGGCACACCATGAATTGTCCCTGTGTCCCAAATGGCCAGCACGGGCCTGTTGCAATTCTAAATAAGTACCCTTTCCAAGAATTGTCCTTAAGGCAGACAGGTTATTATAGCAAGAAGCTTTCCTCAGATTCTTGAGCATTTGTGCAGAATGCAAGTTTTCAAATGGAAAGTAAAACTTCTTAATCTGAAAATATCAAGGCATTGTGCATAAAGCAACAACATCCCATCACATTTTTTTCTTCTGTGACAATAAGTTATTTATGCTTGAAGTTGCATACTAAGGAAGTAGCAGTACTGTACTTTCAAATAAGAAATTAAGATATGCTTGCCAATTTTAAGTGTATTTCAAAAGGTGAAACAAAAACAATGTACAGTAATACCTCGGATAACGTTTACCTCGGATAACGCTAAAATCGCATAACGTTAAGTAATCTGGGGAGAATTGGTTCGAATAACGGTAAGGTCCTATGGGATGAATCGGATAACAACTGCTAAAGCCTGTGCAGTTACAATGTATCTCTAGGGAACTTTAACGTTATCCGATCCATCCCATAGGATTTTAACATGCATCGGATAACACTAAAAATCAGATAACACTAAAAATCGGATAACAACCAAGACTTGTGGAACCAAGTCTTAGCATTATCCGAGGTATTACTGTATTTGAATCCCCTTTCCAATGTGAGCACTGAGAATAAAAATGTTTACTTCAAGTGAAGTTAACAAAGGGAGTTGTATACAATTTGGTGGCTGCCATCTATCTTAATTTTTACTGACTTATCATATTCTTGCATCTTTGCTACTTTTTATGCTATTCTTAAGATAACAACAGACAGTATTTGAAAGATCAATACTGTTCCTTTGGGCTGACTACAGTGGAGGTGGATGCGTGGGTAAGATTGTTATATTTTAAGTTGGAGAATCAATTAGGACATTATTAATACATCAAAGCCTTGTGGTAAAAGAAAGGTTGATATTCAAAAGAATTTCTGGCACATCTGAAAGCTGGCTGTAGGAATTCTCTCAAAGATTGTCACCTTTTTTGTCTGGTATCCCCGCTATGTGAGAGCCTTGTCATGGCACAGGGGTTTGAACGATCTAACTAGGCAGTGTTGCCCATCTCTTGCCAATGATGTTAAGCCAGGATTAAAACTCACCAAAGCATCCTCCATTGGATCCCTTGGGCAAGGTGAAAGCAGAGGACACATGTTATGGTCTAAAACAAACCCCACATGCAGATGGACTGGATTTTTCAAGTCCATATGCATGTGTGGAATGTCATTGCAGAAATGTCTACCAATGTTCAGACTCCTCGCTGAATAATGACTCCAAGGTAAGTTACTATGAAGAAGAAGAAAACAAAGCTATTAGGTGGCCAAACAACCTAAAAAAAAACCCAGGCAGCTTCTTTGCCTTCAGTTATGAATATACAGTATTCTCAAACTTACTTGAAACAAATGACCCTTGGGCCATCTCTCCCCAGGACAGCTAAATTCTCCTGGGTCTTTAATGTCTTCAAGAAATTGCTGAAGTTTTCTAATCTGTCACAAGCCATCTTTTAACCAGCAATAATGATGACACTGATTCAGAGTGTTTGACAGGCTGTACTTGTGAAGACCAAAAAAGCAATTTGGTGAAGTTAGCACTGAAAAGCTGAGCCTGGATGAGAGCTATTTTCTTTCCCTTTGGCCTAATAAGAAGTAAAAATGAAGTATTAGGCCTATAGTCCTTTCTGTTTCTGGGGGCATTTGGAATTTAAAGTGGAATTTAGCCTTTAGTGATACTGGCTTGTAGAAATCATGCTCCTTTAGGAATATAAGCAAGATTCCCATAGGCTACTTCAATAGAGGGGATATGCATACTTTTCAATCATACGAATGAATGAAATTTAAAAAATCATATATTGGGATTAACATTTGCACAATCTTCAACATTGCATAGATGAAAGGAGGGGTACTCTTATATCCATATATTACCGTTATTTTTA
The DNA here is from genome assembly GCA_030440675.1 of Furcifer pardalis. Classification (NCBI taxonomy): domain Eukaryota; kingdom Metazoa; phylum Chordata; class Lepidosauria; order Squamata; family Chamaeleonidae; genus Furcifer; species Furcifer pardalis. The sequence goes on from CP126892.1 coordinate 87,842,163, forward strand.
TTTTATTTATTTATATTATAAATTTATATACCATCCCTCTGGAGAAGTAAGTTCTCCTTTCTGGATGGTATATGGCATTAAAATAATGCAACAATGACTCAATATTGGTTCATATTTTGTAAACTATTAGTATGGTTTGGAAATAGAAGACAGTGTATTTATGTGTATTTATTTTCTCCCTCTTAAAATTCTAGAACCTTGGGAATATCAAACAAGTTATAGAAGATGCAGGCTTGGGAAAAAAAGAATATATTTATCTGAGTTATATCATGAAATTCACCACAATTAAGTGTGGAGGTGGCCACCAAAAAGGGGATAGGACATTTTCATAGAATATGAACATGTCATATGCCACTATTTTTACTACAACATTGTTACTTCTCCTAGATCTGTGGTGGTGTGACCCACCATCAGCAATGGTGATAGCACATTTTCTTGCCTTCCCCCTCACAGGACGTTTACTTCTAAGAGGCAGGTGGAGCAACTATGTTGGCCACCTGACCACCATTTTGCTTTTTTAAACATATGTTCATGACCCTTTGATGTGACATGATCAAATTGGCAACCTGTCATCCTTTTGCTGCAAAATAAAGCACCTCCCCACATTCACGTAAAACCACATCGTCTAGTGTTGCTTTAATGCAGGGGTGCCCAAACTTTTTGGGCTGAGGGCCAGTCACGTGGTTGAGTGCGCTGGTCCTGTAGTTTCTCCCACTGAAAGCAGAAGTAAAATGTGCTTCTGTAAGGACAGCCACAGGTCACTTACAGCAGTGTTGTGCAAATGCACAGGCACATTATGCACACACGCACATGCATTTTAATTCTGCTTCTGGGAGTGGTGTTATTTTTTAAAATAGTGCAATTTCCACATTCATTAAATAAAACAAGACAAAAAAAGTCAAAATATATTGACATTAATTTTTTTCACACCTTTCAAATCTATTAGTAATAGCCCTTCAGTTGATTAGAAGCTAGATAACTATAAACTCAGAATCTCTATGTGTGGATAAATAATACTGTACATATATATAAATGATTTTCCTTTATTCCATGTCAATGTTGTTCTCTGAAATTCGGTTCATAAATTAAATCTTCAAGGAAAACATATTCTCTTAACAATTCCCAGATAAAAGCCTCTTACATTATCTCTAACCCTTGGTTTTTATGGACAGATAAATTTAATCCTGAAGACTTCTATCTCCAAGTGTGAGTCAGTCTTAAATCGTTCATTCTCTCCAATTGTTATCTACTGAAGAAACCTAACAAGGTCCCCAGGGGTGAGGAAGATAAAAGTCTGGAACAACATTTGAAATGCTTTACAATAAATTAGAAAAATATTAAGGTGGTATTCAGCTTATCCCTTCCAGTGATGAAAAGATATGTGGTGATTTAATTAAATTAGCACATAAATAATTGTGCTTTAATAGCTGAACTTGTTTTCACACTGTTATTGTTATGTTCCATCAAGTTGCCTCCAACTCATGGTGACCCTATGAATGAATGACCTCAAAAAATTCTGTCCCCAATGCCCTCCTCAATACTGTAATTGTAAATGAAGGACCATGACTTCTTTTGTTGATTCAATCCATCTCCTATTTTTTCCCTCTTTTCTTGCTGTCTTAAATGTTTCCTACCATTATTATCTTTTCTGGTGAGTCTTGTCATGCTGCATCCAAAGTGCAACAGCTCTAGGTTTAATCTTTTTGCTTCTAGATCGAATTCAGGATTGATTTAATTGAATAAATATTTGTTCATTTTTCTAGTGATCCATGGTAAGCACAAAGCTCTCCTCAGCATCGTATTTCAAATTAATAATTTTCCTTCTACCAGCTTTATTCTCTATTCAGCTTCCACATCTGTACATGGTAAAAGGAAATAGTAATGTGGATGATATTAGCATTGCTGCTCAGTGACTCATGCTTACACTTGCTGGTTTTGATTGCATCCTCCATTTGGATAGATGATGGAACCAACGTATACAATTTCTTCCTTGTGAACATCTTCTGTCCACCACCATATTGGTGGGTGAGAGCTGGACTATAAGGGAAGCTGAATGCAGAAGAATAGATACCTTTGAACTGTGGTGCTGGAGAAGACATTTGAGAGTCCCCTGGACTGCAAGGAGATTGAATCAGTCTATTCTAAAAGAAATCAACCCTGACTACTCTTTGGAAGAACAGATACTGAAGCTGCTGATGCTTCTTCTTCTTCTTCCATGTCTAGGCCAGATGTGAAACTCTCAAAATGAAGGCACCTTTTGGTGAGTTCATTTTGCAATTCCTTTCACCTGACCTAGTGTAAGCAAGATTAGCTGGCAACACAAGGTTACCATTACCAGGGTATGTCTGATTGTTGTCCAAAAATACCACAATCTTTGCGGATACTCTTTTTGTGTACCCCACCATGATGTTAGAAAAGATTGAAGGCAAAAAGAAAAGGTGGCAGAGGATGAGATGGTTAGACAGTGGATCTGGGCAGACTCTGGAGGATGACAGAGGAGCCGTGATCCATGGGATCATAAAGGGCTGAGCTCAACTGTGTACGTATCTGAAAAACAACATACACTATTGGTGGGTATATAAATAGCATTTCAAGGTCATAAGTGTTTGGACTTTATTAAAGAGCAGCAAATTGTAAATTATTTATAGCAGAAGTGATCTAAATCTCACATAGATTTACTTTCTGTTACAACACTCTGGATGAAATTCTGTTGCCTGTTATAAGAAAAATTGTAACATCGTCCTCTTTCACCCTGATAAACAACACATCTCTAACAGCCTCCACTGCAATTCTCCAGCTGCACTCATACACACCAAGCAGATGTACGTATACACCATTAAAAATTACAACAGAAATGCCGTGATTATCAGGAGTAATGGACCAAAAGTTATGATTTGACTTACAATAAGGAATATGATTTTGGCCTTTGTCTCAGGTTCTTTCTCCTCTTACTATAGGCAGTAGAAGACTAGTAATGTAAATAATTTGAGAATATGCATTTTACCATCTTCTATCAAGGTCTGAAGAACAGTGAAGTCTCTATACATCTGGGAATGGTTCTAGTAAATTTTAGAGTAGTAGAAAAGAAGAAGATTTCAACCAGGCACAACTACGAAGTATTTCCAGCAGCATTTGGATTTGTACATCTGCTGGTATGTCTACTTTTAGTTTAGTTTAGTTGGAAGAGTGCATGCTTCTTTTTTTAAAAAATTAAACAACTACCTGTCACTGTAAAGAACAACTTCTTGAAAGTGTGGGAAAGAAGATAGAAGAAATATCCTCCTGTTGCTAAAAGAAGAAAAGGAACGTGATAATAGAGCTCTCAAGAATAGTAACACCCACTGAGACAGTTTGAGCACAGTAAGCTTACATTATATATCCACTGGCTAATGACATAAAAATACATGACTATACAGTGTGGGATCTGGGGAAAAAATATATGGGTTTCCATATTTGTTCAAATGACTAGAAAGAAACATCCATTTACACATAGCTGTATATGTTTAAGAATCATTCGATCATTCTTCACATAGATAAATCCACCACACTTAGAAGAGACATCTCTCCCTTCTACAGTGCCATATTTTGCATGTGAAATGTGATGTGTGGGCTGTACATGTGAATGAGACCCTGGGGAAATCAGAATTTGTGCTAGAAGAAAGTCTCCTCTACATGGAGAAAGCAACCACAGAAAGGGAAGGAGACCAGGCCTTCTCTTCTGGCATAGTGTGTCTGTGTGCATAACAATTGGATAGCCCTAAAGTCTTTCATGGTTGCTATGACAGATAGGTTTCGGCCTGACCCTTTCCTTGGTCTTTCCCCGTTACTTTCAGAGCTTCCTTGTACCAGCCAGCTCTGTGTGGAATCCAAGACAAGTTCAGGTCACCTAAATGTCATCCTGCAAAGACCTGCAGCAACCTGGGGCTTACCTGAATTGTACAGAGCCCAGACAGTAATGAGGAGAGTAATATTAATATGTATGTGATAGTGTGTGGCTTATGGCTTAACTCTTGTCTTACCCCATCTTCCAATAAACAGACGTCTTGATAAAGTACAAGTTGTTTATTGTTTTCGAAGCATAGTGTTGAAATAGCAGTTCATTCATTGGTTCAGGTTACAAGAAAATCCAGCAAAATAATACTAATCAAAAAGTACAGGTAGGAAAATCCACACTCAGGCCTTCCCTCATGAAACAAAAGGAAAACCTGACTAATCTAAGTAATTATGACTAACCTTGGGTTGGAGTAAGGACTCAGGTGTTAGAGTCCCACTCTCCCTTCTGAGGTGTAACTCTCAAAAACCCTAAACTCGAATTAGTTCCCAAACCCATGTGTCTATAGGAAATAACATGAGCCTGGCTCTCCTAATTAGCATATGGCCAATCAGAGCCCAGGGATTGTACAAACACACCCTGGTTCCCATAACATAGTCTTGCCTTTCCCAGCTCTGGATGTTGATGCATGTGAACATTACAGACCTGGAGGAGAAGACAAAACATAGGTCTTGCGGGCCCATCTGCTTGATAAGAGTTGCAGAAGGAATTTGAGGCCTTTGCACAGAGCAAAGCTACATTCTAAGACAGTTTAAGAACCAAAGAAACTTCATGTTGAATAACTTGTGACCCATTTTATCACAATTGCCCATTGGTCAAGGACTATTGCTGTAATGGTGACTATCCCTTTTTGAGCATTGCTTGCCTTAGAGCTTGTACAGTAATACACCGGATAACGTTATGACTTGGTTCCACAAGTCATGTCGTTATCCGTTTTTTAGCGTTGTCTGATGCATGCATCGAACAACGCTTAAAAAAAAAAAAGCCCTGACGTCAGGGACAAACCGCACAGTTTGTCCCTGAAGTCAAACTGATCCTAGGCTAGCGATTGCTAGCCTAGGATCAGCTTGATTTTGGGGGCAAACCTCTTCTCGCCACCCGACAAGAAACTTAGCAAGCGCTAAGGCTCTTGTCGGGTGGCGAGAGAAGGTTCCCCCTCACACACCACAAGGGATAAACCCCGTGGGTTGTCCCTTGTGGCGTGCGAGCGCTCAACTCTTCTCGCCACCCGACAAGAACCTTAGCAAGTGCTAAGGGTCGTGTCAGGTGGTGAAAAGAGGTGCGGGGGGGATTGTCACCCAAGCCGAACCGAGTTGCAGCTGGCAATCCCTAGCCGCAGCTTGGTTCGGCTTGGGTGAAGACTTGGGTGAATCCTTTCCTCCGGACCTTACTGCGCTCGCAAGAATTGTTGCGAGTGCAGTATGGTCGGGAGGAAATTTGCGCTACCCAATCCACCCCCATCCTCCAGACTATTGGCTCAGATAACACTAAATGATCGTTATCCAGAATCGTTATCTGATGCAAGGTTTTTCCAAAAATTTTGCATCGTTATCTGATTCTAGCGTTATCCGGTCCAATCGCTATCCAGGGTATTACTGTATTTAAATGACTATTAAGCAATACCAAGCAGACCTTTAAAGACAGAAATTGCTGCTATGCTAGGGACAGTATTTTGTATGCTAGAAAGCTATTTGAGAAATCTCAATTGGAAGCATGAGATTCCCCACAGGAAGATCAAACAGCTTTTGCTTTGGTAAACCAAATCTACATTCACTTCTTGAAAATTCCATGCTAAAGCATCATCATTGGGAAGAGCCAGAAAGGAATACGAATGATCCATGTGAACAAAGACATTGTTTGGAGTAAATAAATGAATTAGTGTAAGAAATGGTGTGGAGTTTGTTTGTCTGGCTAAAATTTAAGGTGAATACTGCGCTGCTCTGGATTTCTATTGTGTATGATGGCTCTAGAGCCCTGTGTTTCTCCCTCTCAAATGCCATGCCATCAGAGCTCACTAGTTCAGAGCAAAGACATTTGGATTGTGTGTTGAATGTAGTATGCCTTTAGAAGGTAGTGCAGAAGGCCTACTTCTTCATGCACGCACACATGCATGCACATTTATGCATATCAGAAGGCAAAAAAACCCACCTCTGGAGCACTTTAAAGACTAACTACTATATTTTAATGTGAGCTTTCGTGGATCAAGTCCACTTCATCCAAGAAAGCTCACATTAAAAATATAGCACTTCGTCATTAAAATGCTGCAGAGTTTTTGTTTTCTGATATGCCTGAAACACGGACTAACACTGCTACTATCCCAAAAATTTCAACAAAACACTTACGTCTGTTACATAGCATGTTGCTTCTGTATCATCACAAGAACATATCACTATGGCATCCCAAGTTCCCTTCTTTCTCAAGTTCTTGAGGAACTAAAAGTGGTGGACCTGACAACACTGTGTAGAAGTAGAGAGGAGATGGCTAGGTCTTGCTTGCATGGGGCTGTACTTCTTTAGTATATCTCCCACAGGCACTATTGTGGCACATTAAATTTCAACTCTCACAAGGTGACTTACAGCAATCAAAAATTTTATTTGAGCACAGTTGTATTGGGAGCTACAGTTAAATTAATAGAAGACATAGTCAATTCATACTTGTTTTCAACTTTAATGCAAGTCACTAATTTACATATACCCATGATGGAGAACCTTGGCACTCCAGGTGTTCTTGGACTTCCAATTACCAGAAGCCCGCTGGCTCTTCGGCTTAGAAACAGAGATGAGCACTGACACCTAGAGTCAGATGTGACTGGCTTTCGAGCAAGGGAAACCTTTACCTTTACTTTAAGTCAGCGCTCCTGCTGATCAGGGCATCTAGGAATTGAAGTTCAAGAACACCTGAAGTGCCAAAGTTCACTATCACTAACATATACCAACATAAGCAGGTGTTTCATACTGACCCTTCTTACCTGAAAGAAAATGACCACTAATTTTTTTGTTTTGTTTTGCCAAAGGAATAATCTCTAAGGCAGACAGCTTCAGCAATGAGGAAAGGTACTGCAACGTGCCTGGAGTACAATTGCTCGGAGGCCATGGTGGCTTAGTGGTTCAGATGCTGAGCTTTATGACTAGGTCAGCAGATCAGCAGTTCAAGACCAGGGTGCTGTGCAATGGACTGAGCACCCATAGTCTGTCCTAGATCCTGCCAACCTAATAGTTTGAAAGCAAGAAATTAGAAGTAGATAAATAGGTATTGCTTTTGCAGGAAAGGTAATAGAATTTCATGCACTCTGGCATTTAGTCATCCCTGCCACATAACCACTGAAAGGTCTGCAGATGCCGACAACACTAGCTCTTTGTCTGTAAATGGAGATGAGCACCACGCCCTCGAGTTGGACAGAACTGGCTTTTGAACAAGGGAGACCTTTACCATTACTATAATTGCTCATGCAACCAGTTATGTGATCAGCCATTTGAATAGCAATTGAATGGATCTCTCTGTATCACTGCAGTTACTCACATGTTTGCAGATGGCAGTTGAAACTTAATAGTCAGAGAAAGAGGGGGAAAATTAGACAGGTGATGCCTGTTAAGAACTTAAGCAACAAGCTGTTAAACTGAGTGGAGTTTTACAAATGGGGTGGGGAAGGATCTTTTGGGGCACTTCTGCAGTCGGAAAACATGCTTTACAAAATCTTGTCCTGTCCCCCAAAGATGTGTCCAAAATGTCTGCAACAGCAATGAGATTTGTAGATTTTGAAGCACAAGTTATCTCAGGCTTCAAATAGTGCAGCCTGAAATATAAATTAGAAGAGACAGTGGGCATATAATTCGGAGTTCCCTTAAGAGGTAAAAAATATTCCTGTTTATCCTGGCATAAATATGCCTTTCTAAGTATGCAGCACAATAACTTGCTTTTGCTTTCTGATTGGTCATTAGGAGGTAAGCAAATGAATGATTGGCAAGTCAATTTGCTCAGGCACAGAGCTTTGAAAGCACTGTGTGCCTGGAAAGAAAATATTGTAATAGCAAGAAATGCACATTTCTGTTAACATGGATTTGATCCTTGGGCAAACCTGTCAAACCTTGAGCACTGGTGGCGCAGTGGTTAAATTGCTGTACTGAAACCAAAAGGTTGTGAGTTAGATACTGACCAGGGCTCAAGGTTGACTCAGCCATCCATCCTTCTGAGGTTGGTGAATTGAGTACCCAGCAAGTTGGGGGCATAATGCTAATTAATCTGTGAACCAGCCAGAGAGTGCACTAAATACTATGGGGCGGAATATAAGTGTGATTGCTTTGCTTTGCTTTGCAGTGGAATCAGATTCCTTTCAACTCACTGAATATACTTTATCAATTGAAATAATCTGATTTTTTTTTTAAAAAAAGTAAGGCAACACAAACATGGTACAGAATTTTTATTAAACACTTTTCCTTTGGGAGAAAAAATAAAAAATAAATTAAAGCAATTTATCACAAAACAACAACAGCCCTTTGTTACATGAACATCATTGAGCTCTGCTTAACAGCAGACTATTATCATAACAGAAATGTTGTTTTGAACATTCAAATATAGCATCCTTGTTTTCTCTCCTCAAACCTACCATGAATAGAATAAATTGACAGATAATCATTTACATCATGCCAACTGTTAATAATCACAACTAAATTGTCCATAAAATAATTGCAAAAAGAATCAATTATTAGAGTTTCATAAACCCGAATTGTTTAAAACTTTTAAATAATTCCTATAATTCAATAGAAAATGAGAATTAGAGTAATATTACTTAACTCTTTCAAATATTATTGTGTTTTAGATCTCAGGAGATGGGGAACCCTCATACAACTTGCTGTTTCCATGCATATCGTTAGAAATAGCTGGTCTGGATACATGCATGTCAAGAGGCTTGTCCACTGAAGTGAATGGAAAGCATAACCATCATGCTTTAGCAACTGTATTGTTGAATACACAATGGTCAACAGAAGTCAGTGATGGAATTTCAACTGACTTTAAAATAGCTAGTTTTACAGGTCATATTTTTAAAACCAATGCCTCTTGGTCACATCACAAGTGCATGAATTAAAAACAAGAGGAATAGTGGGAGGGAAGACATTTGTAGGCTTGTATTTTGTTTAGAAATTTTAAAAGCCTGACAAATTTGAGAATGTGTTGCAATATGGAAATTTAGAGAACTGGAATGCAACCTCTGCTTTGCCTTTTTCAGAATACACATATTTGCTAACATATCATTGCTACATGCAGATGTCTCTATGTAGAGAGGGGCCTGGTTGCATACCAGGAGCAAGACAATGGCAAAAAAAAACCATACCACAGTAAAAAAATATACTGCATTTCACTAAACAGATACACGAGCAGATTCTCTTGCACAATGGCAAGAGAAGCACAAGTATGTGATATGTCCTGTGTCTGAGGCTGCCCTAGCCTTAAATCATGCAGAGGGCTAAACAGGTGGTACCAATAGGCATGTGAATGTAAACTCCACCCCAGTGTCCTCTCTCTAACTCAAGACTCACTGAGACCTTCATGAGGAACATGAAGTGGTACACAGAGACTGCATGTTTGCCTCAGTATGCTCTGAGTGGTTGCATGATCAGGAGCTCTTCAAGGTTCCTGATAATTTGAGCATTAAAAGTGTGCTAAGGCAAACATCTTTAGAATCTCTGCTTGAGACCTTCAAGATCTTCACATGAAGATATCAGTGACATCTGGTGTGTGTGGAAGCATGGCCTCCATGTATTGCCACGTTGTTTCAGGTCCTACCTGGATTCAGATTTTAACACCCAAATATGAGATATCAAGAATAATGTATATTTTTATTTGTTTTTAAATTTTTGACTTAAAAAATAACCTAAATAATATTATGCATAAGAGTGAGATACCTCATACTGAGCTCATGTGTGTGTATGTGTGGAAGGGGGGATACATAGAAAGAGCTTCCTGTGGAATTTTTTGAATCACAATCTGGCATGCCCTTGACCACGACCACCTCTTGCTGGCTAATATTTCTCACACTAGCCCTTGCAAAGGTACTACAGAATGAATTGACTAAAATGTGGCTTCATTTTGGCAGTTTCACATCTGGCCTAGCCATGGAAGAAGAAGCATCTCAATGGGACTTGCTTCTAAATAACTATAAATAAGATAGGGGTGTAAACCAATTAGTAATTGCCACAGAATATACTAAGAAAGATAGCCAAAGCAATTTTTGAATAGTGTACTATTGTGTGGCCATTTATATGAAATTGAATTTTCATCTATGATGATGCGGATAAGGCCTACACCTAACCAACAACTGGCCCTCATCTGTTTGCTAGAGGGGAAAGTCCATTGGTCCTTCCACTGGTGAGATGTAAATTGTTAGCTTTCATGACAGCTAAACACTCATCTGTCCAATCTGCATAACAATTAAGAAATCACCTGCCAATTATATGCTTTGCTACTTTGAGTGGTGAAAGGTTATGTTCTTGCAATGCTGAAGCAGCCATTATACTCCATTTTAAGCATTTATTTGCACAGGGCCTCCTGCAATTAGGATATGGGAATCTTTTTTAAAAAAACCTTTTCTATAGGGAGGGACTATAGTTGAGCAAGCAAGCCTATACTTTGCATACCAATTGGTGCTGGCTCAATCTCCGATATCTCTAGTTAAAAGGGTCAGGTGGAAGGTGATGTGAAAAAACCTCTGTGTTGGAGACCTCCAAGAGCCACTGCTCACTTCAGTAAGCAGTATTGAACCATGTGAACAAATAGTTTAAACTTGATGTAAGACAGAAATATTGTTTCTGTAATGTTCTTGAATTTTTTTAACGAATGGTAGGCGCATCAACGGCAGACAGAGCTTGAAGAATTTTTTAAAATATGTCCCAGAATTCCCTACTCACCATGGCCTGAAATAACTTCTTATACATGAAAGAAGAAGCTCTGCCATTTCATGGGGTAACTTAAAACAGAGAGGCTTATAATTTCTAAGGGAGTAAATGCAACTTCATATGGATGAACATGAATAGATGAAAGTTTATTATTTAAACTTTACCTACTTATTTAAACTTGGCCTACTTGTAGTAGGCAAATATTTTGAATGGAGAAGTAAAGGAGGGGAGGAAGCGCACCAGAACATGATATATATAATGGCCAACATCCTGTTGCTTAGTACAGTAAGTCATACTGGAGCAGCCAAATCAATAGCAAGGCACAGTTACAGAAAACACCTTGGAATCAATGATTCAATAGCTAAGCAACAGGGTTTTGGCCAATATTACTGGTGGACTTGGTCTACAAAGCCTGAAAAACAGATTGATTGGAAGATGCATTCCATCTACAAGTCCTAAACTGGTAGTCACATGCCATATCTCTTCCATTCTGTTGCTGCTCAGCAATACCATTTTTCACACAATGGAGAGCAAAGGTGCAAAACTTTAGGTACATTCCTTGGAAGACTACAATCTTGCATGACTGGAATTCTAAATGGAATGGGAGCCACATTGGCTGTGATTTCAACTTCAAGCCTTTTCTCTCCAGTGAATGCAGAATGGTCAAACATGTCTCTACCAGTGATTAATATCCATTCCTAAGAAAGTGGTACATGTAAAACATATGGATTTTAAAGGCTATTACAACAGGACCATAGTGGTAGTACTTCACTTATGACTGTGATGTCATAACTTTTGTGAGAAATACTTTAAATAAAAACTGGGGTAGGGGGGGAGAGGAGGTTTGCAATTCTTGTCCAGTGATGGCAAACATTGGCACTCCAGCTGTTCTTGAACTTCATTTTCCAGAAGCCCTGATCAGAAGGCGTGTTGACTTGATCTTCTGGGAATGAAGTCCAAGAACACCTGGAGTGCCAAGGTTCACCATCACTGTTCTAGTCAAAATGTGCAAGGTCTTTATGAGACTTTAAGGAAATAAGAAATCTGAATTTATTATTATTATTATTTTACTTTCTGGCTTTGACTCTTAAGTTTGGAAGATCACCTTTATTTGTTTTATGGAAACAAGCTTTTCATAGCACTTAATAAGTTACAAGTTGAAATAAAGAGGAATCACCTGTGGGATGAATATAAATAATAATAGTGTTCACCAAACAGGTTATGTGTAGGGTTTGGAAAGTGAAGTTTAGCTGCCTTGGGACACTGAATAGAGCTATATTTGGCAGAAATTTAAGAATGTGGCCTACCTTTGGTATCTAGAAATCTACCTCATAATCTTTCAATCATTTTGTCTCCTAGTGTAGAAATAGTTCCATGATAGAGTTTGTATTCTGAATAGTGGTTCTATCACATACATCATGTCATTAAAAGCATAAGAAGCTGTTTTCTATGGAGTCACAGCTTTAGTTCATCTGGGCCAGTACTCTCAATTTTTCTGTAGGTCTCCAAGGGTTCAGACTGACTTTCCCAGGTCTACCAGGAGAAGTGAGGTATTGAAACTGCCACTATCTACATGCAAACCATGTGCTCTTCTGCTGAGCCCTTCTCTAACTGAGAGATCTGGAAGATGATGCATAGTTATAGTTGCATTCTACTACTGGAATAAATTCACCAGCCATTTGTAGGTTAAGCTTTCACTAAGCAGACTAACAGAAATCAGAATCAGTAGGATTCAACGTAGTTCACCATGAAGACTCTTCCAGTGAGACATGTTCACAACCAATGTCTTGACTGTGCCCAATGGTTCTATAGTACATAAATCTATGGAATCCTAAAAGTCTTTCTAAAATGACATTATAGCGTATGCTTTCTACTTTATTATGTAGCCCTCATTATGATTGTGATGATGTATCTTTATATCAAGCCGCTTTTCTGATATATGATGACACTTTAAAGCACATTGCCAAACTAGACCTTTTCTTCCTTCTAACAAAATGTAGGTGTCTGATTGCAACAGAAACTTTTCATTCTTTTTGAAGGATTTTGTTCTCCTTAAGGTATCAATTATACTGCCACTGTGATGTGGAAGTAGTATTTGGCAGCAGCATTGCTGGAAGAAGCAATTTGCTATAGAAGTTTTACAAGAGTTCAGTTTTTGTTTTATACACACATTCAGGGAGGAAGGGAGGGGGAAAGGAACAGAGACATTTCTGCAAAACTGAGACACTCTTTTCCCTTGTGTCAATGTCAGAAGGTCGCACATGTACAGCCCTAGAAAGATGTATAAATCATTCTGATACAAAGAACTGTCATAGAAAACTAGAGATTTTTAGTACAAAGAAATCCACTCATCAAAAGTATTGCCTGCTCATGGTTGTTTTATGAGTTGCACTGTACACAAGAGGAAGTTTCAAAGTACCCCTGCTTTGGAATATTTTACTATACAGTACAATACAATGTGACTGCTTCTCTTCTGCATGGGAGAGTCATCTGTTAACAGTACAAAAATGCTGTAACCATGCTGAAAATACTGATACAAAACAGGTACAAATGGATATGCTTAGCAAATATCCCTTGCTTCAATTGTTCTACTGTCCAGTAGGTTTTTCAAAGTGTTCAGCTGTTAAAAAAAAATCTTCCAAAAATAGTAGAATTTAAATTTTTACACATTATTTCTCTCCTGTTACAAAGTGTAATCCAAATAGTGCCTGTCCCAGAAAGAAAGAAAAATGCATTATATATGTATAAAATGGAAGAGGTGCATCTATTTCTACAGTATAGCGCATCTGAATCCCAGAAAGAACTGCTTTGATTATGGAATGATAATCATAAATTAGTAACATTGAAATATAGCTGCCAGCAGCAACTCTTTCCATAAACTAGGTTGACAATCCAAAACAAAGAGTCATAAAATGTCTTTTTAAATCTACTCTTTTGTTTCCAGTAGATTAAAATGCAAATCTGAAGACTGAAATCATGCTATTGATAGTATATTTTAAAAGTATACATAGGCTGAATATCATGCAATTTTATATGCTGGCTTGGTTTGTTATGTTACATGCTGGAGAAGCATGGCACAGTGCTGACTGATACATGATTATCAGGTTGAAGACATGTTAATAATAATAATGACCTAGAATCATAGAATAATTATGTTGAAAGGGGCCTATGACGACATCCGGTCCAACTCCCTGCTCAATGTAGGAACCCAAATCAAAGCCTGTCTGACAGATGTTGTTCAGTTTTCTCTTATGCCTCCAACATTGCAGTGCTCACTGTGTCCTGAGGTTATTGGTTCCACTGTCATACTGCTCTAAGAGTTAAGAAGTTTTTCCTGATATTCAGCCTATATCTAGTTTCCTGTAACATGAGCCCATTATAACATGTCCTGCACTCTGGGATGATCGAGAACAGATCCTGCCTCTACTTTTTATGACTACCTTTCAAATATTTGAAAAGTGATATACCATTTTTTAAAGGTAAGCAGCATTCTTTTCTTCTCCAATGGTGCCCACATAGCATCTTTCTTAGCTTTTATTCTTTTCTTAGTTCATAACCACATTAAATCTTTTTTTTTTCACATTTTGCCCACCACCATCACAAAGTTGGATTTAACACAAGGCTTTCGGTCTACCAACCTGCTTGTCAGTGCATCTGGCTTCTTTATTCTTTCTTACATACTCATCAAAGACAGTGTGTATCCCTAGTTTTAACTGCTTGACTAAAAGGAGGAAAATCAACCATCCATGCATGCTGTGATTCTGTCAACAAAACCACACAGTTGCTGTAATTAACTTAAGAAAAACAAATAACTAATTGTGTGCTCTGTATTAAGTGAAATATGGAATTGCACCCACAATATCTTTACAACTGCAGTTAAATGCTGCAAGCCTAGCCATATTATGGAGCAAATCCCCCCCCCCATGTATTTCCATTTAAAATACCCAGGATTAGATGGTGAATCATAAAGGCAAGCATGGGCCAATGAAATTTCATAAGCTGATGACAATTATTTAAATTATTCTGCCAAGCATATTTCATGAAAAGCATCTGAGGTGGGTAAGAATTTTGTTTCAGTTTCTTTTTGATCAAGAGTTGGTCATTACCTGCCAAATCTGGAAGCGGGAGAATACAAGCCTGATGGATTTACCCATCCCTAGTAATGGGTGAGAAGTTTATTTCAGTTTTTAAACAAAGTGTACTAGGATTAGAATGTAAGAGGAGACAAAACTGACAGATTTGCCATGCATAAACGGAATTTTGCTATGCAGTATTTAGTTTTTCAGATACTTACTTTAAAGTAGGGGATTATTTTTGAAGGACTTTATTCCTAGGCATAGCTTGTTGCCTTTGAGTATTCATTTTAGCTTTCTTCCAAGGTATACAAGATTCTCTTGCAAATGAGTTGCACAATTTAATATGGCAGTCATATTGTCATATTAAAAATAGATTCAGCCTACTTTCCCAACAGGTAGGGCAAGCATATGCTGATCCAACAGAAGAATATACAAATACAGAGTCTGTATAGCAAAAGATAGAATTATAGAATCACAGAATAACTGAGTTGGAAGGGGCCTTTTAGGCAATGGAGCCCAACGCCCTGCTCAATGCAGGAATCTGATTCAAAGGAGACCTGACAGATGGCTGTCCAAATATCTCTTGAAAAATCATTTGTTATTCATCATTTGTATACAAAGACCATCTGCTTGTATTCCCAGCTACTATATTTGGGAATAATAATAATAATTTCATGTCAGAGATTACTCTGGGTTGAAAGGATTTTTGCTGGAGAAACTCCGTTCAGGGGATGCCTGAATGAGGCACCTTTTATGTCCCCATGAAAGCTGGACATTAAAGAAAACTGATAGGGGGAAAATTACTTGTCAGAAATATGGTGGTGGAGGAGAGTTTTGAAGATATCCTAGACTGTCAGAAAGACAAACAAATGTGTCCTAGAGCAAAGCCTGAACTATCTCTGGAAGCAAAAATAATGAGGTTGTCATACCTCAGGCACACCATGAAAAGAGAAGAAACTCTGGAAAAGAAAACAATGCTGGGAGAATGTTGAAGGCAGAAGGAAAACAGGAATACCAAAAACAAAACATATGATTCTCTAAAGCAGCATTTACCAAACTATGTTCTGTGGAAAACTGGTGGAATTAAATTTCTAGAAGGCTAAGTCAGTACATTGGCTGATCAGTGCTTTGGGGAATTGACCTGGATTTGCAAGGGCTGAGCAGGACTGCTGAGAACAGGACATTTTGGAGAGTGCTCATTCATAGGGCCACCATAGGTTGGTGGCAACATGACAGCACAGACCACAATAACATTGCAGAACCCCTTTAGCTGGACTACGCTATGCATCATATTTTTCCCACATAACCCCCAGCTGCTCACAAAGTGCCTCCAGAAAGAGTTTTGGAAACTTAAACCTGCTTTTCTATGCAGCTATCTAGTTAAACATTGTCATGATAGCTTAAAGCTATATATTGTACATTATTCTCCCTATATATTGTTTGTGAACCCTAATAAAGGCCTCATATGCTACTGTAGAATGATTTCAGATACTTGTACTGTCATTTGTATTGCTCTGAATCTTTCTAATTATTTAACACAACAATGCACATTGATCAGAATCCTGTTTAATCAATGAGATTTACATACAGGATGTGTGGACTTGCCATTCAACAGTAGATTCCATGGATCTACTTTAGTTGAGCCTAGTTATAGGATTTGGGCTACTACATTTTACAGCATTTTGCATCTTCAGCAACAAATGTAGTTTTAGAGGTCAACTATATTCTAACATTTGAGGCTGGTTACTTCAGTTTTCATTTCCTGTTGCATTCCTTTCGCAAAGCAAGTGCTTGTGGCTTTCCCTGATGTAGCACCTCTCTCTAGAGATGTTCCATTCATCCCAGAATAGGGCCATTACACTTGATACTGTGCTTGAGAAATCTGCCAATCCATTTTCTCATGGCTGCTCCTTTTTAGGACCTAGAACATAAGACTAACCTATTAATTTGGTCTTCATTGTTTTTGATGATCCATCTTGTCACGACTAACCATAAGGAAGATCTGCTGAAACTCCATTACATTATGATAATGGTAGAAGTACTGCCCCAAAGAATGTTTGATTAAGAGAATACAATGAAGTTGGATGTCCATGAATAAGGGACTGGGCTCTCAAAAAAGAATTATTCCATTTTCAGGGGGGAAAAATACCATCTGAAGGTTGACCTCACTGAGTGGATTGTGCAGTATAGATCAGTCATCTTAGAACAGAGATGAGGTGTTGAGGAACAACAGCTCCTTTTATCTTCAAGGCTTCCAACCTCTACATCTCATATGAAACATGTTATGATCAGACAAAGACAACATGGCTTGATTATACAATGAAAAAGAGTACCAGCCCTTAACACTGATCAATACATTGTTAATAATTGGGGCCAATGATAAACACCTTGGAAAGGGAATTGCCTGTGAAAACCTAGAGACAACAGGGTCAATTTTATGCTGGATTAAATCCACTTGGTCTAGCAGAGTTGTTGGGTTTTTTGTTTTTGTTTTTGCATTATTCTAATCCCCATTGTCTTCTGTGCAAACTAGCCCAGCATCAAAAGAACAAGCAGGTTGAGATTAAAGCGTAAGAAACTTAATTTTTTTTTAAAAAAAAAAAATCAAAATGAAACATGATATGTACAAATAATCCCCAAAATTATTTGCAATTTTCTTGCCCCAACTGATACCCCACTTGGGAGTTTTTAAGCTAACTCTCTATTCATTCCTCACATCTATTTCCACAATAACATTATTAAAATAATAGAATATTTGATAATACCTTCTGAAATCCTAGGAAACTGATCCATGACAGGAGTAAAAAAAACAAAAAACCAAACCAAGCATTTTGGGCCTTCTTTGGAGATTCCATCAAGATGGTCCCATCTGTTTACCATGCAGACAATGAAGCTTTGTTCTTGACTTCATTAAATCAAGGACCTTCACAGCCAGGTGAATTCCACAACACATTTCAACTACTCATTTAAGTTCACATGCTAGCCTTTCCCCATCACTTCCCTCCCCTCCCTCCACCATAATTTACAGGGACTCAGTTTTGATTTCGTGGACAATAATAATAAATATAAGAAATGGTAGGTAGCAGCTGATGAAAACTTGAGTCAGTTAGAAAAGAGCCTGGTGGCCTCTTGAACCAATCACAGAGTTCTGTCTACAATAAACACATGCCAACAACACTTAGCCATCTTGCTGGCCTAAAGTCTGGAGCTCAGATGTGTGAAGATTGTGGTGAAGAAAAACATTTTTCCTGCTGTACATATGTAAAGAGATCGGTCCTCTCGGAGGCTGTCCCAGCCTCCCTATGAAAGTTGAATGTTGCCGAGGGACAGTGGCATGATCCTTCAGAGCTCCAGAAAAAACAGCACCATTTTCAGCCTTGGCTGATGGTTTCGACCCATTTTGTGTTTCTCCCGCTAAGCCATTCTGACTGACCTCAGACGCAAGGGTTTCATAAGTGCCTCTTGTGTGCTTGATAGCTTCCACTATTTCCTTCTCTTTCAGGAGGTTGCTGAGGCACATACTTGGCAACTGGCAGCTCTTGCTTTCATAGGAGGTTGCTTGGTTGTCTGGTGAATATTTAAAATGGTCCTCGGTGGGTGTAAGGGCTGACTTTCTGTCCTTTGAGTTGAGAATTTGGCTCACCATTTTGTTTCGCAATGTAGCCTGAGGGGAAAGAAAAGAGAAAAGAGAGGAGATGAAACATTACTAGCAGAAGCATACAAACAACAAGCAGCTTGAAGCATGCAAAGTGTTTCTAACAGTGTATGCTGCTGCTTGCACCCAGGATGGGCATTTTCACAATGCTTGATGAAAATCACAACAAATAATCAAATGTTGACAGAAATCCTTAGGCAACGGCTGTTCTCAGAGGGGAGTGGAGAGTGGTAGAACAATATCAAAAAGATTATATACAATAACAGGAAATTAGTTTAGTTTAGTTTTCAGAACATGGAAAATCAGACAAAAGGTTTTGACAAGCACACGAATCTTTGCAGTTTTAAAATGTATTTATGACAGTGATACATTTTGCATGTCTACTTGAACAAGAATAGGCAGTTATCCCCATCTGCAAGGATTTGCTGAAAACAACCTAATACTTGTACCTCAAAAGCATGTTAAAAATCCACAATAAAATCCTGGGATTATAATTACACCTAACCCTTCCTAGTTCAAACTGATGCAAGCAGACGAACTGAGATTTTCTTCCCACTGTGCTTTGCAAAGTTGGGACAAAATTTTCTGGCCTTTGTGAATCTAAGCACACATTCACACATGCAGCAAACAGAAAAACATAGACAAATGAGGATTTACATACCTAGTGACAGGTATTCTCAGAAACTTTATTTTTCTTATCTCAGTGGAACAATGTATCTCATGACTTCCATTTTGCCCAACTATGCTCTGTCTTTGCCTTCCATATGCTTTGAGTTTATTATTTATTTATTTATTTTATTCAATTTTTATCGCTGCCATGGCCTGGCAGGTGGCTGAGGAGCTTTCCCTTTCCTCTGGGCCCACAATAATAACCACAGGGGAGTTAGTCTGTGTTCTGCTTTAGTTGTTTTGTGAGGTTGTATTTTATGATTTTTACTGTACTGTTGTTATTTTGACTGTAAACCACCCTGAGTCGCCTCCATGAGTGGGCGGCAATATAAATCTGAACAAATAAATAAATAAAATAAATAAATTCTAAGAACACATCATGATGTGCAGTATCAGCACCTCATACAGGCAACTCCCAAATCTTTTCATGTTAATCTCGTGAAATATGCATGCATGAAAGGCGGAAAAGAAAAAAAGAAGTGACACAGAGAGATACAAATATGTTTCATTCCCCAGACACAGTCTGTACAAACTTTCAAGGGAATCCTTTAAAAGGTATTCAATTAGCACATTTTTATGTTTCCTTCTTTATTTAGTAGCTAGAGACATGTTACAGCTTGAAGTTCCAGTATGCATTCAAGAAACAGCTATAACAGCTGGAAAAGAGATGAAGGCAAGGTGTTAAAGAAAAGCTAGGAAGCACTAGGGAAATGGAGAAGCACAGATTGCAATCCTAAACATGCTAAAGATAATCTGTTAATTTTACTTTATTCCACATTGAAATTTTTAAGAAGTTTGAGGTTTTACCACTTCAAAGACAAACAACAAAAATCAAATTTTAATAAGTTCTTAAAAATGAATAAAAACCAAACTCATGCCCATTTTTGTAAATTCAAATTGACAGATAGAGCTCTTCTTCTCTGTATCTAGGCACCTTTGGTGAGTTCATTCTGTAGTTGCTTTTGCCCGACCTAGTATGACAAAGATTAACGGGCAACACAAGGTTGCGGTTACCAGGATATGCCCAATTGTGGTTTAAAAATACCACAGTCTTCAAGGAGGCTCCTTCTGTGTACCCCAGATAAAGCTATTGCCAGCATGAAGAGGTACCATATTTGCTGGCATATAAGAACCACTCCCCCCTTAAAATACACTGGAAAAATGGAGCACGTCTTACACTGTATATTGTGGCCTATACTGGGCTATTTTGGTAATAATGGGGTGCATCTTATACTCCGATGTGTCTTGTTCACTGGCAAATACGGTAAGTGCTGTAGCTATGTGCCATAAGTTTCCACCCCTCATCCTAGCACCAGCCTGGGAGAGTGGGATAGAGTGGGGAAAGAAAGATCCTTTAAGCCCGTTTCCATCCCTCATCCCACCACCAGCCAGGGAGAGTGGGATACTGGGGGGGGGGGGAATCCTTTAAGCCCATTTCCACCCCATGCCACTGCCACTGACCATCAGGAGGCAGGGAGGACAGTATCAGCAGAGATCTGCCAGGCAAGGGAGCTCCTTTGGAAGCTGCCCTTCACCTGGCTCCTAGCGATTAGCAGTTGCCGCTGAACTGCATGAAAGGTAGGGGATAGGGTGGCTTTCAAAATAGCCCTTTCCTGTCTCCAGCCACTGATCCTTTCTAGCCACTGAACCACTTTGAGGGGGGGGGCTATTACCGGCATATAAGATACACTCCATTTTCCTGGTGTATTTTAAAGGGGGGAAGTGCGCCTTAAATGCCAGCAAATACGGTATATCTTTTCTTCACTCTCATCTGCAGTATTCTTCTACATAAGCATATAGTACTATATTTTCCCCCTTTCTACTGTTTGCTTGCTGTCAATCTCACTTTTAAAATAAAGTGGAAAAAATGCCTTAAATAAGTCATAAATACATATCCAAAAGATCTCTTTCTTCCACTTATAAATGTTTGAGTCTCAGATTCTTTCCATGATTTTATTTTATGTTCTCTTTCAAACAATGATCTGTAACTGTAGGAAAGGAAGCAGTGGTGTTTTGTAAAACTGAAGAGACACACTTCATATTGTAAGATTGTGTTGCTAGCCTAACTCATATTCCAATTATAACACCACTGTGTTTTTGTTATGGAAGGAAAGAACAGAGCCATTCAACCCCTATCTATACTCTTATGACATTAAACATCTTTTGTGGCCCTGACAGTTTATGTAACTGCAGATCTAATTTGCTAACACCAGTTAAAATCAGCTCCTTGGTATGTCCCATCTGTCACCATGTCAACTTCTTGATTTCTCTAGCACTTTGTTTTCATGCTCACCAGGACTGAAAATGATCCAATACATAATGCAATTTAGCTGGGGTAGGTAATTGTTCTTCATTTTAGTTTGTTACAAACTGCTCTTCTTTGCAGTATCTATTTTAGGATGCACCTTAAACCATCATTGTGCTTCTTTACAACATCCTGAATCTGCTTCAAATGATCAACAAAGGCTGTATTTTGGCAATTCCTTCCATAGGAAAACAAAATCTAGTGCATCTGATTAACACCTGGTGGAATAGCAGTATGTGAACTGACGATGAGCCAGGAGCTGGTAAAATTTCCAAGTGTAAACTCACTGAGCACAAAGTGGATCAGACCAACACAGTTGATGATCCCTTGTTGCTGCTGCTGCTGCTGTTACCTGATGTCATGTTGGCTCTAACTCATAGTGACCCTATGAATGAGTGACCCCGAAAATAAGAGCCCAGTACCGCACCGACTGTTTCCTATCCCTTCCTTAGACAGTTGAAATCAGCAGAAACTATGAAGGTATTTCATAAAGTCCACTCACAGTTTCTGACACATATGGCGTGACCAGATGGAAAAGATAATGGATGGCCAAGTGCCCTTTTTTTTAGGGAGGATAGTTCTCAAGGTCTCCTCCATTTGAAGGGCTTTCTACTTTTAAAACAGAAAAACATCAAGGAAGGGGAAGAAGCAGCCAGGGCAGGATGAGGACCTTGCCGCCCCTCCCCATGTGCCTATACCAACTGCCAGGGGAAGAAGCAGCCAGGGCAGGATGAGGACCTTGCCGCCCCTCCCCCTGTGCCTATACCAACTGCCAGCGGAGGAAGAAGCAAGAGCACGATGAGGACCTTGCTGTCCCTCCCCATGTGCCTATACCAATTGCCAGGGGAAGAAGCAGGATGAGGACCTTGCCGCCCCTCCCCATGTGCCTATACCAATTGCCAGGGGAAGAAGCAGCCAGGGCAGGATGAGGACCTTGCCTCCCCTCCCCATGTGCCTATACCTGGGTTCCTCAAACTTGGCTCTCCAGATGTTCTTGGACTTCAACTCCCAGAAGCCCTGATCAGCAGGAGTGCTGCCTTGGGTCTGGGAATTGCAGTCCAAGAACACCTGGAGAGCCAAGTTTGCTGACCCCTGGCCTTTACCAATTGCCAGGGGAAAAAGCAGCCAGGGCAGGATGAGGACCTTGCCACCCCTCCTCCTGTGCCCACCCCAACATATTGTAATGTAATGTAATGTAATGTATTGTCTGTAAGCTGCCCTGAGTCGCCATGGCGAGTGGGCGGCAATATAAATTTGAACTAATAAATAAATAATAAATAAATAAGAATCTTGATCTCCCCATTTGCAGTTAATACCCAGGCAGCTGATGCCTCAGGCAACAACTCACCCTGTCACAGGCTTCCTCACTTAAGTGAGATGCACTTGCAATTTAGCTTTTAAATAGTAAAAAAAGTAAAAATGTCTAGAATCAAATTCTGTTACTGACTCAGCATGTGTCTTTGGGGGTGTGGGTGAGAAGTTATCAAATATTACAAATTGGGACAGGAGAGGGACCTGATTTGCATAAAATTGCCTTTTCGGTACAGAATAGGGATGGTTATTATTGCTAAAGTTGTTACATTATTATTCTGCTATACATGCTGGAGAAGGAAACTTAAGGCACAGATATGTTCAAAGGGACTTATTTGGTTGCTATCATATTAATCAGGAGAATTATCTCTTAACTTAAATACAGAAATCCTGCCACTCAGAACATTTACAGAAAGGAGAAATTGCATGGCAATGAGAAGGAAGAGGAAAATAACATCCCCTTACTAATGTTTTAATTGTCTCAGCTCTTAATTTTTATGACAACATGACTAAAAAGGAGGCATCAGTGGAGAATGAATAAAAACAACTTGGCCACGTAATCACCCTCAAGCAAAAGCTTCATGAACTTTTCCAGGTTTTTACAAGGACCATGAACACAAAGCAAGAATGTAAAATAATGGTCTAGTTCTCAACATTTTCTGCTAGATGAGTGGAACAATATTCTGTCTGCCCAGTCAGACATAAGTCCCACTAAGTCAATGATGTTTTCTCCCAAGCAAGTGTGGATAAGATTGATACTTAAATAAGATGGGTACCTAAAGCTATATTATAGCCACTGGTTTTGTGGTATATTCTGAAGTGCAGTTGCTTATTATGACATTTGTTACAGCCACCATACCTCAGAAGCAAAGTCCAAACGTACAGGCAACAGAATTAGTGTGTATCAACAAGTTTACAACAAGCAGTTTCAAATATTAATGGCTCTAAATTGTGCATTCAAAAGCAGCTTGCTCTCAGATATTTTTTGTTGTTCAGTTGCACAGTCGATTCCGACCCTCTGCGACCCCATGGACCATTGCCCGCCAGGCACTCCTGTTCTCCACCATCCCCCTCAACTCACTGAGCTCTGTGCCCATTGTCTCCACAATACCATCTAACCATCTCATCTTGGGCCGTCCCCTTCTTCTTTTGCCCTCGACCCTTCCAAGCATCACGGCTTTCTCAAGCGAATCCTCTCTTCTCATCTGATGTCCAAAGTACTTTAGCTTCATCTTTACAATTTGACTTTCCAAGGAGCATTCTGGGTTTATTTCTTCTAAGATTGACCTATTTGTTCTCCTCGCTGTCCAGGGGACTCTCAAAACTCTCCTCCAACACCACATCTCAAAGGCATCTATTCTTCTGCGCTCAGCTTTCCTAATGGTCCAGCTCTCACAACCATACATTGCCACAGGGAATACCATTGCTTTGACAATACGAATTTTTGTTTTCAATGTGATGTCTCTACTTTTCACTATGCTCCCCAGGTTTCTCATCGCTTGCCTCCCAAGAATCAGTCGCCTTTTTATTTCATGGCTGCAATCACCATCTGCAGTGAGCTTAGATCCTAAGTAAGTAAAATCTGTCACTGCTTCTACTTCTTCCCCATCTATTTTCCAGGGACTGATAGGGCCTGTTGCCATGATCTTGGTTTTCTTTATATTGAGTCTCAAGCCAGCTTTTTCACTTTCTTCTTTCAACCTAATCAGGAGCTTCTTTAGGTCCTCCTCACTTTCAGCCATTAGGGTGGTATCATCTGCATATCTCAAATTGTTGATGTTTCTCCCAGCAATTTTGATCCCAAATTGTGATTCCTCCATCCCTGCATTGCGCATTATGTGTTCTGTGTATAAGTTGAATAAGCAGGGTGACAAAATGCAGCCTTGTCTTACTCCTTTTCCTATTCCAAACCACTCCGTCATTCCGTATTCTGTCCTAACTGTTGCTTCTTGCTTCATGTACAAATTTCTCATGAGACGTATAAGGTGTTCTGGGATTCCCATCTCTTTAATTACTTGCCACATTTTGTTGTGGTCTACACAGTCAAAAGCCTTAGTGTAATCAATGAAACAGAAGTATACTTGTTTCTGATATTCCTTTGTTTTTTCCATGATCCATCTTATGTTGGCGATGTGGTCTCTGGTCCCCCTGCCTCTTCTGAACCCCACCTGCACTTCTGGTAACTCTCCCTCCACATGCTGTTGCAGTCTATCCTGTATTATCTTAAGCATCACCTTGCTCGCGTGTGGGATGAGCGCAATTGTTCGATAATTTGAACAGTCCTTGGCATTTCCCTTTTTGGGGATTGGAACATATACTGATCTTTTCCAATCTTGTGGCCATTGTTGTGTTTTCCAAATCTGCTGGCATATAGAATGTAATAATTTGATTCCATCATCCTTTAGGGCTTTGAAAAGTTCAACTTGGATACCATCATCTCCGCTGGCTTTGTTGTTTGCAGTGTTTTCTAGGGCCTTTCTGACTTCACTCTCTAGGATGTCTGGCTCCTGTTCAATGTTCTCATCATTGTGATTATCAGGGGTGTTGAGGTCCTTTCTGTAGAGTTCCTCTGTGTATTCTTTCCATCTTTTCTTAATCTCTTCTGCATCAGCTAATTCCTTGCCATCTTTATCCTTTATCATGGTCATTTTTGCTTTAAACGTTCCCTTGAGATCCCCAATTTTTTTGAAAAGCTCTCTGGTCCTACCTTTTGTGTTGTTTTCTTCTATTTCTTTGCACTGTTCATTCAGGTAGGTTTTACATTACTGCAAAGACAGTTTGCTAGTATACTGTTCCTTGGAAAATCCATTTCCTCCCATGCTGGGTGAGATTCAGAAAGAACAGGGAAACCTGTAAGAAGGTGGAGAGTGGTAGACCTGGAATGGGATTTCTGGAATTCTGCCATGTTTCATTCCATGTATAGAATAACCCAGTTGGTGAACATGGATTGAAGCAGAAAATGGTGGTAGCAATACATCTCATTTGCCTTATCCTTTCTCATCTCCCAATCCAAGAAGTCTGCTTTGCAGTTTCTAGCTGATATCTGGGATGGGAATGCCAAAAAATACCATTCCTAGCAGGAGACATTGTCATAAGATTGATACCTAAATAAGATCAGAGTTGCTAGTACTTAAAAAGTCTCAGTAATTTAATTGTGTACCCAGGTTCAATTACACTGCTCCTTGCAACATTTGATATTTCTGGCAACTATTTAGCAATCAGTTTTTGAGTACTGTAAGACATGTTATCTCGCTGTAGGTAGAATTGGAATGGAATAAATACTGACAAATATTTTGAAATTCATGAGCATTTTTGCTGTCACAATATACACTTTGTATGTGGAAACTGAAATTAAAAATTCAAATTTGTATTCTGGATGTGAGATTTTGTCACACCATTTAACTGAATTAGAGCCACTGATATCTCTTGAGGAAAGTTTGAAAATACCTCTCTAGGTGTGGCTGGGGAAAGAATGTTATTTGCCAA
Source organism: Furcifer pardalis (assembly GCA_030440675.1). Classification (NCBI taxonomy): domain Eukaryota; kingdom Metazoa; phylum Chordata; class Lepidosauria; order Squamata; family Chamaeleonidae; genus Furcifer; species Furcifer pardalis. The sequence continues at coordinate 87,868,387 of CP126892.1, forward strand.
ACATATTACATAAATACAGTTGTACCTCGCTTAAAGAGCATAATGTGTTCCACAGGATGGCTCTTTAAGCGAGTTCGCTCTTTAAGCGAAACACCATTGTAAATGACCAATTGTGGGGGGGGGGGGATTGTGAACCCCGATTTATTTGTTAAGCGAGTTTTAGGTTGGTTTTATTTGTTAAGCAAAGTGAGCATTCAGAGAAAATTCTGCTCTTTAAGCGAATTACTCTTTAAGCAAGGTGCTCTTTATGCGAGGTTTGACTGTACTAAACAGTATTATATGAATAGGACAAATGGTTTCTAGACATCATTAAATCAGTGATTCAGTGCAAACCAAGTTTATATGACTTTTGTCTGGACTGTGAAAATTCATAGCAATGGTCAAATAATGATAGCATAATTGCATATCATCTTTCAGATATTCTCAGCAACTAGTCGGAATCCTATTGGTTTGTGAAACCTTCTGTGATTAATAGCAGTTAACTGATGAGGTGCCAGGGCGTGTCTTAGTCACATGTCTAGTCAAGCACTTGATTTCACAATGAAGAGGTTCCCCAACACTTTAATAATTAATTGCAATTAACCATGACAAGTTAAGATGATGGTGTCCCATCTCCTCAGAAGGATTTGTATTATAGGTCCCTCTATTTGCTTTAAAAAGGAATGGATTTATTCAAAACAATTTATGGTTTGCCTCTTGGGCATACAATGTCTTTCTCTAAAAACTATGAGCCTTAACTGAAAAATAACTTTCACTTAACATTCTTTAATCAATAGCAGAGGAGTGGTGTTTTGAAGCTTTAATAGGCAATTTAGAAAAATGTATCTCAGGTTCTCAAGTCAGATACCTGCTCCAATCCGGAAGTATTTGCCATTTTGTTATAAATTCTTATTAATAAGTCAGTGTCCTCAAATCTTTGACAGAAGCTTCATACCATTTTAGCTTATAATACCCATTAAACTTTTGTCCCTAAATGAATTTAAATCTCAGGCTATCTTTTTTTCACAAGGGAATGAAAGACAGAAAGTAGGTAGCAAGGGAAAAGTAGCATGTATCTTTAAAAACTACAGTAAATTCTGAAACTTTATTTTATAGATGCACAGCTGCATGTTTTTGAACACTGTTGTGCTTTCATGTCAGAGATTACTCTGGGTTGAAAGGATTTTTAGGAGATGCCCGAATGAGGCTCCTTTCATGTCCCCAAGTGCATCTCTCGGGTATCAAACCCCATCCTTCCAATCTCCAGCTGAACACCTAAACCACTGGGGTAGCTTTTTGAACACTATACTTTTTTTGGAAAACATTGATAACTTAATGTAATTTAATTAATTTAATGTAATAGATTTATATACCACCCTATTTAATGGACTCTGGGTGGTGTACACAAGTTAAAACCAATATAAAACAAAAAACCCTTACAAACATAGCAATATTATGGTACACCACCACCACCCGCTGTGCCATTTACTATCTAAAAACAAATATAAAATCTACAAAACCTAAACATTAAAAAATTAATTACAGGAGGGGGGAGCCTCAGACGAGACAGAAAGGGGAGGTTGTTGACAATCCTAGCCCCCAGACCCATTTTGCCAACTACATCTTAGATTCTTTCCCAAATGGTAGCAACTGGGCCTGGAGGCATAATTCTACTGGGAGGAGGTTCCATAGTGTGGGGGCTATGACCGAGAAGGCCATTTTCCTTGCGCTGGAGAGGCGAGCCTCCCAAACAGATGATACCTGAAGTGTGCCCTCTCGGCTTGCTCTCATGGGACGGGATGTCCTAGGGACGATGTGGTCAACTTGCAACATGATTAAGTTAGAGCAAAGCAAAACAAGATAAATTGCTGGTCTTTTGTCACATTCCTTATCTATCATTGCTTCTCTATATTTTTATACATATTTCCCCTATTGTCTCTGAACTAGGGATGCACAAATAAATCTCTCCATGACCACTTTATACATATTCAATCATGAAACCTCCCCCCCCCCCCAATTTTCACATCATTCTGTGGTTTTAATTTTGAAATCATAGAAGTAAACAATTGCATTTGTACACAGGGACTCATAACATTTAGGATTTCAATGCACCTTTTGAAAGCATTTTGCATGCATCTCACTCCACATAAACCTTAATGTGGATGTTCTTATACATGATATCCCTTAGGCATGCCTTTTGCTATGCCGCTTTTCACCTGAGGCTGCATCACAAAAACCAGGACAAGTGTTTAATCTAAAGGATAACTGTACTGTGATCATCCTATTAATCCAAATGCTGCAATTTAGAAGAAACAATTTTATCCAGTGTCCCTATTCTATGTCTCAACTCATCAGATATCAGTTATTGACAAGTTGGGCCCTATTCAATGATGCACTCTAAATCATTAGGTTCCAATCATTAAGACCTGTCAAAAGCCTAGAAGAGCTTTTCTAGTTGTAACTGGTTTATTTCTAGGGTGCAACTTTTAAAAAAATACAGACTGTTCATCTCCTTCACATTCATTTTTCCACCCTCTCTGCCAGTTCTCTTCCTTTTCTCAAGGAAAAAAAACCTTCTCCTTGCAGAAGACTTTTGCTAATGTCTTTGTATGATTTTGCCATTATTTTCATGCTAAAGTCCCTTCTTTCTGATTGTTTTAAATCTGTTCACAGCATCAAAATAGCTGTGAACATTTCATAAGGACATAAATTTATCTGGATGATTGAACACACGCACACACATGCGCGCACACACACACACACCCTATTCATTGAGCAGGGGGTTTGACATAATGGCCTAAAAGGCCATCCAAATCAGTTATTCTATTATTACATACATACATATTTTTCTTGCATGTTGTACCTGAAGAGCAACTGGTATGCATTTGGCTCTGGCATTACATTATTGATTTTATTCTATCTGCTCCAGAGCAGATAAGAGAACTCGGCATGGTTGTCCTTTCTTTTAAATCAACAGCCAGCTCTTCTATTTTTCCTCTCCTGAGATATGGCACATTAATAATTACTACTGACTACTAACTTAACAAAAGGAGTGCATACAACATGAATTCTGTTCAGCTTAGGATATGCAGTCATTCAGTAAATACTGTAATGAAAATCGGTTGACAATGATGGATGCAAAATGCTTCCCTTACTATGGGTTATGTCACTGTGCAAAGATAATGCCATTAATAAACAGGTGTCACAGTGGCTCATTGAGCTCTGGGACTTTTATTTGCACATCTTTAGTTTAACTTGATTGCCCTAATATATCGTTCACTCTATGTTTCCCTTCTACGCTAAATCAATTGGCCAACAAAGATAGAATCTTCACATTACCTGAATTTTAGGTGGTGACAGCTATAGAGGTGTATTATTTCAGATTTTTGAACTCCAACTCTCAAAATTCAAAAGGGGAAAAGATAAAAAGAAGCTGCCATGGTGTTTCCTGGGAGTAGCAGTCTTGCTCTGTAGAAGGTGCTTCCCTGAAAGAACTTTCCTCCCTCCCTCCCTCTTTCTTTCTTTCTTCTTTTCTTTCTTTCTTTCATCAGAAAGTAAAGGCCAGAGAAGGCACTGCAGCTTCCTGCTACCTGTACATGCATGTTTGTAAATTGGAACTTCCTGAACTCTGGCTGGGGTATTTCTAGAGCATTCTTAGAGTCCCCAGAAAAATGAAAGGGCACACTCATAGTGAGTAGCATGCAGTTGAATTTTTTCCACATTCTCCTGACTTAACAGCCCTTGACCTCTACTTATGGGGGACCTTAAAGAATGTGGTGTACTGCAGAAAACCAGCTACACTGGTGGTACTTCAGGAAGGAATTGAAATGACATGTGCTGTGATACAAGTGGACACTTTGGTCAACATTGCTCAATCAGTAGTTGGCCATAATCAGCAGTGTCTGGACACTGATGGTAACCACTTTGAGCACCTCTTGTAACAGCAGAAGATAACCATGACTTGTATTCATTTTTTGTTATTGTTATATATTGAGTATTTCAATTGTAATACTATTTTCCCTTTCTTAAAATGGGTGGGTATAAAATTATTTTGTACTTCTGTATATTATTATTATTATTATTATTATTATTATTATTATTATTATTATTATTATTATTATTATTATTATTATTATTATTATTATTATTATTATTATTATTATTATTATTATTATACTTCTATGCCGCCCTAATCAGTAAAAACCAAGTCAGGGCGGCTCACAGAATCCATCAATATCAAAGTTACAATATAGGAAAAATACAGTGGCATACAATATAACAGAACAATAAGTACACTAGTTACCACATAATAGATCAATACACGATAAATCAATACACAATAAATCAAAATACCTCATAACTATCAATTCACAACATAACTATCTGGGGGACATTGGAGGAAAGTCTGGTAAAGGCGGCAGAATGGGTTTTATCAGCCTACTGCCTCCCACAGCTGAAATCCATTCCTCCTCCCAGCAGGAGCTTCCTCTACTGCCTGAGCGGCCGCAGCTGATCCTGATCCTCATCCTTCTGGTGATGACAGGGCCAGAGGGTGAACGGGCGGGAACAGGGTCCTGGCTGTGGCTGCCTGAGCCCTGCAGCTATTGCTCCCTTTAGGCCGGCCAGTCGAGGGAGCATCCAGTGTGGGCAGTGGTGGCAAGGTCTTTTGTCACCGCCCAGGCCCCACAGCTATTGCTCCCTCTAGGCCGGCTGGCCGAGGGAGTGTCTTGTGGGGGTGGCGGCGGCGATGAGGTCTTTTATACCACCTGGGCCCCGCAGCTTTTGCTCCCTACAGGCCATCAGGTCAAGGGAGTGTCCGGTGAGGGTGGCAGCAGCTGCAAGGTCTTTTATTGCCACCCAGGCCCTGCAGCTATATATTCTCAGTCCTTAGCATAAATGAAGCAGGGATGTGATTCACCAGGAACAACTGGTAAGTCAGTAGAAGGCCATTGCTGAAGAAAGGTGGCTAGGGATAAAGACTGCAAAAATATATATATGGGGGTGGGCAGGTGGGTGGCATGGCTTTCAAAATTTATCCACTGCCATGTTGGCTGGAGGATGCTGGCAGTGGAGTTGATGATTCTAATGTCCACAGAATGGTGAATCCACTCTGGAATTTAGTCTGATTTTTACAAGAGCTTTCAGATCTGCAGAAGGCTGTTCTTCAAAATAAATTCATCACCTTTAAAAGCTCATTTGAAGTCCAAATTAAGAATCTAAGGAGATTCACCACCAAACTGACAACAGTGCTACCCAGCTTCAGAGAACTGCTGCACCAAAAGTAACATTTCCAGGCTTTTATGGAAAATCCAACAAATTTATGTTTGTTATCTGTACAATCAATTTATGTTTATTTATATTGCTAATTCTTAAGCTGCAAGGAATATGCAGTCTGTTTTAACACTGTAAAATGAAGTTGAGAGCTAATGGTAGATACAGTGTTCAACTAAGACTCAGGAAATTTGAGTTCAGATTCTCACCTGTCCATGGAAACTCATGGATGGGCAATGGTAACACCTCCCTTCAATAGCTCACATACTTTGAAAATTCAGTTGGGTCACCATAACTCATATGCCACCTTCATAAACTCTCTTGAAAAATTCTTTCATTACATAGGCTGTCTCACAGAACAAAGGATGTGATCACACAGCAACACAAAGGTTAAACTCATTAGCAAATGTTCAATGCCAGGTGTTTGTTTTGTATCTTCCCAACTTTACAATTATAATAATTTATTGTCAGAAATTATTCTGAGTTGAAAGTGTTTTTGTGGAAGAAACTCTGCTCAGGGAATGCTCAAATAAGGCTCCTTTCATATTCCCAAGAGTTGGGATGGGTGCTCAATCCATCATGCAGCGCCCGGGTCTTGAACTGCCAACTTGTAAGCCTTCCAGTTACCGAGGTGAGCTTCTTAACCACTGAGCCACCACAGCCCCAAATAACAGCCAGAGATTATCCACCATTACCAATTGTATGAAGCCACTTTGATTTGTATGCTAACCAAGCACTCTGTACCTGAAGTGTATAAATTGATGCCATGAAGTCTCACTCCCAATGTCTGATGAAGTGGACTTGATCCACAAAAGTTCACATTGAAATAGAATAGTTAGTCTTTAAAGTGCTACAACATCTTTGTTTTGTTTATTCTCTGATATGCCATAACTCAGAATAAATTTAAGAACAAGAAATTATCAGACAGGGATCCTTGAAATTCCGTTTTACCTGTATAATATAGAAAATTCTTTGAAGGGGGAGAGAAAGTAGCAATGAAGGCATCATATCTGTGTGTTTCTTTTTTTAAAAAGCAATTAATTATTTTATTAGCCTTTCCATCTGCTGCTCTGATATGGGTAGGACTACAGATCCCAGAATCCTCCTGCCAATACATTTCTTATGTTTAATGAAAGACCTTCTTTAATGAATTTGGGTTTTCATCCATAACACCGAACCAATTTGTGGAGCTAGGTTTAGCACCACAAATAGCTCCTATAAAGTCCAGTCTTCTCCACACCCCTGAAATTGATGTCTTGAGCCTCTACTGCATGGGTTCTCAACCTTTTCAACCCATGGGCCAGACCATGCCCCCTCAGACAACTAAGCGACTGGACTGGTGGTTCCTACCACCATAAACACTGCTGTAAAATGCATCTATGGCTGTTGTAAATATGGTTATGACAGCCACATTTATGACAGCTGCAGGCACATTTACGGCTGTCATAAATGCATCCACTTCTGCTTCTGGTGGCAGTGGTGATATAGGCCACATGAAATGGTGCCATGGTCATCCCCAAGACTGTAGGTTGAGAACAGTGGTGGGCTTCAGCAGGTTCACACCAGTTCACCATAACCGATAGCAGAAATTCCTGCTGGCCCTGAAATCCAAGTTTTGAAATACAGTTGTACCTCGCTTAAAGAGCATAATGCATTCCACAGGATTGCTCTTTGAGTGAGTTTGCTCTTTAAGCGAAACACCATTGTAAATGACCAATTGTGTGGGGGGGGGGGATTGCAAACCCTGATTTATTCGTTGAGTTTTTGGTTGGTTTTATTTGTTAAGCGAAGCGAACATTCAGAGAAAATTCTGCTCTTTAAGTGAGTTACTCTTTAAGCGAGGCACTCTTTATGCAAGGTTTGACTGTAAAGTAGTGTTAATTTGGGTGCTACACAGGGCTTCCTCCCTGGCCATGCCCACCATATCATGCCCACAGAGTAGGTAATTTTTTAAAAAACCGACCACTGGTTGAGAACCCCTGCTCTACTGCAATACCAATTTTGTTATCCTGCATTAAAATGGAAGCCAGGACTATTCACAGGAGCATTTGTTTCATATTTACTTTTTAATTCATTGACATTGTTCACTTTCACTGCTAAAATCTTGTAACCACATCTGATTGCCTACAGAACATGGTAATAACCACTACATGGCCACTCATTGTAGTTAAATCAGCCATATAATGAACTGAGGATGTATTTCTAAAAGTGTGCTGGCTGTAACAACAGCAGTTGAAATAACCAATAGCACCAAATCAGAAATTCCAAAAGAGATCTTCAGACACATATACATGAGATACAGCCTGGATACCAAGGGACCACAAAAGGCCACAAGACAGACCCCAAAAACAATGGAATGAGCTAATGGTAAAACTGTTCAGCCAGAGATGGAAACAGAAAGCAAAGGTTAGAACATTTTGAAGTTCAGTTGATTTGCGCTAAAAGCGACGACAAATCAATATTGGATTGGATAATGGATATACTTGAGAATAAGGACTTATTGCCTGACAAACAAGCACAGAATTCTGCGTTGGTTAAAACTGGAGTTTTCTAAAACATATGGCCAGGAATATATTTTTAATTCAGTCTTTATAAGACTTGAATCAAATATGCTTGACACTTAAAGCACCAACAAAATAAAACTGCCAAAACTGCCAGACATATCCATTCATACCAAAAATGCTAAGTGCTTAACTTTGACAAGTCTGGGTTTGAACCTTATTGTGTTCAGCCATGACAGTGATGATGAATTGGGGTTTCTACCTCTTTTTAATGAAAGGCTTCTCCTCTTTGATCTCCACATGGCAGGCTGCTGCAGTATTATCCTCTCTGTGGTGGGTCTATCTGCACCTATTGAATATTGCCAGTGCCTGGTGGGAAGAAGTTCAGTTCAGTTCATTGTTGAAGAATTTACCCACGTTCACAACTGTCTTCATATTCCAGACAGAAAGACCTTGTGGCTTGAAGAATCGAATGTGGTAGGAAGTGAAACTGTCACCTCTAGTTTCTATTTCAAAAATGAAAGCTTACTCCGACAGCAACTTTGCAGCACTTCTCAACAATGTCTCAACAATGAGACCAATTTGCACCTCAGAACTTCAAATCCTCCAGAAAATTCATTTATATTTCTCATTTCCCCTCTTTACCCTTCCTTATGTTTCATCAGGAAGTAACTTAAAAGAGGATCCAAAGATAAATGGTTTCATTATTTTATCTATGGACCCTCACAATTCAATGACCATCACATTGTAACTATTATGTCTAATCAATAATATCCTTTCTCTAGGAAAGCTTGCAATGAGGAGCTACTTCCCATCCTTTTTAATTCTACATTGTAAAGCAGCAAATCTCCATGGCAAAATGTGTGATGGAGAGCTCCTTTGATCATTGTTGTGATCCTCTAGCTCACTTTAAAAAAAAATTTTTTTTTAAAGGGCTAAAGATGCCATGAGAAGGATTGTGACAGCTAACTTACAAGCCTAAAATCTCCTGGAAGCTGAAACAATCCCCCCCCCCCCCCCAATAGCAATGGAAAGATATATGGGCCTAGAAATTGCTTGTGATTAAACCTGTCCCTTCTTGTTCATTTGCAGATCTTTCTGTCCTCAGCGGATATATTACCAGATGGTAAAGTCAAATCATGTTTTCCTACTGACTCTCCTAATATGTAATTGTCAGCCAGTAGACCTCCTTCCCAACCCAATGGACAGGGTCATGTATGAGTGAAAAGTCCCACTAAAAATGTTTTGAAAATCATGCCTACTCAGATGTGAGTCCCATTGTGATCAGTGCAACTTATTTCCATGAGGGATGATGCAGCATTGTAGATTTAATTAAATATGGGCTAATATAAGGGAAACCTTTACCTTTTAATATTTTAATATGACCTTCTACATGGCCATGCACAGACATCCACCACTGTGAGCAAAGTACTGCGGACTCAAGCTGCCCACTCCATTTCATTCACTTACTTGACTGTTTTTTCTATGGATGAATGGGGATAATTGATTTCCAATCAATTAGACAAGATTTGTATTGAATTTAGAGGGAGTCAGGCGAAAGTGAAGCGAAAGCTGCCTTGAAACCACTGGGAAAAATAAATCACCAGAAAGATGGCATACTGACAGAACTACTTCAAGCCACAAAGACTGCACGACAAAATTTCAAAAAGAAAATGTTAACAAATATGGAAAACTAAACAGATTTTTGTATTTCTTTGCTACTCTAGTCAAGTTTGGGCTGTTTTCATTGGTTAGTTTCAATCTCAGTAACACAATCAGGGATTCTCAACTTGTGTCCTGTGGGCTGTATGCTGCCCACAGCACCATTTCATGTGGTTCCCCACCACACCAGGAAGTGCCGTGTGGTGGAGGAAGGGCAAAATGGCTGTCCAGTCCCCAAAGCTGTCTGAGGGAGTGTGACCCGGCCCCCAGCTTTAAAAGGTTCAGAACTCCAGGTATAGATAGATACATATGCATGGTAGTAATGATGGAGGTAATATTACACCTGTGTATAACCTATACAGTACTGTACTTTTAATTTCTCCCTCAAAGTTTAGACTACATGTCCAAAGTTAGTGTGGAATAAAGATGAAGAAGTATAAACCCCCTGTGGATATATCTGTAGTCAAGCAAAAGGAATATTTCAACAAAGTTTTGGAAATACCTCATCCACACTCATATTTTGGAGCATAAGACCTCTGGCACTAAAATGAAATGAAAGAAGAATGAGAGAAAGTGAACATCCTCCTAAAAGACTTTGTCAGTTAATGTGATAAAGAACAGGAAAGATCCATTTATGTTCTCAGAATGAATAGTGGAGTAGAACGCATTTCTCATCAGATCTGTATTCATTGCATTTCAGATGGCCAAGATGATTCATCTGGGGGTGGCACCAGGTCCCATTTTTGTTCTGCAGGTTTGCTGTCTTCAAAAATGTATTCTGTTTTAAACTTCTGAGGCTTTATTTTTGTCTTGCTCATTTACCACAAACTTACGGCGTTCAACAAATATGAAAATGTTCCTTAATGGAGCAGAAGTGCTTATGGGATCTCAAAAATGCTGCAAGGAAGCAAAGATGGGGTAGACATAACAGAATAAATGAACTCCCAGTCTCTTCTCTGCAAGAATTCAGTTGGTTACGCTACCAACTCTGTCCTACCTTCTGTATGATGACCTTTTGGGCAGTTGATGATAAATTATACCTAATATTGAGAAAAGTTACATTGTGTGGAAGCCCATGTATCATTCTGAATAATTTGGGCTGCTTTAGAAATTGAATCCATTAACTTAACCTGCTGCCTTCCTAAGATAGCATTGATTTCATTTACTCCTGACCTGCATCCCGCACCATGTGCTTGGCCATAGATTTGTTTTAATTCCATTCCATGTTTATCCTGAATTTTTTAATGCATGGAAGTGTGTATCTAAATCTTCATTTAAATATACATTTACAACATATTCTCTTTAAATGTCAATTATTCAACCAATGTCATCCCATTTTAAAATATATTTCCATTTTGCACTGAGAACGGTATTGTAAACTTTGCAAATTGTAAATGATAATAATAAATTTCCTATCTATATATTAGTTCAAAGGGTAAGCATCAAATTAATGACATCAGAATGGGTAATGATCAAGCAGGCATCCTAATCTTCAGCCATTTAGTACGTCTTCAAATGTAGAAGCTGAGACAGATACATTGTGGATAGAGAACTGTATTTTTAAGCAGATTTGCCTTTGCCTCTCTCGGATTCATGTTGTGGCCTGCATATACATAAGTACATTTTTAGTAGGACTAAATATATTTTAAAAATTGAATTAGTCCTTTTGGAGCAAATACTTCGGTGCCAAAGCTTGTACTTTAATGTTGAGCTTTGGTTGAGGTCGTGCGATTTTTAGCTGCAGTAGATGTACTTAGATGTACTGTATTACTAACATTGAAACATAAAGTTAGTGGTGTGCAATGCCTTCAGATAAATGTGCAAATACAGACTAAATCCAGAATACTTGAGCTTATACAAGATGATCATGAGCCAGAGCAAATAGTCCTGAACATGATTGGTGGAGCATGGAACGAAGTGGCAGCCTCCACTGATTTCTCATGTCAAACCTAGCACTTGTGAAGTTTAAAATTTTAAAATAAAGAAGGTGCCAAGCAGTTAAAAAGGAGGAAAGGGAATCAAAAGTGTCAGTACCTTACAAGGAGGTACCCCTTAATTGGATATGTGTCCAGTCATGGAGCTAGTGCATATGACACTGAAAACTATAAGGTGTGGGAACAAATATTACAAGCACAATAATTCTCCTTTTATATATATAAAAAAATTGTCTCCAGTGTCACACATACATACTCCCAGTCGGTTTTTCACACATTGTTTGATTGTGAAGGAAATGCACTTCTACTAGGGCTACAACCCACTCTTTGAACTAACTTTCAAAATCTGGGATCTAGTCAATTTTACTTCATCATCTAGTAGTCACAGTGCATATGAACACACCTGAAGAAGAAACTGACTTGCCCATAATTTATTTATTTATTTCTTCTTCTTCTTCTTCTTCTTCTTCTTCTTCTTCTTCTTCTTCTTCTTCTTCTTCTTCTTCTTCTTCTTCTTCTTCTTCTTCTTCTTCTTCTTCTTCTTCTTCTTCTTCTTCTTCTTCTTCTTCTTCTTCTTCTTCTTCTTCTTCTTCTTCTTCTTCTTCTTCTTCTTCTTCTTCTTCTTCTTCTTCTTCTTCTTCTTCTTCTTCTTCTTCTTCTTCTTCTTCTTCTTCTTCTTCTTCTTCTTCTTCTTCTTCTTCTACCATATCTTTTCCAGATACTGGCTATCATCATGGCAATAGTCTTCCTGTTCTTAACTTCTCAGAACAGTTCTACTGAGGACATGCCACATTAGTTTCTCAGGTTCTTCAGTCCATCTATGTCCAGGGCCTGTCTTCCCAAGGATCTTTCCTTGCAGAGCAAGTTGGAGTATTTTATATTTTATGTTGTTCCTCATAATATGGCCAAAGTATTGGAGCTTTCTTTTCTTGAAGGTATTAAAGAGTGGGTTGGGTTGACCATAATTTCTATGCAAGGAAGAATTCTGCAGTACATCAGATACAGTTAGCAAGATGGTTGGGCATTTATTTCAGACAGAATGCTCAGAAAACCATACATACACTTCAGAAATGTATGTGTTTGAGAAATGAACAGGAAAAAATTGACAGATTTTCACAACCAGATGATACTCAGGAAGATATTCTTACATGGAGAGATCAGTCAGTCTGTTATTTGGCATGGCAACATGGAGTAATGTAAGTGACTACCTTTTTTCTTAAGCAAGGAATCGTTGTGTGTGATATTTCCCTGTACATTTCAAGGAACTCATTTAATGCCAATGTGATGTCATATAGATAATTCAATTTTATTCCTAGCTATAAGCCATATATAAAACTTGACCATATAATTATGTACTAGCTTCACAAGGACAAAACTGGAGTCCTAATCAATTAAATCTACTATGAAGAGTTCAATAGTTGTTTTTGCAACATATTCTAGCTAGAATAATAATTTTGTATCAGAAATTATTCTGGGTTGAAAGGAGGAACTCTGCTCATGGTACACCCAAATGAGACTCCTTTCATGGCCCCAAGACCTTTTCCCATCAAAGTGGTCCCTATTTATCTACTTGCAATTTCTTGCTTTTAAAGTTCTAGGTTGGCAGGAGCTGGGAAAGAGACAGGCATTCAAACTATCATGAGTATCTGGGTCTCGAACTGTCGACTTGGCAGCCTTCCAGCTAAAAATGCGAGCTTCTTAACCACTGAGCCACCGCAGCCCCCATTCTAGCTTAGGAATGTAAAGAGAGCTTTCTGCATTTTTTATCCTTCGGTTGTGCTGACTCAACAAGACACCTTGATAAGGCACATTTAAGCCTTGTGATATTTTACATCTTGAGACATGGAAAAAATTTTTTCCTTAGAATGTCTCTGTAATTTTCACAAACTGTTCAAATCTGATGATCTTCTTGGGCTGAAGAGCAACATTTTGTCTAACACTATACATTTCCATTTTCTAAATAAGGGATTGGCAAGGTAAAGGTAAAGGTAAAGGTAAAGGTAAAGGTAAAGGTTTCCCTTGCTTGAAAACCATTTGTATCTGACTCTAGGGTTCAGTGCTCATCTCTGATTTCAAAGCTGAAGAGCCATTGCTGTCTGCTTCTGCAGATGTTTCTGTGGTCATGTGGCAAGCATGACTAGACACCAGAGTGCACGGAACGCTGTTTCCTTCCCACCGAAGTGGTCCCTATTTATCTACTTGCAATTTCTTGCTTTCGAACTGCTAGGTTGGCAGGAGCTGAGACAAAGACGGGAGCTCACTCTGTTCTGCAGTATTCGGGAATCGAACTGCTGACCTTCTACCTCCCAGTCAGCATCTTAGTCACTTGAGCCGGATTGGTAACATTTGGTAAATAGGCTATATGTACTCCCAATGGCATTGGAGAGAGGGAGCAAAGGTAACCTAAAGCTGCCCTAAAACATTTTAGAACAGGGGGTCCCAACCTTTTTATACGACGGGCCTGACCATGCCCCCTGGACAGCTGAGTATGCCTGACCACGCCCCCTGGAAGCAGGCACATTTATGGCTATCCTAAATGCACCCATTTCTGCATTTATGACAGCCATGGACATGTTTACACATGCACAGGCACATTTTATGGCTGATGTAAATGCATCCACTTCCACTACCAGATGCAGTGGCAGGCCACATGAAATGGTGCTGTGGGCCAGGCCTGGCCCACAGGCTGTAGATTGGGAACCCCTGTTTTAGAAGAAGGAAGATTTGCTCCTTACTGCCTTTGGGAGTATTGAGTGTTGCCTGAGGTGTCTTGGAGAATTCCTTATGACCCTACCAACTTCCCAAATGAAAATGAAAAACTACCAAGCACTTCCTTAAACTTTTCTTAAACCCTGAGTTAAAGCTAAACAAAACATCACAGATCCTTCCTAAATTAATCCAATCAAGTAGTCAAATCTTATGCAAAACATGCATAAGATGTCAAATCTTATGCAAAACATGTGGGCTAAAAACCTGACAGTATTAATGCAATCTAGGTCACTTAATTGATGATTATTTTTAACAATTAAAATTATTGTATAATTTTCCTGCCAATTTGACTATAATATTTTTTTTTATTCTATTGTATTTTTATGTAAGATTTATTAACTACATTGACAGTTAATTTTATATTTATTCATGCTGTTATATGCTGTTTCCAATTGTATTTTGTATATTGTATGATGTTATGCTGTTACTTTTTGTTCATGGTGTATTTGGGTTATTCTGTATCATTGATTTGCTGTTTATATTGTATCCATTGTGTTTTATTTTTATGATTTGTAAGCCGCCTAGAGTCAGGTTTTCCTGAGTAGGGCGGGATATAAATTTGAAATAATAATAATAACAAAATGCCAGCAGATTTCTATTCCGATAGTCAAAGTCATCAAACTGTTGTGCTAAACAACTGAGGGCCAAACCATTCTTTGGTAAAGGAAACTGTCCATCGCAAATCGGATGGCAAATGGAATAAATAAAAAATCAGAGTTACATCCTTTGTAATGAAGACCTTTAAAGCCTTCCCAAAGTGCTTCTGTGAATTTCCATCATCATTCTTAAAAACTACCTCTGTCTGACTCATCCAATGGCACAGTTGTGACAAGTGAGTAAAGAGCCATCATTTGTGTTGAAATGATTCTGCTAAGCACAACTATTTTCACCTTCAAGGGCACAGTAAACTATTGCCATAGAGACCACCTATTTTTAGAAATAACCATCAAAAAGAGGCACTGATGTTTTCTGTCTTGCACTTATTCTAGATGAATGGCAGCTCAGTATATGAAAAGTAAACATGAAGTTTTCAACCAAAGACAGAGTGGGGTGTAAGGTAAGGAGCACAAACCTCTCATAAACACTTGGTGCTCATGGACTCAAAAATCCATTGAGTGTTTGCTGAACTTAAACTTTAGGAGACCTGCTTCAGGGGAGATGACACCCTACATTTGTTTTCTGCAAAATATAATCATCTGGAAGAGCCTTCCAAACCCTGGTGCTCTCCAGAGAGGTTGAAATCCACTTGAGCTTTTCAGGATGGTGGATACTGAATTTGAAAGTAGAGCTTCAACTTTCTGCATAGGTTCTTTTTGTACAAGTTCCAGGGAGTGTTGTATCTCAGTGACAGTGGGATGTGAAAGCTGCCTGAGCCTGGAACTTCCAGACTAATATATGCAAGGTATGAACATCAGTTTACTAAAGCTGGCATACTCCTGATGTACAACTGACTCAGAGACGTTAGGATCCATGCTAGTTCAAACTTTGTATCAACTAGTGGTTCTTTATATGGCAGGATTGGTAAGGCCCAATTCAAGACCCTTTTTTTTACATACTAATAATAGTAATAATTAATTATAATAGTAACAATGCCTTCAACTCTATGCGGACTTATGGTGACTTTTTCCAGGGCTTTCAAGGTAGAGAGTACATAGAAGTGGCTGCCATTTCCTACTTATGCCCACTCCCACCCCGGGACCATGTGGTTTTCTATGCAGCCTGGCTCTCTGGGAATGGACAGTAGGGAACTGAACTCCCAGCCTTTGACTCTGCAGGCAGATACTTAACTCACTGAACTATCCAGCCACTATTATTCCTAAAAGAGGATAATTTTCAACAGAATTTCAAACTGATATCACAATGATCATATCATTAGAAGTGGAGCACCCTTAGGTGGTTAAATTTGTTCTATTTATTTGTTTTATGCTTCAATGTTTTCTTATCTTTGGGAAATTGAAAATAAATTGTTTTTATTTGGTGATGTGATTCACTTGTGCATTGATTGCTCAGATGTGGAGAAAGAGTTATATCCCTTCCAATTATGAATCTGATTTGTGTCACCTGGTAATTATTGTCAGCCATCTGAAAAAGAAAACTGTCTCTTCATTTAGGTGTCCACTGTCACTCCTCAGGTACTGAGAACAGTCCAGAATTCTTCCCTATAGACCCACATCCTGCTTATGGAATGTCCACCTTTTACCTTTTTGCTAAGTTCTAAGCAAGAGAATAGGGGGCCATGGTGGCTTAGTGGTTAAGATGCTGAGCTTGACAACTGGAAGGTTGGTAGTTCAAGAACTGAGTGCAGCATGACCGAGTGAGCTCTTGTCATTGTCCCAGCTCCTGCACTTCAAAAGCAAGAAATTGCAGGTAGATAAATAGGTACCACTTAAGCAGGAAAGGTAATAGTGTTCAAATCACTCCCCTGTCTAGTCATGCCTGCCTCATGACAGGCATGGAAACTTTTGCAGAGACATACAGTGCTGGCTCTTTGGCTGTAAACAGAGATGAGCACCACCTCTTACAGTTGGACACAACTGGCTTTCTAGCAAGGTAAACCATTACCTTTAGTAAG
The DNA here is from genome assembly GCA_030440675.1 of Furcifer pardalis. Classification (NCBI taxonomy): domain Eukaryota; kingdom Metazoa; phylum Chordata; class Lepidosauria; order Squamata; family Chamaeleonidae; genus Furcifer; species Furcifer pardalis. The sequence goes on from CP126892.1 coordinate 87,885,075, forward strand.
CTACAGATTCAGTCTTTTCTTGATTTACCTGAATTATTAAATGAACAATTTATTGTACATTTGGGCTCTGACACACACTATTTAATTATTCGCTGGACATCATTCTATCCATTGTTTCTATGTGCTGTTTAAATGATATGACTGCTCATGTTCTTTTAGCATTTTATGTTGTTTTAAGAACATATTGTTGTGATTCTTGGTAAGATAATAGCTCACCTATCTGGAGCATGAAGAGTTCAGTTCCCAAGTGTGCCCCCCAGGAAAAGAACTGATCACTGTAGATTTCAGCAACCTGTCCTAGAAGTGCCCTGAGAAGCAGGAAATAGAAAACCACATCTGAGAACATTATATCTAAAACAACCTGAGAAGTGTATATCTAAGTCTTCTAATGACACACAATTCTTAATATTTTTATTGTTGTGTTTTGATACTGATTGTTCTATTCTCTGTTACTCTGAATTCTAAATAAATCTAGTTATATCCAGATATGGTTCAGCAATCAAAACTCAGGAAGAAAGTGACATTTTCTCAAACAGCTTTTGTCAAAGTCCAAAATCTCAGAAATACATTCCTGAATGAAGACAGCTTAGCTGAATGTGATTGTTGGCATATCCATGAAAAGTGTGGATAAAACACAATGACATTCTCCAGTTTCAACAGAGCTTGGCAATGCTCACAAGCGAATTTTTACATTTACCCATTTGAGTAAGTTCCGTAACACTCCCACACATATAATTCAGAAATTAGCATCCTTATTTATTGAACTCTAAAGATAGAAACCAGTTCCAATATTTATTTATTTATTTATTTATTTAGACAGATGATGCCTGTCACTATCAGCTCCAGTCCCACCCACTTACTTCAGATCTGTGCTAGTTGCTTTAATAGAATGACCCTGGCATACATTTGCAGTATACACCTCTCATGCTTTCAACCTTCTGACTGGAACACGCCAGCTGAAACAGATTTCTTAATGAGCAAAGCTAGGTACGTGTGAGATGATGGCTCCCCTCCGCCCCCAATTTATGGCCTGTTCAGATTGCATAATTGTGATGTGTTGCTTCGTGACAGCTGGTAGCTCTCTATCATGCACATTAGAGTGTAACAATATAGTCTTTCTGCTGCTTGTTTTGCCTTCAAACCAAGAGTACTGAGTGAAAACATAACAAATGATCTGAAAGGTTAAGAAAGAATTTAGAAAAGTTATTTTCACATTTTGTGGACCTAACAGAGCTATTGTTTGTATTAAATGCCAGCTGTGCAGTAAGACTGGTCTGAATGTCAAAAGACTTTAGGAGATTCATACACTTTATGAATCAAACCAAAACCTTAATACAGTCAAACCTTGCATAAAGAGCGTTTTGCTTAAAGAGTAACTTGCTTAAAGAGCAGAATTTTCTTTGAATGTTTGCTTCGCTTAACAAATAAAACCAACCAAAAACCCGCTTAACAAATAAATTGGGGTTCGCAACCCCCCTTGGTAATTTACAATGGTGTTTCACTTAAAGAGCAAACTCGCCTAAAGAGCAATCCTGAGGAACGCATTATGTTCTTTAAGTGAGGTACAACTGTATCTTTCTTTTTCAGCATTTACCTCTTTTAATCATCTACAGATCTTTCGCGACCCTATGCTGGATGCACACCTTAACATGGTAGAGTTGGTATAGTCAGAGAAGTTGAGAACAATGCTGCAAGGAGGGCCAGACTCCTTTACAAGCCTGGACTCCTAGCAGGGTCACCCAAGACAGAATGGTTACAGTGGAGAACACCAGACTAAGATGCATTCCCCCACTTCATGGCAGCAACTTGACAACAGCAGTAGCTACAGTTGACAGTGGAAGATGAGCAAAGGTGGTGACAATTTTGTAAGTACTAGAAGGTGGCACTGTTAAGATGCTGTCGAAGTTTCCTTACCATGCTAAAGAAAGTTGACAAGGAAAAAAATTGTTTCATTTGAAATTTTGTGCTGGTGAAAACTCTGCCAGAAAGACAAATAAGTGGGTCCCAGAATAAGTCCAGTCTGAATTGTTTCTGAAGGCAAAAATGATGAAATTAAGATTGTCCTATTTTGGACATATCATTCTCTGGAAAAGGTGGAAGTAGGAAAAGAGGAAGACTAAATAAAAATGGATTTATTCTCTAAAGAAACCCACTGGCTTGACTTCATAAGAGATGTAGCAGACACAACATTTTGGAGATCACTTATTCACTTACTTTGCTAGAAATATGTCCCATTGTATACAGTTATTTTTATTTGACATAAAATTGTGCTATAAGCCACTAAGCGAGCTAAAAAACCACTCTGTAAGAAATACTAGCTGAGCTTTCAACATTAAAAAAAATACTGATCTTTACTGTTATGTACCATCAAGTAGGTTTTGTAGCGATGTACAATGATCTTGTTGAGGAATGTGAGGTAATCAAGGAGTGGTTTGCCATTGTCACTCACCAGTGATGCTTCATGGCTGAGCAGGAATTATAAATTGGTCTCTTGAGTCCTGCATGAACACTCTATCTACTACACATACTGAAACTTTAATACTGATTAGATTTTCTTCTCCTTCTTGTTATGTGCTTGGCTTTACTGCAGCCTTCATTTGTCTTGTGAACAGCTTCAAGATGTGAGAACTTGAAAACCATATCCATAAGAGGAGAATCTTTGGTGATTGGCTATGACAGGGATTCTCAACTATTTCATGTGGCCCACCACCACCTCCAACACACAAGGAAGGGCCATGTGGTGGAGGAAGGGCAAAATGGCCATTGGCCTCCAAAGCTGTCTGAGGGAGCGTGACCCGGCCCCCAGCTTTAAAAGGTTGAGAACTCCTGGATTATGATATAATTACTGAATAACAAAGAATGAGACATTACAAAAAAAAGAGCTTTGTTTTTTAGCATAGCCATGCCTTTAGACTACTGGTTCTCAACGTGGGGCACAAGCCTGACAGGGGAATTTCAATTCCCAGAAGCCTAAATCAGTACATTGGCTGATCAGTGCTTGGAGGAAATGACTTAGGCTTCTGGGAATTGAAGTCCAAAAACCAAAGGTTGGTAAACACTGCTTTGGGCTATGATATGGAATGTCACAGTTCAAATATTCATTAACTTTGGGTGATTATTCATTGACCTTAAGCAAGTCAATCTATCTCCTTTTTTCATCTACCTCAAAGAATTGTGATGATGATTAAATAGGGCAGGAGGAAACAAATCTATTCTGTGGTGAGCCTCTTAGCAGAAGGGCAGGATTGAAACACAATAAGTAACATTTTAAAAGATATTTGCAAAAGATTTTGTGGGGAAAGAATAGTGACTTACAGATAGTCTTATGAAGTATCATCCATCAGCTAAAAGGTATCCACATATTCTGAAATAATACATCAGATGAATATTCTTGCTTTTCCAGCACCCGAAGGCAAATGATTCCAGAGTCTATAGATAAATGTGATTATTGTCTTTTTCTAAATTAAGGAGAAAGATGACAACTTTCATCATTTACAATTTTCCTCCAGTTTGTACTGACCTCAGATGCACCCTCACAAAAACTTTTCTTCAAAAAGAGAAATGAAAAGCAACAGCCATCTCTGAAAAACAGGAATGCTAACAATGACAGAGGTATTTTTTGTCAACATAAGTTATGTTTGCAAAAATGAAATAAAGTTATACTGAAGACATAGAGATCCTATTGTAGAACAGTTGTACCAAGCCTAGCAGTATCTTAATTAAAGGAGGAGTTGGAAGATGGCAACTGGAAATTTATGGTTTATAAGTGCACCGTAATTAATTTACAATATGCAAAATCAAGGACATGGAGATCTTAATCACTGTGTGATAAGGACCAACAAACAAGCTGGAAGCATAGGGTAGGTGGAGGGGAATAACTATGTAAGTCTTTGAACTGGTTTTCTTGGGGATGTCTTGATCATAGGAAGCTTCTCCAGAACAACCAACCAGGGCTGGTCCATCCTTTGGGGAAAATGAAGTAACCACCACAAACAGAAGATTTGTACTATCATGGAACAGCAGAATTTTTTTATTTACTTCCTCACTATAATACATTTACTGTCAGGGATGTGGAGAAATGCTTTGGGTTTTATGTCTCATGTGTCAGAACAATGCTGTCTGGTCTGTCTATCTGTTTTTCTATTAGTTAATTAAGCCCCATTCAGCGGTTATAGCCCAAATCAGGAAGCGTTCTCTGTGATGGGAAAGTAGAGATGAACATAACTCCTGTCCTAATGCTCCCAATCTCCAGATATCAATTAGACCTTAAACCCATTCAGCTTCCCATATTTACACGATGAGAAGCCTAGGTAAAGCAGAGCTTCTAGCCAAAGAAATGCTATAAAACAACTCTGCCACTGCAGCCCTTACTTTTACATGGAAAGCATATTTGTGATTAACATGTGGTGGCTTAGTGGATAAAATGCCAAAGTTGATGACTGGAAGGTGGGCAGGTCAGCAGTTTGAGACCTGAGAGCTTCATGACAGAGTGAACTAACATCTCTGCCCCAGTTCCTGAAAGCCTAGCAGTTTGAAAGCAAGATATTGCAAGTATAATATATAAATAGTTACCAGTTCAGTGGGAAGGTAAACAATGTTCCATGTCAAGTCATGCCTGCCACATGTCCACAGAAATGTCTGCAGATGCAGACAGTGCTGGCTCTTTGGCTTTAAAGAGAGATGAGCACTGAACCCTAGAGTCAGATTCAACTGGCTTTCAAGCAAGGGTGACCTATGGATGAAGTGTAGTGGAGACATGGGGGGCAGGACCTGGATATCTTCTTGTATCTCCACCACAGTAACAGCTCTACATGGTTTTAGGCTATAATTCCTGAATAGGTTTATGGTTACATTTATATCTTCCCTTTCCCCCAGTAAATGTCTCTTCCCACTTAACCCTCACAGTAAGCCTTGAGATACAACAAGCCCTAAATAGCTGCAGGTCATCCAAGAGCCTCCTTGAAGATTGTGGTATTTTTAAACCACAATCACGTGTACCCCAGGCAATGGCAACCTGCCTTCCCTCAAATCAAGCTGAATAATCATATGTTTAGAACCATGCTCTCAGACAAAACCACTGATCTGACCACCACCGTTGCTAGGTTTGCTTGGAAGTCAATCAGGATACGGAGCATTAGAGAGAATCAGCTCCATCGGGGACAGGTTAAACACTAGCCATAATGATTTTTACTTTGCACTTCTAATCCTGTTTTATATCCTACTGATGTACAGTAAAACCTCACATAAAGAGTGCCTCGCTTAGAGACTAACTCGGTTAAAGAGCAGAATTTTCCCTGAATGGCTGCCTCGCTTAACAACTAAAACCAACCAAAAACTCATTTAACACTCCCCCACACACTCCCCCACACACCAGAAGTCACCATTGGTAACTTACAATGGTGTTTCACTTAAAGAGCAAACTTACTTAAAGAGCAATCCCGTGGAACACATTTTGCTCATTAAGTGAGGTACCACTGTATTCTGTATCTATTAACTGCATTTGTATACAGAGACTTTTATTCTCATGTTTATAACTATAACTTATAAACTTTTGAATTTATGTCAGATTTTAGAGATATCAGCTGTCCTATCCATATAAATCTGTGTTGTCTTATTCAATTCAGATTCAAAGGGGTGCCATTCCATTACTTAGACCAGGGGTCCTCAAACTTGGCTCTCCAGGTGTTCTTGGACTTCAATTACCAGAAGCCCAAGTCAGCAAACCTGCTGATCAGGGCTTCTGGGAACTGAAGTCAAAGAACATCTGGAGAGCCAAGTTTGAGGATCCCTGACTTAGACCAAATGTAGCACCAATTTTAAGTGATATTCTATTTTATTTCAACTCAAGTAGATATGTTTGTGGTGGTACATTTTGATTGTATCTTATGTACTTAAACCTTTTTTACCTGCTGGCTAGTGACCATAATAAAGTGATTTGGTTTGACCTTGTTGTGCTGGCTAATCTTTCTCATACTAGGTCAGGCAAAAGGAACTGCAGAATGAATTGACCAAAAATTTGACCTAGGCATGAAAGAAGAAGCCCATTACTGTAATAACTCAATGATGGGAGTCCATCCCAGATGGGCTGGGTTTAAGTCCAAGAAACAAACAAACCTGGCTGTCCCGAGTGTATTCAACCTGTTGGAACACATTGTAAGGCACCATGAGCTCTCTATCCATCAAACAGCAAAAGATCATCTTCTGCCATCTTTGCTGTCTGTTGTTCTCTCACTGGCACACTCTAAGGCAGATGTCCTTCTCATCAACTATTACACAGAAATTGTGTGTGTTATGTGCTGTCAGGACAGAGTCCATTTAGAGTGATTGTAATAGTGTACGTTCAATATCTAAAGGAGTGGTTTATCTAGTTCTTTACACACAGTGAATTTCCATCACCAAACAGATATTCAAACTCAGGGCTCCTGAATCCCAGTCCATCACTCTTTCCACTACACCAGTGTTTCCCAACCTCTGGTTTTTGCACTTCAATTCCCAGAAATCAAAGTCAATTCCCCAAGCACTGATCTGTCAATATACCGATTTAGGCTTCTGGGAATTGAAGAGTCCCACTTTGGGATGTGTGTCCCATGTGTGGAACCAATACACTATACCATGCTGAATGTCATTACATAGAGATGTAAGAGATCAATTTTGGAATTTTCTGAATGCAAAAGAGATTTGTAATATATAATTTGTTCTCCCTATGATGTGGGGGAGGGTTTGGATTACTGCAAGCATCTGTGTGTGTTTTCATGTCACAGATTACTCTGGATTGAAAGGATTTTTGCAGGGGTGCCACTCAGATACAGCAAATCGATCAAACCGCAAAGGGTTCAGCCAGAGGAACTCCAGAAGACTTGTTGCAGTAGTAGGCTAAAATATGTCACACAACTCTTCTTAATTAACACCAAAGCGGTTATGTGGTATGATCCTAACAGGGATTCTGGGAACTGTAATCCAGACATTTTTTTTATTTCCACGTTCTGCTCTTCCCCTTTCTGATTCAATTTCTGTTGTGTTTTATTCTTCTCTGCTTTGCCCTTTGACCTTAAGGGAGCAGATATACCATAAAGTGAGTTTCTTTAGGCAGAGAGTTCCAAAAGGTGGAATCACATAACTGAGTAATCTGTTATCCTTCTCACCGCCTTCTTCATCGCCAAAATAGTGGACTATGGAGAAGGATGTTAACCAACCAAATCAAAACAGGAAGTAAAACCTTTAGCCTGATTGACCAATGTCCCACTGCTAAAGTATCTATCCTTTTTTTAAAAAAAAAATCTGCCTCAGAAAGAGCCTTCTCAGACAACATGATCCATGCTTAAACTGCTGCTGTATCTTCAACATATTAAACATACAAATGTTGTAGAAGAAGCAGTTAAAATTTGACTACGCAAAGAAATGCATCACATTTTACTTGATTTAATTTAGAGAATTGCTCAAATTACTGTAAACATGCCTTGCACTATATTGCCTTCTATCAAGATGTCAATTTACTCATTACAGGCAAATGTAATATACGGTCGACAGATACCATGATTTGCATAGTACCTAGCAGGAGCTGATATCAACTAAAATGTTTCCGGATCTCCTTTTTTAAAATATCCACCATGTGGAGGAAGGGAGATTGCAAGAAATTTACTCCACTTTTCCTCTCTCTCTTTTCTTCACTGTCACAGACAAACTAAATATGCATCATACTCTTGACTCAATACATTTCACTGGATGAATACAGAAGATGGTATATGAATCCTGTAGAAGTTACTTTCAGCTTTGTAAGGCAAGATAACAGTGGCTAACTGCCCTTATCTCAGGACCATGCTGTCTTAGTGGTCAAGATGCTGAGCTTGATGACCAGAAGAAGATCAGCAGTTCGAGATCTATGTGGAGCACGATGGAGTGACCTCCTGTCATCTGCGCCAGCTCCTGACAACTTAAAGCAGTTCCAAAGCAAGAAATTGCAAATAGATAAATAGGTACCACTTTGGTGGGAAAGGTAACAGTGTGCTTGCCACATGCCCACAGAAATGCCTGCAGGTGCAAACGGCACTGGCTCTTTGTCTGTAAACAGAGATGAGATTCAACTGGCTTTTGATCAAGGGAGAAATTTACCCGTATCTCTGGCTGTCAGAAACACGGTGCACTGAAAAATGGTATGATTCATACATGTCCATCTGTTAAAGCAGGAATTACACGATGGAGCAAGGTTTTAAATGAAATGATACTGTCCCCAAGTTCTGTTTTTCCCCTTGTAGTTTCATGGAAAATGGGTCATTGTCACAGCAAAGGTTAGTCCAGTTTAATTCTATCACTGAATCGTCATTAAATTCTATTCTTCCTGAGCTGACAGGTGGAGAAAGTGTTGATTTTCTAATGTGAGCTGGTATTTGTGTGCATGTGAGCATCTGTGTGCATGCCTATGCTGGTCGTCATTGTTATATGATTACTTTGATATGTGACATCATGTCATACAGTTATATAAGTAGATTCTATATAGTTGCAGTGCATAGGCATGCCTGCCTATGTGGCTTGCTCCCCTTACTTGTGACATACCATGCAATACAATGTTTCCTCTACAATGTTTCCTCTCAAAGAAGATAGTGCAAAGTATCAGCTTAAAAGTTGCTAGTCTCAACTAGAACAGGCTCATTGAATCAATGCTGAATGCTGAGTAAATTGCAATGATTCATTGGGGCTGCCCTCTTTGAACTATCAATCAGATTCAGGCCTCTGTGTATAAGAGTGGTGGTGAACCTACGGCACGTGTGCCAGAGGTGGCGATTGGAGCGTTCTCTGCGGGCACTCATGTAGTTGCCCCAGCACAGAGTTTGCCCTACCCCTTTGCCCAGCCCAATGGGAGCACTTACTCCCTCCCGCTGCCCAGAGTATGCCACACTCCTCTGCCGAGCAGACCAATGGGAGATTTTCCTCCCTCCCCTGTTGCTGTGTTGGCACTTTGCAATAAATAAGTGGGTTTTGAGTTGGAGTTTGGGCACTTGGTCTCTAAAAGGTTCACCATCACTGGTGTATAAGATGACGTAATGCATCACTGGAGTGAAGCCCTGGGCAGACCATTGACTTCACAGATGCATGCTTCCTTAAGAATAATTGAAAATAATTCACTTTGGGACATTTATGCACTAGGAATGTGATATTTCCTGTATAGGTATTTCTTGTCCTTCTTGATGTACAGGCCAGACATCTATGAGCCTTGCAAGATTCTTCACCTCCTACTGAGGGTGAGGTCAGGACATTATCCCTACTAAGATCCCTATAATCTGCACAAAATTTGTGTTTGCTCCACTAGGGAAACAAAGGGTATGCCATCAAACATAAAAAGACTGACTGGGCTCTGGAGCAAATAGAACAAAGGAAAACAAAAGATAGTTGTATCTGAGGAAGTTGTGTTACAGAGAAACTTCTTCATCTTGTGCTGTAGCCAATTCCGAATATTAGTGATCATCATGGTGATCAGTCATGAAGACTGTCCTGCAAATATAATGCTGTGGCCTTTCATCTGCCTTCTGCATCACAGCATGACACCCCTACCACTGATTGAGCTCTGTGAGTCACTTTCTGGTCCTGAGTCATTTTGGCACACAAAGCCCTCATCAGTCCCAGGCCAGTATTGATGAAGCTGCTGCCCTCCATCAAGATGGATTCAAGTGGGATTTAATCTACTTGGCAACCATCACCTTTCCCTGTGGACTTCACCAAGACTGCTAGTCCTTAGGATTGTCAGGTTAGTTAAACACTGCCTGACACTTGGCATTGAGTTGCTGGCAGTATGGTCTGCTCTATTACCATAGCAGGATAACCTGGCCAGACTAGCATAGGGAAACTGCACACATCAAATTAGGTCTCCTCATTTATAAACTCTCCACTGTTGCACTCAGGGCCTAAGGAATAGAGATGGAAATTGTTGCTTGTTTCACTCTTGGCAGTGAGAATGAAATAGTTTAGAAGTTTTCTCTGTCTGACATATAAGAGCTTTTTTGCAAATAATCCACAGAAGCGTATTTTGCACAAAACCCCTGCATTTTGCCCAATCTCTTAAATTTTCAAAGAAACATGCATTTTAAATACAAAACACAAGCTTTTTTTCCTTAAAGTACAAATTGTGCATTTTTAAAAAACTTGTGCTCTTGCTAACCAGCTAACCTTGCTAACTTGTGCTCTTGCTAACCAGCTAGCTCAGCCATAAAGACCTTGCTGCTACTGCTATTGCTGCCTCCATGACCACCGCAGGAACATCACAGAACTCTCTCTGCCTGCTGGAGAGGGGGAATGAGGGCCAGCTGTGTGGACCAGCTAGCTCAGCCATAAAGACCTTGCTGCTACTGCTATTGCTGCCTCCATGACCACCTCAGGAACATCACAGAACTCTCTCTGCCTGCTGGAGAGGGGGAATGAATGCCAGCTGTGTGGACCAGCTAGCTCAGCCATAAAGACCTTGCTGTCTCTCTTGACTGTATTGTATTTTTACACTGTATTTTATTGTATTGTTTTTTTTCTTTTATGTAAAATTTATTGTGTTATCTGTGCTGCATCTGTTGTTATATTTTTATATTATGCTGTATTTATATTTGAGATTGTGATACTGTATATGTTTGTGTTGTGTGAGCCCCTCTGAGTCGCCTCAGTGAGGTGAGTAGAGGGGCATATAAATCTAATTTAATAATAATAATAATAATAATAATAATAATAATAATAATAATAATAATAATAATAATAATAATAATAATAATAATAATAATAATAATATCAGAACAGTTGACAATTTTTATAGAGTAGCTCAATGCATCAATACATCCTTCCCTCCCTTCTTTCTTTTTCTTTTTTTTGCTGAGAATCAGAAAATCTCCTGTATTTGTAATAACCTTACTCAGGAGAGCAGAAAAAAAGCTTTGAGAAAACCAAGTCATTGAAGTCTGCTAACAAAACACAACCAAAGCTCAGGAATACTTGTCAGGTGAAATGTTGTGAACGGAACACAGAGTATTTGTGTAGGTAGTCTGAAATGATGGCTGAAGTGATGAACTACCAGAGGAGAGAATGTTATCTTCCTTTTGTAACCTCAAAAATGAAGATTGGATGCTTAGTAGTCTTGTCAGAGCTAATTAAATGCCACGCACAACAAAGCAATCAATAACTTTAACAAATAAAATGTACCATGAGTAATGGGACAAAAATGTTCATATGTTACTGTATATGAGGGGAATATTTGAACAAAAGTATTATGATATATTAAAATGATGAGAATAACCTTGCTTGAGAGAATAACCTTGCTAAACCAGATGTTATTGTTTATGTTTGTGTGGGTGCAGTGTCAACATCTGTTTGGAAGCAAAAAGAAAAACAATTTTCTATATGATACTGTTTAGCATAATTTTGAAGTATATTTTTAAAAGTTCCTTAACGAGTGTAAGAAGAATATAGGTGTAAGTGACTTGAGTTTATCGAGTTTTGTAACGAAGTTTAAATGCCTCAGAAGACATTGTCATAATTCATCTGAAGCATTCATAAGGTTAAAGTTTTCCTCATATTATATTAGACACTGCATTAAGGATTATTCAGTACATTAACAGATTTAACAATCATCATACTGCTTTAAAACAGAGGATTTTGTTTCTAACAGGTGTTAAAAAATAAGGGCAACTTCCAATTCCTTCTCAATGAAAACAGACTGTTTATTTTATTTTATTCATATATCACATTTCTCCCCATAAGGGATGACCAAGGCTCTTCACAACAATTAAAACTATGAAAAAATCAACAGTTGTAAAATACAATAACAATTCCATATTAAAAAGTAACTGATCCTGTATCAAGAATAAAATTAATCATAGGGCTCTCTTCCTTTACGCACATAGTTAGCCTGGCCATTCATGAATGGTACAGTACAGTTGTACCTTGCTTAAAGAGCATAATGTGTTCCATAGGATTGCTCTTTAAGCGAGTTTGCTCTTTAAGCGAAACACCATTGTAAGTGACCAATTGTGACTTCTGGCCGGGGGGGGGGGGATTGCGAACCTGGATTTATTTGTTAAGCCAGTTTTTTGTTGGTTTTATTTGTTAAGCTAAGTGAACATTCAGAGAAAATTCTGCTCTTTAAGCAAGTTACTCTTTAAGCGAGGCACTCTTTATGCAAGGTTTGACTGTATTTCAAAGGTATTGGCCAGTATCCTATTTAATATTTGCACATCCATAGCTCTTGTTTTGGAAGTTGCCACAGCAACCTGACAAGATGTTAACCACACATGGTTGACAGCCCCACCGAGATGGAAGTACAGCAATACCTTGGATAACGCTAAGACTTGGTTCCACAAGTCTTGGTGTTATCCAATTTTTAGTGTTATCTGATGCATGTTAAAATCCTATGGGATGTATCGGATAATGTTAAAGCTCCATAGAGATACATTGTAACCGCACAGGCTTTAGCGGTTGTTATCCAATACATCCCATAGGACCTTAACGTTATTTGATCCAATTCTCCTCCCCAGATTACTTAATGTTATGCGATTTTAGCATTATCCGAGGTAAACATTAACCGAGGTATTACTGTATCAGTTTTTAGGGGTGACCAAAAATGAGATGGCAAGATGGTATTGTAGACACAATGGGCTCAAAGCTGAGCGAGTTGAGGAGGATGGTGGAGGACAGAGGTGCCTGGCGGACAGTGATCCATGGGGTTGCAAAGGGTCGGAATCGATTGTGCGACTGAACAATAAAAAAACCTCCCGCACTGCTTTTGTTGTTGTTCAGTCGCAGTCGGTTCCGACCCTTTGCGACCCCATGGACCATTGTCCGCCAGGCACTTCTGTCTTCCACCATTCTCCTCAGCCCACCCAGATTTGTGCCCATTGTATCTACAATACTATCTAGCTATCTCATTTTTGACTGTCCCCTTCTTCTTTTCCCCTCCAACTTTCCCACCATCAAGGCTTTCTCAAGTGAATCCTCTCTTCTCATCTGATGTCTAAAGTACTTTAGCTTCATCTTTACTATTTGACCTTCTAAGGAGCAGTCAGGGTTGATTTCGTTTAGGATTGACTTATTTGTTATCCTTGCTGTCCAGGGTACTATCAAAACTCTCCTCCAACACTACATTTCAAAGGCATTTATTCTTCTGTGCTCAGCTTTCCTAATGGTCCAGCTCTCACAACTGTACATTACCACTGGGAATACCACTGCTTTGATGATGCGAATTTTTGTTTGCAAGGTGATGTCTTTAACTATGTTCCCCAGGTTTCTCATAGCTTGTCTTCCAAGCATCAGTTGCCTTTTTATTTCATGGCTACAGTCACCATCTGCAGTGATCTTTGATCCCAAGAAAGTAAAATCTGTCACTTCTTTTACTTCTTCCCCATCTATTTTCCAGGGAGTGTTGCCATTATCTTGGTTTTCTTGATGTTAAGTCTCGAACCAGCTTTTGCACTCTCTTCTTTCAACCTAAGCAAAAACTTCTTTAGGTCATCCTCACTTTCTGCCATTAGGGTGGTAGTATCTGCGTATCTAAAATTATTGATGTTTCTCCCAGCAATTTTGATCCTAGTTTGTGATTTGTCCAATCATGCATTGCACATTATATGTCTGGAGGGTTCAAGAGATGCCGTGGCCACGGGCTGGAGGACCTCGCTGCTTCCCTCCTACAGCCAAACCCTGGCCAAAATTGGAAGCAGCTGCAGCTGCAGCAGCAGCAGCAGCCGCCCTCCTGACCCTGCCTGGCCAGAGGGTTCAAGAGACGCTGTGGCCATGGGCTGGAGGACCTCACCGCTTCCCTCCTGCAGCCACGCCACTGGCCAGGACTGGAAGCAGCTGTGGCCACCGCCATCACCCTTCTGGCCCTGCCTGGCTGGAGGGTTCAAGAGACCCCATGGCCACAGGCTGGAGGACCTCACCACTTCCCCCAGCAGCCACACCAATTGCCAGGGATGAGAGGTGGCTGTGACTGCCATCGCCACCCTCCTGGCTCCGCCTGGCTGGAGGATTGAAGGCCACTGGGGTGCCTTAGTATTTTGTGCTTGTGTTCTGTGTCTTTGATTATTGCTCTATTGCTTATTTTTGTATGTTTATATTTTTTGTATTGTGATGTGTGTGTTGTTGTTTTTTTGCATGTATGTGAGCCGCCCTGAGTCTCTTGATAGATTGGGTGGCATACAAATGCAATAAATAATAAATTATTATTATTATTATGTTCTCTATGTATAAGTTGAATAAGCACGGTGACAAAATGTAGCCTTGTCTTACTTCTTTTCCTATTCCAAAACACTTTGTCATTCTGTATTCTATCCTGACTGTTGCTTCTTGACTCATGTACAGATTTCTCATGAGGCATATAAGGTGTTCTGGTATTCCCATCTCTTTAATTACTTGCCACATTTTGTTGTGGTCCACACAGTCAAAGGCCTTGGTGTAGTCAATGAAACAGTAGATTTGTTTCTGATATTCCTTTGTTTTTTCCATGATCCAACATATGTTGGCAAGGTGGTCTCTAGTTTCTAATATTATTTTATGATTTTTGGCAGTTCATTTTCAAATTTGGGGTTGATGGCCAAGTTTTTTCCTTCTTTAGGAAGGAATGTTTATGTTAGATTATATATGCCAATTTGGTCTCTAGTTCCCCTGCTTCTTCTGAACCCAGCCTGTACTTCTGGTAGTTCTCTCTCCATGTGCTGCTGAAGCCTGTCCTGTATTATCTTGAACATGACCATGCTAGCTTGTGGGATGAGCGCAATTGTTCGATAATTTGAGCATTCTTTGGCATTAACCTTTTTTGGGATTGGAACGTATACTGATCTTTTCCAATCCTGTAGCCATTGTTGTATTTTCCAAATCTGCTGGCATACATAATGCAATGCTTTAATTCCATCATCTTTTAGGACTTTGAATAATTCAGCTGGAATACCATCATCTCCACTAGCTTTGTTATTACCAGTACTTTTTAGGGTTTTTCTGACTTCACTCTCCAGGATGTTCTGCTCCAGTTCAAAGCTCTCATCACTGTGGTTGTCAGGGGTGTTGAGGTCCTTTTTGTAAAATTCCTCTGTGTACCCTTGCCATCTTTTCTTAATCTTTTCTACATCAGCTAAATCCCTGCCATTTCTGTCCTTTATCATGGTCATGTTTGCTTTAAATGTTCCCTTGATTTTCCCAAGTTTTTTGAAAAGATCTCTAGTCCTTCCCCTTCTTTTGTTTTCCTCTATTTATTTGCACTGTTCATTTAAGAAGGTTTCCTTATCTCTCCTTGCTTTTCTCTGAAAATCTGTGTTTAATTGATTGCCTTTTCTCTTTCGCCTTTTCCTTTTGTGTTCCTTCTTTCATCTGCTATTTTAAGAGCCTCATCAGACAGCCACTTTGCTTTCTTATGCTTCTTTTCTTTTGGTATAGTTTTACTCGCTGTCTCCTGTATGATGTCCTGAACCTCTGTGTAATTTCTTCTGGTACTCTGTCTATCAAGTCTAAACAATTAAATCTGTTCCACACCTCCACTGTGTATTCCTTAGGGATGTTGTCTAGATCATACCTGTGTGTCCTAGTTGTTTTCCCTGTTTTCTTTAATCTAAACCTGAATCTGGCAATCAGTAGATTATGATCTGAGCCACAATCTGCTCCAGGTCTTGTTTTTGCTGACTGTATGGAACTTCTTCATCTTTGGCTGCAGATTATGTAATCAATCTGATTTTGTTGTTGGCCGTCTGGTGATGTCCATGTATAAAGAGGCCTCTTGTGTTGTTGAAAAAGGGTGTTTGCTATGACTAATGCATTATCTTAGCAGAACTCTATTAGCCTTTGTCCTGCGTTGTTTTCTGTTCTAAGACCAAACTTGCCTGTTGTCCCATTTACTTTTTGACTTCCTACCTTGGCATTCTAATCTCCCAGTATAATATGAACATCATTTTTTGGTGTCAGTTCTATGAGGTGCTGTAATTCCTCATAGAACTGGTCAATTGTGGCCTCATCTGTGCTAGTGGTTAGTGCGCAGACATGGATTGCAGTGATATTGAATGGTTTGCCTTGGATCCTAAGATCATTATGTCATTTTTTAGATTATATCCTGTTACTGTTTTTCTCACTCTTTTATTGACGATTATAGCCACTCCATTTCTTCTAAGGTTTTCTTGGCCACAGTAGTAGATATGATGATCTCCAGAGCTGAATTCACCCATCCCTGTCCATTTTAGTTCATTGATTCCCAAGATGTCAATGCTTATTCTTTCCATCTCATTTTTACCACTTCTAGTTTGCCCTGATTCATAGATCTTACATTCCATGTTCCTATCAAATATTGTTCTTTGCAGCACTGTATTTGCCTTCCCACTATCTTATCCACCCCCATCTTCCTGCCTGAGGGGCTTGACATCCTGTTCCATCTACTTTGCCTTTTTTTTTGGTTGTCCATGAGAGTTTCTTGGTAAAATTTGTGATGTGGTTTGCCTGCCCCTATGCCAGTATTTTCCTATCATACATATTATCAGTTTAACACAGTGTGACATGCTAAAAAAGTTAGTATACTATTCATTAAATCACATTTTAACACAATGTAATATACTGAAGAAAATTAATACTGGATATATGTAGTTAAAAGTTAAAGAAGTGTCTCAGTATCTAATTATCATATAATTACCAAGAACTCAACTAATTAGAAGGCAGTCAAATTAAATAGTGGTAACTCAAATACTTATCAATGCATGCATCAAAGAGTCTGTGATAAAAGTAACAAAAGTCTGTTGTTTTATTGCACTCAGCAATGTTGTGGCTGTCTCCTCTCCCAAGCGATGTGATGGCCGGGGTCTGGCTCACCAGGTGGATGAAGGTGAAGGCACCGTGTCTTCTCCCAGATGGAGCAGAGGTGATTCCTCTGCCTTGGCTACCTCTTGCTCTTGGTCTCTTGCAGGGCCTGGAGGTGAAGGTATGGCTGGAGGGGGTTGGGGTAGATGTCTCCCTTACCCACATGACAGAACAGAGGTGATTCCTCTGCCTTAGCTTCTTCCTCCTCTTGGTCTCTTGTAGTGGCTGCTCCTTATTGATCAAATTTCCTCCAACAGGCCACAGAATGAGGCCTTTGGGCCTCTAAAACTACACTTTTAGGACAATGGCACATCCTTTTTGTCATCTGGATGTTTCTTGCCCAGACATGTAACCATGTTCGTGCTTCACCTTGCCTTTGACAGTCAGGATGACAACAAAATAACATGACAAGAAGCTAGACTGGTTATGCAGTTAGCTAAAAATGTAGGACATTTAAAAACTGGTGTGCTTCCTTAACAAAATCAGCTTGATGGGTTGGAAAAGGGTCCAGATGCACTTTGACAGATGTACATATAAATTACTCATAACAGTATCAACACAGAATGCTTTTCAAAACCGTATTGTAGAAATCTAACTCCAATGGTTTGATAGACACAAACTCTATTTTTGTGTTCAATATCTTGGCCATTGGATGAAAGAGGTATTGGGGCATCTACACCCCCATGCCCAGTACACCTATTCTTTACAGCTCCAACTCTAAACTTCCTGCATTAAAGAGTAACGTCTAGAAGGGAGTCTTCTTCAGCTGGCATGTTAAGATTTCTTCCCATACAAGGTTCCTGATTGTATAAGGGATTCTAAACATTCACCCAAGCACACTGAGGTATAGCTTTTTAGTCTTCCCATTCAACGTGTTTTTTCTTACTCACACAAGAAGAAATAGCTTTTATTTCTATATCTAGATTTCATCCTGAGACAACGGTCTGAATCTAATTGGTACTCCCAACAGAAGTTGACCCATTTGAACTAATGGGGTTTACATAAGCATTAGTTCATTATTTAGTAATTGATTCAGTGTGTCTATTCTCATTGAGACTACCAGTGTCTCTGACCTTTGGCAACTCTATGAACAAGTGTTCTCCAAAAATTCCTCACCTCAACAGCTCTGCTAAAATTACTTACTTGTTTGTTATTAACAGACATCCAATGTAACATCAACTAGTAGAGATTATATAAATAAAAAATCAAGATGTACAATCATGATATAAAATATTTAAATGCCATATAAACTGGCATCAGCTCTTAAAGAACTAGCTGCCAATTATGACAATATTTACCTGAAACCTAATCTGGAAAAAACACAGATACTATATGTGCATTCCATTTACAAAGGGATTATGGCTTTGGTAAAAAAAATAATAATGAGGCTTCCTGTGCAGAGCCTAATGGTCAGAGAGTACCACACCCATAATCCTTTGTAATTCCTACATAGATTAGCCTCACCTACCCAGTTAACCTATTTTATCCGCAAGATGAAATTGGCTGCTAGTGTCTGAAAATGCTGGCAAACACCTGTCAGAAATTTGATTTCCTAATAAAACCCCCAAGACGTCTGACTGTGGGGATTTATGTAGATGTTTGGGAGGTTATGGTCCAACGAATTCTAAAAATCCCATGCCTACATGGAGCAAATTCAAAGTTCAGGCAAATACTGTTCTCTTTTTATAGTATAGAAGTGTAAAATGCAATGTCAATACACAGGTCAAACATGTACCTGGGAAAGATTTGTCTTCGGCACATGTTGCAAATGAAATTGATAAATGTTGACAGAGACACCAAGCAATGAACTGCTGATTTGTCAAGCCAACCTGTAGGAACATCTGCCATCCTCTTGCTTATCAATTGACAACATATTATGATAATTAGTGTTAACTAATAACCCATCTGTTTACTAGGAAAACAGAATTTGCCCTTTTGAACAATGATCTTATGTACCAATATAATGCACACTCTAGCGCTGAAGAGATACAAACACCTCATTCAACAATGACGCCAAGCAGACATAATTTATTACTCTAACGAAACAGCCAATGAATCCCTGGCTAATTTTACGGCATTATCTGCATACTTGACCAAAACCGTCTTTTTGCAATCATCTGGCTCATCTTGCCATCTCTGCAGAAGAAATACTTTGTCAAAGTTAATGAACATGGGAAAATATGAACTAGAGTTGCTTCTCTCCTTTGAAGAAACAAATAGGCTATTAAGTCATTAAATATCAGAACACCACCTGGAGAGGGTAGCTTAATGGTGGAGTTTTACAAGTTGGCTACTGATCATATTGCTCAGAGTTTTCTGCATTTTAAAAGCAAACACAAGTACACATACATATGTAGAACAAATTAGCAGGATAGATCATCCCCCTTTCAATCTAAAGTTTCTATATTATGCACAGATTATGTTCCCATTCTAAGAATGGATGTTCTGTGTCTCTGACAAACATTTTTTTTCTTGTTAAGAATTGGAAGAAATGGAAATTTGGAATGTGTAAGGAATCTAATTTGCATATAAAATGTGATAGGGTTATTTTAGTTCCTGGCTTCTATGACTATGATTTAATTTGTGCCTTGGAATCTTGACATAGGGAGAATCCAGTACTTGTCCTACATTAATTAATGTGTTTTTGTGTCTTAGGTAAGGATATGCAGAATTCTATATATCTCGAGAAATGTAATTAATCTTATTAGAACTCCTGCTGCTTTCACTGGTCTTTTTCCTGTTTGCTTCATTTTCATTTCAACTTTTTACTTTAAGTAACATTCAGTAGCAAATGAGCATTCAAGAAAACACAAGATCAACAGCAATGCTAAATACATTTGACATTTAAAATACTTGTAATAAAAATTGGAAGTTCAAGTGATGATAAATCTTCCAGGTCTATAGAATTGTGGATGCAACTATTCTGAGAACACTCTTTCAAGGTACGGTATTACAGAAATTATGAAAGACTCAACCTTCAAGCCCCTAAAATGCATAATTTGTATATCTTTAATAGATACTGAAGGGCCAGTAAAAGAAAGGAGCTATTGTCTGAATTTTTTCTTATTTTCATCCCTTCTTTCTTTGTTCCTTTCTTTCCCCTTTCCACAACACATAAACATACAAACCACTGTTGGCTGAACTGCAGTTTTGCTACAGAATGTGAATTCTCACAGGGTAAAAACAAATGAGTTTGGGGAAGACTGAATCGGGAAAACAGAGCACTCAACATCCTGTTAAAAATCCTCAGCCACTGAAGCAGCTTTCATGTAGTAGGGGACGTTTGTAAGGCTTGGGACTTCAAAATTGCCATAATATATCATCTAAAATTAAACTTGAAGGGGTATTTGATGTTCCTTTCCAAGAGAAGCCCCTGGAGAAATTCCAGGAAAGCCAGAAGAAGTAAAAGAAGTAAAAGTAGGAGTGGTTGCTGCTGCTGCTGAAGGAGTTATGTAAGGCTAGGATGTTGTTGGAAGATGCGTAGTGGAGTGCTAAGGGATTAATATAGATATATTAATATTAATATAGATTATATTATTATATATTATATAATATTAATATAGATTAATATATTAATTCTCAACCTGTGGTCTGCTGGCTGGATGCGGCCTGCAGCACCATTTAATGTGCCCCCGTCTCCACCATACCAGGAAGTGCCATGTGGTAGAGTAAGGGCAAAATGGCTGCCCTCCCCCCCCCCCAAGCTGTCTGAGGGAGCGTAACCCAGCCCTTGGCATAAAAAGGTTGGGGACTCCTGATATAGACAAATGGGTTTAAGATGAGTGAGCTGAGTGAGCAAGGCCTTCAAAAGCCAGATTTTTGCAAGTCTGAGTCAATAGTTAATTCATATATTATTATTATTATTATTATTATTATTATTATTATTATTATTATTATTATTATTATTATTATTATTATTATTATTATTATTATTATTATTATTATTATTATTATTATTGCACTTTACTGGATAATACTTATGTATTCTTTTTGTATTTTCTCTTTTTCTCAGGTCTAGACAATAATTATTTTCTGTATTATTTACTAGATGACCATCTACTACAAAGCCATTTAAAAACATAAAAAGTCCTTAGCTGAAGACATCAATGTGCAAAGTAGGAGCCTTTTCTTCCTTACAGAATTTGCAAATTAATGTGTGTTTTGTGATTAGTCTTTAAGTAGTAAGCAGAAGATTACTTTGAAGTGTTCCCTCCCCCCCCCCAAATGAAAAACAATCTCAACCACAGCTCTCTAACACTAATGTGCTTTAAACTTCCATCATTGGATATAGCTCTGAAAAACCAGGTCAGTAACAAGGATTTTCAGGGGACTGGAGACTAAGCACTATCAAGAAAGACTGAAAGAACTGGCCATGTTTAGCATTGAGAAAAGGGAGCTTTTCAAATATTTGAAAGATAGTCATAAAGAGGAGGCAAGATCTGGTCACAATAAACCCAGTTTGCAAGATATGTACTAATAGGGGCAAATTACATGAAGCCATATATATGCTGACTATCAGGAAAACTCTGTTAGAGCAGGGGTTCTCAAGCTATGACCTGCAGACCTAATCTGGCCCATGGAACTCATTAATATGACCCATGGTAGTCACCTGAGCACATCCAGAACTGCCCACCACCACCAGAAGTTGCAGCAGCAGCAATCGTGCCATTTTTCCAGCTTCTTGCACAGCATTTACCACTTTCCAGGGCAGCTTGAGGCTTTTTGGAGCATGTTTGCTCTGTCTTGGGATTTTTTTTGTCACCACTTCTCCTCTGCGTTTCATGCCTGGGTTCTCAGCACAGAACCAGGAAGTCCCAACGTCCATGGTTTGGCTGCCAAAACACAGTGGAGAAGCAGTGGGGGAAAAAATCCCAAAATGGAGCGAACATGCTCTGAAAAGCGTCCTGCCACCCTGGGAAGTGGTGGAGTCTGCAAGAAGCTGCAAAAAAATGGTGTGATTGGTGCTGTCACTGCCAAAAACATAAACAGTGGGTGCAGCCACACCTCCAGCCTGCACAGCTGAGCTTTGGTGGTGAGAACTGGTAGGAAAATGTTGGGAACCCCATGTGTTAGAGCAATACAACAATGGAACGAATGATTCCAACACTGGAAACATTCAAGGAAAAAAATTGGACAACCATCTTTCAGTTTGACTTTGATTTGGATCACTGCATTGAGGAGGGGGTTAGATTTGATGGCCTCATAGGCCCCTTCCTACTCATTTTTTATAAGATTTGATGATAACAGAAAACTACAAAATAATTAATGCAAGAATGTAGAGCTGTTTACTGTACGTTTGTCCTGCTTGTACCTTCCCTGTTGGGTGCATTCCTTGACTTGATTCCTTAGGCAAAATATTTTTCTTTATTTATTTATTCATATTTATATTGCTGCCCACTCACCATGGCAACTCAGGGCAACTTACAGACAATACAATCAATAAAATAAAATAACAATACAATCAATCAATTTTATTCCAACAGCTTCAAAGGGGCAGCCATTTTGTTTCTCAAATGCCCTGGAAGGGGTGGGGAGCCACATGAAATGCTGTTGCAGGCCTCTTGATGAACTTTATGAGAACAAGTCATGGCCCTTAGGTTTGTCATAACCAGGAAAGGTTTTCATCTTTTCACAATCTTCTGTGGGGTGGCTTAGTGGCTAACATGCTGAGCTTGATGATTGGAAGGTCACCAGTTTGAGACCCAAATGCTGCACCACAGAGTGAGTTCCTGTTGTCTGTCCCAGCTCCTGCCAACCTAGCAGCTCAGAGTCAAGAAATTGCAAGTACATAAACAGGTACCACTTTGGCCGGAAAGATATCAGTGTCTAGTCATGCTTGCCACATGACCACGGAAATGTCTTCAGATGAAAACAGCATTAGCTCTTTGGCTGCAAACAGAGATGTGCTTTTTCTGAATCGTACTTCCTACTTGCCCATATTGCTTTTTAAATCAATTGGCTTGATAACCAGATCTGAGAAATATAAGAATACCCATTTTCATCTGGAGCCATTATACACTACAATACATTACAATGAGTAGAACAATTCATCGTAATATGTTCTCAACAACTGTAGAACATATTTACAAAACCACTGCCTGGACGTTGCTTCTAATTCATGGAATGGAAATAGTAAGCCGCCCTGAGTTGCTATGGCAAGTGGGCGGCAATATAAATTTGAACTAATAAATAATAATAAATAATAAATACTTTTCTTTCAAATGAAAAGGTTTATTACTTTATTCATGTGTAGAAAGCTCAAGGGCTTTGCCATTATTTTCCCCCTTCTGATTTCCTATTATGGTCCTTTGAACAATGATACAAGGATTTTTCAGGTGCTAAGAGTTTATGAAACACATTATTAAATTACATAAATGTGCAACTATATAGTTTTTATCAAGGAGATTTGCTAGGAGCCCTTTAGCTCAGCAGTTCAAAAGGAAACTGATTGATGAAAACATGACCAAATAAATCACACACAGGGGATACGTTCCAAGACCTGCCACAGATAACTGAAATTGCAGATAACAACAAATCCTAATTTGAAATTGAAGGCTGTGACCTTTAATGTCCAGTTCTGGTAATGCACGACAGAAACACATAAACGCACGCATGCACACACGGGAACCTGCCTATCACGCCTAATAAAATTTTGAAGGTAAATGAGAAGGTTTTACTAGTGCCATCTTTCTTTTAGTGAATAGACTGCTTTGATCTTGGATTACTATATTGCTCCAGATGTAGGTGCAAGGTGCCTTGCCAGGGAGAAAATGGAAGTTGCAAGACTAACCAGGGCTGTTGGCAACCAGCTTTACTGGACTGGCAAGGTGTCGTCCTTCCTGCAACTAGTGTTGATACAGCCAGACAGAGGAGCTTTGAAATACTGTTGTGTGAACCTTCTACCAATGTTTTCTTTCCTGGGCATTTCTACAAGAGCTTTATGCTCACTGACACTAGTAACTGGAACTAGAATGTCCCTTATTATTTCTGTTAGAAAACAAAGTCTTCTTTATTTCTTTCAGTTAAAGGCTAACATTCAGGTGACACCTGTAAGTAAAATCAATACATCTGCCACGTCTCCCCTGATAGTAAGGATGAGATATCTTTGCCAAAAGTAACAGAGGACAGGACACTTTTTAAAGAATAAATCTTGATAACAGAACAAACAATACCAACAATTCTTAACCCTCTTTCCTGTGTTACATTTGTCTTTATTTTATTTTTTCTGCGCTTTTCTATTCTTCTTTCTTATCTTTCATTATAGCTGTTCTGTTCGTTCTGATAGCCTACAGCCTTTTAAATAGTTATTTTTGAACACACTGATATGATGAATTGGGCTTACTATTTGTGTGTTTATTTTGTCCAATTATGATATCCTTTCAACATTAATTGTTGAATAAACCAAACAATAATGAGAGAATAAGCAGTAGATAAATACACAAAAGTACAAACTTTGCATCAAATGGAAATGTTCCATAATTTTTTAAGTCACAAAAAAATAAAATAAACAAAAAGCTTCCAGCTAATAGGATTATGTCCTCTATTCCAGTGGGATATTGGAGCTTAAGATATTTACAATATGGTACTTGATTGCAGAGCACATAGCATTTAAAATCAACAATTCTATTCTTTCTGTAAAATATTAAAAGGTTACAGACAAATTATACTACTACTGAATTTTTCCATGTTTTTTTGAATTATGCATGCTAAATGCCCAGCGTGGCTTCAGTCAAAGTGATTAAATAAATAAATAAATAAATAAATAACTAATGCATCACATGTTTTTTTTTCTTTATGATTGTCACAACTACTTTGATTTTTTACTGTGTGTGTCCTGCTACAAACAGACCTGTATCAACGGAACAAAGAGAGGGGTGGTTACTTCTCCAACAACACTTTGCAAAATTGATTTTAAGAATATTTCCCCTCTACCTCAGATGCGAAAAGAAACACCACCACCAGTGATGGGATGTCCCCGGTTCCATACAGTTCCCTGGAACCGTTAGGAACAATCCCGGAGGGTTCTCCGGGAGGTTAGTCAACTTTTGAGGCGTCCGGTTCCGGACGCCTCACTGAAAGAATTTTTTTAAAAAAAAATCGGAGCAAAAATGGCTCCAATTGACTGCGCATGCGCAGAAGCTCAATCTGATGTATTGCGCATGCGTCAGATTGAGTTTCTGCGCATGTGCAGTCAATTGGAGCCATTTTGGCTCCAATTTTAATTTTTTTTCTTTCGGCATCGGAGCTGCACCTTTTCAGGGCAGCTCCGGCGGCAGCGGCGGCGGCGGCGGCGGCCCTCAGTTCCTCAGCCAGCGCGCCTTCCAAAGACCCCTCCCCAGCCTGCCTGCCCCCCTTGGGCGGCCCTGCCCGGGCGCGGCGGCAGCATTGCTCACCGCGGTAGCGCTCCAGCCCCAGCCTGGGACGCCTCCTCCTTGAGCAGCTTGGAGATCCCATTAGCCGGACTGAGCTGGCTGGACTGGGCGCCCGTTGGGAGGAAGGACAGCATGGAAGGACTGGCTGGGCAGGAGCCTTTTCAGCCCGGCTGCAGCTATGGCGGCGGCTGTAGGCGGTGGAGCCTGCCGCGTTCGGAGGAGGTGGTAAGTGAGGGTTTTGTATTTGGGGTGGGTGAGCGAGTTATTTGTGTTTTGGGCGGGTGGTTGTATTTTTGTTTAATTTTTATTTTATTTATTTATTTATTTTATTTATTCAAGTTATTTACGGGTTTGTGATGGTTGGGTGGTTGAGTTGAGGTTGTGTGTGTGTGTGTTATTTTTTTTAATTATTATTTTTATTTTTAGCCCCGCCCACAACGTCATGACGTCATGACGTCAGCTCTGCCCATGACGTCATGACGTCATGACATTGGCCACGCCCATGATGTCAGTGACGTCATGGCGTGGTAGTAGATTTTTTGTCATCCTATCACTGACCACCACTGTCATACACAATTCCTACCACCACAATTCTTGCAACACACACAGAGTGTTAATGAACAGCAATCCCCATTGCTCAAAGGAAACAGTGCATAATTATTTTAACATCAGATCTAATTGTCAATCCCCACCCCCACCTCCATCTCTTCCAATGCTGCCTGGGCTGGAACAGGAAAGGTAACTGAGTGAATTACATGGCATACTTCTATTTTTTAAAGTTTTCTTTTTTAAAAAACAGAGACCAATAACTATGTCTCTTGTTATCTGTTTATTGATTCAAGGTTGTATTGTGTTGTGCTTCTTTCTCCCCGAAGAGAAAGCATAGGAATCTTCTTTTTAACAGATTTACAGCCAAACAAGTGATATGGGATGTAAAAGCAAGTGTATAGCATGAAGTATGAGCAACCTCAGTAGCTTTAAATCTCAGCTGCAACCTCAAATGCCATCAAAAAAACTTCTCAACAACTTTTCCAGCCAAAATTCAACCTCAACTAGGGAAGAGATATAAAAACCCTTTTAAATAGATTTCGATCCCCACCTAATTGGCCACATTTGAGTGATCAATTGGCTTCTTTAGCTGCCTTTTTCTCTCAAAGTAAGTTCCTTCTTCTTTGTTTTCCTTTACTCAGATTAACATTTGCATTATGTCAGCCCTTATAGGCACACATCAAGAAGAATGCAACCATTCAGGTATATTCCCTAAAAAAAAAAATGTCCATTGTCTAATAGTTATTTCCTAACCCCTTTGCCAAATTTCCATATGTAATAAATATAGTAAGAGTGTCCGGTAAATATCAATATGTGGTTCTTTGAGAACAGGACTTTCTGTTTTTGTGATAGTGAGACTCAGTTGTTTGGTATCATCAGGGGTTTTCAACCTTTTAAAGCTGTAGGCCAGACCACGCCCCCTCAGACAGCTGAATGGGCTGGTCTGGTGGTTTCCTCTTCTATAAACACAGCTGTAAAATGCATCCGTGGTTGTTGTACATGTGTCCGTGTCTGCTTCCGCTGGCGGCAGCAGCAATGCGGGCCACATGAAATGTTGCTGAGGGTCAGGTCTGGCCCATAGGCCATAGGTTGAGAAGCCCTGGTATCATCATGCAATCTTATATAATTTGGGAAGCTCAGCAGGATCAGGCCTCAGTGATACTTGGGTGGAAGATCAACAAGTAATAGCAGGATTACTAGGTTAGGCTTGGAACTCTGCCTAAAAACCTGGAGAACCCACAATCCTGATCTAAATGCAAAAAAGCTAAGATTTAATATAAGTCAGCTTACAGATGGCTTCATAATACATACACCCTGCTGTGAAAAAAATTCTGGAGGTATGCTTGCCTGTGTTTCTGCTCTGCTAAACCACTGATGTCAAGAAGGGAATATTAGTGGGTGTTAATGATACATGCAGTAATTGTTTTACATGAGGTAGGTATGTCAAAAGCTTTGTACAGCCCAAGCCTGCCCTTTTTACTTCCTCTAAAGCCATTTGTGGACTATCAGTGAATGGTTACTGCAAAAGCAGAAAACAAGCCAAAAATATCTTCTCCTACTATTTTACAGAACAGTCCTTTTCAGGTATTAAGCAAGTGCAGACAAGTTAATATGAGAGCAGAAGAACTAGGTCCTCAAGAATTACCTGCAGGTTAAGGCAACATTTGCATTTCTAACAATAGAGAAATTCTTTACTGTACAGATAATTTTAGCTGTTTTAAGGATAAGATTCCAGTATGCAAGGTTGTTTTGACAACTCAAACTGCCTGCAAAGGAGTAGTAATAGCAGCACTGTTACTTAGAAGGGAAGTAGATCATATGGAGAGATTGCAGTATGGGAAGAGAGAGTTTTAAGAGCATTTAGGAATAGTGATAGCAATTACACTCCCGCGTAGAGCACTTTCTGGGCAGTTCACAAAATGATTAGCATTTTGGCCCCAAAACACTGGTCTCTCCATCATTACCACCTCATTTCTCAAAGAATAAAACAGAGGTCTTTTTGATATCTTAACAAGCCAGAAATGAGCAGAGTGTCAGTATTACAAATGGGACAAATATAACACAAATGTACAATATAAATTCTTTCTATACATTTCACAGATTTGTCTTGACTATGCCAAAGAATCCTTTAAAACGATTTCACAATATGTTCTTTCTTCTGCAATGTTATTGATCTATTTGTTTGTGACAGACGAAAGAATGATTTCTGCTGATCCATTTTTTGCATCTCAGATCAGCAATGTGCAAGAAATCTGATTTGTATTTTAATGTCCCCCCCAAATCTCCTGAACATACAAGAGAAATTGGATGCATTTAAGATTGATTACTATAATCCTCTCTACATGGAGCTGACTTTGAGACTGGTATGGGAGCTTCAATAGTTTAAAAATGTGGCTGCCAGTTATTTACAAAGCTCTACACAGTTTGAGACCTTGTTATCTAATGGAGCGATTCTCCTGTAGAAACACTAACTATACTGTACTACAAGGCCCTTTCAGACTGAGTTGTTGATGCTTTGCTTCCCCAAAAGAGGCTAAAAGAAGTGACACTTGGTAGAGAGCTTTCTCAGTGGTGGCCCCATCACTCTGCAATGATCTCACTGGGGGACCTCATCTCTTCAGGCCTTTAGGAAAATATTAAAAACTTCCCTTCATAGAGAGGCCTTCAATATGAGCCCTGGTGGCACAGTGGTTAAAAAAACTGTTGCATTGCAGCTAGAATATTGTGAGTTTGATCCTAGCCAGGTCTTAAAGCTGACTCCACCTTCCATCCTTCTGAGATCAGTAAAATGAGTACCCAGCATGTTAGGGGCAAAATGCTAATTAACTTGTGAACTGCCCAGAGAGTGCACTAAGCACTACAGGGTGGTGTATGAGTGTAATTGCTATTGTCATTGGTTACAAATTCTCTTTCAGTAGGAGGGGTTATAGTTTTTAGCTTTCTCTTCTTTTTGACTGTACTGTGCTATAGTTTTATTTACAGTTGCATGTTGTTGAATGTAAATAAAAGCCACTAATTTCAAATTGCAAATGAAAATGTATTTAAAAAGGAAAAGTGCAAATGAAAGCACAATTTGTAATACTGCTTGCAAATACTGTATACAGTGGTTCCTCGCTTTGCGAACACATTGGTTAACATAATTTTCACTTTACGAATGAAAATCCATTGAAAATAATGCCTCACTATATTAATTTAAATTGGTAATGAAAGGTACCACTGTACTTTAGAAAAAGTGAGTGCAAACAAATGTGTATTAAGAGAAATGCACATGGAAATATGTAGTGCTAAGCCATTGCTGGCTGCTACCTTTTCAGAGAAGGATCTTTAGGCCCAGATATCAACCAACAGGATAGACTCATGAGAATATCCTGGACACTGGTAGTAGAAGGTGTTCTTTCCCCTTGAGAAACAAAACACACAGAAAATAATTGCTAGATAAGAAAGAGAAAAACAACCAATCTAATGATTAAAGTGGTTTAGTTCCCATGACTCTATGGACTAGCTATCCTAGTCATTGCATAAATTTATGCCAAAAACAAAAAAATAAAATAAACCATTCTAGAATCATAGCAAAAACCAAAATGAAAGTGATGGACTCAGCTCTCAGGTGGATCTCATTCCCCAGCCATGGGACTAACTAACCAGACTCTTCTAGAAGCTGCTATCACTAAGCAAACAAGTTAGCTGTTGGCACACCTGCTGAACTGAGTACAGTAATACCTCGGATAACGCTAAGACTTGGTTCCACAAATCTTGGTGTTATCCGATTTTTAGCATTATCTGATGCATGTTAAAATCCTATGGGATGGATCGGATAATGTTAAAGCTCCATAGAGATACATTGTAACCACACAGGCTTTAGCAGTTGTTATCCGATCCATCCCATAGGACCTTAACGTTATTCGATCCAATTCTCCTCCCCAGATTACTTAATGTTATGTGATTTTAGTGTTATCGGAGGTAAACGTCATCTGAGGTATTACTGTACAGTCAAACCTCACATAAAGAGCGCCTCGCTTAAAGAGTAACTCGCATAAAGTGCAGAATTTTCTCTGAATGTTCGCTTTGCTTAACAAATAAAACCAACCAAAAACTTGCTTAACAAATAAATCGGGGTACACACACACACACACACACACACACACACACACACACAATTGGTCATTTACAATGGTGTTTCGCTTAAAGAGCAAACTCGCTTAAAGAGCAATCCTGTGGAACGCATTATGCTTTTTAAGTGAGATACCACTGTACCTTGCTATATAAGGGAATATTTTTTTCTTTGACCATTAGGAGTTTTAAAACTAGAGATATCACAGGTGACCCAACCATAAACAACTCTGCCACAAATACAGACATGCGTAGCAACCAAAACAGCCAGAAGGGAAACAATGACACACAGATAGTATCAGCTAAAGCTGGAAGACACTAAAAACATTTTAGCCTGCAGTTTTAAATGTCCCAAATCCTTTCACAAAATGTGCAACACAGCTGGCAAGTTGGTTAACTGTTTAGTACACCATATTTCAGCAGGGACTGCAGTGGGTTAGTGGTTAAGATGCTGGACTTGATGACTAGAAGGTTGGAAGTTCAGCAGTTCAAAACCCGATTGCTGCTCCTGCCAAATTAGCAGATTGAGACCAAGAAATTGCAAGTTGATAAATAGGTATCACTTTGGTATTAAGGTAAACATCATTCCGTGCACTCCAGTCTCTAGTCATGCCTGTCCCATGTCCACGGAAATGTCTGCAAATGCAAACAGCACTGGCTTTTTGGCTATAAATAGCACTGAACCTTTCGAGCAAGGGCAACCTTACACCATATTTCAATGACAGACAAAAAGGAACCAAAAAATATGGGGATCTGAGAAGCTACATTTCTGAACAAAGGAAGATTGTCTACTACTTCATCCTAGTAACATGGACTTATGGGAATAAGCCTCAGAGCAAAATGGTAGGAATACTTCTTTTCCTTCCTCTGTTCTGTCTTCTCTTTCAAAGTTACTCCACATTAATTATTAAGACATCCTCATTGTGCCAGTTATGGACTTAAATTTCCATCTAGACTGCATCTGGCACAGTCCCCATGGGATAACAAGTACAGTACTGGAAAGCCAAGAGATGGTAAGTAACCCCTGTGAGAAATGTGTATGAAGGCATTCCAGATAGAATAATGACATGCTTCTTCTGAGCTATCTTTTTGAGTGGAAGGGTTTTTAATGGCATCTAACAGGACAGGGCTATCAGATTCCAGGAGTCTGCGCCAAACAATATTTCAGAACCATATTCCTGCTGCCACGAGTGGCTGGATGGGAATTTACAGCTTAAAACAGACATATAATAGCAATTTTGGAGGAGTGTCTTGGAAGCTGAAACATGTAGCTGGCAGCTAGAAACAATCTTCCCTACTTTTTAATAACTCTTTCTCATTCAAAATCAATCCAAAGCCAGGGAATCCAGTGGCTAGACACACTTAAGTACCACTGGTTGGGGACCTGCTGCTTTAGTTACTGTGTTATTTTGAGAAATACAACAGTGTGTTGGCATTCAAAAGCACAATACAATTAAGAAAGGTTAGCATATTCTTTTTTCTTCCTTTCTGATCATTAGTATTTTGAAGCAATCATGTTGGGATATGTCTGTGTAGCAAAGTAGATGACAACCATATTCCTAAACAATGGCAAACAACCCCCTTTGGTAACAGAGGAGACAGAACTCTTGTCTTCCATAGTTGAGTGCGTACATTTCCAAAAGATACAGCTTTTCTCCTCTCTGCACTATAATGCAATTTTTTTATTCCTCTCATGTTTCTGAGAAAAAGAACACTGGCTGCACAGGCTAAACTCCAAGGCTCAGTAGAAGAACATGTGCTTGACCTTGAGAAAGTGTCAGCTATGGTTTTGGTATCTCCAGGTAAAAGAATACAAAGCTGACAAAGATAATTAGGGCACTTGACAAAAAACTGTGCTGACAAGTTAATCCTTGGTTTTATCAAACCAGTCGTATGACCAGAGCTGGCCTTGCCATTAGGTTGGATAAAGAAGTTTTCTCAGTTGGGAAGAAGAAATGTGAATGAATTGTGTCACTCATTTTCCTTGTAGGCCAGCTGCTCCCACCCCATCACCTTTCTTGCCCTCTTCTGCACACTGGACATGTCTAAGGGCCAGGCAGAAACAAAGGTTGTGTGTCTGCCTCTGGGTGGTGAACCAAGGCAGGAGAGGCAGTGTGGCAGAAAGAGGAAGGACTACTTGATGAATGGAAATGTGGTGGCAGCATTTCTTCTGAGCTCTAAACAGGAGGGCTCAGGCTATTACTGATTTTAGTATCCACAGCACCATTTGCTCCCCCCCCCCCGGCACTCAAGAAAAATGAAAATAAGACTTACTTGTTGAATAAATGTACCTTGAAGACAGTGATGGGATGTCACCGGTTCCAGACGGTTCCCTGGAACCGGTAAGAACAATTTCGGAGGGTTCTCCGAGAGGGTAATCTATTTTTAAGGCGTCCGGTTCCGGACGCCTGAAAAAAAGAAAAAAAATTTTTTTAAATTGGAGTCAAAATGGCTCCAATTCAGTGCGCATGCGCAGAAGTCAATCTGACGCATGCGTGCTGCAATTTTAAATTGCGCATGCGTCAGATTCTGTTTCTGCGCATGCGCACTTGTTTTTGCCGGAGCCGGACCATTTTGAAGTGGCTCTGGCAGTGGCGGAGGGCTTAGGAGGAGGAGCCGTGCCTAGCCGTGCGGCCCAGCGTTCCCGGCCGCAATGCTCCACGGGCGCCCCAAGCCACACACCTCCGTCCGCTCGCACCTCCATCCGCTCGCTCACCCGGCTGGCCGTCGGGGGCTCTCCGCCGCCTGTTGCCCCTGGCAGCGGCTTTCAGGGGGAGGCAAAATGTCCCCTCCCCACCCTTTTGCTGGCGAGGAGGAGAAAAAGGCGGACAATTCAAGGAAGGGCACACCCGGTCGCCCGCCCAGCTCTCTCGTCGGGGGTGGGTGGCGCCGTGGCGGGGAGCCCCTGGGGGCTGGCTGGGCAGGAGGAGGTGGGCAGCGTGTGCGCGCACGCGGGCCGCCCGCCAGGAGAGCCCCCGACCGACAGCCAGCCCGGCGGACGGGCCCCTCCTTGAATTGTCCGCCTAAAAAAAAACACTTTTTCTCCTCCTCGCCAGCAAAAGGGTGGGGAGGGGACATTTTGCCGCCCCCTGAAAGCCGCTGCCAGGGGCAACAGGCGGCGGAGAGCCCCCGACGGCCAGCCGGGCGGGCGAGCGGACGGAGGTGCGAGTGGTCGGGGCCGCCCATGGAGCGTTGCGGCTGGGAGCGTGGGCCGCCCGGCTAGGCGCGGCGCCGGGCACCAAGGCTGGGGGCCAGCCCCAACGGTCCCCATTGTAAGTGGGGTTTGTGTTTGGGGTGGGTGGGTGTTTGGGTGTATTTTTATTTAATTATTATTTTATTTATTTATTTTATTAACGGTTTTGTGGGGGGGGGTTTGAGGGGTGTGTGTGTGTGTGTTTTATTTTTATTTTATTTATTTTATTTTTGGCCCCGCCTACAACGTCATGATGTCATGACGTTGGCTCCACCCATGACGTCATGACGTTAGCTCCGCCCCCACTGTGATGACGTCAGGGTGGGGTATAAAATTTTTTATCATCCCATCACTGCTTGAAGACCAATCTTGAAAAGTAATGAAATAATGTTCATCAAATCCCTTCTATAATGCCACCTTGATGCCCTTTACTAAGAGAAAGATGGGCTATAAATAAATTGAGTAGATGACTGAAAGAATGAACGAATGGAAGAAAACCTCTAGTTTCTGTCACAGGAAGATACTATCCCATAAGAAGTAATGAATGACTTATTAAAAGGTGTGAAGAAACATATCAGCTAAGCATTGCCATCTTGTGAAAAATGGAATTTACACATTATTTCTTGTTCAATATTCCTGCTGTTTTTACCTCCTAAACTTTATCTCACAGTAACTTGACACTGTTACTTTAGTAGCAATTATTCATCTTGCCTCCATTCTTAGGATCAATTTGGGAGGGGAGGGGGAATCAACAAAACCAAAAATATTTCTATCATCCTTTGATAGAAGGATCCTTTCCTAGTTACCGGAAAAATCAATACCTTTTTTCAAGTATGCATTTAATGACATAAATTAACTACTTTGGGATTGTTTGGGAAGGAACAGAAGTTGTGCAAGCAGCTGGGGTTATTTGTAAAAATGCCTGTTGCTTGCCTGTCTGACTGGGAAAGAAACAGGCAAACCTCACAACTGCTTTTCCTGCTTGTCTAACTTCCATTCCACATGCCCAAGAAGCTATTATAATTCCTCAAATCTTGGTTAGTAATAATGTCCCTGATTTCTAGAAAATTTGCACAAAGAGAGTAAGAACGTTGGTGAGAATGGATTGAAAAATTACCAACTGTTTATCAAAGAGATCTCCTTTCTGCTGTTATGTAAATGTTCATACCCAGTGATGGGATGCAACAGGTTCGCACCAGTTTGCCAGAACTGGTAGTAACTATTCCCAGTGTCCTGGAGAACCAGTAGTAGCTTTTGGGAGGAACCACCTTCGGGGCTTACCTTTTCACTGGTTTCCCCACTGTGCATGCATGCCCACAGTGCTTGGCGCGTATGCATGGCCTCCTTGCTGTCCTCCCAAGCGGGGAGGAGGAAGAGAAGCTCCTAGCCTGAAGCTTCCTATAGACTGCTCCCCAGGGTAAGTTACTCACCTTCGGATGTGGTGTGTCTGTGTGTATTTTAATGTGTATTTAATACCTTTACCTATATTGACGTACTGCTATAGTTCCTAAAAAGGCCTGGCGCCCTGGCTTGGGGTTTTTAAGCAAAGTCTTGGAGTTACCTCATCAATAAGCTACACCTGTGCTATTCCAATTGCTTTTCCAATTGGAGAACCCTTAAGGAGGTACAGCTGTTTTACATTTACATTAAGGCATATTATCCTAGAGAACTGGTTAGGCAACGACTTAGTACCTAACTTCTTTAATGGTTGAAAAATTGAAAAGTGCCAAAATGAAGCCATCTTGTGGTGAGATCATTCTGTAGTTCCTTCCATCTGACCTAGTGTGAGAAAAATTAGCCAGAATAAGCTTTAAGCTCTGGTTTAAAAGCTCTGGCTGATTTGTGTTTGGGGTGGGTGGGTGTATTTTAATATATTATTTAATTTATTTATTTATTTAATTTATTTATGGGTTTGTGTTGGGGGTGGGTGAGTGGGTTGAGCATTGTGTGTGTGTGTGTGCTTATTATTTTATTTTATTTTTATTTTTCTTTGGCCCCACCCACAACATCATAGCTCTGCCCAAACTGTGATGAAATCACAGTGGGGTAGTAAACTTTTTGACATCCCACCACTGTTCATACCCATATTTGAATGGAGATGTGTGTTGGTCTTTGACTACAATAAAATTTGACTGACATAGCTACTATTGGATCCAATTGATTTAAAATAATAAATAACAGTTATGATCAAAATGTGAGTGGGGAAATGGGATTTGCTTCTCCCCAGTATTTTTTTTTTATTTTTATAATTTTGTAACCTGCTCTTCTCTACATACTACCTTGCATAATGCTGCGGAGCTTCGGGTTCAGAATGTTTCAGATCTCTTTCATGAAGAATTCTTCCTACAAACCAAATTAGTAAATCATGGGGAAAATTCTAACCCAGTCATCTAGGCTTTTGAAAAGCTAGTTCTGAACCTCTACTATTTACTTTTGGCACAAGAGTCTGGTCATTTTGTTACATATGTCCAGGCATAAAATATTCCAGAGCAAAGATACCTCACTAATACCAACAGGCTGCTTTTGTTATACATGAAGGGGGGAATGAATTGATGCAAAGGAAGAGAGGACTGACTGGTAAAGCTTCAGAAATATTTTGTACTGCCTTGAGAAGAGAACCAAACTGAGTTCTATTCATGAGACAGGGTTCCAGGGATGATGTGCCAATACATAGACATTGCCACCTGCATACTCCTATTCTTAAGCAGCAGAAAGAAAGGGAGAGCATTCCTCCTCAAACTGATTTGTATGTATGTATTTATGTGTGCGTGCACACACCCACATGTTTATTTATTTATTT
This sequence comes from Furcifer pardalis, assembly GCA_030440675.1. Taxonomy (NCBI): domain Eukaryota; kingdom Metazoa; phylum Chordata; class Lepidosauria; order Squamata; family Chamaeleonidae; genus Furcifer; species Furcifer pardalis. The sequence goes on from CP126892.1 coordinate 87,920,887, forward strand.
AGACTTATATCGCCGCCCACTCGCCATGGCGACTCAGGGCAGCTTATAATCAGCAAAACAACACAGCACAAAACAAAATACATTTTTCTAAATCAATAATAGATTTCTCTCTCCCCTCCAGCTATTGGTGGGTGCCCGGAGTATCTTGAAAAGTTGTGAGAATCATATAACCATGGTTCAAATGTAGCTTCCCCTGGGCTTCTGCGATGTCAAATGGCAATTGGGATCTTGGTTGCCACCTTCTTCCTGCTCTTGCCTGGGGGGGTGGGGGTGGGGTGGGTGGCATGGTGCTTCACTGACCCCTGGGCTTCTACGATGTTTCCTTTTCTAATACTGTTGTTGGTGTGTATTGTTCGTAAATCTGTATGAGTTGTTCGCACTGTGCAAAACTAAGATAACTGATGCTCTATTTAGAAATCTGAAGGATCATTTTTAACAATTATCCACTTTTTCTGTGCTTTCTGTGCAACACCTTTCTTTGTCAAAGGTAAAGGACACTAGGGACATTTTACATGAAGCAGAGAAACCTTGAGGGGAATAAAGAGAACTTTTTGTCTTGTTCTTGGTGAGGAATCCCATGGGGCTTCAAAAATTCCTTATTGACATGTCTTCTCATTGTCTCCTTCAGTTCCACACAGTTTCAGCTGATAGGAATGAGGAATTTAGTGAATGTTCTTTTCTTCCCAGTTGGTAACAAAGGCAACAGAATTGTGAAGAATCCATTTGTAGATAAAGCTTCCCTATTTTTGACACCAGGTCCATCAACACTGTTTGCATTACAATAGAAACAATTCTCCTTAGCCTACTTTGCTTGACTTTGAGACTTGGCATCCAATTGGTAAAGCTCTTACTGTACAAACTGTATTTAGAATTCCATACTGCACATTTGCACCAAGACAACCACTGGTTTATTTATAATCCCCCATCTGCCTCTGAAAATATACATGTACAGTCAAACCTCGCATAAAGAGCGCCTTGCTTAAAGAGTAACTCGCATAAAGAACAGAATTTTCTCTGAATGTTCGCTTTCCTTAACAAATAAAACCAACCAAAAACTGGCTTAACAAATAAATCAGGGTCCGCAATCCCCCCCAACAATTGGTCATTTACAATGGTATTTCACTTAAAGAGCAAACTTGCTTAAAGAGCAATCTGTGGAACGCGTTATGCTCTTTAAGTGAGGTACAACTGTACTCAAATATCCATTGTAATTAAAACAGATTTTTTCCTGAAGTTTAAATATACTGGTTCATGCCTACAGGTATATTTTGAAATTGAACACATGTCTTATCACTGGCCTCAAAATAGTTGACTCCCTGGAAGCACCTAAGATTAGTAGAAGATAAATGATAATGCACTGGCTTTGGAAGATCTTTTTCAGGGAACAATGCCAATTCAAATTTTATAAAGAAGTATAAATCTTAAATAAATAACCAACAATTGTCTGTGACATTAAAAAAAGATCCCTCCAAAGTCCCACACAAGTTTAATTATCAAAACACATTGACAGTTTTAGTCCATTAAATCAGTTAGGCTAAAGTACTTAAACTTAAGCTAACATAAGAAGCTCATGGGATTGTGAGATGCTTTTGGAGGATCAAGGCAAAGAGATGGACAACTTATTCAGATAACAACCTCAGATTGCCAAAAAAAGATGTAATACAGTTTCTAAGTTAAATTATGGAGCGATGCTTTGTTAACTGTGATCCTAGAAGAAGGTGATTAATAGAGCTTACATTTGTAACTATTACTAAAATACAGACTAATCCCCCTTAAGGCATACCAATCCAAACACAGTCAACTTTATATTATGGGCTGAAAGGTATTTAATAAACCTGTTAGGGGATGTAAGTCTTCGCCTCACACTCTAACTGGTTGCAAGGCATATTTTTTCTGTGATGCCTTTAAGACCCTACTGCAGGGGCACACAGGTGCTGGGACTTTTCCCTGATGTGCTCTATGGGCCAGTGTATTTAGGTCAGAGCACGCAGGATTGCAGCTACAATGCTCAATTTGCCTGAGCTTTAATGCTCACCTTCCTCTGCTGACAGTCTGGACTGGCCACTGCATACCACTCTGCTAACCATTTACATCAACAAAACCTATTTTTTGTGGCTTACCACTGTACGTAAATGGCAATTTGTGTTTGTATCAATGGGTGATAAGCATTGTGGAGTTGTGGTGTTTGTTTTGGCTGTACATTAGTCTTAGTCAATTATTTATCTACACTTTGAATTCTTACCAAAAAAATTCAACAACATCAACATTTTCTAGTATGCTACAGTCTATATAATATGGTGAAAACAGAAGCCTTATTCAGTCATTACCTACCCACTGCTTTCAACTTGCTTGAGAGAAGTTCAAGCCCTCATCTCTCCAGATGGAGATCAACAGGGCAGAAGAAGCTGGCATTAAACAAAACCCAGTCACCAATATCAACCTCCTAATGAATCATGTGCTTCTTTGAGTCTTGTGACAAGATTACACTGAGGTATTCAGTACAAAGAATTGTTGAAATAAGCAGCCATTTCCAAAAAGGTAGATTAATTGTGATCTGGCATATTTATTACAGTTTTTGCAAACACTGAGTGGTGTAAACTGACTTTGAGTTACTGCAAATGAAACATAATTTCCTTTTACCATTCCCTTACAATTGTATAAAATGCACACGCCAAATCTATTCCCTTTAAATGATGGCTTACTGCAGCCTGATAATCTTTCTTCCCCTAACTCATTTAGGTGATAACTTTCCTCTCTCCTGGCACCAGCTCACTGTGTTGCTCACACATAGCATCGTTTATTCCCAAACACACATGGAATATCAATGTATTTTGATCCTTTTTTTCAAGCAAAGTATTATCACAATTACTTTCACAATGAACACATTATTTTAACTTTACATCAGTTTGCCAGGAAAGCTGACAGGTTTGGGATTAATGTTTCTGCTAGGAGGAAATTCATTCATATTCATTGAGGCAACCAGCTTTTACAGTGTTAATTCTGCAATACAATGAGTTAATGCCATTTTCTTACTCTTGAGTCCAGCCAGCCTGGCGAGGGGGTCGTTTTCAGGGGGCCTCCCACAAGAGGAGACTGGGTATTATGTGCAATGCAGCCTTGCATCAGAGCAGGAGTGGGACATGTTGGGGATTTTAAACTGAAGCCTGCCCTGGATCCATCCTCTGGGCCCTGGGCCCTCCTTGTCAGGATGAAACTGAGAGAGAGCACGCACAGAGGAGGCTCCAGGAGGCTCCCTGCTTCCCTTATGGCAGTCTCCTGGCCTGGGGAGACAAGTTTGTCTCACAGCGTTGGATGAAAAAGAGTGTGTGCATACAGAAGAAGCCAAAGCAGCATCAGCACCACATTGATTCTTCGGCGGAGGCCAGGGATTGTGTGCTTTTCCTAGTCATTTCATAAGCTTTGGGCACATTTCTTCCCTCAATTGCTGTTGGCTTTGTATTCTTACTGGTAGCTGCTGTTTGCTGAGCCTAGGAGAGGGTGAGGAAAGGCAGGTATAGGCCCAGAGTGTGTGCATGCATGCCATTAGGTTGCTTTGCTTAATGCCTTAATTTCAAGCTGTTTTATGAGCCAGCCCTTTACAACTGAAGACCTGTTAGTCTATAAAGCTAAGCTGGTTCCAAGCAGTCAGTTCCGGTCTGAGGCTGATAGTTCTATTTGGGTGAGAAGGGCCAAGTGGGTGCTGGCCGTTTCTGGATGCAGTAGTGCTGGGTTAGGGTGGCAGCAGTGATTCCCTCTGGGTGTCTTTGATGAGGCAGAAGCTGTATTCCATGCTGGGTTTCGAGTGAATCGATGCGGATGCAGCAGACACCATGAGACGGTCATGCAGCATAACCAAGACCCACTCAGGGGAGCAGAAGTGGAAACAGTCACATGCATGCTTCCCCAAAAAGCTGGTCCACCAGCAGCTAGCAGGTGCAGCACTGAGTGGGGTCTAGGGATTTGCCTGTCTGGTCCAGGAAAGGGGAGATTAGCTTTCCTTGCTCTGGTGCCAAGTTATGCACTAGCTCCCCCTCCATAGGTCCTAGAGGTGGGAATTTCAATGAACATAGCCTGAGCCTTTAACCACAGCAGTTTGTGTCTTGTCTCCTTATATCACATTGGGGTGGAATCTGAATTGACAATGTGCTTTCTAATGTGTCTCTCAGTATATCAGGAGCAATAGAGAGGTAAGCTAATATGTTTACTGGTTAGAGACATTCAGGGATGTCTTCATTTGTCAATCAAGGCAACAAGGATTACTGTTTTAAACAATTTTATTTAAAAACAAATTTTATATGTAATCAGTAGGGACAAATTTCAAATATTCAAAGATCCTAGCCTTAAAAGGGGGGGGGGATGGAAAAAGCTCATCAACTATGTAATTATTGTGTTTGGTTTAGAAATTGAAAACTTGTGATACTTTGAATAATGGTTGAATCACCATCATACAAGGGCTGATACATAGGATTGTGTTTTCCTCCTCTGCAAACACTACAATTTTTCAGATAAAGCTCTACAAACAAGTTCTAACAAACTTTCAAATAAAGAAATCTTGTGGGGGGTTTTCTACCAGTAAATTTCTTGAAATTTTTAATTTTAGGGACAACTTACTTTCTTAGAAAAGTAAATGGACTGTTTTAAAAGATCTAGCAGCAAGATGCTAGGATTTTACTAAGCATTCACCAACTCAAGATGGGTGGGAGAAGTTGTTGTTTTGTTTGCTTATTTGAACTTTTTGTTTTGTTTGCTTATTTGAAAGCAGAACACACAAACCATCCTTTTCTCTGCTATTGCATTAATATCCCTCAACACCCAAAGGGATAAAAGAGGAAGTAAAGATAAATTAATAGATTAGGGTCAAAAGTGCCTTTTACATTTCTGAACACCAAAGCAGTATAAGACATTTTTGCATGGATGCATATGCCTTATTAATTTCATATATATATTTATTTATTTTAAACCATACTAATCTTCAGTGGGTAACTCTTATTACTTTAGACCAGGGGTCCTCAAACTTGTCTCTCCAGATGTTATTGGACTTCAATTCCCAGGAGCCCTGATCAGCAGGTGTCCTGACTCGGGCTTCTGGTAACTGAAGTCCAAAAACACCTGTATAGCCAAGTTTGAGGACCCTTTAGACCAAAGATAAGTGGAATCTGAAATAGAGTACTAGCTTGTAACCCACAATTTCAAAAATGCTGTTTCTTAACTGCACAATTTCATGCCCTTTAAACAGAAGAACAAGTGCCCAAAATTAAACCCTTTCTCCTAAAAGACATACCATTTCATTTGTAGTCACCAGGCCTCAAGGCTGTTTTCTTGTAAACAATGTTCAAAATGATTAATTTAACATTTGTTAAAAAAAAACCTTGGTATAATATGAAATGATTGCCACAGTAGCCTGTCAATTCCCAACCTGTGTATTTACATAGCAAAAATGTAACACCATGGGAAGGAAAAGAACTGAAGAGTATCTTATCATGACATGAGACTTTATTTTAAATGGGAGGAAAACCTTTTGAAGTTACTCTTGCAATTGCTAGAAAAAAAGATATAGCATTGCTTTGATTTTCGCTGTGTTCTATAGAGTGAAGAAAGCATCCATACTGAGTATCACATCTTACAATATATTTTCATCAAAGGAGACAATAATATAGTCTGTCAGTTATGGAAAATATATATGGTTCAACGGTGGTTGCCCTAGGTAGTAGGTGCTCAGATGTCATGCCTGATCTTTACACCCAAAGATAGTTTCCTCTTACCAAGTAAGGTTGGCAAATTTTATCCCATTATTAATGTTGACAGAAGACTCAACTGTGCATCAACCATAGCCAACTCATGACTAAAGGCAGAGAGACTGCCCCACTTCTAAATCTGGGGTTGAGGTGGCCACTTTGCTTGGAGCACATCCAATCAACTTGTCTACAAGGAAAGAGATGGTTCATTACCTTGCTTGTTGAAAAATATTTTGAGCCTGGCCTACTTATTCGTGTGCACAGACAACAGCATTGCTTCTCAGAATATAAACAGTGGCTAAGAAAGTACAATAGCCCTCTTCATCTACTGTACTCAGAAAGTTGTCATTACAAGACCCTCACAGTAGATAGCTATCATCATTGTCCCAGTTTGTATTTTTGAAGCAATTCTTTCCTTTCCTATTCTCAAAGGTAACTAAAATATATTTTTAATTATTATTATTTTTAAAAGACTGTAATACAAGAGCAATCTTTTCCTGTCCACCAGCAGTTTTGCTTCAACAACCAGATTAGAAAATGAAGAGATTGCCTGAGTCAGCATTTTGAACCACGTGATATTCCTTCTCATCCACCATTACTAAGACTACACTTCCAAAACTTAAAAAAGAGAGAATTTTGAAATAGTGTTTCATTAAGGCAGGATTTTAACTCACACAGTGAGCTCTTGGGTACAGAGCAGAGTACTCACTTCGGAAAGTCAGTCCCACTTTTTGGAGAGCAGGGTTAGAACTGACAGGCAATGTGACCCCCAACAACACGGCTAGCAAATATGGTTCCCTTCTCCACATCACATAACTGTAGACACATGCTAGAATTAACAGGAAGAGACTTGGTTTCCCCAGAGAAAATGATCCAAGCTTCTACTTCAAGTAAGAAATTATGATTTATTATTTGCACTAATTTTTATAACTTAACTAGAAGACACATGCATTGAAGCCAAGTGCAAAATGTCACAGAGATGTAAGCCTTCATTTATTTCATACTTGCAAAGGAGAATTTTTTTAAAAATTAAAAGCTTTCTAAATAGTTTCTTGTTAAATAAAGTTTCAAACAGTTTTTATTTTTCTCACATCATTAGTATAAATTCTTTCTTTTAGAAATGTTGTAGATATGTTTTTTACGCACACAAATTCTCTTTTTCTGTTCATTCAACAGCTGGCCAGAAAGCTCCAAAGTTGGTTATTTTGCTCTCAGGCAATACTAAAACTTTTTTATTTTCTTTTTTAAAAGAAGCATTCTAAATGTGTCGAGACACCTTTTTATATGGGGGACACTAGTTATTGATTGCATCCTTGGTCACGATCATGTCACCTGTGTATTTCAAGTTTCCTCAGGTGTGCAAGTCTACAAATGGCAAAATTTGATGGCCATTCTAATTTTGGGTCCTTTTCCACTATCAAAATGATGCTGAAAACTTGAAATGTCTTATTCAGAACAAAGGTTGTAATGATGAATATGTTTTGGTAACCCTGGGAAAGCTTTCTATGTTGAGGGTGAGTCTTATTATTGTTCCCTATCTCTTCGTGGGTGCAAATGTCTTCTAGCAATTGTCAGCAGCTATGAATGTTACACTTCTGGATTTGTTTTCTGTTAAAATTATCCAATTGTACCTATGCAAAAGACAAAGATATTTAAATCAAACAGGGGATTGCTTCATAGCTCCTGTATCATAATACCAAAATTTTGCCTTTTCTCTGGAAGGAATTCCTGCATTTATGCATACATATTCTCCTTCTCTCTCTCCTCCTCCATGACTATATTTTTTCTCAAGTTACAACCACATGCATTCTGTATATAAATTTAGTAATACGCACCATAATGCATGACGTGGCTGGTCTATGACAATGGTGCCTACTTTGCATAGTCCAGGAAATAGGTTTTCTTGGCTTGTCAACAAAATAGATGATGAAGAATACATTTCCATTTCAGTCTCTCTTTTTCTGGTGTAGAATACAAGTGAATTTAAGATTAAGGATTGCAGCATTCCACTGGCAGCAACAGTTTACTGTCATCAGATGCCTCTCTGCTTCAAACATAACCTGGAATGTCAATATAGAAAGTAACTCTACTGTTTCTCATCTTGAAAAGAAAAGCATGGGGGGAACTCCCAGAAATATAACTTTATGATTCGAGAAAGATTTATAAACAGGTTGGAATGATCTAGTTGGTGGTTTTGAGAATGACTGCCAAGATCCCTTCCAACTCTACAATTTGATGAAGGTAATGTCACTTGGGAAAAAGAGAGTGAAACCAAGACTAGGCTGAGGGACAGGAATTTTTTAAAGGTCTACAAGTTGGATAAATTGCAAAAGGTCAAACAGTATAATTTTAGAGGTTTATGATTTGCTTAGCAGATGCAAGAGATACAACTTCAGATAATCGGTAAAAGCTAAATGTCAGACCACAAAGTCTGCTACTTTGTTAATGGAGCTCTTTATTTCATTTGACACGTCTGTTTCCTGTTTTTTTCATGTTATAGAACCATTTTCTTTCAACCTGTAAAATCATCTCTCCCTCACGCTTAAAGGGTGGATCCCTAGCTGTATATCTTCAAATTTTCAGCAAACCCCTACATTTGCGACAGGTGGTGTGATTTGTGTCTTTCTCACCAGTTAGCATGGACCTGGGTTACTCCATATCCCATCATATTGGAATAACAGTAATTTGTACTCTACTTTCTCATGGATTATTGTCATCCCAATTTTTAAATTAAGTGCTGATGATACTGTCAAAACAGACCATGTCCTTGCTCTGCCTCCTTTTCATTTTTATCACTCAGTAAAATAATTGTTTTATAAAATTTGCAAAATAACATGCAATTTAAAGCGCAGACCTGATCATAGCATTTTTGTATAAAACGTCCTCCTTGCCACCAGAAAAGAAAGTGTAAAACCCTGCCACTTGGAAGTTAAACATCTGAGCCATCCCTTTATATGTGCAAAATTTATATTTTAAATTATGAAGGCAAGAGAATTGTGAGAACCATATCTGCATGAATGAACGTAGCAAAATGTGGTGCTATAGTAAAGGTGAACAGAACTGCCATTTCACAAAGCTGACCCCATCACGCCATGAGCAGCTAAATGTTCGAGTATCTGTTAACAGGTCTCCCTGCAAATACCAGATATAATTACTATTTTTCTTTTGTCCTTTGCAGGTCATGATCGTCTTCCCCAAATGTCCCAGAATTTAATATAATGGTAAGACAAGTAACCCTTGAATAGCTGAATTTTCTATTAGGGGGGAATGGCAAGCCATGAAATATAAGCTACACTAGTGCCTTCTAAAAATTAAATGCCTTCTAAATAGTGCCTTCTAAAAATCTCCTTTTCCTTGCTTTCCTGTTATTCTACTGTCAGAATAATGCTGGAAATACAGTCACTGCCGAATCACAGCCAAGGAAAAAAAGGTATTCCCATGTTACACACATGTATTTTCCACTATGATTTCATGTCCACAGGCAAAGGTAAGATGATCTCTTACTTTTGGCTGCACTTGACAAAGCAATCTATATTTGCAATGTATGACTCTTTCGGAATGGAGTGAAGGCTTTATACTTTCATACCGCCTCCAGACTTTGATCATACCTCAAAGTCTATCGAGTGCTATTGTAATAGTACTGGCTAAAAGGAGAGACTCTTTAAAGAGACCTCATCCTCACAGGATGCCTTACAAATTTTTTATAATATCATTGAAGCAACAAAAACCAATAGGTTGAAAGGACTCTTATATTATAGTATTATTGACAGATTCATTTCAGCTTAAAGGGGAACATGAAACAAGAACTGCTCGGAGAAAGGGTGTAAATCTTCACTTGTCTCAAAGAAAACTGTTGTATTTAAGGTGATGAATCCTTGTATTCTTCCATGAAAGAAAAGTGAGTTTCTCGCTCTTGGTTTCATGTTGATTTCATTGACTTTTGCACAAACTGCACAATGGTGGAAAACTGTAGCTATTGCGTTGTTGCTAACATATTTCTGATCATTCAGCCAGTTCTGTGATTGCTGCATTTGTGCATGTGTGTGTGTGCTTAGCTGCACAAAAGGGAAAGACAATAGTTTTGCACAGGGACAGTGTGCACAAAATGCAGAACTTTTAAATAAAGTAGACACTGTTTCTTTCTTGTAGTGAGAACTCTTGCAATAGCTAGCAATTCCTAAGTAGGCAGTCTTAGCAATATCAGGACAGCGTGTTTTGGCTGAGAACAAGAAATCCAGAGAGAATTCTTCATGTCTTTAGCCCAGAGGGAAAGCAGACAACATGTGACAATGATGGACATTTAATTAAAATGAGCTGAAATTTTAGGGGCATAGAATGAATGAAGACTGGAATCACAGGTAAAGCTCAAGGGTGAAATTTGGGGAAAGATTATGTGAGCAATGAGATTTCCTTAGTCATGCACGAGCAACCTGAATGGCAAATTAAACTTGTGTTCACCTCTTAAAGACTAGCCAAAAAACAGGTTTTAAATGCAAAATATGTAGTTGAGAAAAGTCCTTACTGTGACAAACAATTTTCACCATATGTGGGAAGACCTCTATAAAAAATGTGACAAAAATGTTGTCTAGTTCCCAATCTTTTGCCACCTGTTGTTCTTTGACTAAAACTCTGAAAAGCCTTCACTAAGCTGTGCTGACCAAGATTTCTGGGAGCTATAGTCCAAGAACATTTGAGGAGTCAAGTTTGGGAACTTGAATATTATTGGCTAACATTCTATTGCCATAGCTATGCCTGAACAATTGTGATGCCATCATTAGCAAGAGAAATTTTGAGATAATTTAAGTATTTCTACTTCCATCCTATGGCTTTCTGAACCACTGTGTAATCCCTTCTGTCCTATGGGAGCCATGGGAGCCACAGGATGGAAGGAGGAAGTCATTAATTAGTGAAAGCCACCACTACTGGATGGTGATATTGCCAGAGAGCAATTCTGTAAAACAGAAGTAAAAGTAAAGGTCTCCCTTACTTGAAAGCCACTTGTGTCCAACTCTAGAGGGTGGTGCTCATCTCTGCTTACAACTTCAGACATTTTAATGGCCATGTAGCAGGCATGACTAGACACCTAAGTGCATGAAATGGTGTTATCTTTCCTGCTGAATTGGTACCTATTTATCTACTTGCTATTTTGTGTTTTCAAATTGCTAGGTGGGCAGGAGCTGGGACAGACAATGGCCACACACTCCATTGCACAGCACGCGAGTCACCAACTGCTGACCTGCCATCCTTCCCATTTTCAAGCTCAGCGTCTTAACCACTAACCCACTGTGACCCATTACAGATGGTGAAAAGGGGCAGTTTCCACTCTGCATAGCTCCCAATTTGTATCCTGCAGGACCATTAACAAGCATACTTGCAGACAGCATTGTTCAGTTCAAGCCTTTTCTTCCAAGCTTGTTTGTCAAAAGTTTGCATATTAGCTGCATATACATGCATTCCGATTCTTCCATGGATTTTCTCTCTCTGAATTCCAGGCTAAGCATTCATTCTATGTATAAGAGTGGAACCTGGCTACAGCATAGAAACAGTTAAGAAACCTTCCTATTAAATCACCCTGTGTTTTTCAAGAAGGATTTAGGTGCCCTCTTCAAAGGGACACAGAGAACAAATTAAAATGCAAAGCAGTTTTTAAAACCATTATGGTACAGAATCTCAATGTGATCTGGGCAGAAAGTTGAGTACTGGGATAGGTTACAGGATCCTCCTACTGTACTGTGCAAAAAACAACTGGACTATGAAATGGTTTTGCTAATAAAGCAGCTTTTAAAAGGGCATTTAAAATGTACAATTTAAATTATCCTGATAGATAAAAGCAAGATTGCATCTACTGGAAGCAATAAGAATTTGGGATACAATATGCTAGCTACTGAAACGTGATCCAATTCAGTATAACCACCAAATAAGATGAAAAGAAACAATATAAGAACTGCAATCTAAAGGTGGGAGGTTATTAAGGCAGAAAGAATTTTCAAAAGCTCACATCAGGTCAAACTGATCCAATTATGTTAACATTTTATTTTGAAGTTTTACCTATATGTCATATAAATCTATAATTTTAAATTGTGCAATGCTCTGATAATAATAAAAAAGAAAGATCTTCAAAAGAACAAAAATTAACAAAATTATAAACCTTTTGACATTTCTTTTGGATATAGTACTATATGATTATAGTTATGGGGGCAAACTCTCCCTCCATGATCAGCTTTAGGATACAATTAGAGATTTGTCCTCTGGTTTGATCCACTTTGGGAATGGCCTGGTTTATTCTTTCCCCTCCAGCGAAAACATGATGTTGGCAATCACAAGTCAGCCCATCTTTTATCCATGGCTATGATGACATGGCTAGATGGTATTGTTGATGCAATGGGCACGGACCTGGGTGGGTTGAAGAGGATGATGGAGGATGGGGATGCCTGATGTACAATGGTCCATGGGGTCACAAAGAGTCGGAGTTGACTGCAACTGAACAACAACAAATGTCTAGTCATGCCTGCCACATTTCCATGGAAACATGAACCCTAGAGCCAGATATGACTGGCTTTTGAGCAAGGGTGACTTTTACCTTTCCTTATGACAATATTTTTAGTTTCTTGTTGGGACTACAATGGTTGATTGGTTGGTTGATTGGCTGGCTTGTTTATATAGGATATTTCCATTTTGGTTAAGTTCCTGAACATGTAATCACCAGGACAGAAACAAAGTGGAAGTTGCCACTTTGTATCACAAGATTGGCACATGGGGCGGGCGGCGGCGGCGGAGGAAACAAAGGTTTGTTAAGACTTTATATGCAACACTGAACTTATTGATCAACAAGTCAATTAGAAATATTTTTATTAAAAAACTGAAAACTTCCTCCTGCTCCCACACAAGAAACTTATCTCTCTTTTTTGTTATTTCTTTTCTTTCCCTTAAAAGGGAAGAATAGCCAAATAGAGTTATTTAAGGTGCAATTTAGTTTCCTGCTCCTAAAGCAACAATTTGAGATATGCAGATGATACCACCCTCATGGCAGAAAGTGAGGAGGACCTAAAGAAGCTCCTAATTAGGTTGAAAGAAGAAAGTGAAAAAGCTGGCTTGAGACTCAATATCAAGAAAACCAAGATAATGGCAACAGGCCCTATCAGTCCCTGGAAAATAGATGGGGAAGAAGTAGAAGCAGTGACAGATTTTACTTTCTTAGGATCTAAGCTCACTGCAGATGGTGATTGCAGCCATGAAATAAAAAGGCGACTGATTCTTGGGAGGCAAGCGATGAGAAACCTGGGGAGCATAGTGAAAAGTAGAGACATCACATTGAAAACAAAAATTCGCATAGTCAAGGCAATGGTATTCCATGTTGCAATGTATGGTTGCGAGAGTTGGACCATTAGGAAAGCTGAACGGAGAAGAATAGACGCCTTTGAGATGTGGTGTTGGAGGAGAGTTTTGAGAGTCCCATGGACAGCGAGGAGAACAAATAGGTCAATCTTAGAAGAAATCATCCCTGACTGTTCCTTAGAAGGTCAAATAATAAAGATGAGGCTAAAGTACTTTGGACATCAAATGAGAAGAGAGGATTCACTTGAGAAAGCTTTGATGCTTGGAAGGGTCGAGGGCAAAAGAAGAAGGGGACGGCCCAAGATGAGATGGCTAGATGGTATCGTGGAGACAATGGGCACAGAGCTGAGCGAGTTGAGGGGGATGGTGGAGGACAGGAGTGCCTGGTGGTCAGTGGTCCATGGGGTCGCAGAGGGTCGGAATCGACTGTGCGACTGAACAACAACAAAAGCACCAAATGCAAGGATTGCCCAAATTACAAAGGACACCTCAAAGTGCCCATGTTTGCCATGGTCTAGCCTTAGCCAATTTGACCATTGAGTTGCATCCTCAAATTCAGAAACATTTTCTCCCTAAACTGAGAAAATAATTTAGTTAATTCTAAGTTCAGTTTTGGGCCAAACTGACCTGCATCATGCATTGTTTGGCTTCCAAACAATGGTGTTAAAATACATCACAATTGGTATGATCTTGCTTCTGGTGAAATAGTGGGCAAGACCATAAATCAAATATTGAGCAATGCAGGACTGGTTAGCCTTGTGCAAGATCCCGCATCTATATCACAAGACACAGACATACAGCAACAGTTATTATTGTGTTTTCTACATTTTGCCAAATTGTCTACATTGTCCAGGGGAGGAAGAGGCCAGGGCAGGTTGCAGACCTCTCTGCCCCTCTCCCTGCACCTACACCAGCTGCCAGGGGAGGAAGAGGCCAGGGCAGGTTGAAGACTTTGCCGCTCCTCCCCTGCACCTACACCAACTGCAAGAGGAGGAAGAGGCCAGGGCAGGTTGAGGACTTTGCCGCCCCTCCCCCTGTGCCCATACCAATATATTGTAATGTAATGTAATGTATTGTTTGTTACCTGCTCTGAGTTGCCACAGCGTGTGGGCAGCAATATAAATTTGAACTAATAAATAATAATAAATAAATAATAACAAGGGAGGCTCAGAACTTAGAATCCTCCAAAAACAGTCATAAGCCTTGCACAGGCTAAATTTACATTATTGGAGTTCACCCAACATGGAAGTTTGATTCTTGCCTGCTTCCTGTTTTGGAACCTCTGACAAGTTGGACTGCCCAACAGCTGTGCTTTGTTCTGCCTGCTTTCTGTTGTGAAGATGACTGATTTACTTGATTAGACTAATTGATCCTGCTGTCTTTCCACCCTTGGAAAAGAACAAGTTTAGACATACCATTTAGGCACATGATTTCAATAACCCTAAAGTGTGTACGCATGTGTGTGTGTGTGTGTGTGTGCGCGCAAGCAAGGACAGAAGAATTGATGGATTGACCAAACAGATATGGACAACTCATCCAATACTTATTTTTAGGCACACCTGCAAAAAAAAAAAAAAAAAGCAGAAACTATCAGTTTTCTGCAATATCCACAATTTCAGAAATTTGCCCCTCAAATCATTCTCACCAGTTTAAGAACTATCATCAAAAGTTCCAGAAACATTTTGCTAAATCTCATCCCTATACGTCAGGATTAAAGATTGCCATCATTGGGCGGTTTAACATTTTAAAACATATAGATTAATTTCTGAGAAATACATATTCTTATTGCAGAGGTAGGATGATTTAGAACAGAATCCCAACAAGGGGTAGGAATTGCACTCCCAAGTTTGGATTTGTAAAGAAAAAAATAAAATAAAACAACTGAAGGCCAAGATTATCTCAACATGGTAATATGCTATCTACCCACTGCTGTTCCTTCAACTCAACACTCTGTTTTACTACTCTTGGCGTTCCTAGGGGTAGGGAGGAGATTAAGATTATAAATTATTAATAAATTGACAGTGCCAGAAGGAAAAAAATCAGTACAGATATGTGAAAAGAGGAACAGACTCTTCTGATAAACGTGAATTCATTTCAGCACATTACTGAAGTGGAAGGAAAAGAAGTAAAGCTATGGATACTATTCAACCGAAGGGACAATCAGAAAGCTCAAGTGGAAGACACTTATCTGGAAGCCTGAAGGTTGTATTCGTTTAATTGCAAATGTCACCAAACATGAAAGGGAAGAATTATGAATGAAGAGACTTTAACAGTAGAACAAGGAAGCATCCATTTTTAGTTGTGATGAACAGGAATAACAAGTGAACTGGCTAATGTGGCAGCACTTCATTTTTCAGGCTAACTTTGTATAAATGACCGGGAAGAAAAGTGCAATTTTCAGAAACAGTGGAGCAAAGAAATCACATTTTGAAATGAGCATGATATTTTCTTCAGCTGGCAGAGTTAGCAGATGGAAGAAAATATTCTTCTTGATGCTTACAATATGCAATACATTGGTTCTGCCTTATGGGGGAAATGCAGTCAGCTGAAATATGTAAAGGATAAAAACAGTAATGTTGTGATACCTTAAGGACTAACTGCCATATTTTAATGCGAGCTTTTGTGGATCAAGTCTACTGCTTAAGACATAAGGGTGAGATTTCATAGCAATAATTTATACCTAGCCCCATGTCCAGATGGGGATACATAAGGACACAATGATTTGTTAGTACATTAGATACAACTGCAAATCATGTGCCAGTGATGGAATCGTTAACATTATGGGTGTAGATCTGGGCGGGCTGCAGATGATGGCAGATGACAGAGGAGACTGGCGTGTGATGGTCCATGGGGTTGCAAAGGGTCAGACTTGACTGTGACTGAACAACAACAATAACTGAAGATTATAGTCTTCAGTCGTATATTTAAATATTTAGATTTATCAATATAGATTCTTGTCATGAAGTCTCACTCTTCTGTCTGAAAAAGTGGACTTGAGTCACAAAACCTAACATTAAAATATAGCAGTTGTTTCTAAGGTGCCACAACATTTTTTGTGTTTTTGGTTTGCTTGTTTCCTCTCTGATATACCTGCACAGATTAATACAGTTACCACTTTGATAAAAGCAGTGATGTTAAGTAATGAAGCATCCATAACGCAGTCCAATAATGGAAGGTGAACCAGGGAAACATGTCTGTATCTAAAGGTAACCATTTGGCCAAAATAAACCTGTGAACTGGGAATTGTAACCACAATGAATCTGGATTTCCCATTCCACACTAAACAGTCTCAGCTGTTTCTTACTGTTATGAGTATAAAATCTGAACTGAAACGATAAAATATTGTTATAACTATATGAAAACTAATAACACAAATCTGAGGTCTTTTGCATGTACTACCAAGCTATAATATTCTGGAGTTCATTCTAATATCTAATGATGAATATTATTTTATTATATAAGCAACTGCAATAGCTCAGATACCATCACTGCCATTAATGGATATGTAGGTTCTTGGTAATGAAATGAAATCAAGGGATTGCTAGCTTTTTATTACAATTAAATGTCATAGATTGAGAATGTGTTGAAAAATGCCATTACATCAGTTTGTTTTTATACCTTACATATTTCTATTAATCAAGAGGTCATATTTACAAGAGAGATGGTAAAGTTTATTCATACATTTTACAATCTTTGTTAATTCAATTATTTGTCTGTTTAATTGATCACCTATATATTAATCTTTAAGAAGCATAGCTCCTCTTATGCAAATGTAACACAGATTTTGAAATTGGAGTGCTTGAAAATTATTGTTAGTTTTAATGCAAATAGTTTGTTATTAATTAATTGATTTTATGGGAAGCTTACAGCACACTGAGACCATGGCTTCTTCTTCATTCTTTGCCTCAAGAATGGCTGGAAAAAACATTTCCTGGACTCTCATCCCATTAGAAAATGCAAGAGAATCATGGATTTATAAAATATAATTAAAATATTCATAGAGGAGCCTCCATTAAAATTATTATCGCCTTCTGGAAAAGCCATTGTTTAGTTATATAACGAAAAATAAAGTAACAAATGCATCAAGATGCTCTGATCAATTTCACTCATAAAGCTGTCAGCAGTCATGACACACATAAATCCAGTAAATATGACTTTGGTGCCTTTAGCAAAGCTACAATTAAGCTTAATCATTCAAACACTAAGGATGAAAAATGACTGCAGTAGAGCAATAGCATTAAAGTTGTGCTAAGTCCATCCTGCACTATCACTACATCAACAGCTTTTAACTTATAATCACCACTGGACTGGCATAAATCAAGAAAAGTTAATGTTTATTGCAGGGAAGCCTAAAATGCAGTGGGCTCTCCTAACATTTGATGCAAATATGTGCATTGCTGGGAAGGCTGCCCCCCACCCCAATTCTTTCAAGTAATCAGAAACCCTGGGAGTTTTCAGGCATCAAGATTTGTAGCAGTGGTTATAGAGATGGTTCCCCATCAGGTCCAACCACACAGCATAATTTAGGATCCACCATACCAACTTCATTCTCAGACTCGTCATTCTTCTGCCTATTCCAGCTATTTTGATATAATTGAGAATGCAGGCAAGCTGCTTGTGGCAAGGTTCAATATTACCTGCTCATGGGGTTTTTGCCTTGTAAGACAAGGCTGCATTTTGTCACCCTGCTTATTCAACTTATACACAGAGCACATAATGCGCAATGCAGGGATGGAGGAATCACAATTTGGGATCAAAATTGCTGGGAGAAACATTAACAATTTGAGATATGCAGATGATACCACCCTAATGGCAGAAAGTGAGAAGGACTTAAATAAGCTAATTAGGTTGAAAGAAGAAAGTGCAAAAGCTGGCTTGAGACTCAATATCAAGAAAACCAAGATCATGGCAACAGGCCCTATCAGTCCCTGGAAAATAGATGGGGAAGAAGTAAAAGAAGAAATTGTGAGATATAGATCTCCCCGGACACTGTATATAGCACAAGGGTGATGTTAATGATGTAATTGAAAATAATGTGGAGAAGATTATGTTTAAAGAAATGTGGTTAATGCAATATTGCTGCTTAGAGAAATTTGTTACATGATCTTAACAATTTCATATATTTTTGTAACTGTCTTGTTTTGTATTTTTGTATTTTTGTATTTTTTTAAACACCTAATAAAAATTAAAAAAAAAGAAGTAAAAGCAGTGACCGATTTTACTTTCCTAGGATCAGAGCTCACTAAGATGGTGATTGCAGCCATGAAATAAAAAGGCGACTAATTCTTGGGAGGCAAACGATGAGAAACCTGGGGAACATAGTGAAAAGTAGAGACATCACATTGCAAACAAAAATTTGTATAGTCAAAGCAATGGTATTCCCGGTGGCAATGTATGGTTGTGAGAGCTGGACCATAAGGAAAGCTGAGTGCAGAAGAATAGATGCCTTTGAAATGTGGTGTTGGAGGAGAGTTTTGAGAGTCCCCTGGACAGCAAGGAGAACAAATAGAAGGTCAAATAGTGAAGATGAAGCTAAAGTACTTTGGACATCAGATGAGAAGAGAGGATTTGTTTGAGAAAGCCTTGATGCTGGGAAGGGTGGAGGGCAAAAGAAGAAGGGGGTGGCCAAAAATGAGATGGCTAGATGGTATTGTGGATGCAATGGGCACAGAGCCGAGCGAGTTGAGGAGGATGGTGGAGGACAGAAGTGCGTGGCGCATAGTGGTCCATGGGGTCACAAAGGGCTGGAATCAACTGTGTGACTGAAGAACAACAAATCAGTTCACCCAGTTGCCAATACAGTAAAACCTCATATAACACTAAAACCTGGTTCCACAAGTCTTCGTGTTATATGATTTTTAGTGTTATCTGATCCTCTATGGGATCCATAGAGATACATTGTAACCACACAGGCTTTCGCGGTTGTTATCTGAAGCATCCCATAGGATCTTAATGTTATCTGATGCAATTCTTCCCCCCAGATTCCTTGATGTTATGCGATTTTCGTGTTATTCGATACTAATGTTATATGAGGTATTACTGTATTCTGTTTCATGTTCCCTTTCATTGCAATGTTTTTTGGGTAATGCACTGTGTCCATTGGACCCAATCTATTTTGAGGAATAAAAAGTCAGAGACTTTCCTTCCTATAATTCCTCATCTTTAAATCAGACTTCGATATCTCTTTCCTAGGGAGACACATAAAGTGGCAGGCTGTCCTCCCTAAAAGAGAACTTCACTACCAAGGATGACCCACCAAGTATCCAGAGGATGAAGCTTAAGACACACTGTAGATTCATACAACTAAATTAAAGTGGTAGGGTTTTTTCTATCCTTTTAAAAACAATGTCTACAAACAAATGGGCCTTTGAGTAAATCAAGCCTGAATTATTTCTGGAGGCAAAAATAATGACACTCAGGCTGACACATTTTGGGCACATCTCGAGAAAGCAAAAATCTCTGGAAAAGACAATAATAGTCCTTATGAAGGTGGTTTTTGTACTTCCTTTCAAAAAGGAAGACCAAATATGAGAAAGCCTCTGGCTTGAGTTTGTAAGATCTGAGAAGGTCTGTTGAGGACATTTTGCACATCTCTCCTTCATAGGGACACCACAGAATAGACCAGCACAGCCTAAACTATGGCCCGTGGGCCCAATTAGGCCTGTATATCTCATTAATCTGGCCCATGCGGAGAACCCGGGCTCTCTTTGGACCACCCACCCACCCTCACCCACCGCCTGATATCCCAAAATGTCACTTATGGTGGTGGTGGCGGCGGCAGTGGCGGCCATGCTTCACCTCTGCTGGTCCGAGCAGCCTCTGCTCGGTCCCAGCACTGCAAAAGCCTCTTGCAAGCTGGATTGCCACGTTGTAGGAATTTTTCAAGCCTTCTCCATTTCAAAATCCATGGCACTGTAAGGGTATACCTAGCGCACCGTGCTGACATCAGTCTTGGCGTCCCAAAGGTCTCTCCCAGTGTGGCGCACCAGTGCTGCAGATTTTGAAACTGAGAAGGCTTGAAAAGATTCTACAACACAGCGATCCAGCTTGAAAGAGGCTTTTGTAGTGCTGGGACCGAGTGGAAGCTGCTCAGACCAGCAGGGGCAAAGCACAGCTGCTGCTGCTGCTGCTGCCGCCGCTGCCGCCACCAAATTTGTCAGCAACAGAAGCAGCCTGCCTCCAGCTCCCACAGCTGTGTGTTGGGGGTGGGACCAGCCCACAAAAAAAAAGTTTGGGCACCACTGCCATAGATGATTTGATGGCACGTAACTTTAAACTTTGTGTATGTTCTATTTGTAGTGTACTGTACTATTATTTCTGAAGTAGTGTCTTGGTAATGCTGTAGATTTATTGATATGATTTCTTCTTGAGGTGTTAGTCTTCTTTGCTTGTGAACATTCACCTAAATATCTTGAGATAATCCTTCAGAAATTTATTGGTAATCAAATAATGTCAGTAGGTTAGTAGACTGAAGTATTTTTGTTCATACTTACAGACTTCCATAGTCCCATCTGTTTCTAAACTGTGTTCTAACTACACTGAAAACAAACACTATCTTTTTTTTTTAGTTCAAGTACTTGGAGGCAAACCAATTTACCATATACTTGGCTGCACATTGGGTCAAGAACTTGAAATTCAGCACAAAAGAATCCAACAGAATATGGAAAGGGGGGACTCCTAGCCCAGCCTGAATTTACAGAGAAGTATTATGCACACTGTTTTCATGCAATCGTGAACTGAGGCCAAGAAACAAGACAAGGTGGCACACTGAGTTTTGAAAAATAAGTTTTGAATCCAACTAACAGGAAAAAAAATCTATTTTATGAAAAGAAGAGAATATTTTGTATTTTGCCACTGCATATGCAAGCAGTCCCTTTTATTTCTATCAGCAAGGCAGGATAGAAATAAAATTATGCCCTGATACAATTGTGTGAACCAAATATTGCCTTAAGGAATGGATGAGAATTTAATAATTTGATCCACATTTAGAAATGAGCCTACATGATTTGTACCTTCGAAACGAATGTACAGACAAAAACACCATTACTTTACACTTGAGATTTTCAGGCTTTAAAATACAGTTTACTAAGGATGTTTTTTGCCTTTGGACAAATAAAATATGAACCAGATCAGGGGTATTTGGACATTTTCATAAAGACCATGGAGTACCCACTGAGCCCAGTAATACCTCTACTGATTCCTCATGTTAAATCAGAATCAAAAGTGAAGGGAAAGAAAGGTACAAGCTAAAGAAGATGGAGAGTATAATCTTTACATACATGACTAGATGCCAAAGTGCATGAAACACTGTTACCTTTCCTGCAGAAGTGGTACCTATTTATGTACTTGCAAATTCTTGCTTTTGAACTGCTAGGTTGGCAGGAACTGGGACAGACTATGGGAGCTCCCTCCATTGTTCAGCACTCAGGTCTTGAACTCAGCATTATAACCACTAAGTCACCATAGCCCCTCAAGCAGAACTAGAAGTACACTAATACCATCCCAAACCCAGACAAAGATCATTCAAAAAACACAAGGTAGGTCAATCTTGATGTGTTTCCTTTCCTTCAAGGACAGAGTCCACTTAAATGGGACTCTGCACATGCCTAGAGTTTACCTTGTGCCCATTAAAACACCATACTGTATTCACAGTAGAAAAATTCTTTTCAAAAGTAATTGACCATTGTTCCAAGTATCCTTTGCCATTATAGATTATAGTTTACTCTTTTTAAAGGCAATTCTTCACGTTTCCATTTAAAGAAAAAACTAATAAAATGTTTTAAAATGTTACAGAGTTAGCAAAGTAAAAAATGTTATGGTACAATTGGGTGGCATAAAACACATTCTCTTCCCATCCACACAATCATTATTACACAACAGAGCTGCAAAAGGCCCATAAGAACTGATTCTTAAACCATCTGTCTTTTCCTCCATTATTTAGGGAAGTCATACACCGTGCTTGTAAAAGTAATAAAAAATTACTTTTATAATGAAAAAGAACTGAAATTATTATTAATTTGCAGTCATAATGTAAAGTTGCCATATCTTAATTTTGGGAGGAAAAGAACAAAGTATAATTATACAGTTACCTATAACAAAATTCTAGGTTTACATTGAAATGCCTTTATGTGCATCTGAGGCCCAAGCTTCCCTATAGAGATGTAAATTCAGATTGGTTTCAGTCATGGAGTATTTTTTTCCTGCATTTTTAGTCAATGCAACTGCACCTTTATTCTTGCATGGGAGAATGAACAAATGCAAAATTATGTCCTTGATCTAAAAGAGAGTTTGATATTTTGCTGCACTCTTGACAGACAAGAAAGGCAAAACCAGTTTTTAAGATAGAAATTATGCAAACTCACATTTTACTACAAATAGCAATCTAATTAGTTTTACAAAATGGTGCTTTCTTGCCTTGCCTTGTAAGGATCAGAAATCTTGGAGGAGTTATAAACAATATCTTGTAAAACAATCAGACAGAACACCATTACACCACTGCACTGTACTAGATGCTTTCAAAATTTTGTTTCTTTCATTTGTGAGGGTTTTTTTTTTTGGAGGCTAGGATTATCAGGTCCTGCCACTGTGCCCATGGAAGAAAACTCCTTCTGGAATTCTTGATTATTTTTTATTTACATAGAGGGCCACTGGAGTTCTGTTGGGACTTAGGGGCACTTCAGATATTGGTGGTACACATTGCGGCCCATGGACACAATTTGTCTCTTTTTTTGCTAAATCCACTTGTGCACTTTCCTTTATTTAGTTATTTGTTTGTTTGTTCAGATTTATATTGTCGCCCACTTGCCGAGGCGACTCAGGGCAGCTTACAGTCAAAACAGCAACAGTACAGTAAAAATCATAAAATATAACCTCACAAAACAACCAAAGCAGAACACAGACTAACTCCGCTCAGGCCATTGTTGTGGGTCCAGAGAAGGGGGTGATGTTCTCAGCTGCCTGCCAGGCCATGGAACCTTCTCCCTCAGGCCATTTTTGTGGGCCTTTCCTTAAAAAAAGATGCTAGAGGAAGGTTGCACAATTCATCTTTGCCCAAGGCAGAACCAAGCAAACATTACTTAGATCCGCTCAGAAAATGTAGCACTTGGTGCCACGATATTTTGAACTGAGAGCAGACTGCTGGCCAGATCTCTAAAGAACTATGGTAATTCATTGCCATATTATTATCTAGTAGCTTTCATCTAAGGCTCTTGAAATGCATTACAAGGGTTGTGACTAATCTTTCAGAGAAAGTCTGCCCATCTAAAATGCTCCATTGCATAGTTTTTTAATTGGAATATGCTTTCCCCTGTCGGTACTGTGAACTGAAGCTAAGTTTTATTTATATGCCTGTACAATTTTGTAATTAGGCAATAACTAATAAGTCTAGGAGAACATCATTTGAAGATCTTTTTATTTGGTTCCATAGGGCAAAAAGCATTTGTTCAAAAGAGGAAGAGAGTTTTGCTCTTTGTCTTTTTTTACTAGTCCATTTCCGTAATGGCAACCTAAATGCAATATGTAAATGACATGTGAAATATAGACAAAGCCATTGTCAGCTGGCTCTGTTTCTTGGCAGAAATGCAAAGTAAAATGTCAATCTGTTTCAGAAAATACAAATCCGTATCCAGCATGAAAGAATAATACACATTCTATAGAAGCTGTTGAACAAACAATTTAAAAAAAATATTAGATGAGAATAAAAGGAAAATATGCTGTTTGAAGTTATTGTTGAACTTATTGTGAGTTTCAATTTAGCAGCAAAATTACAGATACATTCTTGGTTTAGAATTTCAGGTTTAGACAAAAATATACTTCTTGCAAGACGCAAGGCTCACGATGTGAAACAATGCTGCTGCACCTTAAAATTCAAACTTGCTTCAAGAGGTCGTCTAATCTAAGTATGAAATGGCCAGAATTGTGTTGGATCAGATAATTTGCAAGAACAGACCAGCTGTTTGAGGTGGCTAAAGACCAAAACTATCCTGACATTTTAAGAGGCCTCTCTGTTACTTGATCAGAGCTGTTCCACAACATCAAAACATCCTATGTTCAACTGTAATATTGGTGGATTTTAATTTCCAGGATCCTTGCTAGTACAAATAAAATTTGAAAATGGTATCTCTAATTTGCCAGCAAATTTGGCAATCCTATGCCAAAATAATTGCCCATAGTTATAGCCCACTGTCCAGAGGCATCCCTAGAAACAAACAACAGCTGTGGCTTTTTCACTGAGAAGTCCTACTGTGTTTAATGGGGCTTAGTCCCTAGTAAATGTGTTTTGAACCAATATCCTGACTCTCTCAGCTATTACATACAGCTGAGTGACCTTTCTCTGCCTCTTACTTCTCCATCCATTTTCCCCTTGCAATTTGCTTGTGGTGTGCTTATGTCTGGACCAAATATGCATTGACCACAAGATTTGGTTCATTCACCAAGTCAGAAAATAGCCACTGGGATTAATTTGGAGGCCTTATTCAAACCCTTACTTTGAGTATCCAAAAATCAGATGAATGCTATGAAAGGACCTCCAAGATATTTTCATGGAAGAGTTTCTGATTGCAAGTGCTCCAATCACATTTGCATGAGGACAGTTGGATTAAAGCTTCAGCCCTATCCTCTAAATCAGGGGTTCCCAACCTTTTTATGTTGCAGGCTGGACCACACACCCTGGACAGCTGAGCGGGCCGGACTGGTGGTTTCCCGTGGCATAAACACTGCCGTAAAACATATCCATAGCTATTGTAAATGACAGCCGTGGGTGCATTTACAGCTGTCATGAATATGTCTACTTCCGGTGAGGTGGCAATGTGAGCAACATGAAATAGTGCCACGGGTTGGGTCTGGCCCATAGGCCATAGGTTGCAAACCCCTGCTCTAAACACAGGGCATCGGTAAAAGGACAGGAAGACATCATGCACCCTATCTTCTCCAAACATAAAATATTGGAATGCCACATAGGGATAAAAAGGATGGGTCATTCTTACAATTCCCTCTAAGCAGTAACAACTTTAACAATAACGTTTTTGGAGAATCATTGTTGTTTTTTGTCACTACCCATTATTTTGTCCGATTTGGTTTATTGTTTATGTTCAATTTTATACTGTTATTGTAAAATTGCTTAATTTGTATGCCACCCAGAGTGGGAAAAATATCCTTGATGGGTGGGAAAACCACTTTTGATTATTCTCTATCTTGAATATGTTTCCATAAGTCAGAACTAACTTGATGGCTCACCAACCAGAAGTTTTCCCTTTCCTGGGAGTGCCCTGGGATTGGGCAGCTTGTCAACAGCTACACAGACCAGCTCATCTCCCAGGAGGCACAGTGGGGAACCAGACTCTCAGTCTCCTCTGACTCTGCAGACAGATACCTAAAACACTTAACCTATCCAGTCAGCTATTTTTTAAACTGCTAAATACATAAAGGGCTGAGAATTAGAACTTCTCCTTCCCAAATAATTGGAGAATGACTTACCACCCTCTACTTTGCTGCTGGGTGAAAGTATTTCCCTCAAAAGCTATGGCTTTGCCATCAAAGAATGTGGCCTATTTGCTCAATGCCATAACTAAATTATTTCATCATCTCAAATCCTGTCTTAAAGGTCTGTTCAGTGGAATTTACTTTCATAGATCTTGAGTCTTAGAATCACACTGTTCCCAATGTTATCTAGCTCCTGTAGCTTAAAGGTACTTATTTCATTTACTCACAGAATTTTAATTTTTTTTTTTTGACAAAATGGTGTTTGTCTAGCCAACAAACTAATGGCATTTATGGTTATTTATACATGAGATTGTAATAGAGTCAATATGTCAATATTAAAAAAGCTCCTGTTAACTGTACAAATCAGTGGTTGATTGCATGCACCATACATTTATGGAAAGGGGGGAAAAGACAATAAAGGACAAATCCTTCAAAGGAAAAATGAACTGTTAAAATCATTTCCCAAAGCCTTCTTTCAGCTATTGCCTACCTGCCAGGAATTGCAAAGTGGCACCAACTACTTAGATCCCCAAATATTCTTGTTTTTTTAAAAGTCAACAAGAACACCCAAGGGACTGGTCAGGCAGGGTTTTTGCTCACTTTATTATCTAGCAGATGGAGTGGCAAATGTGCAACATACGGCAAAAGCTATCTTACAGACCAGTTTGCTTAAACAGATTGCCTTTGGCATTTGACCAGTGCTAGAAAGGCAATTTAAAGCCACAGGCTCTGTTCATTTACATAATAAATATTTTTAAAATGCAAACATGGAGCACTCCTCACCCTTCAAATATGCCATCAAAAGTCATCTTTGAATGAACACGCCTGTTGACGCACACAAGCATCATCATTAGCTAATGACCCAAGCCACAACCATTAAGCAACAAATTGAGGAGCAATCTTGGCTGTAGCCAGGAGTCTAGATGGGGAAGGGGCAAATATCTGTTTAGGAGAGGCAACAATGTCACATGCACACACACGCATGCACACACATGCACACGCATGCACATCCACGCACGCACACACACAATTGGCATCTGGCGGGGGCTGTTAGTTCAGGGGGTCTGATTCCCCCCTGGCCACCCCCTGGCTACAGCCCTTGGAACAGTCAATGTCTGAGTTTGTTACCTGCTTTCACGCCTTGACTTCCTCATTCTACTGGAACTGAACCCTGAGTTGTAGGAATGCAGGAGCAGCACCGAACTTTTGTCATACATTGAATAACCAGCAATGCAGTCTCTGGTGTTCAAAACTGATAGAAATGTGTTTAATTTGGATTAATGTTTGCACTAGAATTTGCTTTGGATATAGAACTCTGCATTTGTGAGGATACAATAAACAAATGCCCATTTTAATATTCTCTTGCCATTCCCTATATTAAACGATACTGATTTGCCCTTGTGTCTGTGTGTATTTACGCACACAACTGCCATAGATGAGACAACAACACAGCATGCAGCTGCTCAAATATTTGGGGAATCTAGCTGCAAACAACCACACTGTGCCAAGCTGTGAGGAAGAATATATAATCACTGTGTACCACAATGGCTAATGACGCAGACTGTATAGTATTATTCATATACTGTAATTAGCGATTTTTTCAGTTCTTGCTTACCATTTCTGCTTTGTTTTTATTTGTGCTTTGTATATCTATCACCTCACAGCTAGCCTTTTCACATGGTCAGATACCATGTATGCTGAATGCATACATTATTATGTGTTATCAATTTAAAGCCATAAGGGACTGTGGTGGCTCAGTGGTTAAGAAGCTCACCTTGTTAGCTGGAAGGTCAGCAAGTCAGCAGTTCAAGACCTGAGAACTGTATGACAGAATGAGCTCCCGTCTCTGTCCCAGCTCCTGCCAACCTAACAGTTTGAAAGCAAGAAATAGCAAGTAGATAAATAGGTACTACCTCCGTGGGAAAGGTAACAGCTTCATAAGAGTCAATGCAATGGAGGTGGAATGGGGTTCCATAGATCACATTTTATAGTGCTATTTGTCACGCGTTTTTAGATGTTTTTATGTTTCTATGTTTTTGTTTAATTATTTTTTTAATGCTATCACAGGTTGGTTTATATATAGACCAATGTGTGAAGTAGCTTTTAGGGAAATGCCCTAATTTGAACTCTGAGTTTGCAGGGAACATATCATTGATGTTCTTTCATGAGGGAAAATATGTTTTTTCCTCCTCTTGAAAGTGTGTTACTAAGTTCTTTTTTACTGAAGCAAACTCTGAGTACTTCCTGTTTTATTTGCCATAAAGAGTGTTGATTACTATTCTTCAAAAACATTTTTGAAAGGACTTACTGTCTTTCCCCCTGGGGAACTTGAGTTTTAAAAGATCTGCTTGACAAGTCTGTTAGTGCTTCAGGAAGGAATAAATATTTTCATGTACAACTCCCGCAGACCTCAGACTTTGCCAAAGTACAAAGCCTGCTGTTCATTTATACTCCACTGACATAAAATTAATAAGGTGAGGAACAGTGATTTAAAATTATGATGCTTCAATTTTATTCAAAATATATTAACTTGTTAAGACTTGTTAGAGCATAGAAAAGAGAGGCAAGAAGAACTTGATTTAAAATATGGAGCTGCAGAATTACTGTATTTATTCCAAAGATATTGGAGGCAAATGACAAAGGGCATTAATGTGAGATTGGATTATCTATTTTGGTAATAATCTGAATCAGAGACTTGGATTTTAAAAGTACTGAACGGTATATTTTAAGTTCTAACTGAAGCATTCAATCTAAACCACACCATTCTATTTAACAGTACAATCCTATGCATGTCCTGGTCAGGGACGGGTCAGTGTTAGCCGCCCAGAGTTGCTTGGCAAGTGGGGTGGTATACAAGTCAAAAAATGAAATTAAAATGTCTCTGCAGAAATAATTCCTATTAAGTTTGCTAGGTCTTACTCAAAGCAAGGGTGTAGGCATTTTTTCCCATATATTTACTATGAAATTTGAACCAAGTTAATTCAGAATTCTCAAACTAATATGTGAAATAAAATGTGATCATTCATTTTCAAAATATGTACACAATGGAAACATTGTGTAACTATTGTAGTAGAGCAATTTTGTGTCAAAATGTATATGAAATTTTGTGGGGGCTTTCAGAAATGATTTGAGAATATTCACAGGGTGATCTGGGAAATGAATCTAATGAAGATGTATTTGAACATGATGCAAGCATTATAGATAACAAAGCAGGTTGCTCTATACATCCCTACTCCCAACTAAAGATTCACTGAATTATGGCCTCATCGTCACTGGCTGCTACTCATATCCGAGCATATATTTTTCCTGGAAGTCATGTTCTAAGTTGATGGATGTGTCTCTGGTGACTTAATAAACCGACCCTGGCACGAAACATGCGACCACATGTATTACACTGAATAGATGGTGGAGAGTGTAGTTGATTTTAATGAAGCTTTCGTGTTTGTTGCTTAGCCTCTTCGTGTCTGCAGCATTCTCCTTCAAAGTGATCGGTAGCAGCAAATATGGTTTGGCGCCAAAATGGGCGATCTACAGCCTCTGCTTCCCAAGTTTGTGGGTTTATATCTGACACCTTCATGGTTTGTTTCAGCTGGTCCTTATAACTTTTCAAAGGAGCTCCACAAGGTCTTGTACTGCAGCTAAGTTCCCCATAAAGAATTTGACAAGGAAACCTGGGACCATCCATATGGCAGACATGCTCTATCCATCTAAGATGGTGGCCTATGATGGGAGCTTCAATGCTGTTTACATTTGCATTCTCAAGGACTGTGAAGCTGTATTTGAACATGATGCAAGCATTATAGATAGCAAAGCAATTGCTCTATCCATCCCTATTCCCAACTGAGGATTCACTGAATTATGACCTAAATGTAAATTAATGGAATGCAAAGCCTATTTTCTTGGAAGGGACAGAGAAGACCATGTACGATAACTACTTTGGCAGAGAAAGGATGTAAAGCCTTAGCCAAGGAGTTGTTGCAACACAATTTGTGTATCCATTTTATTTGTTTCATTTATTTATTTCCCCTCTTACATAGCTTAGGAAAGGCCAAGCATGAAATTGGAGCTGCAAACTGAGCCAGAATTTATTGATATGAATCTGCACTGAGAACTCAGTAGGTGTGTAGCAAAGCAAGAAGGGTAAAAGGTCTGAATAATTCATTGAACCTTTAAGCATCAACAGATACCACTTGCAGTGAGAAACGCCTGCTTTGCAACAGTAGAAGTGAAATGTAGACATAAAAGAGAATTGATGTTTCATGTACATGTTTGAAGAACATTACACATAAATGCAGCACAGGTGATTTTTCTTGAAAGCACAATAAGTATGTTGTTTATCAAAAGGTAAGCAGTGAAAGATAATTGGGAACAGCAAGTTGGATTTGGAATAGGGAAACACCTTAAGAAATGTTTGCACATTTGTATGAGGAAGAAAGCACATGAAATCAGTTTGTTGCAATAATGTTAACAGAAGTTTGCGTCTCACAGTCACACATGTTCATGTGTATTGCAGCTTGGACATACAACTGAGAGTTCAGTTTTATTCTTCTTCTGTGTCTAGGTCAGTTATGAAACTCCCAAAATGAAGCCAAGTTTTGGTGAGTTCATCTAGCAGTTCCTAGTCTGAGAATGATTAGCCGTCCTAAGGTAGCCATTGCCCTGGGTATGCCTGATTTTGGTTTAAAAAATACCACAATCTTTGAGGAGGAGGCTCTTTCTCTGTACTCCAGAGTTTTCAGTCCATTCCCTTTTAAGCACAGCTGCAAGAGTCAGCAAACTCCTTTGAGGCATGAATTTGTCATGCTTTTTCAGCATCATAAAAGCCTTATGTTGCTCTTTGAGAAGTTGAAGCAAAACTACTGGAGTTGTATGCCTAGACATGCAAGGGTTTTCTCTGCCCACTGTGCATTTCCTCCTGATTTTGCAGCCAGGAAAAGGAGCCTAGCCACTGGAGTGAGCCAATGGGTTTGCTTCATCTGGCCAGGGAGGGGCAGGAGCTAAGTCATATAGGGTATCCTCTCCTTCTATTCGGCCTCTTTTAAGGCAACAAGCAGGAGCAAGCGGGTTAATATGCCTGCAGGCCACCATTTGCACCAGCTTTGGTTTACGTGCCCCTTCTCCCATTGGATCTTTTTAGTTTATTTCCCCCCCTTTTTTTTTTGTTTAGGGAAGTGAAGGGGCTGAGTCACTTGCTCCCCCTTTGGAGGTTCTTCTTCTGTTGTTGTTTTTGTTGTTGTTGTTATTTAAATTAAAAAAGTGGGGGAGAAGGGTATGCCTAGGTATGAATTTCAAGCTCAGTACTATACTGTATATGGACTTCCACCTACAATTTGCATGCCATTGTTTGTTCAGTCTGGAAGGTTCTAAATTGGGCAAATTCTTCTTTTAAAATCAGTGGCATGGATTCCACACATTACCCCATGTTAAACATGTGTGGAAGTGTTTCCTAATTTTTATAACTTATTCCATTTCTAATAGAATTGAGGAGGATCAAGATACTAGAAATTTAGACAATCTCCTGGTTTTTAAATGATACTTCTGTTGATACTTTTTCAAGGATATCCTTGGAACCATGAGGACTACAGATAGGATGGGTAGGATGAAGTCAAGACAGATATTCAAGAGAAATTTTTATTAGATAAAAAATTTTCATCTGCTCAGCAGAAAAACTGCACTACCACATTCACAATTCCTGGGCATGCCTCCCTTGACATTTATCTCTAAGGATACAACTATCATGAAGATTAACACAACCAGTAGAGTATGGAGATGTGAGAGGAGTACATAGGGAGCTGCAGAAAAGAAAGGGGTCACTCTCGTTTTGCTAATGGATCCCACTGTTCTAAGTATGAAGTGCTACTGTTGGAAAATATACCATGTCTTTTAATTGAGTGATGACTATAAGGATCTGCTATTTATTGGAGAAAACCGCTTATTCAGGACTAGCTATTTCAACTTGTAGCTGCTCTTCAGTAAAGATCTCTCCCAACTGGCATCATGATCCAGGACTTGTTTAAATAATAAGTGTCTGCTCTATATTAAATTGGCTGTGCCTTACAACTGACACCACCCTTCAAGAAAAAGCCAATGACATACAATGTCAAGATTTCCAGTCAGCCTATTCTCTCCACACATCATCAACACCAGCTGTAGCCCAATTAAGCTCACTCGCGCACAGGTGTTTGCAGGAATGACGAACAAAAGTACAGATCCCTTTAGGGCTTTTAAAATAAAATTAGAGAGGGTTTGTTTTTGTTTGCTTGGGGGTTTTCACTTTGGGTTTGCTTCCACACACCTTTGAACATTCAGGCTAAGCTGCATAACTGCAGAAAAGAAAGAAATTACATCCAGCCATTGGGAAAAACAATCAGCAGGAACTGCAACCTAATTAAACAGAACAGGTTTCAGGGATAATGCATGTGAAAGGAAGAGCAAAATATGAATACTTGCATCTTGCCTGAATAGACTAAAGTACTTTACAAAATTTTGGATGCCAACACCTAATTTGGAGGTATTAATGTCATATCCCCCCTCCTTTTCTTACTGAAACTTGTTCTTTAAAATTTAACAAGACAGATACACACCACCATTCCAGTGAACCTATTGATTCTAGTATACATCAAAAATGATACTTTGAAACTATGTCCAAACAGAGGGGTAGGGCAAACTCTGTGCTGGGAGGAGGAAGGAAGCGCTCCCATTGGGCTGCTGGGCTGAGGG
Organism: Furcifer pardalis; assembly: GCA_030440675.1. Classification (NCBI taxonomy): domain Eukaryota; kingdom Metazoa; phylum Chordata; class Lepidosauria; order Squamata; family Chamaeleonidae; genus Furcifer; species Furcifer pardalis. Next base: position 87,953,157 of record CP126892.1, read on the forward strand.
GCGAGATGAACTCTGTGCTGGGGAGGGAAGAAGTGCTCCCATTGGGCTGCTGTGCAGAGGGGTGGGGTGAACTCTGTGCTTAGGGAGGGAGGAGTGTTCCGTCTGGCATGCATGCCATAGGTTCACCACCACTGGTATAATAAGTAGTGTGGGGGAACTCCATGTATAGAGGAGACTTCTCCATGTTACATATTACTATCTGTAAAGATGGAAGTGGCAGCAAAGATAACAATTTCTATTGAATAATCTTTGCAGGATGGTTCAGCAGAAGTGCTAGGCCCATAACCTATTAAATAATCTTTGCAGGGTGGTACAAATAACATGTCCCCAAAGATAAAGGCTGAATACTATGAAATTCAAGTCCTCCTGAATTCCCGTTTTCTTTCTTCTTACTTCAGCTATTGAATAAATAATCAGGCACAGCTTTAACAGAATAAAAATGTTTTCTTACAAGGATTGTGTTCAAATAAAGTCAGGTAAAGGTAAAGGTTTCCCTTGCTCGAAAGCCAGTCGTATCCAACTCTAGGTTTCAGTGCTCATCTGTTTCAAAGCCAAAGAGCCAGTGCTGTCTGCTTCTGCAGACATTTCCATGGTCATGTGGCAGGCATGACTAGACACCAGTGCACATGGAACAGTGTTTACCATCCCACGGAAATGTTACCTATTTATCTGCTTGCAATTTTTTGCTTTCAAACTGCTAGGTTGGCAGGTAGATGGCAAGTTGTCAAGTAGATGGCAAAAATATAACACAGAAGTTCATTTTAACTTAGTTGCAACGAAGCAGGAAGAAAAATGTCTCAAGCAAATGATGGTTGCAAGAGAGACCTGAGTTGCTTAGTTCTGAGACTAATATATTTTGAGTCAGAAAGGGACTGAAAAATAACACAAGTGAATACTCAGACAGAACTAAAAACATCCTCCATGCACAGAGCTATGCAAATTTATGTAGAGTGGAAAGCAGTTACTTTTGGAGGGAAGAAACATTCAGCCTGCTGATTGGCTGTTTACATTCAAAACAGGCAAAGACTATATTTCTTAAATGCTGGGCCTTCCGGTCTCTGGGTTAATATGCAAAACGAAACACAAAGCATGTAAGCTCAACAATTTCCTCTCACTTTGAGAAACTCTTTGTCTACATACACACTGTGCTGTCTCGGGCTTCTGGGAAATCAGACAACAGCTGGGATCCAAGGTTGGGACTTACTCGTATAATGAGTATAGCCACTGCGTTTACTGCTCTTACACAGGATCTCTAAACCCAACATTATTGCTTGAATAACATGGAATGGGGATGCAGTATCTCATAGGTGAGCAAAGTGTGGCCCTTGGCTCCATGTGACCTGCATCACTTTGAGGAGGTTGGGGTCCCTGGCCACATCAGACTTCCCAACACATCGGAAAAACTTTTCTCACGAGAAAATGAAAGGAAAGGAGAAAGTTGCTATTTAAAGCTACCAGGAGCAGTACTTCACCTTTAAAATAAATTGCACACCCTCAGTGCTATATTTTACAAAACTAGATTTGCAGCCACTTCTTTGTCTTTTTCTTGTTCAATTTATTGCAGCAACATCCATGAAGCCTAGGGGCATGAAATTGCCCCCCCCCCTCCACCAAAGTTGTATACTTTGGGTGTGCAGTGTTGTTGCAAAGCTAAACTGTCATTCAATGCACCTTTACTTTAGTATAGACATTTATTTTACAATTTTCTACACAGCAGATGTTTCTCAAGATGGGGTAAAAATAGGTAAAAAGAAAGCTGCAACAGCAAATACAATCTAAAGCAAACAGTAAGAGTCTTCGTACACAGATATAAAAGAGTGTTAAACCTATAAAAGAAAAACTGTCAAGACAATATAATCATAGATAAAATGCATAAGAAAATTAAAATGCTACGACCTGTTCCTGGAATTTGATTTTTTAAAAAAAAAAAAACACATGATAAATTAAAATTTAAAAACTTTCCAGAGACAGAACTTGCAATACGTTTTAGAGACCACAATGAACATGGAAAACAATATGTATGTATGTATGTATGTATGTATGTATGTATGTATGTATGTATGTATGTATGTATGTATGTATGTATGTATGTATGTATTATTTAGACTTATATTGTTGCCCGCTTACCACAGCGACTCAGGGAGGCTAACAATCAACAAAAACAAATATGATTTGTATAGCTTGTAAGGGCAGGGACTTTGCTGGTGTAATCCAAGAAAGTAAATTTTCTTCTTTATCTCCATAAGCCAACTCATTGAATTTTCTTTCAAACGTGGGCAGAAGGGAAAGAATTATTCCCTTAGGGCCATGATGGTGAACCTTGGCACTCCAGATGTTCTTTGACTTCAATTCCCAGAAGCCCAAGCCCCCATGAATCCACATGAAAGGGTTTGCTGCGATTCATCCAGGACCGCACCGTCCTCATTGCTCCTGGAAATTAAATGTGCCCGTAATGGCACATTTTACTTCCACTTCCAGGAGCAATGAGGGTGGTGCGGCGCAGGCTGGATGAATTGCAGCCTGCGGATTCACAGGGGCTTGGGCTTCAGGGAATTGAAGTCCAAGAACATCTGGATTGCCAAGGTTCGCCATCATGGCTGTAGGGGCAGCTGATAATACTTTTTCTTCATAATCCCCTCTGCCACATAGAATAACTTTTTAAAGGTCTGCTTTATTCTTGTGGAATACTTTTAAGCAGAGACAGAAAACACCTGCTGGAAATCAGCTCTTGGGGAAATGGCAGAATAATTATTCCAATCCAGGTACTCCCTTACATTTCAACTTTAAAACTGTCAGAAGGAAAAACTGCATGTTGAGAGCTTCAAATTCTGGAATCTTTCAACTGATTCAGCCATTGGAGGATTCTGGGAATTGTAGCACAAAAAAGAAACTTCCAATGCTCTGCAAATAAGTGATCCTCTCTTCAACTTAATAATGATAGAGGAGACTGCTCTAGCCCCATTCCCTCTGTTTTTGATGTTGTCACTGTTATACATCTGGAGAGGAACAAATCTGAAGAGGAGATTCTCCACTATCCATGGAGGATCACCACAAGTGTCAGAGCATTAGGAACAGAAAGTTTGGGTCTTTTATCTGTAGTGAGTCAAAATAGAAAGACAATTCTTGAAACGTTATTGCTGCAGGGGTGTTCCATTAAGTTATTTGGCCAATCATCTCATTTCTCTTGTTGATACTAATTCAATAAGCTCTTTCTTTGTTGTTGTCATGTGCTATCAAGTCAGAGAACAAGAGGATCACAGACAAAGAAATGTTCTGGGTGAAGTCTTATGGGTGGGTTCTGAGTGAAGACAAAAAATGAATTAAGTGGAGAAAAGTCAGAGGCTCTAAAACACAGGCAGTTTGATTATGTTCAATACAAATGTTCTAAATATGATTGAAACCTAAGACCTTTTTGGTTGTCTCTAATCTATTGGGAAGAACAATGAACAGTGGGAAGGGCATGCTGTGAAATTACCAGGAACAAATTGATTTTGTGTGATTTCTGAGGCAATGCAAAGTCAAAACTTGGATAAGAGGTTACCAGGAAATCCCAGTCAGATGGGATATTTTATGAGGGAAACTGGCTCTGGTGCTTCAAATCCCTACAAGTCCCTTCTCAAAGCAGCACCATCACTGTGTGCTATTTGCAACAATTATTTTTGCAAAGATACTATTTGCATTATTTGTGCCATGTTGCTTTCTTTATACATAAAAAAACCCTTCTCAATCAAATTCCCTACTTTTATTGGAAGGCAACAAAAAACTCTAGGAAGGGAACTTGAGTAGAATAATTTTTCCATTCCATGTCCCTCCATTGAAGCATAAGACAAATGAGAATTTATCTTCCTGCTATGGTGATGAGGTATTCTAAGTGTACATTTTGAAATCTTTCCTTGTTTACAGCTAAAGCATAGCTGCATTCTTTTTTTAAAAAACTTTACTATATGAAGGAAGAGAAAATGAAAGTAAGAAAGAGAAAGAAATGAAGTCATGATGTTGTTCATGGATATTTTTTTCTTCCTGGTAGCATGGTAACCTAATTAATTTATTTCTGAATACTCTATTAAGGAGATATTCTTGGCTAATACTCTTACTGAAGTAGTTTTCTGCTCTTTCGAAACTTGAGAGCATAACTGACAGCAAGATGAGTGTTGGTACTTATAGGTCTTAGGCAATAAAATGTACATAAGCTACTGAGAATTGGTAGAAAGTGTGAAGTCTTAAGAGATGCAAACATTGTGATACAGAAATACTCAGATGCTGAATATATGAATACTAAATTATTCATTTTATCACATAACAAAAATGAGTTAGAAAGAGCCAATAAAACACTCAAAGGGCCATTCTGCATTACATAAACACTCCACAGGCTATTCATATATGGTTTGTCATAGGTGGCATTATGGGGATGTAACATCTTCATTTGCTGTGTCTTTTCCGATAAATACAAGGAATTACAATATTACAACATCCTCCAAGTTACAACATCCTTCCTGAAAAGGATGACAAGCAGCATTTGACATAATATTTTTATCAGCAAATAAGATATATTTCAATAAATATTTGTGCAAAATTTGTACCAAACTATTAATTTGTGCAAACAATATTAATTTATGCAAAAATTGTAAAATCTGGATAGTTCTTGAGGTTGCAAAATCTGTGCAAAATGTTCAAAATTGCGATAACTGTCATCTATTCAAGAAAGGCATTAGATGGATAGTTTGCATTTCTCTAAAATCAGCCAATCCTTCCATTTACTCTGTATGTGTTTTTTGATTCTTAAAATCAAAGGACTTTAGATTATTGTTGCACCAATTAGAAAGATGCTGCAGGAATAAAAAAAAGAGCTGTCTCACTCTTGACAGACAGTGATGAATCCTATACATTTTTAAAATTTCTTATTAAAGTATCTCATTATGTCAGGACAACACACACACACACACACACACACACACACACACACACACACACACACACACACACACACACACACACACACACACACACACAACAGTGGCTCTCATTAGCTGGTTTGCATTTAGCAGATCATAAGACTGAGGCAGTTCTTATGACGAGTAGGAAAGCCAGAGAGACTATCACCCTTACTGTTGGAGGCTGCAGTATTCTCTTGCAACTGTCACTACGCTTTGATGAACATTTGCAAATTGTGAGTGCAAGGGCTGGAGCAGTATGCAATGCATTAACAAGGATCATGCCAAATATTGAAGGCCCGCGGCAGACTCGCCGAAGACTCCTCTCAAGTGTTGTTAGTTCCGTGTTGCTGTATGCAGCCCCGATTTGGTCTGAAGCCACAGCAAATACATCGTACATGGGGCAGAAAACTTCGATATACCATAGGAGTGCCCTGCGGGTGGCTTGGGCATTTCAAACTTTCTCGTACGATGCTGTGTGTGTCATTGCCAATATGATGCTGGTCCATCTGATAGCAGAGGATCGGGAAGAGATTTACTGGCAGAGGTGAGAAAACCAGGAGAAGGAACGACGCACAATTGCTATAGAAGCCAGGAAAGAGAGGATAACACAACGGCAGCAGATCTAGGATAAATCGACCAAGGGACGGTGGACTCATCGCCTTATCCCAGACATCAGTTCATGGTCGACAAGACAGCATGGAGAGGTGGATCGCTACCTCACACAGCTGTTGACAGGGCATGACTGCTTCAGAGCCTACCAACACCGCTTCAGGCTGGATGATGTTTTTACCGCTTCAGGCTACACGTGTTTTTTCATTGTCCACGCTTTGATGCAGAACGGGAAATTCTACAGAGACATTTTCGACAACAGCTGTCTCCAGAAGATATCATCAGTGAGATATTGAGCAGGGAGACTACCTGGGTCGCGGTATCCAATTATGCAGCCGGGGTCATCTTGGAACTTAGACGTGTGGAGAGACTGCGAAGAGGGCAGCCAGAGGCATAGAGGAGAAGGAGGGCAAGTAGCCAAATAGGAGGAGGGTTTTTAACAGCCATTTTGCCCCCCATGAAGTAATGCCTGACGGTGGTCCCATGGGGTGGCAGAGCGTAATGGGACATGGTTTTAGTGGGTAAAAATCCCACACACTGTGAAGCCGAAGCAAGGGCTCACAGTGTCTTTTGAAGATTTCCACCTGCCCTTTAAAAAAACACACTCTCACACACTCTCTCTCTCTCTCACACACACACTCACTCATGCCCACAAATACACTGCAAAGAGGGCAGCCAGAGGCATCGAGGAGGAGGGCAAATAGCCAAATTGGAGGAGGGTTTTTAACAGCCACAGGGTGGCAGAGCGTAATGGGAGGTGGTTTTAGTGGGTAAAAATACCACACACTGTGAAGCTGAAGCAAGGACTCACTGTGTCTTTTGAAGATTTCCACCTGCCCCCCCCCCAAATGTTCTATCCTTTGCCTTCTGTTTTTATTTCTGGCCAAACAGCTTTACCATCGGCTCATCCCATCGTTTTGGGGGGCTGTTAACTGACATATAACAATCTAGTTTCAGGCAGCAAAAATTCTATCATTCTGTCCTGATGTCCTAGTTCTCTCTGTCTAATTTTTTTAATAGAAAAATGTCTTAATCTCCTGTACATTTTCAAAAAAAATTGTAGCACAACTGGTTCACATCTACCTACCTACCTACTAACCAACCAACCAACCACTTTATGAATATGAAATGTGTGGGATATTGTGATTCTGTATTCAAAATTCTGTTTTTAAAAGCCAGGAAATTTAATTCCTCAGGAAAACCTCCCAATTATGAATTGTGCTTCAGGATCCATTATTCAGAATAATGATAATGGCTCAATATTGCTACAAAATATTGTGTTGTGAGCAGGAAAAAGGATGACAAACTTTTCATAGCAAAGGGTAGCCTGAAGGTGGGGGTTTGAAGAACAGGTGGTGATTTTTTTTTCCAAAAAAAGTGAAGGATTTTTGTAATGTTAAAGGCAGCCAGGGAAGATATGAGGAAATGTTAGACTTCCTTCTGGATAAAGCAACAGCTACTTTGGCTGGATTTCTGCCTGTTCAAAACATGGAGAGAGGAGACTTTGGAGACTGTTGAGTAGTGCCTGGGTTCAGTTTGACTTCAGGGACAAACCACGCGGTTTGTCCCTGACGTCAGGGCTTTTTTTTTTTTTAGCGTTGTTCGATGCATGCATCAGACAACACTAAAAACTGGATAACGACTTGACTTGTGGAACCAAGTCATAACATTATCCGAGGTATTACTGTATGGTGCTGATCCAAAATATTTGCAAAGCTGCTCTTAGTCCATGGTCTTTCCAGTTGTACCACCTTAGTAAATTGCTTGAATAGGACCATTGTGATGGTTGTTTGCATCAACCATTAAAAAATTAATGTAAAAAGATAGTGACAGCACTTATAAAACAAGTGAGACCTTGCTGCAGATCATGCACTGGCTTCTGCTGAAACATTACATTTCCCATCAAGTAATGGGAAACATAAAATCATGGGAAGAGAGCTTTATAGAAGTATAGAAAAATACTTGTTACACAGGTATAGAATGTAATAAATAAACAATAGGTGATGTGTTAGTGATAAAAGGTGATTTTTTTCCTCCTGTGGTATTGACATTTTGGCAAATTTGCCAAAATTATGCATCCAAGCAAGAGTAAAATTATGCCTTGCTTCATTTTGTACCCATAACTTATAGCAGAGATTCTCAATCTGTGGCCCATGGACTGGATGCAGCCCATGGCACCATTTCATGTGCCCTCTCCAACTCCACCACACCAGGAATTGCCATGGCCGTCCAGCCCCCAAAGCTGTCTGAAAACTTTAAAAGGTTGAGAACTCCTGATTTACAGAGTCTTCCTCCCTATTCATAGCAAAATGTCACCCAGCTAATCTTAATGTTCCAAAATGACTGAATTAAAAAAAAAGGAACATAAATTTGAGTTGATCTCACTTGTGTGAGAAAGGAAATTAAGACAGCATGAATTATTTAGAGTGGAAAGGAACTACAAAACAAACAGTGCTACAAATATTGATGGATTTTTTTTTTTAATGGAACAAATTGGAATGATAAAAGTCTGGCTCCCTCCTCCAAAATTTCAGGATAACAATTACCTTCACAGCTGCCTTCTTTTGGCACACTGTTTTTAAGAATACTTCCTAGCACTTAATGCATATGTCTTGTTGAGTAAGTGTTAAGTTTTCCAGCCAGTTTGTTTCTCCCCCTGTCCTTTCTCATGTCTAAACAGAGGAACTCCTGAACAGGACCACACATTTTGGCAGCATGATAAATCAAGACTTCTATTTAAATCTACTGCCAAATGAAAAAACAGTTTGCAGTAACTGCATTAAAAACACTTTACAAAGTCATCTTTTAGCTTCACCTGCAACTCATGAACTGTAGCTTTAGATCAATACAAGATCCAGCATTATTTAGTCTGGGAGAAACAGCAGCCTGTAAGAAGTACACAAACAAAAGACATTCCTCTGAGAAGGGTAAAAAGAAATGGATATTCTTTTTGCAAACTGAGTTCGGCTACCCATTTTTCAAGGCTGCAGACCAATTAAACTTTAGAAGCAACCAAGAAAAAAAGAGCAAAAACAACTTATGGATTTGTGGTGCAAATGTTGATGTAGTGGCAAATTTGCAAACTGGTAGTGGTAATTTTGGAGTTACCATAAGCAGCACACACACAAACAACCCAAATAAGGAGAGTCCAAAAATGCTGAGATCTGGATCAGTCATATTCAGAAATGAGCTGTAGTTCCTTTGTAAGGTTAATAGCTCCTACTTTCCAATGAAGGGTCAAAGAGTTTTCATTATAATGGAGGTAGCTTAAGACAACATCCTGCTACTACTTGTTTTACAGCTACTTTTGGGATTATAATTAAAATTCAGAAGGAACATGGAAGTCTGGGTGGGGTAATGAATGATGTCATAGCCCCTGATAATCAGCATGTCCCAGGACTTTAACCTTGTGATTTCTGACTCAGTACGTCACTGGGTACAAAATCAAAACAATCACATGTCTTCTATAAAGACCCTGACTTCATGGTTTCCTGCAGCTTTCAGACCCAGTTCTGTGTCATAGCTCATTGGTAATGAGTAAGAAAAGGAATACAGACTATTATTCCATCACTTCATACTGCTTCATGCAAAGTCACATCCCCACACATAGATTCTATTTTCTGTGGCAGCCTGGTGACCCCTAAAACTGGTCTTTATATTAAAAGGCCCCAGAATCAATGCATTGACATAAACTTTATTGTATGAGCCTGTCATCACAAATCAGTTTCCATGGGTCACCATGTCTCCTTTTATCATAGACAGTTATCTAAGAGTGGAAGAAAATGAACCAAAGGTATGATTTCAGCCTTTAAAAGCATCACCCTGTAAACACACAGAGATGCTAATGAACCAGCATACAATTTAGTAAATCTAAATTGAGGCACACAATATCTACACAGAAAGTTAGGATGGCATTTCAAATAGGATGTGTACAAGAGAATAGTATTCAAATATATAAGATGTGTCTCCTTTGTTTCCATTGTTCCAAGTCATTGTTAAACTTAATCTATGCCCTGATGAGAAGCATTTGCAAAGTTCACATCAACCACGCTGTCTTTGTAACCATTAAAGACATCATAACCAAAGCTTTCTTCCACCACCACTTCCAACATCAGGAGGGGGTCAGGGAAGACTAGCTTCTTCTAACCTTAAAGAGCATTGCTTCTCAGGATAAGAAAATCTTTCCAAGCAGTGAGGCCTGCATCACCTGAAGGGAAGAGTTTGTTGCCATAAAAGAGTGTGAAAACTATTTTGTAGTTTTTAGTTTTCTAAGTCTCAGAAGTCACTCGAGAGTAGAGTTCAACTGTTCTTGGCACAGTCACATCAAAGCTTCTGTGTGAGAGCAAAGGCAGCTCCCAAAAGGAACCTGTATTGATGACAAATCTATGTTTCTGTTTGTTCTTTTCAAAACTGTGTCCAAGAGATGTTATGTAACCAGGATCAAGTTTTATACCATTTTCTGTATGCAATTTGTAAGCTGCCCCAGAATCTCAGCTGAAGATCAGAATACAGTGGCTCCACACATGGTTCAGAAGATGACTGGAAATTGTGACCATGTACCCCATGTGTTCTGTGCACTCTGGTGTTGAGGCACGCCTGCCACGTGTCCACAGAAATGTCTGTAGATGCAGAAAGCACTAGGAAGGAGAAAAATTGTTGGTTGTTGGGTCAAGGATTTTGGATCAAGCCCTCTACTTTGTCAAGCTTGATTGTAGACAACTGTCTTTTAGAAGCTGATTAACCATCAACTGATAACTTATTATCATTATACACCATATAATAACAACATATTTAGGATTTGGGCTTAAGGACACTCATTACAACTGCTCACATCTATACATGCACACAAGGATATTTACAAATAAGAAAAGCAAAATACTATTAGTAGTAGCAAGTAGCAAGCAATCTAGAATGGGCATGATGCTATATAGCAGTTATTAGGAGGAAACTTGATGGAGCTTGCTTGAGGACCTGGAATAGCGATGTGATGAGGGTGCCAATCAGGTGCTAGTTGTATGCTTTGCACTTATGAATCATCACCCGCTCTCCAGTCTGAGTACCAAAATGCAGCTAGGCTATAATCTGCTGCCCTTGAAGAGTTGTCAGGAATTGGGGACTCCAACAACAGCACTCCAGAGATTTATTAGTGCTTTTGTTTCCATCTCTAGGATTCACCTCTTCTCCAGAATCTCCAATTAAACTGATGAACTGCCACTCATGATCCTTTTTAAGTGGCAATGCACCGATTTCATCAAGGAGTCAACATCTCTGGGCCATTGAGTTGAGTGAAATTGACCTGAGTGTCTCAAACAGGAACAAGGTGAAGCAATGTCTGTATTTCACTAGATAGTGTTCTTGTTTATTCACACATTTCAAATATTCTAGCTTCCAAATCACATTTGTAGATTTATGCAGCTGTTTTATGGCAAAAGGACTGCAGTGGCTCAAGTGGTTAAGATGCTGACTGGGAGGTGGAAAGTCAGTAGTTCAAAACCCGAGTACTGCATAATGGAATGAGCACCTGTCACTGTCCCAGCTCCTGCCAACCTAGCAGTTCAAAAGCAAGAAATTGCAAGTACCGTATATGCCGGTGTACAAGACGACTGGGTGTATAAGACAACCCCCCAACATTTCCACTCAAAATATAGAGTTTGTTATATACTCGCTGTATAAGACTACCCCCTCTTCGGCACACCTTCCACACAACAAATAAAACCAAATAAGAACATCAGATTTGATTTCAACATGTTAATTTATATTCAAGTGCTTATGACATGCAGAAAAACTGTCACAAGGCTGTATGTTATCAAACATGTACAGTAAACATAAAACAGTGTAAGTTTATGAAACGTAATTCACCAAAGACAATTCACTAAAGCTGAATGGAACAATAAACCTATGGGAGCTGCCATGCTGTTTGTTTTCTAATCTGTTAACCAAACTGGAACTGTCAATGATAGAAGGAAGATAACAAATAGAGGAAGAGAGCAAGTGCCAGGCAAGTCCCTAGCAAGTTTGCTGGCGTGACAGTTTCCCTTTAAAAGCCTTCAAACTCCTGTTTGTCATCTGATATTAAAAGTTGTTATCCGATCCATCCCATAGGACCTTAACATTATTCGATGCAATTCTCCTCCCCAGATTGCTTAACATTATGTGAGGAAAACGTTATCTGAGGAAAACGTTATCTGAGGAAAATGTTATCCAAGGAAAACGTTATCTGAGGTATTACTGTATTTTATTCAACTGAAGTGTACCCGGCATACAAGACGACCCCCCCGCTTGGAGGCATGTTTTTCAGGGGTAAAAAGTCATCTTATACACCAGCATATACGGTAGATAAATAGGGACCATTTTGGTGGGAAGGTAAACAGTGTTCCAAGGACGGGAATGTCTGCAAACACAGACTGTACTGGCTCTTCTGCTGTAAACAGAGATGAGCACTGAACCCTAGAGTTGGATACGACTGGGTTTTTTTTAGCAAGGGTGACCTTTACCTTTATGGCAGAAACACAACACAGAGAAAAATGAAGACTAGGAAAGTCAATTAGAAGTTTAAAGGTAGTTTAAGTTCCACTTAAAAGTTGCTCCACACCTTGGATGAATTATAATTCTTAATTTAGGTAAATGTATAATGTAACTAAACATTTCAGGCAGAAAGAGCTTGGAAAAGTTAGTTGATACAAATTATGCCAATGCCCTCAAAGTATGTGTTGATAAACCTACTTATTATGTTGATATTTACCAGTATTGGTTCAAAGTTTATATTCTCATATACATGCCAATTTCACCAAATTTGGGCCAGTTCCTGTAACATTTTATTATAGTTATTCTTAATGGAAATAAAGTATACTTGCTGTTCACTTTTATAAATGCCCAATGATCATGTCAATAGTCTAATATAGCTTAAAATAATCATTTATGATGATAAAATGGTTTTCCATTTTAATATTGGTTTGTTCCTGTCTTTGTTGATGAATGATGGTAGCATAATACTGGTTTTTATTAATTATTTATCTGTTAATTGTCTCTCCACTTCTGTATTTATCTCAAAGTTGTTTTGTTGTTGCTGCTGCTGTCTGTTGTTAACAAGAAGAATGGCTGATTGATCAAAGATCGAGATAACCACTCTGACACAAAGTCAATGCAAAATATTAGTTGTTACCAGAATTTGCCAAGACTTCACACTCTATACCAAAATCAGTGATGGGATGACAAATTTGTTACCACCACTCCATGATGTCACGACGTCGTGGGCGTGGCCAATGTCATGACATCACGACGTCATGGGCGGAGCTGACGTCATGACGTCATGACATTGTGGGTGGGGCCTTAAAATAATAAAATAAAATAAAATAAAATAAAATAAATAAATAAACACACACACACACACCCCCTCAACCAACCCACCCACCAGACAAACTCGTAAATAAATTAAATAAATAAATAAAATAAAAATTAAATAAAAATACAACCCCAAACACAAATCCCTCACTTACCCGTGGGAGGGCTCGGCAGGGACGGACGGCCAGAGCAGGGCAGGCCTCAACTTGCCAAAATGGCTCCAATTTTATTGCGCATGTGCAGAAACTCAATCTGACACATGCGCAATGCATCAGATTGAGTTTCTGTGCATGCGCAGTAAATTGGAGCCATTTTGGCTCCAATTTTTTTTAAAAAAATTCTTTCGGTGAGGTGTCCGGAACCGGATGCCTCAAAAGTTGACTCCCCTACCGGAGAACCCTCCGGGATTGTTCCTACCGGTTCCAGGAAACCGGATGGAACCGGGGTCATCCCATCACTGACCAAAATTGTTCTTGCAAATGCAATCCATTTCATAAGACCAGCCCAAATTTCTTGTTCTTGGAAAGTGAAGGATAGTCATCCCAAACTAATGAAGATATGCATGATATTTCTGCACATTCCTTCCAGTGGAAAAAGAGTACATTTTACACAACTATGGTCTTCTAATGTATGATGACACAACTATCAGGTTACATTAACTTGTTGAGAGAATCTACTTTACTGATTGCTTTCATATTTCCTTTGGCATCTCAGCAAGTTTTGCCTCCAAACAGCGCTAAAGTTTAACTAATGTTTTACTTTCCCGATCTCTCAATGTGCTTGAAAGTACTTCATTGACTATTTTAAGAATCTGGTTGATTGCACAGTTTAAAAGGCTGTTGAACATCTCAAACAAACATGCTATCTCATCTTTAGACTTGATTGGCTTTCAGCTGACTTCACTAAAGGAGATGTAACTGTTGACAATCCCCCCCCCCCAAAAAAAAAGATGTATTTGAATCAATGTGACATTAGCAGCCCATTGCATTTTAAACTGCATCAATTTCTGTGGAAATTAATTTATACCTAACTCTACAAATGTGGTGAAACAGATATAATGACAAAGAAGGCTACAGTACATATATTTTTCCCTTATATGTATTTTGAGAGTCGACGACGACGACTGCTATTAGTATCCGAGTTAACATTTTTTCCTGGAAATCATGTTCACAGTTGATGGATGTGTCTCTCAGAAAAAAATGTCATTGGCATGAATTTGTTTAAGGTGGATCCTAGCTTGCCATGAAGTGACCCACACACTGTGATCACAGAGCCATCTCCTGCAGCATGTATGAAATGAGACATACAGGATTTGATACCGGGCCTGCAATGGACTGCCGCAGCCTTGAGGATATTGACAAGGTGGGCCTTCACAGCCAGTACATCTGGCATGGCCTCTTCTGCCTCAATGAGCATTGGGAATCAGAATAGTGAAGTGGTTCCTCCTTTTCTCATTTTGCCATTTGGGGCCAATATGATGGTTTTTACTGGCATTTCCTCCAATGAGAGGGACTATCACCCCACCTAGTGTGGCGCATCAACCCATAGCTGTTGACCCCTTTTGGGAGTCAGGTTATTTACTGCAGCCCAACATTCGGTGTTGAGTCTCTGGCTGTATGGTCTACTCCATTATTGTAGTGGGATGTCTGGCCAGACAATATTTTGGGAGTAATACATAATCATGCACTGTCAAGTAAATTCTGAGTTATGGTAACCCTTAGCACAGTTTGCTAGGTAGAGAATACACAGAAATTGTTTACCATTGCCTTCTTCTAGGGGCAACCTGAGATGGTGCAACTTGCACAAGGCTAAACAAGGTGGTACTCATAGAAGAAACAGTGAAGAATCAAACTCCAACCTCTGGTCCCAACCATTGAGCTATCCAGCTAGCATGTACCTTGGGAAGCCAGTGTAAATGAAAACTTGATAAGGCTTCCACTTAGTTATCAATGTTTCACTTAAGAAGACAAAGGACTAATTACATTGTTATGAATACTTTATGCTATATAATATGTTTGTTCTATCTTGAAGTAGGAGTGGATTACCATTCAATACATTTTTCCTTTTTAAACCAAACTCACAAGAAAATCATATTTAAACATGTATTTTCTCTAAATATTCACTTTATTCATTTTTTAGAAAATGTTCTTTTAATAGTTCTGAACAGCTCTAACCACTTTCACCTCCTGCATAGAAGTCCATGATCCATTTTATAAGACTGTACAGTTCATAAAACATGTGGCCAACCCCACATAAGGACTCAAACTCAATTTATGCCTCAGCATTCTCTACAGCCTCCCAACATTTATTTGCAAACTATTATTACATGTTCCACTGAAAATGAGTGTGATACTCCAACTTCTAATGCAGGCATTCTCAACCCCCTACCCGCTGTCCCAATCAGGCCCATGCATATTTATTTATTTGGATTTCTATTGCTGTTCCCTTGCCAAAGCGACTCTAGGCAGCTCACAATCACCATAAAAACATTCAAATATAAAACATCCCCATGACAATAAAAATCACAAAAACATTTAACGTTTAAAAACCATTAAAATACCCTCCCAGGCACCTGAATAATTATGTGCAGAGGCAACAAGGGTGGTGAAATAATGATGCTTTGCCACCTCCATCGACACAAGGTAGGCCCTAAGAGTGGCTCTAGCAATTGTTTGGTCGGAATCACTTTGGGTCTTCCCCCAAAGGTGCTCTAGGTGTCTCTTTGCATGTTTGAGCTCCTTCAAGTCCTCCGTAAACCATGGAGATAAGTGGGGCTCACGTGTGCAGCAAGGTCATAGAGGTGCAATCACGCCCAAGGCTGCTGTTGCCCTCTCGTTCCAGAGGGCAACCAGAGCTTCAGCCGAATCATGCAGCTGATCCTTAATATGGCCTGTGGTGAGAACCCAAGTAGATCAAGACATGCCCTCCCCTGCCCCCACCAATCCCCCACCACTGGAAATCGCAATACATCACTTACTGTGGTGGTGGTGATCATGCCTGTTTTGGTGCTCCTTCCACAGCCTCCATTGATTCTCCCAGCAAGGGCATGCTGTATGGCGCAAAATCACTGTGTCTGCAGGATTTCCATGACACTGCTTGCATCATCAATGTGACACCAGGAAGTCACAGAATGGCTCACTTTCTGTGCTGCAGTGCCACCGAGGGACCTCGGAAAATCTCGCAAACACAGTGATCTTGCCAGATACAGCCTGCCCTTGCAGGGAGAAGTGACAGAGGCTTTGGAAGGAGTGCCAAAACAGGCACAATCGCCACCACCGCAGATGACATCAAAACAGTAAGCACTTGAAGCAACCTGCCTCCGGCCCCCGCAGCTGCGTGTCAGGGGCGAGACTGGCCAGATCTGAAAAAAAAAGGTTGAGAATGCCTATTCTAATGGATTGGGCTATTGGCCCATAGTGAAAGTAATACCAGGAAAAGTTAGCACAAATAAGTGATGGACAAACCATATATATTTATTCCATCTTTCCACTGAATATTAATGTCATTGCTGGGATTTGTGGAAGTATTGAATATCTCTTCCCTCATCATGACAAAAAACAACAGAATACTTTATAGTTGTTTCCTCTTTGAATATTCATAGTCTCACAAGGTATGCATCATTTACATTATAAGACCTAAATGTATTGAAACTCACTATACTTTTATCATCATTACCTCATTACCTCCTGGTTGCCAAAGCATTTCTCCCTGGAGAATTGCTATTCATAACTACAAAAGGGATTGCATTTACAATACCTGCTCCGTCCCAATCCCCATAACAGGAAAATAGTTCCAGTGTAAGAGAAGTTTGAAGCAACAGAGGTAAGTCAATTAAACTTAGCAACTCGCCATATTCAGATTTATTAATCAATTTGCTGAATGAGGATCTCAGCCAGAAAAGTATTGAGCTCAACTGACATTAGCTACTTCTCCATCAGTCAGAATCAACTTGAAGGCATGCAATTATTTATTATAGTTTGGTTAGATGCTGTAAGAAATTCCTGGTCGCAGCTAATGAATCACAATTTCTAGATATCATCCAAGCATTCACCTACACTACATAGTTATAGTACTGTACTTTGATTTCATTCGAATGGCTATGGTTCCATCCTATGGAATCCTGGGTTTTGTAATGTGGTGAAATATTTAGAGTTTCAGACAGCTTCAGGGGCTGGACAGTCATTTTTCTCTTCTTCCACCATATGGCACTTTCGGGTGTGGTGGAGGCAAGGGGCCAAATAAAATGGTTATATGGGCCACAGGTTGAGAATCCCTGCTGTAGAGTAAATGTACCCATGGAGAGCTGCTTGCAGTGATTTCCTCTTCTTCACTGGGAAACTCTGGCTTGTTACAGAGAAAAATCAGTCAGGAATAGAGGATTGCTGGTGACAGTTACTCAACAGCAGGAAAGTTTTATATTATGAAAGGGGAGGAAATTGACGCTTCAGTGAGTTCCATTTTTAATCTCTCTATGTACAGCTAAATCCTCTTAAATAGCAAAAGCAAGCAGAATGGGAAAAGTAATTATTTCAATTATCAAAGACTCATAGGAATACACTGATCTAGGAGAAACTCACTTTGATTTAATAAACTGCTTAAAAATTAGCATTGTAAAGACATGCTAAAGCAATCGCTTGGACCTAATTGCAGTAATCCTGGGACAAGTAACAATATAAAGACTATCCTTCCCTTCAGAAAATACATACACATGGATGAATAATGACCAAAACATTTTTATAGGACAGCGGCTAGGATAACTGAATGTTACCTTGTGATGGCCTTGATATCCATCTTCTTACTTGGCAATTTTATTTATTTATTTATTCAATTTATACCCCACTCATCTGGGATGACCTCCCACTCTGGGCAGTAATCCTAAACATGTGACATATCATATCTGTCAGTAGCAGCAAGACTTACTTAAGTTCTCCTTCACAAAGTTCTTCCTCATGTTACTTCTACTTTTTTTTATTTCAGGAACTTAGACTAAAAATGAACAGGGGGAATTAAAAAAAATAGTCATATGACTGCTTTCAGTGGAGACCAGCCACCGGGGCAGTAACCTTCATTGAATCTGGGACCAATCCTGCCAGGCTAACTGTTTCTAGTACTCCTCCCATTGCCCCCCAGGTGAGATTCAGCAACCAGCCACAGTAAACCCTCACTTAACAAATGTAATGCATTTCACAGGATTGCTCTTTAAGTGAGATGCTCTTTAAGCAAAATCCATTTCCCTATAGGAATGCATTGAAAACCAAATATTCCATTCTGGACGAACCAAAAATGGCTTCCACACTCCATTTTAATACAGTAATCTCCCAAACTCCATTTAAAAAAACCCTCCAATCCCCCTCAAACTGGCCCACAGTGGTTACCCAGCCACCTCGAGGATTACCACCCCGCCCCCCGCCATTGCCAGGAGTCATGATGTTGTCACCCTGGGAGGCAACAGAGACTGTCCAAAAGCCCTGAAGAAATGCACAGCCACTGTACACCCTTGACTTACATTGCCATCGTCATTGTGGGCACGCGGCAGCGGGGGCAGTGGTGATTGTGTGCTTCTTCATTCTCCATTGCTTCCCAGGGTAGCAGGATCCTTTGTGAAGCCCAACTGGTCCATTTTTTAAAAAAAACGCTGCTCCTCCACTTGGTCCCAGCAGCTAATCCACAGTACTTGGAAACATCCATTGGTGCATGGCACTGATATCAGTGTCTTGTTTCCCGGTGCTGAACCAGAAAGTATCCAAGAGCCGGGAAACCAGGCACTGACATCAGTGCCATGCACCAATGGAAGTCTCCAAGCACCATGGATTAGCTGCTGGGACCAAGTGGGGAAGCAGTGGAAAATTCTAAAAATGGACCGATTGAGTTCCACAAAGGCTCCTGCCACCCTGGAAGGTAGCAGAGACTGTCCAAAAGCCCTGAAGAAATGTGTGGCTGCCATCACCACCAACCGCCACCACCACCCGCCACTGACAATAGAAACATAAGTCAGGGAGCCACCATGCTAAAATCTCTTAGGTTCAATGCAGCATGGGGGAAGTTCCAGTTGCTTTGTGATTTTTGATCATTCCATGAGGGTGCTTTTTCCTATCGATTCCCAGTCGCTAAGTGATTTTGTTACTCAATGAACCGGTCGTTCAATGGGGGTTTACTGTACAACATCAAACTCCAGCAATCAACTACAAAAATCCTTTAAATAGATTCTAAGCTTTAAAGTTCTATCTGGTATCATGCTCAAGTTTCTGTCCTCAAAATGAAAGTCAGCATGTGTCAATAGCAGCTCACAACCACCTATTTACAAGCTAGAAACAAACATACACAAGCTTTTCAAGCATCTTCTGTAAGAATATAAGAAGAGTTCTACTAGTTAAAACCAAGGAACTTGCTATGCCAGCATCCCAGTTTCTGAACCAACTAACCAAATACCTCCAGAGAACCTATCATGTAGGTCAAGCAATAGCCCTCCCCTTGGGTTATCATTAAGCCCAGCTGGTATCCAGTAAAATGTAGCCTCTGAATATGGGAATGACAGACAACCCTAGAGCTAATAGATCTATACTTGAATGTAGAACTATTTTCCCTTGTGGCTCCCAGGTGCTCAATAATTATAAAATTAAAGAATTGTAGGGCTTCAAATGGTGTGACATTCTACAGAGGTGAGGCCTTTAAAAAGTCTAGTAACCAGTGCTTCTTCAAAGTTTAATTCTCAAATATGTCTGGCTTTTCCAGCTTAGCAAATGCTACTGAGAGAGGATGTTGTTTAAAAGTAACTTTTAATCTCTGTGGTATCTTTCAAACCAAGAAAGGAAATAAAAAATTCTAAAATATAATTCAGTGTCTGAAACTCTATCTCTTATACATGGGAACTGCTTGGATACTGCCCCTGAGATGTAGCTCTAAAAATGTTTTAAATAACAATAATAAATAAAGAAAATGTGAAGGTTCTGTGTGTTTGCTATGTACTAGCTCTGACAGATCAAGACAGCTCAAGCTAACACACATGGGTCTAACGTGGAAGGTTACTTAAAAGGAAAAGGAATATGAACTTATGCTGAAGCCAGAGACAACTGAGCAATGGTAGATTACTTCAGTTGCCCTCAGTACGATACTGTTACTAGCAGTGGTGAAGTGGGGGGTTACCTTACCCTGAGGTTTTGGGTGAGTTTTTCTCCATACTCAAAGCACAACTTTGCTACACATACTACTCTTTACCAGCATCTCCCAAACTATGTTCCATAGAACACTGGTTGACTTCAATGTACCTAAATCAGTACATTGACATATCAGTGCTTTGGGGAATTGATTTAGGCTTCTGGGAATTGAAGTCCACTGCATTTAGTCATAGATAATTCTAGCATACATTTATAGAACCATTCCTAAACTAGTTGTAAAAGTTATACACTTGCCTACAGAATCAAGTTAAAAGCCTGAATGGGTGAAGTGAAATGATCCTCAATCTTTCAAACCAAATGTATCTGCATTATATTAATAACATTTAAATTGGGGATTTGAATCTCTTATTCTCAGTAATAAGTCAAGGAGGTATATACCCCTCATAATAAATGTATTGCAAGTCAATACAATCAAAGACAAGGTTTTTCAAAACTGCAGTTGCATCTATTTAACATTCTGTTTTTCAGTACATTAGTTATTTCAGACAATGTAATTATATCTTGAAAGAAGGCATAACTAATTAGTTCTATGGCCATCATTAGGATGACAACATTCTTAAAGAAAGAATGATACATAGATAATACTCATAAATGCAAGTTGAGCTTTGGCAGTTAATGCAGAAAAACATGGGAATTTAGCACTGCCATAATAATATGCCTTTGTTCTTTGATCAATCAATACTAGCACTCATTTGCCTGTAAAAAAGAACAATAAAAAAGCTCATATTACATTTTGAGGAACAAATGTCGCACAAAAAAAGCTTAGCCAGAAACGTAATATTAAAATCTTCAAGAAAAACAAGAAATAAGAGGACTCATGATCAGTTTGAAACAAGGAGCTGTAACATGTGATGTGAGGTGATTGGATTTTGAACCACATAACTTCAAACAATTTGATTTGTTTAAAAAAAAACCCCACCATATAATGAAATTACACCTACAGTCATAAGTGGAATAATTTAGAATTCTGTCATCTCAACTTAGTATACCTCAGTAACCTTATGGTCTATAGCAGTGATGTTTAACCTTGGCACTCCAGGTGTTCTTGAACTTCAATTTCCAGAAGCCCTGATCAGCAGGAGTGCTGACTTGGGCTTCTGGTAATTGAAGTCCAAGAACACCTAGAGTACCAAGATTAACCATCACTGGTCTATAGGATTTTTATAGGTGTCTCACTACCCATTGCATGAAGCAAGATGATGGATTAGGAAAGACTGTGGATTCATAATACAACTCCTGACCTCTTCTAGATGACACCCAAATAGTCCCCACTGTGCCTCCCAGTAGAGGGGCAGCTGAGATCACCCAGAACATGTGTAGCTAATAGGATTACATGTCCTGTCACTTATTTGACCTTGGAAAAGCTGCACAGTCTTAGAGTGACACCAGAAGAAGGAGCTGATAAAGCATTTTTGAGCACATTACACCTAGAAACCATGGGTGGATCAACATAAACTGGAATTGACAGCACTTAATTAGTCATCTAGTAATTTTGCACACTGTTGAGACCACAGCTGTATTTTTGGAATGTTCTCTTAAAAATTAAGTAGCTTCCAATATATTAAACCAAATCTAGGATTTGTTACTATAAAGAAAGACAGACTTTTTTTTCAACAAAGCAAAGTGTGTCCTCATATTGTACAAGTTGTTTTAAAAACAATTAGTTCTAATTGTGTAATGTGGAACCTTTTAAAAAGTTCATGAATGAACTTTAATCTCAGCTGCACTCTGGAAGAACTAGATTTAAAGGATGTCTTATTGACATTTATTTCTAGTGAGCCCTGTCAGAGTCAGTTACCTGTGGTTTGTATCGTCAAGAGGAAAAAGCATGATAATTTCACCCTGAAAAGCAAACTAGAGGCTCACTTTTTAAACAGTCCATTTTTAACTATCTTTTTAATCAACCAAGGATGAATAGAAAACTGACATAAATAAATAGGCTCTACAGTGGTATATCTTTCAGTTTTGGCTTCACAGATGAAGGGAGCAATTCTTCCACTGAACTCTATGTCTAAAGGTCTGGGAATGCTGACAGTGATTAAAGATCTACACATCCCATCTTGAGGCCTCCAAAGGATTCCCCAGGGCAAAGTTCTCTAGGGAACTTGGAGCAGAATTGGACATTTTAATTAGCAATAAATGACTGCAAGTGATTATGTCATCAGCCTTGTACATGTGCAGCTATGCCAAAAGGATTTCAGCCAATTTTTTTTGCAAACATTTATTTATTTATTTATTATTCACATTTCTATACCGCCCTACTCACTGAAGTAAGTCAGGGCGGTTAACAGACATAAAAACATACTAAAAACATTAACAATTTTGAAATTAATCAAGGCCTTTCTCCAACAGTTCAGATTAAAAATTCAAAAAGGTCAACAAATTAAAAATAGCAGCTAAAATCAGAAACATAAGTCACAATGATTAAAAGATTCAAGATTCAGGGTTCAGGGAGAGAGAGACTCAAATTAGTCAACAGACTGGGGTTAACGTGCGGCCAGTACCCCAAACCTATCCCACCAGCCATGTTTTCACACCCTTCCTTAAAGGTAGCAGCTCTGTCTGGAGACGCAGTTCAGTAGGCAGGAGGTTCCATAGGGCCGGAGCAGACATGGGGAAGGCCCTCCTTCTAGTGCCAGAGAGATGCACCTCTCTGGCAGATGGAACAACTAGAGAAATTCTCCGGTACACTCTGGTGGGACAGATATTCTAGGGCTAATGCGGTCTCTTAAGTATCATGGCCCACTACAATGTACCATGCACCTTGAATTGCACCCAGAGACACACTGGCAACCAATGCAGCTCCCGAAGCAGTGGTGAGGCACGCACATAACTCCTGCATTTTGCTTCTAGTTTGGATAAATCATGAGATTGGCCTATGAGAAAACCACTTACTTAATTACCCTGGTCAGCTAACAGTGAGAACAATTTCCTCTACCTTTTAAATATATAATAAAAATCTACATTTTGCAAAGTTTTTTGAAGATATGAAAATTCTAACACAAAATCTAAAGCTGATCTAGCATGTCATACCACAAAGTAGTTTCAAAGGTAAAAAATTATCATTCTTTTTTTAAAAAAACTGATCTGTTCTATACCTGAACATAATTTAGACAATAGAAACAATAACACAAATTGTAGCATGAATGGATAAGAGAGAGCAGATGGAGACATTAAAAACAAAGGAAAGGAGGAGGAAACAGCATGAATCACATCACAAATTCAAATAAACAAAGCTATAGCTAATATAACAAAGTACCAGGTATACCAAACATACACTGTACATTATACCAATGCAATGTGGACTGAAGTGTAAAACTGAGCATGCCATTAATAAACTTCATAACCATTGCTTAGAACAGACATTTGTTTCTTTCACAGTTAGGTACTTGTTGTTTTCTCTTGGCACCCCT
Organism: Furcifer pardalis; assembly: GCA_030440675.1. NCBI lineage: Eukaryota > Metazoa > Chordata > Lepidosauria > Squamata > Chamaeleonidae > Furcifer > Furcifer pardalis. Next base: position 87,976,629 of record CP126892.1, read on the forward strand.
CCCCCATGTTTACAAAGGAAGAGAAGCTACAAAACAAAGGATTTGGGTGAAGTTTGCACAATTTGTGAGTTACTAATCTAAGTACAGATATGCATACTTCTAATTTTTCATAAAGAAGGATCTAATTCCAATTCGATTGCAATGGATTTCAATGTCTACAGGAAAATTCACTTCAAGGAAATAAATCCATAGGAAATCATAGTCCACTTCAAGGGGAAAAATCACAATAAAATTGCTTTACAGATTAGAATTTCCCCATGGTTTTCAATGCATTCAATGCATTCTTATGAGAAACTGCTTTAAAGGGGGGGGGGATCACTATAAGGAAAACCCTACGGAACGGATTAATTCCTTAAAGCGGGGGTCAACTTTATATTAATTGAAGAAAAGGCAAAACTATCACAAGCATATAATTTCTAATTAATAATTTAGCAACCCTCTTAAGTGAACTATAGGGAGTTGATTCTAACAGCTCAAGATAAAGGAAATAGAATTTTAGCATATGATGACAAATACAAAAAGGAACAAAAAGATGTGACCCCCGTCGCTGGCTGTGTTAACATACTTTAACCCTACTGATGATACTTACAGTGCTTCAATAACAACTGGGTTTTCTATTGAGGTTTGCCTCCCTTTATAAAGCAAAATAAACACAGCAGGACTGAGTGAATAAAAAGATGTAAGCAACCTATTCAGTGCTTCTAATTTTAAAAAGTCAATGCAGAACTCTAACCAAGCATTGTAATTTTGTGAAACTGGTGCAAATATGTATGTATGTATGTATGTATGTATGTATGTATGTATGTATGTATGTATGTATGTATGTATGTATGTATGTATGTATGTATGTATGTATGTATGTACGTACGTATGGACATCCTGTTATGATAGCAGAGTAGACCACGCAGCCAGTGACTCAACAGTGAGTGTTGGGCAGCGGTAAATAATCTGACTCCCTAAAGGGGCCAATGGCTATGGGTGGATGAGCCCCTTTAAGTGGGGTGATGGTCCCCCTCAATTGAGGAAATACCAGTGGAAACCATAATATTGGGCCCAACGACAAAATGAGCAGAGAAGGAACCACTTCTGATTCCCAAAAGCCATTGATGCGGAAGAGGCCATGACAGATGGGACTGGCTGTGAAGGCACACCCTGTTAATATCCTCAAGGCTGCAGCAATCCATTGCAGTACCGGTGTTATATCCTGCACATCTCATTTCATATGTGCTCCAAGTAACGGCTCCATGATCACAGTGTGTGGATCACTCCATGGCAAGCTGGGATCCACCTTAAACAATTACTGCTTCAGGAAAAAATGCATTCTTGGACACTAGTTGTAGCCAATGATGATTTACTTATTAACCCACTACTGCCCGATTAGTAAGACCACTACTCTGGGCAGCTTACAAAAAAGATTAAACATAATAAAACAACCAGTACAGAAGCACCCAGCTAACAAATAAAAATATATAACAACATAACACAAACGAATAATAAATAGTCATAAAATAAATCCTTATCAGACTTTTTGTATTTCTTAGAAGTGCAAGGACTCTCTGTGTCAATGTCAGGAATTATTTTCACATCTCTCCAAATAAGGAAAAAATAACTATAATTTCTCCTTACACAGAAGGATTCGTTCTTTACATTAAAATTAATTATGTCTTAGTACATGAACAACTTCATTGATGTCTATTTGAATTCAGTGGCCTATAAATGCATGTATAATTCAATCCTAAGCATGGGTAGTCATTGATTAATCTTTCTCTCTAGAAAATATAAATGAAATCTCAGCCATGGACACAAATACATTTCCCTGACATGAACCAATATGTCTAGTCATGCAGAACACAATTAAAAATGAAACTGACGGTAAGGAAGGGGTTTTGCTCATTAGCATGCCTCATGCTATAAATGCAAAAAGTTCCAGGATCTGTGGTATGTTCAAGTTGATCTGGGAAAGATCTGGGAACACTGCAGTGGTGCTGTATGTTGAAATACTCCGCTAGATGGACCAAGGCTCTGATTTTGCTATAAAGCAGCTTTCTAAATTTCCCTGTGTGAAATGTATTGCATTTGTTTAATAGACATTAATTTCAATTTATTTATTTTTATTTATTTATTTTATTTGACTTTTTTAGCTGAGGCAACTTGCTGAGGCAACTCTGGGTGGCTTACAACACAAGACACCCCAACATAACCTATTAGAGCAATCCATACATATGGATAAAACATCATAAAAATACTGAAATCTCTACAATCTTAAAATCACAAAAACTCAAATCTAAAATGTCTAAAATCCCCATAATAAAATTGTCAGATAGTCAATGAGTTGTGCAAACAATACTTTTCTGGCAGATTTTGCCTAGAGATTGTAGCAATATTAATTATAGTCAGTGAGTGCTTTTCACTTAACTATGTCACTGCAGCTTCCGGTATAAAGAAAAATACAATTAAATCAGAAAAATAGCCAAGTTGGCTACCAGAAAAGTTATTTTTAAAAAAAGAAAAACCCTAGTAATAGGCAACATCTGCTGGCTAACCTTGAAACATATTTAGTTAAAACACCACCAACAAAATACTCAGTCACCCACACATGTCATCGCCCTCCATTGCTACTCATATCCAAGTACAGTAATACCTCATATAACATTAGTATCGAATAACACGAAAATCGCATAACATTAAGGAATCTGGGGGGAAGAATTGCATCACATAACATTAAGATCCTATGGGATGCTTCAGATAACAACCGCGAAAGCCTGTGTGGTTACAATGTATCTCTATGGATCCCATAGAGGATCAGATAACACGAAAAATCATATAACACGAAGACTTGTGGAACCAGGTTTTAGTGTTATATGAAGTTTTACTGTATACATTTTTTACTGGAAATAATTTTCACAATTGATAGATGGGTTGCCATTCGACTTTGAAAGATGAATGAAAAACAGGGAAAATGCCATTGGCATGATTTTTTTAAAGGTGGATCCTAGCTTGCCATGAAATGACCCGCACACTGTGATCATGGAGCCATCTTCTGTGGCACGTATGAAATGAGACATGCAGGATTTAACACTGGTGTGATGGACTTCCGCAGCTTTGAGGATATGGATAAAGTGCACTTTCACATCAGGCATGGCCTCTTCTGCTTCCATGACAATTGGGAATCAGAATAGTGTCATGGTTCCTCCTCAACTAATTTGTTGTTGGACCCAATACAATGGTTTCCACTGGCATTTCCTCCACAGAGGGGGCCAATACCCCATCTAAAAACGCTTATCCACCTGTAGCCATTGGCCCCTTTAGGGAGTCAGGTTTTTTCTTTTACCATCACCCAATACTTGGCGTTGAGTCGCTGGCTGTACAGTCTATTCCAATACGACAGTGGGATATCTGGCTACAAGAAATTCCCAACTTTTCTTAAGACAGGTGGAAAATTGTATCACTATAAGGATGCCTACATCCATTTGGCCAATGACCCTTCTTTACATTTTCAAAGATGAGATACAATCCTTAACAGGAAATGCCACATATATGTCCTGAACACACATTTTGTTGGAATCTCCTACCAGGATATCTCCCATGTCAACTGATTGGGTACATATAAACCTCTTAAGGCTATGAAAAATTTGTAGGCCAAAATCTTATCAGTAGTTTCTGTATATAAACACATTTGCAGAAGCACTCCCACATAAGCAGAAAGCACTGCTGTTGCTGGAAGGAAAAAATGTGAATTGCTCTGCTTGTGGACTAAATCTGCTAACAGGATTCTGGCCTATATATTTTAACCACAATGGAAAATGTTGCAATAGTTCTAATGTAAGTATCATACTACACATGACACAAATAACATGTGTGACATTTCCTAATGATTTTCTCTTTGACTTTGTGATCACAGTGATGGGCAATGAAAATGAACTGCCTTGGAAAGATAACTAAAAATACTAATAACAAATACCAATGACAATAATGCTATGATTAAAAACTCTGGTTGAAAAGCTATTTCTGGAAGTTCTTTTCTCACATCATCATCATCAGCCTGGGCAATTTTCTGGAAATTAAGTATTTATCTCTCTTGTCCCAGGTTTCCTCTGGGGACCTGAGAAATCTCTTTCATTGTCAGGAACTCACAGGGGACTTGCAACAAGAAAGGGAAATTTTTAGTTTCCAAAAGATTACCCCAATTGATGACATCATCAGTCTTATCCCACAGAATATACAATAACATGATCTCAATCCCTATATCTTTCTTGTGTCCTCTGAAAACTCATTCAAAGAAATCACATGCTAGAAAAAAATATATAACAACACTTACTAATTACTGTCACTAGATTTATGGGGAAGAGTAGCTTCCAAGTACGACATATGTCTCAGTCTTGTATGTGATGGTTTTACAGCCACAAAAGGTTTAAGATGTGAAAACACATAACTAAACTACCAGAATCCTGAAATGATATTTCACATATTTTCACTGATTTCTGTGCTGACTCCAACATGAAGAAATGTAGGAATATCACATACAGTATATGACAAATTTATTTTCTTTTTCTTTTCAATTTTCTGTTTTCAAATACTGTACAATGTTCTTCAATAGTAGGAAACAATTCCCCTCATCATCTTGTTGTTCAGTCTCACAGTTGATTCCGACCCTTTGCGACCCCATGGACCACCACACACCAGGGTCTTCTGTCATCTGCCATCTTCCGCAGCCCAGCCAGATCTACGCCCACTGCTTCAATGATGCCATCCAGCCACCTCTCCTTTTGCCTTCAATCATTCCTAGCATCAAGGCCTTCTCAAGTGAGTCCTCTCTTTTCATTTGGTGGCCAAAGTATTTGAGCGTGCCAATAGCTTTACCATCGATCAAGTCCAGAAACACCACACACACAAATGTGACAAAATATTGTGGCATTTCAAAGACTGCATACATTGGCAAAGGAACTGGCAAGCCACACCAGTAATCTTGCAAAGAAAACCCCATGGACAGGATCAAAAGGCTAAACAATAGGACGTTGGAAGATAAGCCTGGTCATCTATTCACCATTAAATTTTATTCAATTCATTAATTATAAAATTATTTTATCTGTGAGCTCTCATAGAATATTCTGTAGAATCGCAGCATATGTGTGTGTGATATATATATATCAGCTGATCTAGAGAACCAATCAAACAGGAAAGGGGGGAAATACAGAGATGTGATTGGTTCTCTAGATCAGCTGATCTAGAGAACCAATCACATCTCTGTATTTTTTTTCAATTCAGGAAGTAAAGCAAGAACAACTCCCCCCCTTCCCTGCAGTTTAAAAAAGCCAAGCCTTTTGCAATCAGCTGGGAATCGGAGAAGGAAAGGAAGGTAAGCAGAGGGAGCCCTGCAGTAGCGTCGGGGGAAAGGCAGGCGGGCGCTGGGGAGGGGGTTGGATTGGGTAGATGTTCTACCCAATCCAACTCCCCCCCCCACACACACTTGTATTGGATAACGCTAAAAATCGCGTTATCCAATGCAAGATTTTTCCGAAAATCTTGCAACATTATGCGGTTTTAGCACTATCAGGTACAATCGTTATCCGGGGTATTACTGTGTGTGTGTGTGTATATATATATATTTCTTGAAACATATTTTTTGCTTTTCAACTATATCAAGTTTAGGCAGGTTTCCTACAAACTTTCCATCTGACATTTATCCTGCTCTGATATTCATTTCAGGCCTGTGGCTTGTGTTTGACAATTGTCAGTGCCTAGTGTTTTACCACAGGTTGGCCCCAAACTCCCCATGCTATTTGATGTTTGCTCAGTGTAGCTAGTGTACAGGAATAATGTGATGATTTTCTGTGACATAATGCAAGTTATTTTGGGAGTATTCTCACTAGGTACACAGTAAGGAATACTTATTGTTCCACCTGAGCTCAAAAATCAATTGCAAAGTCCAAATGTCAGCAAAGCAAAAGCTTGTGCAACATTCATTATAGAATGTGATTGATATGGTAGAGTCAAATGAAGTTATAATGACATTGAAAATCTAAAACTGATGTTTACAATGAATGAATATTGAAAGGGAGAGGGAAATCGACTATCTTCCACTTACCACAAATGGAAAGTACCATATATAGCATTATCTATAGCTCAAAAGTGCACTTGATTCAAAGCAATCTCATGAAATGATAGTGTGAAGATATCTATCCCTCTCTAAAGGCCATTTCCCAGCAGGAATGCCTCAGAGCATTTTGTAGCCTGGGGCAGAGCAGCAAATGGTATCCTTTCCTCATCACAGTATCTGTCAAGTAGCATAAGAGCCTCAACCGGTCAATTTATTGTGATATCTGAGGCAGAAAATAACACAAGCATATTTTGACAGTCAAAATGGGACAATATAGTTCTTAAAGAGCAAACAATTTGCTGTCCTTTTATGAAACCCTGATGAGCTGCTGGTGGTGCCATCTCATTTTGCCTAATAGCAGGACCAGGCTTCATAAAGAACTAAGGATGAAGTTATTGGGAGAAATGAAAAAAAATTGTTTTCATCAACTGAGAGATTATAATGATTTAGGTGTCATGAAAAAACTGAGAGATTAAGCTTTCAAGATAATCAGTGATGGGTGCAGAACAGACTGTTTCTGAACTACCAGCAATTGGGATCTCAGTAGTCATCATTCTAGTAAGGATGTTCATGGAAGGGGATATCCATGCATTCCATGCACTTTATTTATTTATTTATTTATTTATTCATTTATTTGATCAAATTTCTATTGCTGCCTACTCAACTTGTGTGAAACAAATGAGATAGGCAATTATGTGAATCATTCATTAACAAACCTCACAGGTACTATGTTCCTTATGATGATTTGGCACATGAAAAAAATGATGAGTGTGAGTAATAAAAGATGACCTACACAGACTAACTGTACATTCTCCCCTCCTTTACAACCATTTTGGTGCTTCTCCTCTCTGCATTTTGCAACCATTTTGACCTAAATAAAGAAATGGCACACTTTCCCTGATTGTAACCATTCAATTCATATTTTTGTTCAGTTTTTCTTCCCCTTTTAGCTGCTTATAGGAAAGGAATAGCAGAGAAAGAGGATTGAGACTGGAAAACTACAAGAAAGAGTGAGTTCCTGGAAAATAAGTTGTGAGCAAAATCAATATGTTTACAAGATTACTGAATGCATATATTTGGTTCACAAAAGCTCACATTTAAATAAAGGAGTTAGTCTTTAAGGTGCCACAAAAATTTTTTGTCTTTTTTTTTTTTGCTGTTTTGTTTTGTTTACTGTCTGATACTCACTTCAAACATTTCATATATGGCTTGGATGACATAGAGACTAAGCTCAGGTGACTTAATTTGCAATTTACCTGCTTTTTGTACATAAGTGGAATGTGCAAGTTTATTAACTTTAGTATTAAAGGTTTCCCTTGCTCGAAAGCCACTCGTATCCGACTCTAGGGTTCAGGGCCGTAGCCAGAATTCTAGATGTGGGTGGGTAAAGAGCCGGCGCTGTCTGCTTCTGCAGACATTTCCATGTTCATGCGGCAGGCATGACAAGACACCGGAGCACATGGAAAGCTGTTTACCAAAGACGGGAGCTCATTCTGTCTGCAGTACTCGCATTTGGAAATTTTGATATGCAGTTCCTCATCTTGGCAGTCCCCAAAAAAGATTCCAAAGTTGGCAAGTGCATAAACACATAGAAATAAAGAAGCTCTAGCTATGTCTATCTCTGACAAGTTTATAATTGTCCATTCAAGGCAAGGCAACCTAAGCATGCTTTACTTAATAAGATTGATTGTTCATGACTATACAGTGCTGTTGTTGAGAAAATTCATCCCTTTACTCTGAGGATAGCAACTTAAACACAGAGGAAAGGGCAGGGGGCTTTGTACTGAGACAGATGATATCATCTTCCCTTCTCATAAAAAGAAGTCCTGGGGCCTCAAGCCAGCAAGCCATGGAAATTGTAACTCTCATGGCATTCTAAAAATAATAATAATAGAGGGTTCTTCATCTTCCATTTAAGAAAAAATATTGATAGAAATTTGGTCTCATCACATACAGTAGCAAAGAAAATAAAGCTGTTTTCAGACCCTGCTACTACAGTGTGCGGGCAGAGGATAATATGAATGAATGTTCTTCAATCCAAAATCTTCTTTGCAAATCACAAGATGAGCATGCCAGACATGTCTAAGATAGTCATATTCCTAAAATGCTTGGTTGTTAGGTGCAGGGATATTTTCTTTGTTTTTTTTTTTAAAGAAGAAACATTCTATCACTTGAGCATTGGCCCCAAGCCTGAAATAATATGGTCCAAACATATTTATCATTCAGCTGCTCTTTATGAGAACTAAGCTTGATTGAGTATCTTGATTCCTCAGAAGCTTCCTGGCTTTGCTTCAGATCATACTGTATTATATGTTTTATAAAAGCTGTGCTGAAATGCCTCTAAAAAAAACATATCTTGATTTGTAAGTACAGAAGATTATAGGCTTATAAGGTTATAGCTGTAGATTGTATGTATGGAATATACAGTGTTGATTCCATGACAGAGAGTAGGATACTGAATGCTGGTTTTTGTGCATAGTGGGTCATAGACTGTACAGATACTTAGACGTGTGCCTCAGAGTACAATATTTTAAATTATCTTCATTTTAAATCCTCATTCATTGTTTCACTATGCCTGCAATATAAATCAGTCTTCTCAGCTTTATATTGAAATATTTATGTTTTCAAGAAGAATTTTGGAAGCTATAAGAAAAAACAGCAACTCCTAATTTCTCAAAGTTCTGTTCATAACACTCAGATAAGCTCTGTGCCATGATGCAATGCCTACAAACCATAGAACAGGGATAGTTTAAGCATGGCCTAAAGCAGGGGTTCCCATCCTTTTCAAGTCAGGGGCTGGGTCATGCTCTCTCAGTCAGCTTCAAGGGCCAGAAAGCCATTTTGCCCTCCCTGCACAATTGGGGGTGGCCATTCTTTCCCAACAGTTTCAAAATGGTAGCCATTTTGTTTCTCAAATGTCCTTGGAGTAGTGGGGGTACTTGCAATGGCACTGTGGGCCAGATCCATCCCATGGGTCTTAGGTTGGGAACCCCTGGCCTAAAGGGTACATGTAGACTCCAGAATATTTTTGTTCATCAGCCAGAGGACCCCCTTGGGAACTATGATTAAAATTTTTGGGGGGGGGAACCTCATTATTTTTGCAAAGAAAACTCTTTTGGAGGGAAATTTGAATGGAAGCGTCCCAGCATTGTCCCCAGGTCTTAAGTTCACCAACCCATAAATCAAAAGGTTAAAGTGTCGAAATAGAATAACACTTCAAGAGATAATGGCATCACTAACAAAAAGCAGCTAATGCTCAGAAGTTCAGTAATTGCCAATTAAGTCATTACAGTTTTTGTCCAGGATACAACAGAGTCTTTGCACATTCCACACCTGAATCCTACAGAATTACTCTTCCTACAGGCATGGCCTTTGAATGCTGAAATATATATATTTCTGTAGGACAAATGTCTCTATATAGAGACATTTACAGGCAGACATTCATATTCCGCGTACAGTATATGATTTAGGAGAGTGCTAAGTCTCAGGAGCACGCCTGTGACCATGCATTTTTGCTATTCTTCCATAAATGAAGCACACAGTAGCTTATTGGTGATATATAATTAGAAGATGATGAAATTTTCAAAAGTTCAGAGCTTCTATCTGATTATTCCCCTAATTTTAATTGCTAAAAGGCTCCTTCATACATGAATTAATCATTTTCAATCTTACATCTTATGTAAGTGACAAAGATAATGATTTTTTTTTAAAAAAAATCCTTATTTCTGGATGCCTGTAAAATAAAATAATTTCTCAGGGATGAATGACAATGTTGTTAACAGTTACATTGGAACTAAAAAAGTTGCACAGAAAATAATAAATAGCTGAATTATTTTTAAACTCCCCTTTCACTTCTTGCATTTTCCATGCTCACTACATCTATCTGAGACCAAAAATTTTTTTTACATGGAATATGCTGTTTATTTGCAAAAACAGATTCATTATTAACTAACATCTCGTTTTTAGATTTCCAAAGCATTACTATGAGTGAAGCAAACAGGTTACTATTACAGCAGTTTAATAGTAAAGCTGTATAAAAAATGTTCTACAACTATAACAGCCACAAGATCTAGTAGCATTCTGCTCAAAGAAAATTGAACCTTAAGTCACTTTCTTAGCTTAACAGTTGTTTTGTTCTTTGTTTTTCAATTTTATGATATATGATACTGTGATATGATCAAATCCAATGTACAATTTGATACTCTTGCCTTTGACTTTCTATTTGAACCATGTCAGTATCATTGCTGATCAGTTACAAATCGGAATGTGCAGCACCCCCATGTATGCTCTATCTCTGCCTCTGCTATGTATGCTCTATTTCTGCCTCTGCTATGTCCTTCTTTTGGAATGATCTCTGGGGGACAGACCCCTACCATGACTGTCAAGAAAATGTCTCAGAAAACTGTTGTTGCAAGGTCTCACTAGCTGCCCTGCATTTGCTCTTGAGATGAGGGTTTGGCATCTACCTTCAAGCCGCTTGCTATTTGTCCATCTGCTTGCTAGATTCCCTGGGCTGGTGACTTAACCTCTGTCCTCTGATGATTCTTACATTTCATAATAAGGAAAGAACTTGCCACCGCAAAACACAGTTCATTTCCCCCAGGGTCGCAGTGGTTAAGACTGCGAGCTTGATGAACAGAAGGTCGGAAGACCTGAGTGCTGTGTGATGGAGTGAGCTCCCATCTTTGTCCCAGCTCCTGCCAACCTAGCAGTTTGAAAGCAAGAAATTGCAAATAGATACATAGGTACTATTTCAGTAGGAAAGGTAACAACATCTGTGTGTTTCAGCATCTAGACAAGCCTGTCACGTTTGCAGATGCAGCACATCTGCAGATGCAGACTGTGCTGGCTCTTTGGTTGTAAATATAGTCAAGACCACCCCTGAGAGTTAGACACGACTGGCTTTTCAGCAAAGGAGACCTTCTGTGCCACCACTACTCCTGGCACAGAACTGAATTATTTTTAATAACTCCAGAATTATTATTACAGATACAGTATTTGAAACTGTCAAATTTGGTTTCAGATATATCCAGATACAGTATATATATTGCAGTCTGGCCAGGTTATACTGCTATGGTAATAGAGTAGACAATATTGCCAGTGACTCAACGACGAGACAACTCTGAGGACTAGTGATTTTGGGTGCCAAAATCCACAGGGAAGGGTGATGGTCCCCAACAGTGGCGTAGCGTGGGGGGGCGGGGGGGGGGCGGATGCCCCGGGCAGCGCCTTTCAGGGCGAGGCAAAATGTCCCCTCCCCACCCTTTTGCTGGCGAGTGCCCCACGTGCGCTTCGCCGCTTGCCACACACCATCGTCCGCTCGCACCTCCATCCGCTCGCTCGCCCGGCTGGCCGTCGGGGGCTCTCCGCTGTCTGTTGCCCCTGGCAGCGGCTTTCAGGGGGAGGCAAAATTTCCCCTCCCCACCCTTTTGCTGGCGAGGAGGAGAAAAAGGCGGACAATTCAAGGAGGGGCATGCCCGGTCGCCCGCCCAGCTGGCCGTCGGGGGCTCTCCTGGCGGGCGGCCCGCGTGCGCGCGGACGCTGCTCGCCTCCGCCCGCCCAGCCACCCACCCAACTTGCCGTGAGACGGGGCCCTCGTCGGGGGTGGGTGGCGCCGTGGCGGGGAGCCCCTGGGGGCTGGCTGGGCAGGAGGAGGTGGGCAGCGTGCGCGCGCACGCGGGCCGCCCGCCAGGAGAGCCCCCGACCGACAGCCAGCCCGGCGGGCGGGCCCCTCCTTGAATTGTCCGCCTAAAAAAAAGCACTTTTTCTCCTCCTCGCCAGCAAAAGGGTGGGGAGGGGACATTTTGCCGCCCCCTGAAAGCCGCTGCCAGGGGCAACAGGCGGCAGAGAGCCCCCGACGGCCAGCCGGGCGGGCGAGCGGACGGAGGTGCGAGCGGACGGATGTGTGTGGTGGGCGAGCGGACGGAGGTGTGTGGCGCGCGCGCGCGCCGCTAAGTAAGCAGGGCTTCTACCTAGGTCGGGGGGAGGGGGCGGTGGCAGCGGCGAGCTGGGGGCGGCGGCGGCGAGTTTGTTCTTCGCCCCAGGCGGCTGAAGACTGCACGACGCCACTGGTCCCCAAGTGGATTAAATCCCACTTGAATCCATCTTGATGGAGGACAGCAACTTCATCAATACTGGCCTGGAGCTGATGAGGACTTTTTGTGCCAAAAGGGCTCAGGACCAGAAAGTGAGTCATGGAACTGGATCAGTGGTATGGGAGTCATGCTGGGATGCAGAAGATATTATATTCTCAGGACAGCCTTCATGGCTGATCGCCATGATAATTGCCTATATGTGTACAGTATTTGGATTTAGATAAGCAGCAGGAGAAGATATATCCAGAACTATTCAAATTTGGCATTTATTGTGAATTCTGAATATTTTTGATTCTCAATGTACATCCTTAACAGTAGGCCTGCTGCTGTCAAGATGCAATTAAAGATAACATCACAAAAGTTCCAAAGGACATGGAGCTGGGGAAGGGGATGTATTATGTTGTAAATGTTGCCTGACCAATCCCAGGCTCTGGAATTTAAATAATAACAGTGGCCATGAGCTCTCGTCTCCTCTATTCCTTCCTTTTAGAATCAGAATTATTGTCTGGCTATGATGGTATTTATTTCTTACAAATTTGCTCAAGGCACTGAGCAAAACATTTATGTTGTGTATTTTCTGTGCAAGGTTACAGTTGGCATACATGGAATAAACGAGACAAAGATGAAGGCTGAGGTCCATTCTGCCCATTTCTGGAATGATGTGATTGCCTACTACATCCAGAAATTAGAGATGACACTGTTTCGATTACAGCTCCAAGGCTTTGCAGAACTTCAGTTCAGTGAAAGAATTTTGCTTAGCATTTAATACAATCAAATGCTTCACATGGAACAGTCTGAGTGACTGAGTTGAACAAGGGGGGGGGGGAGTGCATCTCCTTTGGATGCTCACCTCCCTGTTTTCCATAGGTTAAGGAAAACACACCATTAGGGATGTGTGGAAGCCCCTTCGACCCATTATGTTATCCATATATTTTTAAATTTCCATTTTAAAAGGGTGTGTGTGTGTGTCTCATAAATGAGATGGAAATGCAAATGCCATAACCTGAGGGACGTGAAGTAGCCTAATTGTTCAATCTATCCACTCAAAGTCCATACAACAGTCATTCTTCCACAATCACACATACACTTAATCCTAAGAGTGTAATGTCATTTTAATAAAGTGCAGTAAATTTAGTGAGAGAAATAAAGAATAATAATAAAATAGTATTTCAGACCACAAAAGGGTTACCAAACAACGTCTTTCTCTTAACACTTCCACAAATGACTTATTTCAAAGGGATGCGTGTATATAGACGACTAGCCACTCCAAGACAATCTAAACATTTAGGTGCTAAGAAGAATTCAGACTGGGACAAGTATCTAGTGTGTGTGCCTGAAATCCCTTGTGAAGGGCTTGTCTTCAAAAGTGGTTAGATACATAGCACTATCAGCTTGTACACCAGCTTCCCATATTCTTTATTTTAAATCCCTACATAACTAACTACATAACTCACTGCCGATGGTGATTGCAGCCATGAAATAAAAAGGCAACTGATTCTTGGGAGGCAAGCTATGAGAAACCTGGGGAACATAGTGAAAAGTAGAGATATCACATTGCAAACAAAAATTCGTATAGTCAAAGCAATGGTATTCCAGGTGGCAATGTATGCTTGTGAGAGCTGGACCATTAGGAAAGCTGAGCACAGAAGAATAGATGCCTTTGAGATATGGTGTTTGAGGAGAGTTTTGAGAGTCCTCTGGACAGCGAGGAGAACAAATAGGTTGGTCTTAGAAGAAATCAATTAACGTGGATCTTAATCATAATATGCTTTCAGCTTATTACGAAAACAGTTAGAAACTCAGAGAACAATGATTACATTTTACACATCAGAGCAAAGGCACCAGAAATGTCAAGTAACAGATGCTTTGAGTTTATTCTAAAAATATGTTATCTCCCTAAGTAACAGCTTCTTTTTAATGAGTATGATTATTCATATAATTTATTGCAAACATATAAATATATTTCCTTTCTTCTTCAGGTGCTGTATCCAATGTGATATTGGCTATCATCATGGTGATAGTCTTCCTGTTCTTAACTCCTCCGAGGACATGCCACACCAGCCTCTCAGGTTCTTCAGCCATATTTCCTTTAACTTCTTTAAAAGCATGTAGTCCCACCACCATATAATTATAATAAATTCTGTAAGGCACCTGTGTATGAATGCCACATACTTTGCAATATTATGTATTAAGTGTAATATATGATCCTTGTCTGGCTGGACATCCCGCTATGATAGCAGAGTAGACCATGTAGCCAGTGACTCAACAGTGAGTGTTGGGAAGCGGTAAATAACCTGACTCCCTAAAGGGGCCAATGGCTAAAGGTGGATTAGCCCCTTTAGGTGGGGTGATGGTCCCCTCAGTAGAGGAAATGCCACTGGAAACCATCATATTGGTCCCAATGGCAAAATAAGTGGAAGAGGATTCCCAATGGTCAGGAAGGCAGAAGAGGCCATGCCAGATGGACTGGATGTGAAGGCACACCTTGATAATATCCTCAAGGCTGCAGCAGTCCATTGCAGTCCCGGTGTTAAATCCTGCATGTTTCATTTAATGTGTGTGGATCACTTTATGGCAAGCTGGGATCCACTTTAAACAAATTCACACTAATGGAATTTTTCCTGCTTCAGGAAAAAAATGCATTCTTGGATATGAATTGCAGCCACCGCCGAATATATGATCTATATATTAATGCAAGAGCTGAACAGAACTGATGACGACAGACCTTTGGGAAGTCATTAATTCATAAAGTCACCATAAATCAGTACTTAACAACAAATATATTAACTATTGACTTGTGTTGAGTCAATTTAAGGAAGGAAATATTAACTATGGAGTAAAAAAGAGAAGAAAATCAATGTATACTCTGAGACTTCTCTAATCTCACTACTGGAGACATCGATAAATGTCTGCTATAGTCTACATACTTTAAAGCTTCTATCCTTAAGACAACAAAACTTTGTGTAAGCCTACAAAGATTATCTCTACTACAAACTTAAATCCTGCTCAGTGTTCCCAGAAAGTGTATTTCCTCTACCTAATCTTAGCTATATAAAAATCTGTCTTCTAGTTCTCTGTAAGTTTGCTTGTCCATATAAGTGGTTTCAACTTTAATGTGTCATTTTTAGGACCCTTCAGAATCTGTTAGAAAGGAGCAGAAGTGTTTGGTAATTTGGAGGCATGTTTTGTAAAGGGAAGTGTGGACTTTTTTACTACTTCTCTAAATGCTGAGGGTTCCTCTAACCATCCCTGTTACTTTGTTCTTGTTTCTAATTGGCTCTGATTTGGCCAAAACCCTAACTTCTCAATATATCAATTCAGTATTAGATGGAATGGTATACTGTATTCTTACTGCATGAGAGAGCGGCAATACTCTATAACTTTTTAAACTTCTAATATTTTTAACTTTTAATTTTTAATTCTTATTGTAAGCAATGTGTTTTAATTGTTTTAAATTGTAAGCCACCCTGAGTCCTTGGATAAGGGTGGGGTATAAATGTAATAAAACAAACAAATGAATAAATAAGGCAATTCCAAAAATGGGTAGGGGTGAACTCCAACAAAAAATTATAACTTTTAATCTGAATTTTAGATTGGAACCATATTCGACACCTTTATAGCGGCCAGTGCTCATGCTCTGTGTCAAAGAAGAGGAAGTTTGGGCAAAGAGTTTTTCAGTTATGATTTTTTTAAAAAGTAAAACTATTTTACCTCATTAAGGGGCTGCAGTGGATCAGTGGTTAAGAAGCTCGCCTTGTTAGCTGGAAGGGTGGCAAGTCAGCAGTTTGAGACCCAGGTACTGGATGATGGATTGAGCACTGATCTCTGTCCTAGCTCTTGGGGACATGAAAAGAGCCTCATTTGGGCATTCCCTGAGCAGAGTTACTTCCGCAAAAATCCTTTCAACCCAGAATAATTTCTGACATGAAATTATTATTACCTCCTTATTCAGAAACAGATGATCCTAAATATCCCCACATTTAAAAGCAACTTCTAATGTGTGGTCACTATATCAGTTAACAACCTCAAAAATGTCCTGCTATAAACTGAATAAAATAAACAAAATAAAATAAAAATAAAAAACACTGTAGCACTTTAAAGACTAACTGCTACAGTATTTTATTTTGTTTATTTTGTTCTGTTTTCTGATATGCCTCAACCACAGACTAACACAGCTACTATTCCAAAAAAACTTCCATAAACTGTTCTGCTCAGATCTTGCAAACCAACATTTCATGTTGGGTTGTTTTTTCTTACCACTATCACCTTTTTCCCTTACAATATTTCCTCTTCCAGGAAGTTCAGCTCAGATCTTGCAAACTAACACCTGTGCTTTCTTTATTGAGGCAGTCTGTCTTCCTCTCTTTCTATCCCCACCCCCTTTTCCCTAGCAGGGCTGCATTTTCTCGTCAGTTCTGTATTTTTAGTATATGCACATCATAGGATATCCCCAAATGTCCTGTTTTGCTCTAGTGAGAGTTTAGGCTTAATTTTATTGAACACTCACTTTTTTGCCTTTCTGGCTGTCTGTGATATCTGTTAGGCTCTCTTTCAAAACCACATTTCAAATGAGTTCACTCTCTCTCTCTCTCTCTCTCTTTCCTGTCTTTTCTTTTACATAGCAAGGATGATTTTGAGCTTGGCTTCCCATGACACACTTTGTTTCTCTGAGATCTCTTTTAAAGAAAAATAAAAATAAAAAAGCAAGGGGACATCTTTTGGAAAACATGCATAAAATATGTTCATAGAGTTTTGGGTCTGAATATAGCTTTATTTCCTCAGGTTATCTACCCCAAGGAAAAGGTTTGAAAATTAGAAGATAGCTTTCTAGTCTGCATTCTGTAGAACAGGCAACATTAATTTACCCAAGAGGGGAAAATGTATCTATGTTTCTCTGTTGTATGTGTTATATTTACACCTTTGCATCTCTATTTCATTAAGTGCAACCTCATCAAGAGGTTGTTTATTTTACATGGCTTTTCAGCAGGTCTTTTTCAGTCTGTTTGCATGTGTGAGGTCGGCACCGTTGATCTATTCTATGTGGTTCCTGTGATGACATGAGCAGACATTTGTGACATGCTTAAGAGGAGGTGTGGCACATTTGTCCAACTGAATGCTTTCTCTCTTGTTTATTTTTAATTTTTCCTTTCTGCTTATTTTTTAAATTATATTTTCTTTCGACTTTAGCATTTTGTCACATAGACACTGAAAAGTCTGGCTGTTCTTTTAGATGCAGCTTACAACTCCTACTGCCTTTCTGAGGGTCGTATACCAGAAATTTGATGAAGGGGAAACCTTTCAGCACTACTGTAACACTGTTGTTGCTTTTTATATGCCTTCAAGTCACCTCAAACTTATGGCAACTCTAATGAGAGATCATTATGTCCTCAGCAACTCTAGAAGAGCCCAGCTCTTCTAAACACAAGTCTATGACTTCCCGCATTGAGTTGATACCTCATGTTTGGTCTTACTTTTTTTCTGCTGCTTTCCACCTTCCCCAGCATTATTGTCTTTTCCAGAATATTGGAAATTTTACGTAATGTGCACTTCTTTTGCTGTCACTATTTTTGTTTTCTTAATGTGTAACTGCTTTGATACTTTCTCCTCTCATTTCCATTAAAAGTTGTTTCAAATCATTGCTGTTTCCTGCTTTTTAAATTATCAATATTTCTTCCTCCAATTTTCAACTGATTCTAGTTCTGTATTATGTGTTTTGTATACAGATTAAACATATAAGTAGTCAAAATGCATCCATGTCCTTTGCCTATAGGAAACTCCCCCTCAACTGTCTGAGGGCGTGTGACCTGGCCCACAACCTTAAAAAGGTTGACAACCCCTGGTTTACACAGTCAAAGGTTTTGTTGTAGTCTATAAAACACAGGCTGATCATCTTCTGAAATTCTTTGGTGTCTTCCAGTATCCAATAGTCAGTGTTATCATACCTTCAGTTAAAATGGCAAGAAAAAGTACTTAAGCCATCTTAATTTTATAATACCTATGCAAATTAAGGTACAGTCTAGTAATATCAGCTCTGGTAATATCAGCTCCTAGTACAAGTAAAGGACAAATACAGACATACACTCAGTGTGTGTGTGAGAGAGAAGGGGTGGATGGATGAGAGCGAATTCTCCTCCTAAGGGCATTATGCCCTCTAGACTGCTCTAAAATCAAAAGATGCCAGAACACAGTATAATGATTAAAGGATCGTGAAGACTCTTCACATTGCCAGCTGTTGTTATCTTGCCCCTTTTCTTTTTTTCCGTTTAAGAAATGATAGACATCTCCTGCCTGATTTTCTGCAGAACTGCCTCAATAATAGGACCGGAATGAAATTTATTATACATTTGCTTCCATAGAGTTGTTTTGTCATAGCTGAGAACTACTGCATTACAGTTCAGGAAATTTGGAGTTAGAAATTTGAAATGAAAAGTTTTAGTGTCTCTGTTAAATGCAGTAAGCCCTCAATAAAATAGGAAGCCATTCCACTTTATTTTCAATTTTATGGAATGCTCTCTTCAACATGTGCAGAAATATGACTTGCATTTATACAAACCAGAATGGATAAATATTTAGAAATATTGCTTCCCCTAAAAATGCATTCCATGTTTTTGTTTCCCCCCACCCTTTTTGTGTATGTGTAATTTTGTCAATTTTAGAGAAATCAGCTCAGCAAAAACCACAGACAAGAGGAATAGCAACAATAACTGTTGACATAACAGTAACCTACCAATCTTATAACAAGAAAATCTGGCCTTTTGCTCACTGGAAGTAAGGCAACACCTTAATTATGGAATTGTTGTTACTGCTTAAGTCTGTGCTTGAGGCTGGTGATGAAACTAGTTACAAAATGTTATGGATTGTACATTAAATTCTACAACAACAAGTTCATTAAAAGAATGGCCCACATCTTCATTTAAAAAAACTCAATACCTACACATAATGCTGTGTTTTCACTCTTAGACTGAACTGGAAACGTCTTGTGGATATTTTTAAAGCAAATACCTGTACTCCATCTTCGCCCTTATAGTTAGTTTTAAACAAATCAAAGACACATCTATCATAATGACTTAAATTTGTCATATCTGGTATCTCAATGTGCTATCAAGCACTTCCAGATGACAACAGAAGAACCTTGACACTTTCTATTTTCCTTCAGATATCACACTTTCCTCATTTTCTAAAAAGATAAGATCACCAATTCAGATAATATTCTCCTGCCCAATCTGCTCGACATCATGACTAGATTCAAACAGAGACAATTGCATGGGCTTGGAAATAGCTGTGCATAATCTGAAATGAATGCACAAGAGGATATGCTTATGATTTTTCTGAAGCCGTCCCACGCTAAAAGATCCAGAATTTATCCATACTGTATTTCAAAAGTAACATGGTGGTGAAGGAGAACGTTGTGGATAGTGGTTACATCATGAGAAGGCAAAATTCTCTGGAAGATACTGTCAGGAAATGACATATTTCCTCATGTTTCCCAAGGCTTGAGGTTGTAGATTATTCAGCTAGGCCTCATAGAAATCCTTGGCCCTCTCTGTCTCATGGACTCATGTCACGAGACAGCTTGTTTTTCAGCCTGTGTTTCTGTGTTATCTCTCTAGCTAGCATGTTTTGACTTCACTGATTGTACACGTGTGTCAACAATCAATTGTTTTGAGAATATTTCTCTCTGTTACCTGATTGGCCAAAGCTAACCCAACTGACTACAGATTTTCCATTTTGCAGAGAAGTTAGTTAGTTCGATTCTGAATTTCAATGGCTTAAGACCCTGGCTATGGTGTGGGACTATTCTCTTTCTTCAAAATGGTTACCTAATGTACCTGTGGACTATTTGCTGGACTGTCTTATGCTACTGACCTATGCTTTATGAACCTATCAATATACCTGATCAATAAACCTTCATTTGCTTTTACAACGTCTCTTCACTGGACTAAGGGGTAAGAGGAGCAATGCATTCACACACAAGCCTCTGAATACACTACCTGTTTAGGCCTCCTTGTGGAAGAGAAGCAGCTAAGGGCTGTAAAGCTGCATTGCCGGCCAGCTCGCCCTCTGGGGGCTTTGGTACAGGAGGGCCAAGGCAGAGGGGGCCAGCTGGTTTCGTGACAGATCCAACAATCCTGGGAAAGATGGAAGGCAGCAGGAAGATCAAACATATGATGGATTGACATGATGGATTGATTCCCTAAGGGAAGCCATAGGCCTGAGCTTGCAAGACCTGAAAAGGGCTGTCGAGGATAGGAAATTTTGGAGATCTTTCATTCATAGAGTTGCCGTAAGTCAGAGATGGTATGTAACAACAACAACAATCACTGTAAAATATAACAGATATTTTACAACAGAAAGTCTGTTCTTCACATGGATCATAGAGCATCATAAGTATGGCATGTTCAGATTCTTTGTTCACAGCCAGTGAAAGGACAATCAATACATAATCAAAATAAAGGAAGGGATTTAAGATTCTTTTATCTCTCTCAAGGAAATACTCCAGTCATAAAACAAATATCCACTGTAAGACTGGGGAGGGGGTGTGGGTAGCATCGCCATGGCCGGCTGCCCCTCTCCCAGTCCCCTTAGCCAAGCAGACACACCAACAGGCCGGAAACATCATCTTCCATTTTTTTCAGTTCCAGATAACCATTCCATTCAGTCTGACTCATTTCTCCCTTCCCTTCCCTTCCAGCCACTCTGTCTTACATCTACCATCAGCAAAGGCTTCAGAACCATCTTTCCTACATATATTTTGCCCAATTTCTTAAGGAGGCAGATTTGTTTTACCATATATCTCTTATCTGATAGAGTGTAACAGCTCTGAAGAACCCATTCTGTTTTACTCAATAAATATGCCATTATGCTTTTTCTCCTTTAAAAATAAACTAATCTATTATTCTTCCATGACCTTCCAGTCCATTAGACAACAACACCATTAGCCTAATTTCTCCTTTCCCCTACCTACTGTCTACTAATGTAAAATTGTACATTTGTAATATATGAAGTGTTACACAAAGAGATGACCAGGAAGTATTTCAGCAAAGCAAATGAGTGTGGAACAACAGCTCTCATGGAAAGAACTGTAATTTTTGTCTGTATAGTAAAACAAATGCTAGAACTCTACAGACATCATAAGGCATCATGACAAGAATTTTTAATCTTTGGCCAAGCATTTTGCCATTGAAAAGGGTAATTCATATAACTTTAATGATATATAAATTCCCATTAAGACAGAAGTGGGCAATCTTTGGGGGTGTTAAGGCTGATTTTGAGTTTGGCCAGCAGCTTGGGTGCTGTACCCAATTAATACCCCCCACCCCCAAATGCTATCAAAATCAGGAGTGTGGCTTTATAAATACTTTCCTGATCTGGCAATGAGTATTTCCTGTTTATTTAATCTTGTTTAATGACCAAACACTGTGTATTCTTTTGTTGTTTAGAATCATCAATTTTCCTAATTGAACCAGGAAGTTTTCAATCAAAGGCTTCGATCCATAATTACTGGCATGTTTCTTATTTCCTATTACATGAGCCAATGGTTGGAAATTGTCTAGGCCAGCGGTTCCCATCCTAGGGCCCACAGGCTGGATCTGGCCCCCAGTACCATTTCATGTGCCCCTTCCAAGGGCATTTGAGAAACAAAATGGCCACCCCTTTGAAGCTGTTGGGACAAAATAGCCACTCCATCATGCAGGCAGGCCAAAATGGCCATCTGGCCCTTGAAGCCGACTGAGAGAACATGACCTGGCCCACGGCTTGAAAAGGTTGGGACCCCCTGGTCTAGGCATCAGAGAATTGCAATTCTGCGAATCTGCAATGTCTGAATAGTTTCTAACTTGTGACTCCTGGAAAAAAATCATTCTGTTTCTATTTGTACAATCAATTCCTTAAATTTTGTTAATTGTCTGCAATTGCCATGTTGCTTTACCCAGTTCCTAGTCTATTTCTCCAATTGTAATATATTGTACCAAGATAATTTGCTTTCCTCTATGGAATATTTCATTTAATAAATCCTTCAGTCTTATCAACTTAGTTCTCTCTAAATCTTTTATTAATCCTGTGTTAAGGTTCCCTAGGAATTTCTCTAGGTCTACTATTCATATCAATTGTGATATTCATGGACAAAGTATTTAATATATTTGTACCAAGTTTTAAGAGTGTTGCTACATAATGGATTTCATCATTACCTTTCATCATTATTATTTTTACTTTTTTGTTAAAAAAATCCACCATTCCTTATACCTATCATTTATTTCATATAGTTCAATCTCTCCCCATATCAGCTCTTTTAATCTTATCATCATGCTGGGAACATTTCTCATTAGATTAACGTCATTTTTTTAATATTTGGAATTATTTTACTTTTAAAGCACCTAGGTTCCTCTACTAACATTTTTGACAAGAATGGATTTTAGTCTTTTAGCAAGCATTAGTTGGTATTTTTGACAAATTATGCTCCTGTCTTTTGAACTGTGTTCTGACTCAAGTATTTGCCTGCAACTTAAGTAAAGTTTCCAACTTTTAAGCATGTTCCTAATGGGTGTAATAGTCTGGATGTCTTGTGAAACGTGTTTCAGTACACAAAACATAGAAGCAATGTAGATAAATAAAACTTGTAGAAATAGACAAGCTGATATTGCCTGCAATTCTTACAACACTGGAAAAACTTTTAATTTTGTAGCCAGATTTATTATTATATAATTAAAAATGGTTGCTTTATTTCACTCAGGATTTAACCCTTTATTGGGATGTCAGCTGTGATGAACACAGGCTTTTCATTTTCTCCCAGAAGATCTATAGATTCTGTAGGACTTCTGGGGCAACAACCACATACAGTAAAACCTCATATAACACTAAAACCTGGTTCCACAAGTCTTGGTGTTATATGATTTTTAGTGTTATCTGATCCTCTATGGGATCCATAGAGATACATTGTAACCACACAGGCTTTTGCGGTTGTTATCTGAAGCATCCCATAGGATCTTAATGTTATATGAAGCAATTCTTCCCCCCAGATTCCTTAATGTTATGCGATTTTAGTGTTATTCGATACTAATGTTATATGAGGTATTACTGTATCAGGAATCTGACCTTGATATATATATGAGTATAAATATATTTTATACATTTTCTAATTTATGGAATTTTTCTCACTGTATTGTAACAAAGTTTGCCAAGGCAATTATATTAAAAAGTTTGTGTAGTGAGTTCTCTCTCTTTTTCTTTCTCTCTCTCTCTCGTGGACTAATATACTGAGTCAGAAATCATATAAATTAAGTGTCCATATAAATTAAACAACATCATGTGCATCTATGTAGCATGGATGCTACATTTCTCCACAGGATTTTACTAAAACTACACAGATCTTGACTGTGGACTGCAATGCCATCTTCATCTATATTCTTTTGCAACTTGTTACTTTTAAAAACCTAACTTCAGTTGCACCATGGCAACAAACTAGAAAACTCATGGCGTAAATCAATAGCAAATATTGCGCTTCTTCGGGACAAATAGGTTACATCTGACATAAATATTTGTGCACCGAAGCCAACTTCATCATATGCTACCCGAAGGTCTTGCACAACTCTTTGCTCTTTTTGTTGTAAAAGATAAATATGCCTACCCCAGGCCCGGGAAATACTGACACAAGTCTAAACTACTAACTGTGAGGTAAGTAATAACAACAGGAGCAACAAGACAATAGTTTCATTTTCAGATCAAGGGCCAGAACCTGCTGATAAAAGCCCAGGTGAAAGCACAATATCTTTTGTTGGTTATTTATTAAACTCCCCTGCTATCACCTTAGTAGAAGACTGGTATCACCTCCTTCTAAACTCCTAGGTCTTAAGCCCAGAAGAGGAAAAAGGAGAGGAAGGAATCCATATGTTACTGCATACTGTGCACATATGATTACATGCTGTGAAAAGGATCTATCTCCCAGTAAGCAGCAGCTGAGGAACATGAAGAGCACAAACAGCTTTGCAACTGAGATTTTTTATATTCCCAC
Source organism: Furcifer pardalis (assembly GCA_030440675.1). NCBI lineage: Eukaryota > Metazoa > Chordata > Lepidosauria > Squamata > Chamaeleonidae > Furcifer > Furcifer pardalis. The sequence continues at coordinate 88,000,828 of CP126892.1, forward strand.
TGACAGCATGGGCTCACTTTATACACCATTCCTGTTCATGTCGAAGACACACAGCTAGTTTATTGCTTATTTTACTGCTGTTTTATTGTAGACAATAAGAGGCAGCTGAAATAGCCACGAAGAGCAGAAATAGCATTGAAATTTCACTCTCCTATGCTGACAAACATTCCCTCATATCAGATACTGTTGCCCCTTAGCTTGCATAGAGATCTGTACACATAACAATCTGAGACTGGTCATAGTCATTGATCTACTCCTACATTACATGTACTGTATATAATAATAATAACTGCACGCTGTCAAGTCAATTCTTACTGCAACTCTTTCCAGGCTTTTTAGGAAGAGAATACACAGACGTAGTTTATCATTTGCTTCTTCTGGGGGGCATTCTGGGACTACTCATGACTAAACAGAGTGGAAGGCCCAGTGGGGACACAAACTACCACTCTCAGCCATATATCTAGACCTACACAGCTGAGTAATTCAATCAGCTCATGCATATAGTTTTACAAAAATCTTACAGCTTGATGCATCTATGCCAACATTTGCTAAGGCTGTTTGTGGAACTTATACAGTCGAACCTCGCATAAAGAGCGCTTTGCTTAAAGAGTAACTCACTTAAAGAGCAGAATTTTCTCTGAATGTTCGCTTCGCTTAACAAATAAAAACAACCAAAATTTTGCTTAACAAATAAATCGGTGTTCGCAATCCCCCCCACAATTGGCCATTTACAATGGTATTTCACTGAAAGAGCAAACTCGCTTAAAGAGCAATCCTGTAGAACGCATTATGCTCTTTAAGCAAGGTACAGCTGTATATAGATTCCTAACATTGCAATGTGCCTGTCCCTTTTTGAAACTCCAGCAATTTAAGTAGGGAAGTAAAAAATCATTTTATAGCTTATTTTATAACTCACCTTGACATAAATGTGTATAAATATATTTTGTACATTTTCCACTTTATGAAAGTTATTTCCACTGTACTGTAACAGAGTTTGCTGAGATGATTCCAAAGAGTCGGTGCGGTGATATTTATTTTTTCCTTAGGAGTTTTTTTACTGGCTTGCATTTGTTGGTCAGTTTGGTTAAACATATATTGCCTTTTAAATGTATTTCATTGTGTTTTTGTTGTGGCCAACCCCGCAAGGGAGAGCAGATTGGCTGGCAGCCACTGCACAAGGAATAAGGACAAGAGGCAGAGTCTTACTATAGTCCAAGGGATAAAGTAGAGTCATTAGTCAGGAAGTGCCAAGTTCAGAAGCCGGTCGCTGGAGAACTGAGACAGAAGGTTGATCCAGAAGAATAGTTGGGTTTCCAGGCAGTGGGTCCAAGGTCAGAGTGGCATTGAGTTGGCATGAACACAGATTGTTCCAACAAGCTAGTGCTAGCATGCATGTCTGCTTAAGAAGGTTCAGGCTCAGGACTCACAGCTGGGAGTGCTCATTTCTCAGCTGCATCCTGCATCTTTCTGATGTGCTCCATTCTGCCTCTTCTGCACTGACAGTTGATGCCTCAGCATGTGCTCCTGTCAAGTCTTGATCAACTTGATCAACAGGAGGCAGCTCCATGATGACAGTGGGCTGAGATATTGGAAGAAAGTGTTCCTCATCAGACCCAGGTTCCAGGGGCAGGAAGTCCTCCTCATCGGACCTGGGCTCAAGGGCCGCAACAGTTTTAGCTTGTCTCTTCAAGTTATGCATGAAAAAGTTTGTAGACTAATATCACTAATTCAAATCAAATAAATCAAGTGTCCATATATTCTCTATTCTGGGAATTCTACCTACATTATGGAAACCTTACAAATGCCTCAATATGGTGTATCTGGGAGAAAAGCCTAAATCAGAAGGCTTTGAGGCTAGACCAGATGAAGCTTCACCCTCTCATCTTGTTCCAGCCCCAGTGATAACTAGGAGATTTCTTTCTGGGAAGGCAGTTAGGGCTGAGCATGGCTTAGCTAAGCCTCAAAGCCTTCTAATTTAGGCATGTCTCCCAGGTGCCTCATTATGATATCTACCGTGAAGGGGGGGGGGATCTGAAAATCTCATTCCTACTCAGAACATCACGGTACTGTTATTTTCAAATAACAGCAGGGCATTTCACCAATTATATATGTGTTTGACTGTTTTAAGGAAAAGAGAGGAACATGCTTGTCCTCCACGCGAGCTTCTTACAAGGATGCTTATCTATTTATTTCTCCATAAATTTTTTGATGGTTTTGATCCTGTGGATAAAAGCTTGTCTAAAATGTTAAATGAATCTGAGTCCTCAACAGGCATTTTAGTGAGCCTCCAGACCAAAATGTCCACATTGCAATAATCTTCTTATCATTTTGTGGAAGTAAAGCATGACTGTTGTGCCATGAAATCTATGTGAAAACAGTGTAAATTGACCCCACACACAGCAGACTGTTTTCTGGATTCCTGTGTGCTCCCAAAGTTCTCATTTGCCAAAGCTACCAGCAGTCCAGGGTCTTGAAAGATTGTGTTAATAGCTTCTCTATATTCCTTTTAAAAAAAAAAACTCGGTTTAACATCTACACACATTTTTGAAAAGAAGAGTCTACTCCAGCCATTTTGGTATTACAAGACTTGCCATTAACTGTACATCATACTGCAAATGCAGATAATAAGAGTCTTAAATAAGGTGTTCGTGGGACCTTAATGGCCACAAAATAGCGACAGCAAAGTGTGTCTGACTGATTTTGTGCAGTTTAAACACACCTCGTTTCCTCTGGATTGCACCTATTATGTTCAGAAACTGCTACTTTTAGATTATTCTCTAGGTGACTTTTCTTGCTATTCCATGACCTTTACACACTGCATAATATTACAGCTTCTCATAAATTGACTAGAAACTAGATACCTCCTCTTCTTATCTCCTTATTTCTGCCACAGTTAATCTCCTTTCTTGCTCAGAAATAAACCACAGTGATAGAAGAAAATACAAGGGGAATTCCTATCCTATTTTCACAACAGTATGAATTTGGTGTACACAACATAGACATGCAAGCAGCTCAACACTTGTTTCTTGGGAACAAGGGGAGAAATCCTCCCAAAGTTAATAAATGTACCTTCTTTAAGACCCTGCACCCATCTGAACTACAGCCCATCTTATCCAGGTCTTCTAACCTCTCTGTGTTGGGAGGGGACTAAAATTGCAGTCTTTACGGTGGGAAACCCGATCTGCAACAGTTCAGACTGGAATCTGGAGTTAACCCAAGACCAGTTCAGATGTTTGGAAAACGGTTTAACTATCTCTTGAGGAAGGAATCATGCTAATCCCTTCCCTTCTGTCATTACTTTGTTATCTCTGTTTTGAAGTGTACAACCTGATTTACATGTGAAGTGTCTCCACACAAGCTAGCATTCGGGAAAATCTAGATCCAGATCATGTGAAGATCTTGTCCATGTAAAGCAGGTTTTCTTTAGAACCATTGGTTTTCATGTGAACAAAGCAACAATGGGATAGAGCAGGGATTTAGCAACCCCTCCTCCATGGGTTTATTTGCTTCTAATATCGAAAGTCTGATCAGAGCTTCAATACACTTCAATTTCTGATCTGTATAGAACTCAAGGTAATAGTTCAAAAAGTGCAGGTTTGAGCTGATCACAATATCTCAATGTACAGTACTGTGAGAAGGGGTAAGGGTTTTTCTTCCCTCCCCCTGTGTTTACAGGACATTTATTTCCTACTGATCAAATTGTTTAGGGCTCATCTGTAACAGTTACTTCACTTTCACCCAAGCAATGTTAGTATCCATGGAAACAGAAAACTAAGAATGAACAACTCTGTTGGGAGATTCAGAATCTTTCTTCTGGTCTGGTTTAAAGAGAAACTTGTTCGATAATGCAATAAGCATTTTAATGAATAAAGCAGAAGTTTTAAAAAAATACAATAGTTATTGTATGGATTAAAGAAAATTATCTTTCCCCTTTATTATTATTATTATTATTATTATTATTATTATTATTATTATTATTATTATTATTATTATTATTATTATTATTATTATACCCCACCCTTTTCCGAGGAGTCAGGACGGCTTACAGTCTAAAAGAGTTAAAACACATCAATTACAATTCAAGATTTAAAATCAAGGATTAAAAGAATAAAAAGTTATATGAACTATTGATTTTGAGGGGAAATTTAATGCTAAGTAACACAAAGAACTAAATGCAAATTTGTTTGATGAATACAACAGTTGTATTTTTAAGTTAACTCCTCTCCTAAGACCAATAAGAGTTTTTTTTTTTAAAGCAATAAACTAAAGGGCAAAACCAAACAGACAAACAGAATTTCCAACTGCATTTGTGTTCTATATTTTTCTACATCAATTCAAAACCTTGTTCAAATAGATTATCACATTTCAGAGTGCTAAAATAATCATCAGTAACACACACAGAAATACGAAACTTTTATTCTGCTAATAGCCATTTCCATGGAAACCAGAAAGATCACCACAGCCTCTAGGAATTAAATTAGAGGAGTCTATGTATTTGGTCTACTTGCTATAAGGATGATAAGTGAGTGTGTTTTAAGTACAGTAAATAGCAAATTATCGTTTGCTTCTTCGAAGAGCAAAGCTGAACAGAAACTCCTATAGATTATTCACTTTTACATAGACATGCAACCATAGTTTATTCAAACAGAAATTTTACTATACATCCTAATTGTAAGACTGTAGGTTGTTTGGATCAAACCCCTCCCACCACCACCCCACCACCCCAAAAAGGTGGTTAAGGTACAGTACTATAACTCTGCTCACAATCTGAATTTGATCCCAACAGGTGTGATGTTGACTCTGTCTTTGATCCTTCTGAGGTGGGTAAATGAGTCTCCAGCATAAAAATGTTATTAAAATGCTAATTACCTTATGGACCACCCAGAGAGTGCTCTATGAGGCAAAACCTAAGTATATTTGCTAAATCTATTTTAAGAACAGACCTGCTATTTTTGTTGAAGGCGGGGTTCTTCTTGTTTTTTTAAAGGTTTCAGAACTCATAAAAAATGGTTCATATTATTGGATGGGGGTAGATTTCTACTAAAAGAGGCAGCAAAAGAGGCAGCAAAAAAAAAAAAAAAGAGCCACCATGCAATTTCTTCTGATAAGCATGAATTGAAGGTAATCATAACTTTTAAAGCCATAATTTATATTTGAAATGCAATCATTGTTTGTTTTATCCATGTGAAATTAGTTTCATTCTGGTCTGTGCTGAATTTCCTTTTTTGTCCACACACGTGCACAACACAATTCTTGTCAACTTTCAAAAAGATTGAGGCCTCTTCAGACCCTTAGTCCACCATTACTTCATTAATAATGAAAACTAGAAGGCAACACAGATACCAGCTATGCCCCCATATTTACTCTGGTAGCAGCATTACTGCTGTCAACAATGCTACACACAATATTAAGGGAAATTTTACTTGTTTGTCTGCTAATGTAATTTATGCCATCTTTTGCAAAAAAAAAAAAAAAAAAAAAAGCCCCTCTGCATTCTACATAGGCTAAACTGAACAATATCTGCGCAAAAGAGTTAATGGATATAAATCAGACACCAAGAGTGGCAATACACAGAAACCCATTTCTAACCACTTTAATCTGCCTAGACACTCGGCCATGGACTTGAGGGTTGCTGTTGTAGAGCAGAGGAATTACAAAACTAGAATCCAGAGAGAGACAATATAGATTTGTAACATGCATATGCTGGACACACATTTCAGGGTTTGATTAGTCAGGGGTTTCTGGGACATTATCAGATTTGATGCATCACAACTAACAGGTTGTTATATGATCCAGTTTTGCCTGGGTCACTCAAACAATTGCTAGTAAATGCTAGTCTGTCAATAGATACTAGACTGGCTAGACTTCCCACTACAGTAATGGAATGGATCGTACAAACAGCAATTCAACGTTGAGTGTCAGGTGGCAGTTAACTAACCTGACTCCCTAAAGGGGGCAATGGCTATGGGCGGATGAGCCCCTTTAGGTAGGGATGGTCCCCCTCAGTGGAGGAAATGTAACTGGAAACCATCATTTGGGCACAACAGCAAAATGTGTGGAGGAGGAACTCTGATTTCCAATGGTCATGGAGTCTGCAGCAGTCCATTCCAGTCCTACATGTCTCATTTCATATGTGCTGCAGGAGATGGCTCCATGATCATACGTGTGGGTCACTTCATGGCAAACTGGGATCCACCTTAAACACATTCACGACAATGGTATTTTTCCTGCTTCAGGGGAAAAAATGCATTCTTGGGATACGAGTTGCAGTCAACGACGAAGGCGGCTATTCATTGACAAATGTGTAATACCACAATATTTGTTGCATCCACACTTTGGATGTGATGCATCAACTTGCAAGAGAAGTTTGTTTTGCAATCATTTGCAATAGGGGGGCAGGCTTTGTAGCATGTTTGAATAATAACAGGAGATTTTGTCAGTTGAAAAAAAATACAATGTTACTATTTTGTTAGGCTGGCCAATTACTGTGTGCCTGTATAACTGATGTATGTATAAATAGGTGCCATGAGACCTCACTCTTATGTATGATGCAGTGGACTTGGACCACAAAAGCTCACAGTTAAATACAAGTGTTAGTCTTTAAGGTGCCACAATGTTTTTTGTCTTTTTTCGTTGTTCTGTTTTATTACTCTCAAACAATATATCTGTAATTCTTATATTTGTGGAAATACCTGTGTCTCAAAATGGAAGCTAAAAGCAAATATTTATATTATGCCTCTTATTATCATGATTTAAAGCTGAAAAGCAGCCTGAAATGTTATTCTGTTTCACTAATAAATTCTAAGGTAGGCATTTGCAGTTATCATGATGAGAGTTCATAATATGGGATGAGAGTTTTTGGTTTATGCATCACCTTTCCTCAGGGTGAATGTAACTCAAAGTAGGTAAAGAGATGTCTCTACCTGAGAGAGTTCACATTTCACATTTCAGTGTGAAACTATGGTAAAAAATTGTACAGATTGGATTTAGACATCTTTTTTGTTTGATTACTTTAAATATTTGTCTGAAGGACTCCCCAAGGTTGTGGACAGAAAACACGAACAAGCAACATCATTGTAAACATGGTGCAAGATCTCAATACACTAGAACATTGGATAACGTTATGACTTGGTTCCACAAGTCATGACGTTATGCGATTTTTAGCGTTGTCCGATACATTGATCGAACAACGTTTAAAAAAAGCCGTGTTCCCTTTCCAAAGAGGAAAGTGAACAGGAGGGAGATCAGGTTGGCTTGGGGAGGGAAAGCATCCTCCCTCTCCAAGCAAACCGGGGATCCATGGGGCTCAGGGGGCATCAGGGGACAAACCGCGCAGCCACATGGTTTGTCCCCAAAGTCAAGCTCAGCCCCTGCCATCGCTAGCCAGAGCTGAGCTTGACTTCAACGACAACCCACACGGTAGCGCGGGTTCTTCCCGAAGTCAAGCTAAGCCCTGGCTAGTGGTGCATCACAACTAACACGTTGTCGCCAAAGTCAAACTCAGCTCTAGCTAGCAATTGCTAGCCGGAGCTGAGTTTGACAGCTAAACCCTGGCTAGCGATCGCTAACCAGAGCTCAGCTTTACTTTGGAGACAACCCACACACCCAAGCGGGTGCGCGCGTTGTCGCCGAAGTCAAACTCAGCTGCAACTAGCAATTGCTAGCCAGGGCTTACCTGCCCATTTCTGAGCTGCACTTTTTCATGAGATTCTGCCCACCAAATTACCTTGTGCTTCAGCTCATCCAAGATGGAGATTTCAATGTGTGGGAGATGCTTTAGGACACATTCCCTAGAGATATTAAAATGTAAACTAATTTCAATTGGATGAGATTCCACACGTGGGGTGGTTGATATCAAAAGAACAAAACGAGAATGTGAGGAATTTTACTTCCTCTTTTGCCATGGAAGTCCAGGGAGGGAGCCTTACAGATAGACCTGTGAGTACAAGGTGGGCCAAAAGGGCCAAGACAAGTTACATTTTCTTATTTTTGTATGTATTCTTTAAATGACTAGTTTGTAAGTCTGATTTTCTATGCTATACAGTCAAACCTCGCATAAAGAGTGCCTCGCTTAAAGAGCAACTCGCTTAAAGAGCAGAATTTTCTCTGAATGTTCACTTCGCTTAACAAATAAAACCAACCAAAAACTTGCTTAACAAATAAATTGGGGTTTGCAATCCCCCCCACAATTGGTCATTTACAATGGTGTTTCGCTTAAAGAGCAAACTCGCTTAAAGAGCAATCCTGTGGAATGCATTATGCTCTTTAAGCGAGGTACAACTGTATTCATTTCTTTAATTCACTCAAATTAACTTCATAAAATATAGATCCTTTGTGTCTATTGAATTGGGATAAGGGGCTGACTGGACCATGCTAAATTGGCCACTTTTGCTACCTAATTTGAATAATCTGAACCCTGCACACTCATTAACCAAGTCATAGGGGAACTCATAAGGGCTGAGTTGCCCCACAAGGTGATTACAGACACAAATGGTAAGCAAGCAGAGGGTGAAGTGTGGCAGGAAGGAACGAGGGAATCTCTAGTTAAAGATACTTCTATCGTTATAGAGCCATTCCTGGATGGAATAAATCTCTAAAATAACATGCAAAAAAGCATTTTTCTTTCAAACATTTTCTTCTAGAGCTCATGAATAACAAGCAGGTTTCACTCAACAGTATGATGAACAGTGATGGGATGTCCCCGGTTCCAGACGGATCCCTGGAACCGGTAGGACCAATCCTGGAGAGTTCTCCGGGAGGGGAGTCCACTTTTGAGGCGTCCGGTTCCGGACGCCTCACCGAAAGAATTTTTTTAAAAAAATCAGAGCTAAAATGGCTCCAATTGACTGCGCATGTGCAGAAACTCAATCTGACACATTGCGCATGCGTCAGATTGAGTTTCTGGACATGCGCAGTCAATTGGAGCCATTTTAGCTCCAATTTAAAAAAAAAATCTTCCGAAGCTGGAGCCGCCCCTTTTTAGAGTGGCTCCAGCAGCAGCGGCGGCAGCCCTAAGAGAAGGGCACCTCCCCTAGCCGGCCACCTGGCTCCCACGGGCACGTTGGTGCCTGGCCGCGCCGTCCGCCCGCGCCGCACCCTCCTAGGGACTTGGGCCCGACAAACCCCCATGCCCTGGGTAAGCCCGGCGGGGCCGAAAAGGCAACGGCCCGAGGAAGCAGCAGGCGCCCGGCAGAAGACGATGCGGAGGTGGCGAGCCCCGCCGGGCTTACCCAGGGCACGGGGGTTTGTCGGGCCCAAGTCCCTAGGAGGGCGCAGCGCGGGCGGATGGCGCGGCCAGGCACCAACGTGCCCGTGGGAGTTCGGTGGCCAGGCAGGGGCTGTGGCGGCCATGGCTGGCGGATGCAGGGCCGGCCGCGGCCTTCATAGGAGGAAACGGCCACAGTCGGGGGTAGCGTGCCTTGCCGGGTGGCCCCGGGCCACATGGAGGTTCGTCGGCGCCAAGGAAGGTAAGTGAGACTTTTATATTTAGGGTGGGTGGGTGATTTATTTGTGTTTTGGGTGGTTGGTTGTACTTTTATTTAATTTTTATTTTATTTATTTATTTATTTTATTTCTTTAAGTTATTTACGGGTCTGTGTGCATGTTTATTTTTTTATTATTATTTTTATTTTTGGCCTTGCCCACAACGTCATGATGTCATGACGTTGGCTCCGCCCATGACGTCATGACGTCATGACATTGGCCATGCCCATGACGTCCATGACGTCATGGCGTGGTAGTAGAATTTTTGACATCCCATCACTGATGATGAAACTTTGAGTCCATCGTATGTACACGTAACAATGCCTGCGTTCTGTAGGCTCCACTCTTACACCTAGGTCATCACTCCAATTCTTAAGCTTTTCATATTCTTCTCAGATCTGTGATCATCTAAAATCAGCTCCACCCTTGTATTTTCCAGTTTTCTCGTAAATAATAGCTTTTGCACAGGATCATTGTGCTCATAACTTAAATGTCAATAAGAATATGGGAGATATGGGAGACAGAAAATTGGTCCTTCAAGCTTAATATTGTCTAAAGTGAAATGAAAGTAATTCTCAGCTTTACCTATTGATGCTGGCAATTAAATTTGGAATCTCCTGCAGGCAGGGCAGGCATTCTAGCACTAAATCATGATGTTTCTATTTCTAACATTCTTGAGACCACTGAGGCATGTTTTATGATATGTTGCTTATTTATTAGATGTAGAGTATTGTGCGACATTGTTCTTCTACAGGAAAATCAAGAGAAGGTTGTGAAGGATATTTCAATAATCTTTCAGTAATCAATACTCTGAAAATGAATTCTAATGTCAGGATCTAGACCACTGTGTTGTGTTATGTCTGCTCTTTTGAGACGGGAGGCGGATACCTGTAGTCATTAAACTCTTCCACTCCTACCATGTTGCTCATCCCTGATCAGTTCATCATAATAAAGAAATTGCCAGGCTGCGGTTACGTTTGGAATTGCCATTATGCTGTTCCAACCGCATACCTCCCAGAACACTCAACTTTAATTAATCCGGTTATTCAGGAAGCAAAGACTTACAAAGGAGTTATTCCTCACCTTCTACCTTCATCAGTAATAGCACTGTTAATCCTTCCATCCATGGAAATTCCATCCAGCAGAAATTAAACACTTCCCGTAATGACACAAGAGAGAGACCACCACATTACAGATTACATTTTTTCTTGTTTTCACAAGACCCATATTAGCAGGCAAACAATATAAAGCTCTTTTAACCCCATTTATTCATATGATCAGCCTCAGTGAATATGATGCAAGCAACATGTTCAAGACTGCCAACACTGACATCAAAACATAATTCAAGTCAGAACGCATTTAGTGAAAAGCCAGCAATGTCATGTGATGATGAATTAACTTGGCATTCATCATTGTGATACACTGTGTGAGAATCACAATTGATGCAGTGCATTGCTATTGCATATTATGGCATGTGGAACAAAATGGAAGCTTTGCAGATGGACACGCCAATGAGGGAAGGTAAAAGAAAGACTGAAATAGATTTAACAAAATGCAAAAACAGTTGATGGCACTTGGAAACTACATATTTGACCTGAGCAGAGTTCGATCACAAACCACTGATCTTAAGACAGATTGTCAGGGACCTCTCTCTAGCTCACACTACAATATCACTTGAACTGAAAATCTAATTCCATAATCTTGCCCAGCTCTTCTTTTTTTCAATGGCACGAGCAGAGAGTGGAACAATTTAGGTAGAATTTTCTTGCAACTCTGTTACTTTTTGTTTGTTTTTTTGCTCTGCACAATAATCAGAGACAATGACTAGGCAATAGAAACTCTGCTATAACCTTTACTAGGAGTTATAAATATCCACCACACCCCTTTTAGGAAAAAAAATACATTACTTGCTTTAGAATTTGTTTCCTAACAAAAAGTAATTGCACACACACAAATGAAAAAACTTATCCAGAAACTAGGAACAATTAACAAGTTCCTGTCCATGCATCATCAGTGATATGCATGAGAATCTTTCCTTTCTACAGACTCTGAGTTCGTATGGCACTTCTCGCCTTTGCTCAGAATGGGGTGGAGCAAAGGGCAGTCCTTACTGAGAGCTGCATTGGTTGGACAACGGACAGACCAAGCTTGGAAAGAAGGGCACGTCAGAAGCCATTAGTTACAAGCACTTTACAGGCAATATGCAACACATCTGGTTGCATATTGACCTTGGGGTATTTCATCTTTATTGGCATGCCATGCTACAGTACGTGAACACATATAGTTATCTTTACAACACAGAGCAGAATTAAGGAACTCACATAATTGCCTGCGAGAAGGAACAGGAGCACTTCCATAAGCTGTGCCCTGTAAATAAAACACATTTTTTTTTGGAGCAAAGAGTGTCAGCATTAGTAGTCACAGCAAAAAAAAAAAAGGTTTTTTTTTATGGCACAGAAGAGAAGACTTCCAATGAATAACGCCTCTTGTTTACTGAAGAAAGAAAGAAATTACAGCATTTGACAGGTACTTTCAAAACTTGTCAGAAATTAGGTTTGGTGAAAGAAACAGAGCACATGGATTACATATTAATGCGGCCTCTTTTGAAAATAGTCTCTGTTACACAAGATGCTTAACTAAAGACTGTTTGCTTCCAGCAACTAGGAATATACTGAAACACAGCCAGGTGCCCAGTCCATCAACATGTGAAATTTTATTGTATGCTACAGTGTGTATTGGCTAGTGATCACAAACTATTCCACACAAATTCTGTTTCTGTGAATGCCTAACATCTCAAAGGGGCACACGTGCTCATTTTGTGCAGAAGGATGGCTGAGTTCAACAAGATTTGGAAATATCTTGAAGAAGTAAAATGGGCATCTAGAATAAACTCCAGCATCTTCTCCAATTTATGGACATGTTCTTCAACACAGAGGAAACTGAGAATATTTCCTGAAGCTAGGAAACTTTAAAACCACTGCACAAGATAATTCATAGGGTATGAGTTAACTGTGATATCATACAGTATCTGAATACATGCCAGCAAGGGATCTCACTTTGCTGTGTGAGGGAAAGCACTCTTTTCATATTTTAATGGCCACATAGGTCAGATCTACCAAAGCCCATTGACATAACTTCTTTACTGATATATCAAGGGATAACTGCTACATTTATAATTTGTCTGAAAAGATTCTTCCAGAGAGGTTTCATGTGGTTAAAATATAATAAATTTCAGACAATGGAAAAGGAGGTACCTTTAGCCTGTCTTAAAGATACCAAGGAAACAGACGTCAATCTGTGGTAAATGTGCCAAAACAAATATTTATTTTATTAATCACACTTGTTTATTGCCCCTCTCACTGAAGTGACTCAGGGCGATTTACAACAAGGCATCAATAACAGTTAAAACCACTTTTAAAAATTATTAAATTGAAAAATTAAAACTAAAACAGATTAAAAGGTTAAAAGGTTAAAACTAGGAGTTACAGCTAAAAGATGAGGGCAAGAGCAAGGTGTTCCACCCATCCCCCAGACCCGACCCGCCAGTCAGGTTTTCACTCCTTTCCTAAAGGACAGCAGATTGTAGACATATAATATGTCCACAATCTTAGAAAAGGCAAACATTGCACCGCACCAGCTCAGACTCTTAGCTTGCCACAATCACTACTTTATGTTGGGTTTCACACATAACCTTGGCTACAATTGAAAACTCAGCCCATCTAAGCCAAGGTCGCTATAAACATTGGTCCATTTAATTATCTGTGAGCATGTAATTGATACCATTCAAAAGTTCATTAGATACTTCTTATTCTGTAATAGGTAAGTGTCTTGAAACCATGGTAATTAACTTTGAATAAGCATACAGTAAAATTTCTTTTAAGTTACTGACAAAATTTGGATGCATCCAGTCCAGTGGAATGAATAAAGCAAATGGTGTACAATGCTTTATGGAAAGTGTTTTCATTATACAAAGCTGATCATTCATCCATCAGGTCTATATGTCATTAAAAATATGTCTATTGTGTTAAGGAATTTTACTCTATAATTTTCACACAAGGTAAGTAATCCCAAACTATCAAGGACCACATGACTTATGCAAAGGAACAAAATATGTAATTTCACCCCAAAAGAATATAACCAACAGCAATTTCTGCAAGTACAATTAGCAGTATTTTGATGTACAAAAGTCATTGTTAACTATATTCATGTACCACTAGTTCATCTCTCATGTCTCCAATTTGGTACTGCCCAAATGAGGGGAAAGACTAATCCAATGAAGTTCTTACAGACTGACAACTGCTTAAAGAACAGAAAGAAGAGCATAGCATATGAAAAAATGAGCTGGATTCACAAAAAAGGTGTGTAAACAGCAACACTTCTGTATACAGTATTTACAAATGCTCTGCAGTTCGGGATGTCCAGTGAGATGGACAAGAATGCTGACAGAACTAAATTATCTAGGGTGACAAAAATGACAACAAAGAGTCAGGCAAGAGCTTCACAGTCCTAAGGTGCCCCAGAAGAAGGGAACAGTAAACCACTTCTGTATATTCTCTACCTAGAAAATCCTAGAAAGGATCACTTTAAGTCAGAATTGACTTGCCAGCACACCATTATTATTGCAAAATAAAGCACTGAGATTTTGAGTATGCTATGTAGGAATACCAAGAAAAATCTATGCAAGAAGAGATCGTACAAACTTCGAAAACATTAACACAACATGGGAAACGCCTGCTAAAATCACATGTTGTCACATTTAGGCATCTGTGGAATCTGATGTTATTCATCCTGGTAGTTTAAAATGAGAGTCTAATGGGTATTGGTAGAATCTGATATGCGGCACAACTGTTACATACTGGTTTGGTCACAAAAGTTAATCTCCAGACTTCAAATTTATGTGAATTAGTGATGATGATGATGATGATGATGATGATGATGATGATGATGATGATGATGATGTATATGCCGCCCTCCTCAAAGAGACCCAGGGCGGCTAACAAAGGTTTAAAAAGACATAAAATACAATATAAAATTCAATTTAAAATTAATATTAAAATATTAAAAACTAAGCAAAGATTAAAAGATTAAAAATTCATACTTTGAGAGAGGGAGGGGTCAGATGAGTCAACAGGCTGATGCTACTGTCTGACCCTCACCCCATACCTGTCCCGCCAGCCAGGTCTTAATCCCCTTCCTAAAGGGCAGCAACTCTGCAGACGTAGCTCAATTGGCAGGAGGTTACATAGGGCTGGGGCGCACACAGAGAAGGCCCTCCTCCTAGTGCTAGAGAGGTGTGCCTCTCTAGCCGATGGTACAACCAGAGAGCCTCTCCGGTCCACTCTGGTGGGATGGACAGATGTTCTTAGTGCGATGTGGTCTCTTAGGTATCCTGGCCTACTACCATATAGGGCTTTAAAGATAATAACCAGCACCTTAAATTGCACCCAGAGGCATACTGGCAGTGGTGTGATGTCAAAAATTTTACTACCCCGCCGTGATGTCATCACAGTGTGGGCGGAATTAACATCATGATGTCATGATGTCATGGGCGGGGCCAAAGAAAAATAAATAAATACAAAACAATAATAAAATAATAAAATAAAAATATGCACACACACACACACACACACACCTCACACACACATGCACCCATTGGCGTGCATGTGTAGTGGGGGAACCAGTGAAAAGATAAGCCCTGAAGGTGGTTTCACACACACACACCCCAAAAAAGCTGCTACCAGTTCTCCAGGACACTGGGAAAAGTTACTACCGGTTCTGGTGAGCTGGTGAGAACCTGTTACATCCCATCGCTGCATACTGGCAAACAGTGCAGCTCCCTGAACAATGGTGAGGCACAAGCATAACCCCCGCACCCCATCACAACCCGAGCAGCCGCATTCTGTACCAGTTGCAGCCTCCAAATGGTCACCGAGGGCAGCCCCATGTAGAGTGTATTACAGTAATCAAGTCTGGAGGTGACCAAAGCATGTGTGATCATGAGCAAGGAGTCCCGGCAGAGATGGGATGTAACAGGTTCTCACCAGTTTGCCAGAATCGGTAGTAACTTTTCCCAGTGTCCCAGAGAACTGGTAGCAGCTTTTGGGGGGAACCACCTTCGGGGATTACCTTTTCACTGGTTCCCCACTGTGCATGCACGCCAAGCACTTGGTGTGCATGCATGCCTACAGTGCTTGGCGCCTATACACGGCCTCCTTGCTGTCCTCCCAAGCAGGGAGGAGGAAGAGAAGCTGCTAGCCTGAAGCTCCCTATAGCCTGCTCCCCAAGGTAAGTGACTCACCTTTGGATGTGGTGTGTCTGTGTGTATTTTAATGTGTATTTAATACCTTTACCTATATTGACGTACTACCACAGTTCCTAAAAAGGCCTGAGGTGTGTGTGTGTGTGTGTGTGTGTGTGTGTGTGTGTGTGTGTGCGCGCGCGCACGCTTATTTTTATTTTTTATTATTTTGTATTTTTTCTTTGGCCCAGGCCACAACATCATGACATCATGTTAGCTCCGCCCCCACTGTGATGACATCACGGTGGGGTAGTAATTTTTTTGACATCCCACCACTGAGTCCCGGTCTAGGAGCGGGCATAACTGGTGTATGACACGAAGTTGTACAAAAGCCCTCCTGGCCACGACTGCCACCTGTTCTTCGAGCAATAGTCGTGAGCCCAAAAGGACCCCCAGAATATGCACCGGGTCTGTTTGGGGCAAGACTGCCCTATCTAGAACCAAAGATGGTAGCTCCCGAGTAAGATAAGTTCTAAAGTGGACTTAATTAACCCAGAACAATGTATGTTTACTCAAAAGTAAATCCCACTGAGTTCATTAAAGGTGCATAGGACTGTAACAAAAGTGTATTAATGATTTTTATACTCAGTGGTAACTATGTGACTGCATTTATTAGAGACCCTCAACATGCATGTGTTCTCTCTGTTTCATTCTCTCTGAAGTTAATTATGCTGAACCAGCTGTACATCCTTTCCTTGAGGCAGCCACTCAGAATTACAGCAAGTATGTTTGATTACCCAAAACGTGCCAGATTTGAATGAGGATTTTATACACCAAAGCAGCAGGTTATGTGGCTTCTCTCTTCAGATTCATTCATCCAGTCACTCATTGTAATCATTAAAAAAAAAAAACATTTGGCATAAGATACAACTTAGATCATCTTCTTGCAAATCATACCATTTTTTAATCCACACCAGGACAAAGCTTGGCATTATTTTGTATTCACAAAACAGAAGACATGAATGCTACAGGCTTCAGGGGGAGAAAGAAAATCTCCTCTCAAGAGAACATAGCATTATTTAGTAGCATAATCCTAAGATTTCCTATTTTATTCAAATAAGTCCTGCTTCCTACCATTTTTCATATCAACAATTTAATAAGCCATCCAGTGTAGACAACTATGATAGTTGCTCCTTTGGGGCAGAAACATACAGGCTTGATTTGGTTTTTTTAATCTGATTTTTTGTAGACTATTCTATTCAACAAAGAAAATAATAGCTCCATAACTGATTTTGGTGTCAGCCAGAAGAATGTTGTAGCAATGGTATAACTGCCCCACATTTTAGGATGAATGGACAGACCAGTTATTAGTGGTGTGATCCAAGGTAAGGATGCATGTGTGTGTCTCTGTGTGTGAGAGAGTACACATGTGTTGCTCAATAGCCTTTTTGAGTCATCAAATTGTGAGAAAAGTTATCCACCTATCTTTCTATCAACACTAAAGGACAGCAACCTGTAGATGGTGGCGAGATAACATAAATGAACATTTGGCCCAAAGCATATTTTGTGAGATTTGAAAAATAAAGACAATGATGCTACAGCTCAGTTGGTGAGAACTATCAGCCTACTGTGGTAAAAAAAAAGCCAGTCTTTTTAGAAGAGGCCGTAAATTAGGCAAGGATAGTAAAATAGGGCTCGCTACTAGAAAGTGTTATGTACCAGGCAACCTGTGCAGACATACTATAGTATATAATTTGTCCTTGTTCAGTTGCACAGTGGAGTCTGACCTGTTGCTACACCATGGATTACAGCATGCCAGGCTCTTCTGTAGTCTACCCTGATCTACACCCACCACATCAACGATGCTATCTAGCCATCTCATCCTCTGCAGCTCCATCTCTTTTTGCCATTAATCTTTCATAACATCAGGGCCTTCTCCAGTGAGTCCTTTCTTCTAATTTAGTGGCCAAAAAATTGAGCTTCAGCTTCAGTACCTGTCCTTCCAAGGAGCAATCAGGGTTGATTTCCTTTGAGATCAACTGATTTGATCTCCTTCCAGTCCAGGAGATATATAATCATATAACGATATAATGGATACTACATCTCATAGTTGTAGGCTGTAACTCCTATCCGAGAATGCATTTACCCCCCTAAATCAGGAAAAATGCCATTGGCATAAATTTCTTTAAGGTGGATTCCAGCTTGCCATAAAGTGGTCCACACGCTATGATCACGGAGCCATCTCTTGCAGCACATATGAAATGAGACATGCCACATTTAACACCAGGACTGCAATGGACTGTCGAGGCCTTGAGGATATTAACAAGGTGCACCTTCACAGCCGGTCCATCTGGCATGGCCTCCTCTGCCTCAATGACCATTGGGAATCAGAGTTCCTCCTCCGCTCATTTTGCCATTGTGCCCAATGTGATGGTTTCCAGTGACATTTCCTCCACTGAGGGGACCATCACCCCACCTAAAAGGGCTCATTTACCCATAGCCATTGGGCCCTTTAGGGAGTCAGGTTATTTACCACAGCCCAACACTCTGAGTTGAGTTGCTGGCTGTACAGTCTACTCCATAGCCTACATCTACACAAATCAGTAGAGCAGAGATGGGCAAAGGGAAGCCTACATGCTCCATATTGCCCCCCAAAGTCAAAGTGTGACCCTCCCCCAGCATTGCTGGGTTCCCCATACAAGGAAAATAGAAAGGTGTGCCCCTAGACCTAAAGACCTTCTCAATATCTTATGTATACAAGGAAGACAGAAATTAGTATTTGGAAGGGATACTTGAATGATCAATTGGTTTTTTTCTTCCAACCTGTGTACCTGGTGATTTCTCCCTGTTTTTTTTTCCCTTAGTGGCTGTAAAACAAAGCCTTGCTTGCTGGAATTGAAAAAAATAATTGAAAAGATAATCGTGACTGAGTTATTGGAAGAATAACTCTTGCTGAAAGATTAACTCCAACTGAGGAAAAATCCTTGCAATAGAGTTGAGGGAGGGAGGCTTAACTATCTTCCTACTCTTTTTTCACTTATAAATGTCACTCCTATTATAGTTAAACTATATATTGGTATTTTCCAGATTAGTAAACATTTAATGTTTGCCTTTCGTAAACATTGAATAGGTATACCAGTGTGATATAATGGGCATAATAATCGAGCAAGAAAGACTAAAGAGGTCTGGGTAGAATTTCTGCTCAGGAATGGAAACTCCCTGGGAATGTGGAACTAGTAAAACCAGGGGCATAACAACGACAGAAACATTGATTTGCAGTCAAAATAAACTACACAATTCATATTTTTTTCCTTTTGAAATAACTGTGTGACATCACACATAACCAGAGCTGTTTGTCTTTGATTTTTTAAAAATGGGTCCGAATAAAAATTAATATAAAATAGCTCTTGGGGTAAAAAAAAAAAAGTTGACACTGGTACTAAAATAAAGCTGTTCCTTCCACAAATATATTTCAAAGCAAAGTTACAGCCCAATAAGGAAGACATATTTCCATCTTAAAGTTAGTTGTAAATATTTTACAAGCAGACTCTCAGTACATTTTTGCTCTAAAGGAAAGAAAATTTGCATGGTACTTTCAGCAAGCTGTTTTCAACTTTGAGATGAATATTCCTGTAAAATATGCCACAATGTACATGAGTTCAACAGTTCACCCCAATACCCATGCAGTGAACAGGGATCTGATCCACAACATTCACAATTAGTCTAGAGCACCTGTGAGAAGGCTCATCTTACTGCATGATTAACTTCTATAGATGACATCAATAGCTTTTAAAAGGTGACGTTATGATTATCAGTTGCCTAGGTCTTACTTGATAAATACTTTTCAACACTTGCAGGATTTATTGTAGACTATGTTTTTGCTGTTGTGTTTTATTTTTTTCAAAATATAACACTCTACACTCAGAATATCCATTCTTTATCTGAAGATATGCCCTTCAGTTTAAATAGGATATTTATTTAAATAAGACATTGGTAGTAGTGAGATGTTATTGCAAAACACAAAATAAGATATTAAAATCACACCTGTGAACATGTGATCAGGAGCTATTACTTGGGTCAAGCCAGGACAGAGGTGCTCCATCAAATAAAACATTTTTGTCTTATTGGCAAAGAAGTTGTCCAAGTATTTGATTCCAACCTGTCTCACTGGAAATAAGTTTGGGCTTTGTTTGAAGTCATAATATTTGTATTCTTCTCACTGGTACCTCTTTCCCAGAATTCATCTAAAAATGGCCAGAAGGATTTTGGCCCCTCTTCGTGTTCTATCAAAAACTCCCGGCTTTCTATCCATTGAACATGCTGTTTACAAGATAAATACAATAGAAATATAATACCAGAAACCTACAGGGCAACTACATTCTATCACTTCTTTATTTATAGCTTTACCTTAACATCATTTGTCTGTAAGTCAGACAAATGAATTAAAACAGCATCCTAAGGTGACATCAGTGAAGATGTGTAGTTGGAAATAGTTTTTTTTACCCTCAAGGAAACAGTGGGAACAATCAATTATGGCTTATGAAATGTATTGTGAAATCCATGAGTTATTATGATGAATAAATCATGGGGGTGAGGGTATAAAAATTATTCTACAGCTTCTAAGTAAAAACCTATGTAGGAAAATGGAAGTCCGAGTGGAACAAACAGCCTTGTGATTCATACTACAGAGAGTTGCAAAATTTATTTTATTGACTCTACAATGGAACTTCCTAAAATTTGAAAAACTTCTCCAGAAAGAACTAAGAGGTCTGTCCAATAATCCCAAACAGTTTGAGTGTTTTAATTCTTTAAAGGTGAGGTGGGCAACCTGTGCATCCAAGACTACTCTGGAAGGCCCTATTTAAAAGTTTAAAAGTTTTTAGTTAGTTAATTTTAAAAACAAAATTGATTCTGTAGGTTTCCTAAGGCCCCCAGCCCACATAAAAAAATAAAATAAACATAGAATGAAAATGGATTTATTTTATTTTATTGTCAAAACCAGTCATTTTCAGGATTAGTGGGGACTGTAGCAAAGGCAACAAATTAGACACTAGACCCCTTATACAAAAATTTAAAACATGCAGTACAAATGTTAGGTTACTAATGAAATAAGTTATCCATGAACAGTTGCTAAAGGGACTTAGCCTATGGCCAGATGTCTAAGTCATTTAGCCGTTGAACAGCAGTGCCATCAATATGATGTAGTTCTTGCAGGGAACCAGGGAATCTTCAAAGGGGGCTTTCCATTGCAATGTGATATAAAGTTTGTGGGGCATGTCCACAGTTGCAATTAGAATTACTGCACAGTCCCCATTTATGCTTCCAATATTGGCACCTGCCTTAGTCTAGCCAGGTTATCCTGCTATGGTAATAGAGTAGACCAGTGATGGCTAACTTTGGCACTCCAGGTGTCTGTAACTTCAATTCCCAGAAGCCTTGTCAGCAGGATTTTTGACTTGGGCTTCTGGGGATTGCAGTCCAAAAACACCTAGAGTGCCAATGTTCGCCATCACTGGAGTAGACCATACTGCCAGTGACTCAATGCCAAGCATCAGGTGGTGCTTTGGCAAAGTCCACAGGGAAGAGTGATGGTCCCCAAGTAGATTAAATCCCTCTTGAATCCATCTAGATGGAAGCCAGCCGCTTTATCAATACTGACCTGGGGCTTGTGGAACAGTGGTACTGGTGTCACACTGCAATGGGGAAGGCAGATGAAAGGCCACAGCATTGTATTCTCAGGACAGTCTTCATGACTGATTGCTATTATTTGGATTCAGATAAGGAGGAGGAGGAGGAGGAGGAGGAGGAGGAGGAGGAAGAGGAAGAGGAAGAGGAAGAGGAAGAGGAAGAGGAAGAGGAAGAGGAAGAGGAAGAGGAAGAAGAAGAAGAAGAAGAAGAAGAAGAAGAAGAAGAAGAAGAAGAAGAAGAAGAAACACTCCCTATTTTTTTGGAGGATCAAAGCCATAATTATGGGCATTGTAGTGGATCTTGTAGCTTGCTGATGCACCAGCAACACTGCTGGATCCATTTATAGTTAATATCATGGAACTTAAAGATGAAAGCGATGATTTCTATTTGGACCTTCCATAAATTGCTTTTTGGTGTACAATTTCCTAAGCCTAATTTGAATATTTTGAACAACAAGACTGTTAGGCTAAAAGTGCAAAACCCAGAGAAATAGATACAAAGATGATGCTATTGCAACTGATTTTTTCCCCATCAGAAATTGTTATCAGAAAATATACTGAACATGCTTTAGACTGTAGATACATTTTCTTTAAAATTAATCAGATATACTCAAGTGAAGTAAAGATTGTGGGAGAATACTTGACAACCAGAAAAACATTTTTAAAGCAAGCCTGTTACATTTTTAGAGCCTTAGAATAGTCAACTATATTAAGAAAAGATTAAATATTCCATATTAGCTCATTTTACCTGCTGAAAGTAGGTGATGAGGTAAGGAATATAATGAAAGTGAAAAGAAATAGTTTTTTACACACTTACTGAATTGCTTTCTTATAAGATTCAATTTGAAGAGGATCACTATAATTTCATTATGTAGAAAACATGATGGCTGGAGACAAAAAAAACCCCTACCTAATTTAAAATATATGAGTACCATTTATGTGCAAGGAAACAGAAAATGTTCTACCTTTAAGTAGTTGTGACATTTCAACAAGGCCTTAATAGTCTGGCCAGGTTATCCTGCTATAGTAATAGAGTAGACCCTACTGTGAGCAACTCAACACTGAGTGTCAGGTGGCAGTTAACTAACCTGACCACCCTGAGGACTAATGGTCTTGGTTACCAAACTCCACAGGGAAGGGTGATGGTCCCTGAGTGGATTAAATCCCCACTTGAATCCATCTTGATGGAAGGCAGCAGCCAAAAGGGCTCAGGACCAGAAAGTAACTCTTAGAACTGGATCAGTGGTATGAGTGTCATGCTCCGATGCGGAAGCCAGATGAAAGGCCACTACATTCTAGTCTCAGGAAAGTCTTCATGGCTGATCGCCATGATGATCTCCAATATTTGGATTCAGATATGGAAGAAGAAGGCCCAATAACCATTTGCAAGCCTTTGTGGGCCATCAACTTGCAATCCTATTTTCAGAGTAAGCCACCATTTTCATGCATGGGTACATTTGGTGGTGGTGGTGGGGGGGGGGTTAAATGGTGCAAGGAGGACTTGTAGTCTATGTAAAAGATCAACCACCACTATCATCAACTCTGACTGGCAGCAGTCACCTAGAGCAGGGGTGCCCAAACTTTTTGGGCCTCAGGCTGGTCATGTGGTTCTGGGGGCTGGTCACTATGGCCTGGGAGCAGATCTGGCCCCCAATGCCAATTCATCCGGCCCATGACACCCTCCTCGCTCCTGGAAGCAGAAGTAAAATGCACCCATATGACAAAGCCTAAGACGAGGGCGTTGTGGGCTAGATGAATTGGTATTGGGGGCCGGATCTGCCCCCCTAGGCTGTAGTTTGGGCACCCCTACTCTAGAGATTCAGGCAGAATTTTCTTCCTCTAGTTATTTTCATATGACCACCCATCAACTTATTACCTCACCATTTGGTTTCAGAAAGAATGAGATCAGATGCCTTCAGGATGGTATGATGGTCATCAGCATCCCTCTCAAAGTCCCTTCTGAACAACTGTGCAGCATTTATTGATGTAACAATGACTTGTAAATTTTCTCCTTCTCAACAACAACAACAGTGTGCCAACATATAGAGATATCCTGTCAAAAAATGGTCAACAACAGCAAAAATGTTTCACTCCTGCATGAAAGGAACAGAAAACCATCATTTTTTAAAAAATAAAAAAGGAGACATTGCTGGAGAAGACTCTTTTTGTGGGTGAAAAAGTTTCAACCTGTAAGATTTGTGAAATGTGTGCTTCACATTAAAAAGCCTTTCATTTTGTCCAAACTACAAGATTCCACCCCACCCCCAGCAAATGAGTGTTTTTGTGCATAAAATAAACTTCCATTGCAGCAGCAGCAGCAGCAGCAAAAGACAAAAGACAGAAAACTCTTATACTCTTGTAATTGTAATCTTATTCAGCGGGAAGAAACCTTTTGACTTTGTTCATAGGTAAAGGTTTCCCTTGCTTGAAAGCCAGCTGTATCTGACTCTAGGGTTCAGTGCTCATCTCTGTTTCAAAGCCTCTGCAGATGTTTCTGTGGTCATGTGGCAGGCATGACTAGGCACCGGAGCGCACAGAACGCTGTTCACACTTGCCTACAAAAATGTACCAAGTAAAGATTTACCTCCCAGGGTTGTTAATGTTACTAAGGAACCCAGTCTCTCTAACTCATTTTAATTGCAATGCACCACATTCAAGAACAAAATTGAATGGCACAGTTACCGTAGTTTTCTTGGATGGATGGGCAGTTGTGTATCCCCTTCTCATTTCACTCCACATTTTCAGCAAGACAAAACTTAAACCCAGTACTGCCATAACAATATTTTAGTACAACCCTGTCTTTGAAAGTGTCCTTAAGGTGTACCAGCCTTCTTGTAATGGTGTAAAGCAAAGAAAATAAATGTGACAAAGCGGAATGTGAAGGCAAACACAGATCCACTCAAAATTATGTACACTTAACATTAAATTGAATTTCTACACTAATTAAGCTATCTTTGGGGAGCAGGAAGAATAATTATTTCACCCTCTTTAGTTTCAGAAGGGATACACTGAATTTACCAATGAGACATTCACCTTAAGCATGGCTTTCTCATGCACCGAACAGCGGCCAGTATAGCATATAGAAGGCGACACAGCTCTCCCTTCCCTGCTCCAGAATTTTTTTAATGGAAATTTAATAGTGTATTTTTGTAAATGGGCTAATTAACATTTTGCAAAAATGTGCTTTACAATTAGATATTAGCGCTCCGTGCTCAAGAGACTCAATAATGTGTTCCCGCAGATGATTTTTATAAATAACAAATCTTGTCAAGATATTGCTTGTGGAATCCAAGGGGAGTCCTTTGGACAAGGAAACTGGTGTAAAAAAATTAAAAATTCATTAAGAATTCCACTTTCATTTCATCTTTAGAAGTTGGTATCTCAATGACAAACAGGGAATAAAAACAAATGCAGTCATGAAAGCCCATGGAAGTATTTTTTGATGGCTTAGACCAAGGGTTCTCAACTTTTTTGCACCACGCCTGGATAACGCCACCTCAGACAGCTAAGCAGGTCAGACACATGGTTCCTCCCACGGTAAATGCTGTCATAAATGCACCCGTGGCTGTCGTAAATGCACTCGCAGTGGTTTTCGCCACTTCCGCCACTACTGGTGGTATCAGCGGCAGTGGCGGGAGTGAGGGCAGTGAGCCACATGAAATGGTGCCACAGGCTAGGGCCTGCCTATGGGCCATAGGCTGTGAACCCCTAGCTTAGATTATCAGTCGTTAGAGCAGTGGTTCCCAATGTGGGGCCCACACCCAACAGGGCGATTTCAATTCCCAGAAGCCTAAGTCGGTCCATTGGCTGATCAGTGCTTTGGGGAACTGACTTAGGCTTCTGGGAATTGAAGTTCAAAAACCAAAGTTTGGGAAACACTAAGTTAGAGGTAGGCTCCTGACAGAAATCCTGAGAAGTACAGGCTGTAGTGAGAGAAGAGGTAAAAGACAATCTTGAAACCACATCAACCTGAGCCCTGAGATCTCGCCAATCTTCACGTCATGAGATCTCTATGAGATTTTGGCTAGGCCCATATAAAGACCAGCTGTGTGAGGCTTTACCTGCCTTCTGGGGCCAACATCCACCTGTCTCTTGTAGAGTGTCTCAGGCAAATTCAGGTCACTGCTTAGAATGCTGGAAAGAATCTTTTTTCATATTGACCATGCTGACAGTGATAACATGATTTTTACCCTTCCTGGGAAATTCCCCATATTGCTGTCTTGATTGCTTAGTTACTAGATCCCCCCCCCCTCTTTTTAGAAACCTCCGTCTGGCTTGCTAAAGAGTTTAGCAATCTAGGCGGCGGCCGGGGGGGGGGGCTTCCTAACAGAGGCTTGGATCCCTTATCTCAGCCTCTATTAAGAAGACACCACCACCCCGGCCTGGGTAGCTAAGACCCTTACCAAGACAGGCGGGGGGGAGGGGTTCTAAAAGAAGGTAGGAATCCCCCCTACCTTCTTTTTAGAAACCTCCGTCTGGATTGCTAAAGAGCTTAGGAATCCAGGCCGGGGGGGGGGGCGCTTCCTAACAGAGGCTTGGACCCCTTATCCCAGCCTCTATTAAGAAGACTCCCCCACCTGGGTAGCTAAGACCCTTACCAAGCCAGGCAGGGGAGGGATCCACAGCTGCATGGTGGCTGGGGAAGCCGACGGAGACTCCCTGTCGGCTTCCCTAGCCTCACTTCTGCCTCCTGCCTAGCTTCACTTCTGCCCCCCTTACAGTGGGGTGGCTGGGGAAGCCGACAGGGGAGCCCCCCATCAGTTTTCCAGCCAGTCCAGCCCTGCCTCCGCAGCTGCAGCGTGGCTGGGAAGCTGAACGGAGAACCCCGTTCAGCTTTCCAGCCACCTTGCTGCTACGAACGACTGCATCGAATAACGCTAGCAGATTGTTATCCGATGCAAAATTTCTTTAGAAATTTTGCATTGTTATCCGATTTCAGGATTATTCAATGCAGTCGTTATCCGAGGTATTACTGTATTTCCATACACACTTACCTAAAAGCAAACTCCATTTAATTCTGTGGTACTTTCACCTCAATTTCCATGCCAATTTTTTTGCTTTGTTAGTGAGTAACTGTAAATGATCCAGATACATTATGTGCTATGACTGTACAGGGAAACAGTTGTAGAGAAAATATCAAACTAAACAGCACAGGCATTTAAACAGATAGCAGTTATATGATAAGGATATGAATAAAATCTATAAAAATCAATAAACACTTAAACACCCTAGTATTTACCTCCCTGAGTAACAATTTGTTCAACATTGCTCCAAGAAATGAACAAATTCACCAAAGTTATCATTTTGATAATCTGTTAGCATACTGTATCATTCACACAGTATGAAAGCTACAGAATGAAAGCAATGTAGCAAGAAACATGATAAGAAATCTATCTTACAATAACAATCAGATTTTTGCCTAATGAAAATAGATACTATATATTTTCTTCTTGCCTTAGGTAAGAAATAGTAAATGCTATGATTTTTTAAATTTTTGATGAAAGAGACAATGATCTTAGATGAGCGACAGGTCAAGGAATGAAAAGTAAAATAACTACACAGAGCAAGATACAGTATAAAGGAGTTTTTCCCCCAATCTGAGAACATATGTCTTGGTCTTTTCATAGAAAGATCAAACCATAAAGTATCACAGGGTAATGCCAAGTAAATATATAAAGGATATCAGTTTTCATTTTTGGGGCCAAAAATCCAACAAGAGAAAAATGGTGTGTGTAAGGCCACACCACACAATGGATTTCCCCTCTTCTCTGCATGACTGGTATGAGATTGGGGGTATGAAATAAAGCCTATGGGTTTGTATGTGATTACAATCTTGTCCTTACATGTTGCATACGGAAATAGGATTATATGACCTTTGATGTACTGGACAGAAAATGGATTATAAATGGATTGTAAAAACTGGATGGCTACTTCCTCCTATAGGTAAATGTAAAGGTCACCATTGCTTGAAAGCCAGTTGTATCCAACTCTAGGGCTCAGTGCTCATCTCTGTTTATAGCCAAAGAGCCAGTGCTATTTCCGTGGACATGTGGCAGGTATGACTAGACACCGGAGTGCATGGAATGCTGTTTACCTTCCCACCAATCTGGTACCTATTTATCTACTTGCAATTTCTTACTTTCGAACTGCTAGGCTGGCAGGAGCTGGGACAAAGATGGGAACTCACTCCGTCCTGCAGTACTTGGGTCTCAAACCGCTGACCTTCTGGTCATAAAGTTCAGCGTTTTAACCACTAAGCCACCAAAGTCTCCTTACTTCACCCTATACATGAATGTTAAAATACGAAACAGAACAAAGAACACTACAGAATCATTGAAATTCACCAATCAACAATGGTATGATGTTCTTGTTGCAAAAACATTATACAAACAATTTCCTAAGGTATACACTAGTACCCCGAATAACGTTATGACTTGGTTCCACAAGTCCCGTCGTTATTCGGTTTTTAACGTTGTGCGATACATTGAACACACAATGTTAAAAAAAGCCCTGTTTCCCTGGAGGCTGCAGGAAGCGAGAACATCGGGATTTGAATCCTGACATTTTGGCTTGCTGCTGCCTCCAGGGAGGTGGGGGAACTTTGGAAACAGCTTGGAGCGGGTTTCCCCACCTCCCTGGACCCGGCGGGGGGGGGGTCAGAGACCCCAAAATTGGTAAAAAAAACGTCCTTTTTTTTACCAATTTTGGGGGCTCTGACCCCCCCGCCGGGTCCAGGGAGGTGGGCAGACCTGATCCAAGGTGTTTCTGGGCTTCCCCGACGTCCTGAGCCAGTGCAGCAAGCCAGAATGTCAGATTTCGAATCCCGATGTTCTGGCTTCCTGCACTGGCTCAGGACGTCGGGGAAGCCCAGAAACACCTTGGATCGGGTCCCCACACCTCCCTGGACCCGGTGGGGGGGTCAGAGACCCCAAAATTGGTAAAAAAAATGGACGTTTTTTTTTACCAATTTTGGGGTTTCTGACCCCCCCGCTGGGTCCAGGGAGGTGGGCAGACACGATCCAAGGTGTTTCTGGGCTTCCCCGACGTCCTGAGCCAGTGCAGCAAGCCAGAATGTCAGATTTCGAATCCCGATGTTCTGGCTTCCTGCACTGGCTCAGGACGTCGGGGAAGCCCAGAAACACCTTGGATCGGGTCCCCACACCTCCCAGGACCCAGCGGGGGGGGGGGGGTCAGAAACCCCAAAATTGGTAAAAAAAAACGGATGTTTTTTTTACCAATTTTGGGGGCTCTGACCCCCCCGCCGGGTCCAGGGAGGTGTGGGGACCCGATCCAAGGTGTTTCTGGGCTTCCCCGACGTCCTGAGCCAGTGCAGGAAGCCAGAATGTCAGGATTCGAATCCCGACGTTCTCGCTTCCTGCAGCATAAAAGAGGGTGGGGGAAGTTCAAAATTAGCGCACATCAGCTCTAGGGAGGTCGGGAGACCCGATGCGCGCTAATTTTGAACTTCCCCCACCCTCTTTTATGCTGCAGGAAGCCAGAATGTCGGGATTCGAATCCTGACATTCTGGGTCGCTGCACTGGCTCAGGACATCGGGGAAGCCCAGAAAAAGCTTGAATCGTGTCTGCCCACCTCCCTGGACCCGGTGGGGGGGTCAGAGACCCCAAAATTGGTAAAAAAAACGTCCGTTTTTTTTACCAATTTTGGGGTCTCTGACCCCCCCGCCGGGTCCAGGGAGGTGTGGGGACCCGATCCAAGGTGTTTCTGGGCTTCCCCGACGTCCTGAGCCAGTGCAGGAAGCCAGAACATCGGGATTCGAAATCTGACATTCTGGCTTGCTGCACTGGCTCAGGACGTCGGGGAAGCCCAGAAACACCTCCAGAGAGATCAGAGGACCCGATCTACAGCTGCAGGGTGGCTGGGGAAGCTGACGGGGACTCCCTGTCGCCTTCCCTAGCCACCCGGCCATGCCTCCTCAGCTGTGGGGTGGCTGGGTAAGCCGATGGGGGAGCCCCCCGTCAGCTTTCCAGCCTCCCCACCCCTGCCTCCGTAGCTGCAGGGTGGCTGGGAAGCTGAACGGAGAACCCCGTTCAGCTTTCCACCCACCCTGCTGCTAAGAACGACTGTATCGTGTAACGTTAAAATCACGTTACTCGATACAAGATGTTTCCGAAAATCTTGTAACGTTATGCGGTTTTAACGATATACGGTACTCGCGTTATACGGGGTATTACTGTAGTACCAAAATTGGTTGGACACCGTGTGCTTCTCTAGAAATTTATTTTTTATCAAGTTTAATCTATTTGTCACCTCCAAAATGAATATGTCTGGCATATTCACAAGCAGAATAGTTTTGGAATCTGGGTCACCTTCGGTGCTGTTTGTTTTACTGAATCCACATGAGGCAATTGCTGGAGTGGACAAATTTGCCACAAAAGAGTTCCAACCTTCAACTTTTTTCAGCCCCATCTCCACAGCGGAGTATGCTGCTCCACGTATGGGGCTCATCCACATATGCAAAACAAGTTGACATTTCTGTTAATGAAGCCATGCAGATAGTGACAGGATGTTTCAAATCTATACCAGTTGAGAAAATATACCCTCTTGTTGGTATCACTCCACCTAAGATAAGGAGAGAAGTAGCAGCAGATGCTGAGAGAACTAAGCAAGGGAATAACCCTTGATATTCTTCCAATGACTATGAGCCTCAAGTCCATTGGCTTAGATCTAGGAATAGCTTTGTGGCAAGAACAAACATTCTTGAGAGTATACAAGAGAAAATCAAATTCGAATATGGATGAAGGAGCTCACTGGACAAAGAACAACATTAAAGGAGGATATAGCCGAGGAACTCAACCTCCCCAACATCACTTGGAGGACCATGAATAGGCTGGGGGTTGGAGTCCCTAAATGTAAGACTAAGATGCTCAAGTGAGGGCTTTTGGCAGACAATGGAGAGATACAGCATCCAGCTCATTTACTGGTATGCTAATTGCTGCCAGAAATATGCACCAATGAGGATTTAAGTTTGGCCAACGATAAAGCCAAGAAAGTGGATTCGTTTTGGCAGTCTAAGGTTTGATGAGGACATGAAAGGAGAAGGAAGAGGAGAAGCCCCAGTCAGAAGTTTCTACTATTTTAATGTGCTCTACTTCACTACATTTCCAGTGTGCATGAATGGTCAGTTTGCATCTAAGTAGCACAATTCTAAATGCAAATAAGATGTATACCCTGTTAGACATATGCATTGTGATAGTGCTAAGTCAGTTTTTCACAAGTACGGTTTACTCAATATACTCATTGTTACTCAAGCCCTAACCTGCTTCCCTCACTCTGCATCTTTCAAAGCCAAACATAATAAGTGGTATAGATGATCTTCAGATTCTAAGGAATAGATGCAATTTCGAGACACAGCTTCAGATTTTTCAGGAAATATAGCCAGTACCAAAGAATGAATTTAATATGTTTCAGTTCCTGTACCTTTTTTCTGTAAATGCACCCACGTCATGACATACTTTTTTAAAAGTCTGAGATGACATGGATGCAAAGCAGTATAGAAGACAGAAGAATGAAAGTAGGGTAATGTTGTATAGAAGGCATCAACCATAAGGCACATGTTAGCAGCCTGACAGTGCAACTGCCTTTTGTTTCCAATTTGATGTCATGTCAGGATATCATTATTCCTTGTCTTGAGCTTGCATTGATGATAATTTTCCAAAACAACATTAATGAAGATGTGCATATTGTTCAGAACTGTCAAGACTGCCAAGGAATTGTCTTTATAGAAAACCAAAAAAATCCATGTAAGAAATGTGCACACAAAAGTAAAGGTCTCTTACAACTTTGGCATTCTTTCCCGTCATATTGATAACTACTCTCATCTTCACCACACTGCATTTAATTCTCACTCTTTCTTGCTCAAAAGCCATTTGTGTCCAACTTTAGGGGGCTGTGGTCATCTCTGTTTACAGTCAAAGAGCCATCGCAGTGTGCGTCTACAGATGTTTCCATAGTCATGTCGCAGGCATGACTCAACATCAAAGCACATGGAACACTGTTCAAATCAATGTTTTTTTTTACAACTGGTAACACCTGCTATTCGGATTAGTTGCAGAGCTTCACCCTAGTGACTGTATGAAGAGGAAAGCTTCTGCTACACCTGTCCATGCAGTTGAGAGTATTGACATCAGGGTTTCACAGTTATACATGTAGCAACTGTTTCCTTTTCAGATTGCCCCTGTTTACATAAAAACAGTAATGAGCAGATGGTGGGCCAAGAAATTTGCCTCTTTTTTCATGGTAACACTTTACAGAGGAGCGCAGGAATGAATGAATAGGGCTTCTGTGCAAAGAAAGCCAAGATTTGATCTTATTTCAAAATTGAACTTGGTAAATACAAGATCCTTGTTTTTCGTTAATCATCTAAACATTTTGAAGTAATGGGCAAAACAGTGGAAACAGGTGAGAAACAAAGGATATCTATGCCACAAGATCTTAAAAAATGGTATGCCAGTGGCGGGGAAGCAATGTAATGAGGAACACAGAGTTTTAATATTCATTGATAAGATTTAACTCTCACTCAATCTCCATGCTGTAAATCTGACATATCTAACCCTACTTTCCACAGGTTATCCTTCTGTGATCTTTTGGCAAACTAACAGTAACTTCGGTCACCTGGTATTTTCAATTCTGAGTGCCTCGCAGTTTAGTTATATCAGAAAATAAAACAAAATAAACAAAACAAAATAAAAATAAAATAAAAAACACTGTAGCACTTTAGAGACTAACTGCTATATTTTTATTGTTAGCTTTTGTGGATCAAGTCCACTTCTTCAGACAAAGAGTGAAACTTACAGGCATGGTTTTTATATACCAAATTCAGGGGTGAAGAAGTGGACTTGATCCATGAAAGCTAACAATAAAAATATAGCAGTTGGTTTTTAAAGTGTTACAATGTTTTTTATTTTGTTTTTATTTCATTTATTTTGTTTTGTTTTCTGATATTCCTGAACCACAGACTAACACAGCTACTATTCCAAAAAAAAAAAAAAAAAGCAGTTTAGTGTTGTTGACTAAAATAGTTTTATGTAATTACACTTGTAGAAGCAAGATACCATAACTTGTGCCAGCAAAATTGCTGCCAATTAACAAATCCCTACTTGGATCCCACATTTTGTGCCAATCAGGAGACTTTTTATTTGACCAGTAGTCCTGTCAGGGATTCTGTAATTATTGGCAATTTGCCACTGCCAGTTACACTGTTACCTTTCCACCAAAGTAACCTTGCAAGAGGATTGGGAGAACTGATTTGTTTCTTCAAATCAAGTCAATCCAAAAATATTTTTAATATCCTTAAAAGTGAAAATGATTACAGTAATACCTCGGATAACGCTAAGACTTGGTTCCACAAGTCTTGGTGTTATCCGATTTTTAGTGTTATCCGATCCATGTTAAAATCCTATGGGATGGATCGGATAACGTTAAAGCTCCATAGAAATACACTGTAACCGCACAGGCTTTAGCGGTGGTTATCCGATACATCCCATAGGACCTTCGATCCAATTCTCCTCCCCAGATTACTTAACGTTATGCGATTTTAGCGTTATCTGAGGTAAACGTTATTCCGAGGTATTACTGTACTATGACAACAGAATGTTTGAAATCTTATGCATTGTTCTCCAAGTGCCATGGAGATGGCATCAGCTGCAATTTATTTATTTATTTAGATTTATTATCCCGCCCCAATCAGGTGAACCCGACTCTGGGCGGCTTACAACATGAGTGCAAAACAACTAAACAATGCAAAATCCCACATGAGTGCAAAACAAACTAAACAATCCCACTATACCCCTACAAATTCAGCAATATGGTTTAAAATTAATTTAAAAAAATTAAACTGTAATTTACAAAATACTAAAAAGATTTAAAAATTTAAAAAGTTTAAAACGTTTAAAAGAGCAAGGGAGGGGTGGCTGTCCCATCAGATCAGCCACCCAACATGGGACCCCACATTCCTGGGGCCCCACACCCGCCCTGCCAGCCAGGTTTTTAGGCCCTTCCGAAAGGGCAGGAGCTCTGTCTGTAGATGTAACTCAGTTGGCAGGAGGCTCCAAAGGGCCGGGGCGGACACGGAGAAGGCCCTCCTCCTGGTGCTAGAGAGATGCGCCTCTCTAGCCGATGGAATGATAAGACAGCCTCTCCGATCTGCCCTGGTGGGATGGACAGATGTTCTTGGGGTGACGCGGTCTCTTAAGTATCCTGGCCCACTACCATATAGGGCTTTAAAGGTAATGACCAGCACCTTGAATTGCACCAGGGGACATACTGGCAACCAGTGCAGCTCCCGAAGCAGTGGTGAGGCACAAGCATAATGCCTGCACCCCATCACTACCCGAGCCACTGGTACTGGACCAGCTGCAGCCTCCGAATGGTCACCAAAGGCAGCCCCATGTAGAGCGCATTACAGTAATCAAGTCTGGAGGTGACCAAAGCATGTGTGATCATGAGCAAGGAGTCCCGATCTAGGAGTGGGCGTAACTGGCATATTACACAAAGTTGTGCAAAAGCCCTCCTGCCCACGGCTGCCACCTGCTCTTCAAGCAGTAGTCGTGAGTCCAAGAGGACCCCCAGATTACGCACCGGGTCTGTTTGGGGCAAAGGTGCCCCATCCAGAACCAAAGATGGCAATTCCCGAGATAGCGCAGGACCCCTTACCCATAGCCACTCAGTCTTGCCAGAATTCAGTTGTAGCCCGTTGTCCCCCATCCAGACCTTGACAACCTCCAGGCACCTTGAAAGGACTTCCACTGCACCGCTTGGGTCCCCACGGGCCGAGATGTACAGCTGGGTATCATCTGCGTATTGGTGATACCTCACCTCGTGGGAACGGATGATCTCACCCAGTGGCTTCATGTAGATGTTAAATAGGAGAGGTGAGAGTACTGAGCCCTGAGGCACCCCATATTGAAGGGACCTAGGGCTGGACTTCTCATTCTCCAACCACACCGACTGGGTCCTGCCCCTCAGAAATGAGGAAAACCAGGCCAACACAGTGCCCTGGATCCCCAATCCTTGGAGCCTTCCAAGAAGGATACCATGGTCGACGGTATCGAAGGCCACTGAGAGGTCAAGAAGAGCCAGGACAGACGGATGACCTCCATCCTATTCTCTCCAGAGATCATCCACCAATGCGACCAATGCAGTTTCTGTACCATATCCGGGCCTGAATCCTGACTGAAAAGGGTCCAGATAATCCGCTTCATCCAGGACTTCCTGTAGCTGCCACACCACTGCCTTCTCCAAAACCTTACCCAAAAAGGGTAGGTTGGATACCGGTCGGTAGTTGGTAAGTACCGTAGGGTCGAGGGATGGCTTTTTCAGGAGGGGGGCGCACCAAAGCATGTTTTAAGGGTGCTGGGAAACACCCCTCCTCCAGAGAAGAATTTATAATTGCCTCGACCCAACTGCCTGACACAGCCTTAGATGCCTTGACTAGCCAGGCAGGGCATGGATCCAATTCAAGTGGCACGAAAAGATCCAAGAAGCCTGTCCACTTCCTCAGGGCCAACTAGATTGAACTGATCCTAGATAGCATGGCCAGACTGTACTCTGGTCAACCCCAGCTCTATATCTTCCACGCCGGGGTTAAACTTCAAGCGGATCTGAGCGATTTTCTCCACCAGATAATCAGCAAAAGCCTCAGCCGATCCCTGCCAACCAGGGCCAGAGCCCCCTACCAAGGAGGGACCTGGTCACCCGGAACAAGGTCGCTGGGCGATTATCCGCGGAGGCAATAAGGGCAGTGAAATATTGTCGTTTCACTGCCCCCATCACCACTAGGTAGGCTTTAATAGCAGCTCTAACAAGTGTTCGATTAGACTCACTCTGGGTCTTCACCCAGCGGCGCTCTCGGCGTCTCTTTGCCGTTTGAGCTCCCTCAGCTCTTCTGTAAACCAAGGGGATGATCGATGCCCGCAGGCATGGAGAGGCTTTAGTGGAGAGATCACATCCAAGGCTGCCGCCACTCTCTCGTTCCATGAGTTGACAAGAGCCTCAGGCGAATCGCATTGTAGGTCAAGAGGAAAACACCCCAGTTTCCTCTGGAATCCTTCCGGATCCATTAGTCTCCAGGGACGGGCCAATTTAACTGGCCCTACCTCCCTGCATTGAAGCCTCGCCCCCAGAAATTCTAGAGTCACCAGATAGTGATCTGACCATGGCACAGGGGTAATGTCTAATTTCTGTGGTTTCAGATCACTCTGCCACAGCTCCGATAAGAAAATTAAATCCAGGGTGTGGCCACTGCTCCTGGTAGGACCCTGAATTACCTGGGTCAGGCCCACAGCTGCCATGGAAGCCATGAACTCCCGAGCCGTCTCCAAGCCAGTCCCTAATGATGGCAAATTGACCCAATATAAGACAAAATGCAGCTGATTAAAGTTGATTTCAGTGTGCATGTGACTCATACACAATGCAACAACAGGTTGTGACACTAAGTGTAGCTGCATTACAGCAGTTCAACAAAAGACTTGAAAAATATTAATGTGCTTATAAAGCCAGCCTTCTAATTTCTGTGATGATCAACCTTACTTTTTTAGTGATTTGTGGATGTAAGAAAGGAAAGATTGAGAACCAGTGATTTAAATTGCGAATAAAAAGCTAAACATGCCCTGGACAGTAGGCTTGGAAATCCTATTTGAAGAAGAAATTAAGCCCTCAAAGTTGATGCCACTATTTCCCTTACAGTCAAACCTCGCATAAAGAGCGCCTCGCTTAAAGAGTAACTCGCTTAAAGAGCAGGATTTTCTCTGAATGTTCGCTTCGCTTAACAAAT
Source organism: Furcifer pardalis (assembly GCA_030440675.1). Taxonomy (NCBI): domain Eukaryota; kingdom Metazoa; phylum Chordata; class Lepidosauria; order Squamata; family Chamaeleonidae; genus Furcifer; species Furcifer pardalis. Next base: position 88,037,028 of record CP126892.1, read on the forward strand.
AAAACCAACCAAAATCTCACTTAACAAATAAATCAGGGTTCGCAATCCCTCTCCCACCAGAAGTCACAATTGGTCACTTTACAATGGTGTTTCACTTAAAGAGCAAACTCACTTAAAGAGCAATCTTGTGGAACGCATTATGCTCTTTAAGCGAGGTACCACTGTACTTACTTACTTACTCACTCACTCACTCACTCACTCACTCACTCACTCACTCACTCAACAAAAGCCTTTTTAAAAAAGTTCTGCTTTGGTTAGTTTGCAGAATACAAAGAGAGAAGAGGCCCACCAGACATGAAGGTGAAATAATTCCGTTATGATGACACCACCACTACAAAGGCCCAATTTCTGATGGAGGTCTTACTGGACTCCCTTGGGGTAGGTAACTGCAGTCCACACATTTGGAAAGACCTGGTTGTCTGATTCATGTTCATCAGAGAGAGATAATCCACCAAGTAGCAAGATTATAAACCATTCAGGACTTTATAGATTAAAACCATAAACATTAACAGTTCGCCATCAAAATCAGCCAATTTCAAAATTTAACTCAATAAACAGATCAACTTAAGGAACCCATGATCCCACATTTTGAACAAGCTGGACATCATTTAGTAAGGAAGTAGCTACTTCAGGTAAATGTTGCTGTTACAATATACCTAGTGCTTCTTTAAGGCAGATTATGTGAGCTTGGCCAGAAATTGCTCGTTTTTTGTTATTGCAGGATAGAAAAATATTTTACATTTGTATATGTTATGTATTTAATGATGCATAGATTTCAACTGATGGTCAATGCAGTTAGTCTGACAGGTTCTTACATCATCAAAGATTTATACCTCAAGGGTGAAAAGATAAACATGCACCATCCATCTTTTGATGGTCAGAAGATCTCATTTTAGCTACACCTTAATACTAATTTCATCAACTAATGGTAACTGCAAATAATGAGCTTATGCCTCATTATTACATTGTTTTATGTTCCTTTCCTCTTTTTTCCTCCCCCTTTCTTTTCTTTGGAATAATTTTTAAAAATGTTATTGGATTTGGCCAAAACTGACATATTGAAAGAATGTTATTTTGCTCCTATAAGAGGCATGAAGGTATTTTACATATATATGGCACTATGAGTTTTAAAACATGGAACACAGTCTCAAATTGCTAAACTGGATGTGGGGATTAACTGAAATAAAATCAACATCTGCTTGGCATATTGATATCCTCAAAGGAAACTATTTCCATGCCAAAATCTTCTTAATCATTGTTGTTTTGAATGCTTTTTGCTCCCTGTAAATTAATGAGGAAACAGGTTTCATAAATTATTATTTGAAGTACAGGATGCTCAGGATCTCTCTTATTTCTTTAGAAAATAACATTTTGACAGCAGAATACAAAACTATGGAAAGCGAGAGGGAGTCCTTTAGAGATTAGCTTATTTCATGCTTTAAGCATTTGTGTGTAACTAGTTGTTCAGACAACTGTAATGATACACCCCAATTCCTTATTATACCTAAGGAGCAGTGCCAAATGGTATAGAGTTGTAATAATCAGAGAAATGTAAAGCATTAAATATGATATTAGTGATAAAAGAAGCAAGAAACCAGCTAGCTTTAAAAAAGAAAGTATATAGTAGTAACAATAACATGAATCTCAATAAAAACAATATTACTTCAAACAAATTTGCAATAAATATTTAAAAGTAAAACACTTGTGAGAGAAAAAGCTTCTGGTTTGTCTTCCCTATAACAATTCTTACAGAATGCTACAGTAAGCAAGATATTAAGTGTTATGAACAATTATGGTGCAGAGAATAGAACATTTAACTGGAGCTTGAAGATCTGAGTTCAAAACTGCTTGTTTCAGGCCTGCCTTCCACCAGAATGTGTCCTCCATCCAGGTGGAATTCATTTTAGGGGCACAGGGCATAACTATAACTAAAGACCCTTAACTGGCCCTTGCTCCAGTTATTTGAAGCTATCTAGTGGTGGGCATCAGCAGGTCCAGACAAGTACGCGTGTACCAGTAACAAAAATGGCTGGCCTCACCCACCTCCCTGCCCCACCCACCTCCTCCTCCTCCTTGAAGAGGCTTCAGAGGGTGATGGCTCCATTTCCCCCTGCATCAAAGGCGTTTCCTGGGCTCAGTTTCACCCCAAAGCACATCCCCAGCCAGTCCGAAGTGGTTGAGGAGGCACTTCGGGGCGAAACAGAGCCCAGGAAAAGCCTTGGAGGAAGGGGGAAATGGCTTGGGAGGGGGCTCTTCACTACAGAACTATGAAAATAGAAGCTTCTTCTATTTTCATCATTCTGTAGTGAAGCTCTGAAGCCATTTCCCCCTTGTCCAAGGCTTTTCCTGGGCTCCACTTCACAGCAAAGCACATTCCCAGCCACTCCGGACAGGCTGGGGAGGCACTTTGGGGTGAAACAGAGACCTGGAAAAGCCTTGGACAAGGGGGCAATGGCTTCAGAGGTTCGTTATACAGTGATGAAAATAGAAGAAGCTTCTATTTTCATAGCTCTATAGCGAACAGCAGTCACATGGCCAACAGGCCATGCCTGCCCAGTCACATGGCCACTCCCACAGTGTGCTAGGAAATTTTTTTGATGTCCATCAATGGAGCTATCCAGTGCGTTACTATACACAATATTGTTTGCTTTCAAAACAGAAGGCTCTTCATGGAATGAGAAGTTAACCCAGATGCCTCCATAAAGTCATAATTTGCTCTTTCATGGCTAGCTGAAGAAACTGTTCTTAATAGACTAGGAGGTGTGTTGAAACATTGAAACATTCTACTCATTTTTTAAAAAATAATAATTAAATAGCCTTTAGTTTGTTGTTATGTGCCATAAAGTCAGAAGCAAATTATAGAGACCTTAATGAGGCTTTCAAGGCCAGTGAAATGTGTAAGGAGTGGCTTTACCAGTACCATTCCCTCAGTGAGTTTCCATGGCTGGATGGGGATTTGAACTCATACTTCCTGAGTCTTAGTCCATCATTCTATCCACTATACCACACTAGGTATCCTATTACTGTAGCCTACTTAAATGCCCTGGATAAACATATTTATTACATTTTAAAATTATCTTTGATGGCAGAGCTCTACAGACAGGCAGCTGCATTTACTCTTGGGAGGGGGCAGAGAATTGAGGAAATCCAATTTCCCTTTTGTAGTTTTCTCCAGTATGTTGACTGTGTGGTTTGAAGGGTAAAAAAAAAAAATACTTTACTCCTACTCAGCAATTGTCTGTGGCCATGGTTTAGCTAGGGATGCTCATATTGTTGGTAGTAAATCTGTTATTAATAGATGACTAAACATGAAACTTCCAAGAATTTAGCTTAGAAACTACTCAGGACTAACAAAAAAGTGTCATTCTTCATAGTTTCATAATGCTGGGCAAGCAATGGCTCTTGTTGTTCAGTTGCACAGTTGAGTCTGACCCTTTGCAACCCCACTGACCATAACACACCAGGATAATCTCTCATCCATCATCCTCTGTAGTCTGCCCACTAATATGCTAACTATATCATCCTATCTGCCCAGTTCTCTTTTTGCCTCAATCTTTCCTAGCATCAGGGCCTTCTCCAGTGAGTCCTCTCTTTTCATTTTGTAGCCAAAGTATTTGAGCTTCAGCTTCAGTCTCTTATCCTGCTTCTAGAAGGCCTTAGCAACCAATTCAGTTGGGTTCCAAAAGAAAGAAGAGGAATGACAAGAGATGTCACAGAAAGAGAGAGGGGGAGAATGGCCCCAGTAGTTTTAGAAATGGTGTTGACCATTGCTTCTTTCAGATCTGCCTTCCACCAAAATGTGAGGGCCAGTAGACAAGCTGTTGAAATCAGGTGGTCTTCAACCAAAGATGGTTTCTTGACTCCTATTTTACAAGTAGCTGTATCATTGGTACTCTGATACAGGGTTTCATATGAACTTTGACTGGTTAAGTCTCACCACTACTTTTAAAACATGCCACCACCAATGGAGTAAGTGAAGTACAGTACTGAAAAAAAAAAGAAAACCTTTGATTATGGGGAAGTCACTTTCCTTTATCCTCAATGTGAGTGCAACCATCAGTGACAAAGGTAGGCTTAGCACTTGTCATTAGGACTGGTGGATGGAGCAGTAGGCATGAGCATCACTTTCCACCATGAGGGACATTATGAATTTTCTCTACCATGAAATGTATTTGATTCCTGTTATTGGCCCATTATGGAAACTCAAGGGTGGCATGGGGAGTTCTGGGGCTTCTGGGGCATGTAAATTAAGTCACGGCATTAAGAGCATATCATCTGACTGTATCTGATACCCTCCCAGGTTAAAAAAACCCTTCTTCATTACTAATTGCAGAGAGGGGCTGATTTTCAACCGGCTCACAGTTGCAGAATGCCCTCCTACATGCTCTGTTCCTGCTGGAAATTATCTCCCAACACTCAGTTGGAACTTCAAAAACATATCTCAAGGTATGTGTAAACCACACAACTAACACAATATATCTTTAGTCCCTGTGGAAAATTATCAATAAATTTACAACATTAGACAAGTGTATAGGAATAATCCTTAGGTTTCTATGGTAATAGCCAAAAGGAACACATTTACTGACATAATAAGATATAATGATAGCTCCAAACAGAACAGTGAGAAGCATATTCTGAAGTGAATCAGGACTAAGGACAAGATTAAATGCAGAACCAGATTAACTCTAGTTTTGCAGGGCTCACAAATCCCCTTCAGGTGTTAATAGGGACTAATCTCTTGACACCATCCCAACAGAATAGTTGGAGTGCCAAGGGTAAGTTCTGTTAAATTCAGTGCGCATTAGTGTGAAAACACTAATGCACAGGGTGTAAAAAAATAGATGTCTTAATCCACTTTCTTCTTTAATTCCCTTAATTTTACATTTCCATCAAATGTGGATTTAAAAAGAAAGTTTGGAAATTCTGCCAAGTTCTGCTTCTGTTTAACATTTTATCCAAACAACGTTAGAAGATACTATAACAGGAGGGAATTATTATTCTTTCCTACTGCATTAAGGACTGTGACTGCAGATATTTGCCACCCAACACAGACACACACACACACACACACAGAGACACAGACACAGACACACACACACACTCCATGAAACAGACAACAACCATCTGTTGGTCAAAACATGGGCCACTTTATTGCTAACATAACAATACAATATTAACATGACCTGCAATGGGGCATCCTAGTTGGTAAATGGTGGTAATTTATGGGTGTATCCACCTATATCCAGATTATTGATTATGACCTTGTATGGAGTGATGACATCTCACTCCATACGTCTTAGATCACAATTTCCTTCAGGCTGACAAGCCTGCTCCCTTTAACTAAGGGTTCCTACCCACAACAGTAGACACCTCCAGCACCTCTGACCTTCTGTTATGGTGAGGAACACCCTTTACAAATGGTCAATTAACATAGTTTTGATTACCCCACTACTGCCACCAAGGATGTTCGTTTACGGACAGACGCCCCAACCTCAGGCCGCTAATTCGGCCTTCATGCCCCATCGCAGGTCATTGAGGAATGTTTCCAAACCTACTTCCAATAAATTTCATTTCATTTCATTTATTCGATTTGTATACCGCCCTACTCGGTGCAACCGACTCAGGGCGGTTTACAGAAACCACATATATCAGACAATCAGAGGTAATAAACATAATCAAAAATCATACAGTATAATGCAATAAATATAACAATACAGTAAGCAGTGCAACAAAACAAAACGACACTGCAAAATAAGGTTACAGGGTACAGTTCCAGTTACATATACATAACATAGTTTCAATAATAGGATACAATATAAAAATAAAGCACATGATCCGACAATGTCAGGGCTCTCGCCTTAACCATAAAAAACAACAAAAAACATGTACTCCGTCCTGCCAGGAAAGGCCAGGAAAATCGATTTTGATTTCGGGATGCTCAAAAACTCTGCTGAATTCTTCGGCTATAAACTTAACCACAGCTTTGTTCATGCTGAGGCTCACTTTGTCAATTCTGTGCGGGTCTCCAGTACAGCACCAAGTAAAACGGGGCAAGATCTGTGACCATACCAAGTACCAACACTTCACAAGGGATAGGTTCTTTTTCACCGCCGTGCTCAGTTCAATGCCCTTCCTGAGGCCCAGATCATTACCATCCAGGTGGATGACCATAATATCCGGAGGCATGCCTCCCCTTGCCGCGTTCATGAACGGCACCAGCTCACCCCATCACATGCCCTGTCTCCTGTGCCAATCCACTTAGGCTTTCCCATGCAGACCAAAGTCCTTGCCCCATGATATTCGGCCTAGAAAATACAACTGTGTCCAATGCTCACAATCTGCTGGGGGCAGCGAGGAACACAACCTGGCAAGGAAAAAGCAGCAGAGCTTTGTTCAATACTTCATCGGTCTAATATACGTTCGGTAAGCCCTGGACTTCCACTGGACCACCCTTTGAATGTCCTCATAGGAATAACCCGCCACTGCAGCAGCGGATGGAGCCCCGATCTGAAAAGAGTGCATGCTGAAAAGCTGCACGTCGACTCCTAGACAAGTCAATGGTCTCTTTGTTACTGCCCAGAACTAGCATCGCGTCAATGGCTATTGTCCGAATGGCAGAATAAAGAGCCAATGTCGGTTCCTTGCAGTTTGAGATATGCCTCTAGGGCGGCACAAGGGCAAATGGGAGCAGGGCCAATGCGAAGCAAAGTCACTCAGGGACTTTTGCCCAGTTGGTAAGTCTTGGACCAGCGGATCGTCAACTCCAGCTCCCGGTCACCAAGTCTCACATCAGCCATCTACAAAACTTGGTGGGCTTCACTCACTTTGACGGGGCCAAAAAATCAGCCAAACAGAGGGCTCAAAAATGCCACTGTTGCCGCAGCGTGGAATAGGACTGTCTCAAATTTGCTCACACAGGTGGAAACCCAAGCGGCCGCCATATCTGTGAGCAATTATGGAGAAATTGGTACATGGTGGTTGTCTGGCCTACCCCGCTCTCTTGACCACCCCTCCAAGGTCTTAATGATCCTGAAATCAGCAACCATATTGACATGTCCCATCGCTTTGGTAAAGTGAACCATAAACTGCAAAATATGCTCCGCAGGTGTGGGCTAGTCTGGCTACAACAGCCAGCTGCGATGGAACCCACAGAATTCTAAAACAGTGGTGGCATAGCTGTGCAGTAGAAGTCCTATCCAGGTGCCTGGAGGCTCTCAGGGTCTGGATGGGGGACAACAGGCTGCAAATGAATCCCGGCAAGACTGAGTAGCTGTGGGTAAGGGGTCCTGCGTTATCTCGGGAACTACCATCTTTGGTTCTGGATGGGGCAGCTTTACCCGGTGTGTAATCTGGGGGTCCTCTTGGACTCACGACTACTGTTCGAAGAGCAGATGGCAGTTGTGGTCAGGAGGGCTTTTGCTCAACTTTGTGTAATACGCCAGTTATGCCCACTCCTAGATCGGGACTCCTTGCTCATGATCGTACACACTTTGGTCACCTCCAGACTTGATTACTGTAATGCGCTCTACATGGGGCTGCCCTTGGTGACCATTCAAAGGTTGCAGCTGGTACAGAATGGAGCTGCTTGGGTAGTGATGGTTTGCGGGTATTATGCTCGTGCCTCACCACTGCTTCGGGAGCTGCACTGGTTGCTAGTATGTCTCTGGGTGCAATTCAAGGTGCTGGTCATTACCTTTAAAGCCCTACATCGTAGTGGGCCAGGATACTTAAGAGACCACGTCACCCTGAGAACATCTGTCTGTCCCACTAGGGTGGATCAGAGAGTCTCTCTTATCATTCCATTAGCTAGAGAGGTGCATCTCTCTAGCACCAGAAGGAAGGCCTTCTCCCTGTTCGCCCCACCCATTTGGAACCTCCTGCCAACTGAGTTGCGCCTACAGACAGACCTACTGCCCTTTTGGAAGAGCCTAAAAACCTGGCTGGCAGGGGAAATGTGGGGCTCCAGTAATAGGGGGTCCCATGTTGGGTGGCTAATCTGATGGGATAACCACCCCCTCTCTCTTTTAAACCTTTTAACCTTTTAAATCTTTTAACTTTTTGAGTTTTTTGTAAATTTATAGTTTATTATTATTATTATTATTATTATTATTATTATTATTATTATTATTATTATTATTATTATTATTATTAATTTAGATTTATATTGCCGCCCACTCGGTAAGGCGACTCAGGGTGGCTTACAGTCAAAACAACAACAGTACAATAAAAATTATAAAATGCAACCACATAAAACAACCAAACCAGAACACAAACTAACTCCCATCAGGCCGTTGTTGTGGGCCCAGAGGAGGGGGCGATGTTCTCAGCCACTGCTAGGCCTTCACATTTTCTTCCTCAGGCTGTTGTTGTGGGCCCAGAGGAAGGGGCGATGTTCTCAGCCACTGCTAGGCCTTCGCATCTTCTTCCTCAGGCCATTGTTGTGGGCCCAGAGGAAGGGGCGATGTTTAAATTTTTTAATTAATTTTGAACCTTAGGGTTTCAATTTCTGAATTTGTAGGGATATGGTGGGATTGTTTAGTTTGTTTTGTACTCATTATGTATAATCTTTCTCTTTTTCTGTAAGCCGCCTAGAGTCAGGTTTGCCTGATTGGGGCAGGATAATAAATCTAAATAAATAAATAATGGAAGGGTGGCTGCTCAAATGGGCCAGCCACCCATCCCACAGCCAGCTCCTTCCCAATACTCTGCCTGACCATGTGCTCTAATCCGATTACCGAATGGAGGTTTAGAGCCATTTGCAGAAAAGGGCCCCCAAGGTAGGGATCTGGAAACTAAAAGTGAAACCTTCCTGCAAATAGTGTGCCACCTCCACTGGGTGACCTGCAAGCCAGGAAACTGATGTATCAAGCTTGATTGGGCTTGATTTGCAGGCTTTTATGGAACGTCCCTGGTCCGTGGACTCCCAGCAAACCAACCATGGTTGAATTGCCTGCCTGCCAACTGGTGGGCGGGAGGTGCTGGCATGAGGCACTGCACCAGGTGGCCACAATCATAATGGTCAGCAGACACTGGGTTAGAAGGGGTCATGAATTGGAGCCACAACAGGGCATGTGGCTCATCCCAATGCATGGTCGGCTGGATGGCCACGCACATGCGGAAATTCTCATCATAAAGAACCTATGCCTATCCTGGGAAATCTACATAAGCTCAATAAATAATGTCCAAGTATTGAATTAATAGTAATGCAAGCTGTTGCCTTGCACATACTACCACCCTTGCATAGATCAGATAAGCAGGTAGCCAATTGGCTCAGGTCCGAGGCTTCTTCCTCCTGGTGGACTCCTTGTCCTTCTTGACCATATCTTTCTCCAGCTTGTCCGAATCCCTGTTAAGCAGGGAAAATATATCAGCATATTCACCTCGTTCTATTTTATCCCTCATGACCGGAAGAAGATGGCCACCCAATGATAGGGAATGGTCACGATAGACAATGCAGATGCAGGCACAGTTGCAAGGATCAACGAAGCCGAACACCCAACCTGTGCATTCATTCTGGAACTATGTGGGGTGGTAGGGGAATAAACCCCGGGAGGTGGATAAGGGGCTGTCCATGGAAACATAGTTGTTGACTGCCTACCTGGGAAATTTGTAGCCTGTACAGGGCTAGACCAAGGCCAAGGCCATGAAGGTGGCTGTGTAAGCCAAGAATGAGGTGCCGGTGTCCCACACCCAGTCGCACTCCCCGATCCCACATACTCACCTAATCTTGGCCCCGGGGTAGATGACACCACTGCCACAGTGCTCTCAGGTTCGGTCTGCATGGAAGCACCAGACGACTGAGCAAATTCCTCAACTTCCACATCCTGTGCAGACAATGTTGAAGGCACACCCGCCGGCACATCCATTTCCCAAGATGCCTCTGTCATCTCTAGAGCATCCACATGCTTCTGGAAGGCCTGGGCAATCTCTTTCCAGGTTAGGATGTCATCCGCTTGGGGTCCCTCAATGTCCCGTTACTGGGGTTTGTGAAAGTGTTCCTGGACTTATGGCGGTAGCCCACTCAAGGGCCATTACCCTGGTCACCAAATATGTCAGAAGTTCTCTTCTCCGCACCCATGCCCGAAGCAGAAGAAGCCTGGTGCTTAGGCGCCATTGTTCCTAGGTTCTCTTCGTAGAGATTTATTCCATGTGCATTACACTAGGATGCTCTTGCCAGATTATGAAGAAGAAGAGAGAAGGCAAGGTGGGAAGAAGACATGCTCTTATAGAGCATAGGCTCCTTCCTGAAACACCAAGGCCTCTTGGTAGTTGCCACCTTAGGGTGGATGGGCGGCAAAACATGTGCATATGTTTTTTCACGTGACATGGCCATTTTATATCAAGTGAAACTCTCGGTTCTTCCTTCTCTACCCCCTCCCTTCCTAAATATAATTCACCCAAAATACCATCCTCATTCACTCAATCAAATCAGAACACGTTAATCTGAGCATCAGCACTTGCAAATTGTGAAACTATATATAAGTATTAAAAATGGCTTGTATGTTGTGCAATGATGAAAAAAAACCCTGTTTCCCAGAAAGCAGTGAAAAAGGATACTAATTAAGGAAATAACTGTTTTCTGTCTTGATTTACAAAATTCAGATCATACGCTGTGCTCTCCTACTGACAATAACCTGACATCTGCTTAAAGGATGCAGAGTAGCCTATCTGCTTTAAAAACTCTCTGATACACTCTGCAGGTCATACTGTGTCATATCATCATGTCAGACTCTTTATGCAAAAGATAAAACAGAGGGATGACCTATTTTTAAATCATAAAAGTGCTTATAATAGAACATTCGTCTCATCTGGAAAGAAATGGGGAGTTGGAAATCTGCAAATAAAAGGAAGAAAAATCACCTAACAGACATATGTGCACTGGCTATCAAAAAGAGCTGAACACAATACAGAAACTCAACTCCACTAGTAAGTGTTGTCTTCTGAAAAGGTATATAAAAGACACGTTATGACAGTAGGGTAGTCATCTTAATATGAAAAATGTGCCTGCAATGTTGTAAGGTGTAGTTCAATCTACAGATGACCTACATTACTATCCCTCTTGATGCTAAAAGGTTATCTCAGTAGTATGAGGAGGTCTCAGCCTTGACGGACTGCTGGGGAGCTACTTTGAGGGCAAAGTGAGAGAGTTAAAGTTATAGATGTGAAGAAATTTTGCTCAGGCAAGACTAACTGTCTTGGTATGGTGAGATAATATCTGGATTCTCTAAGTCTCTCGATATATTTTCCCCTCAAGATGCCCTGAGTTCCTCTCCCCATTGTACTTAGTGCCGTTTGCTTTGTCCCAAACCCAAACTTGAAATAAAGAGGCAAGACATAGGTGATGGTTTTTAATGAGGGCGACAATCTTATAGAACAATTAATTCTAACCTTCAGCTTCCAGCACAGGAGGCTGCTCTAGCATGAATGAACCTGAGCCAGGAGTCCCATCTGACCAATTCTCTTGGCCCAAAATCCCAGCTCCCTGCTAGTAGACAGCCTGGGCCCAACTGCCAAACAGCCAGGACACTTTCCAGATCCCCCTCCATGCTCAAGTCTTGGGCATGGTCAGTCCCTTCATGCATGCTGTATCTCAGCCCCTGAATCTCAGGATCTGTGGTGTCAAGGTGTTGGATGTGGTTGCACCAAAAGGTGCCAACTGGCAGTTGAACTTTCGACCCTTCCATGATATGAGCTAGTATGACTTGATACTCCTGAAGCATACATAGACAAGCTGATTAATCACAAAGATAAAAACAGCCAACTCACAAGTTCATTTTTTACTAGTTCATACAACCAATCAACACTTTCCATATTTTTATGAGGGGATTTCACAGATATACACCAAGTCCCACTATAAATATACACATAGCTTCTTACAGACTCACAAATAAACCTTTGCTGTCTTGCAATGAGAAGCAAAGTTTTTGGGTTGCCTTGTTTACCAAGTGACCAAGATGGGACTTATGGAATGGAGGGCTGAAGAAAAACCAATAGGTCTGGAGAAAGTCAAGATCCCCCCCCCCCACTTGATTGGGCAATTCAGGAACTCTGTTTATACTTGAATACCTTAAGTAAGTAGGTGACTGATGAACCAAGTAGGATCAGGAGTTTTATGGGCCAAGGTGGACCTCATAGGTGTTCCACAGTCAGAGGCATCTTCAGGGCTCCAGCTACTAGAAAGTGATTTTAGTGATGAAGATTCTTGGACTTGTTGGTGTGCTTTTTATGGACACCCTTCCTGCTTTGCTCCACTCCTGAAAGTATCCTGCTTGTTTTGCTTCCTTAACTGTCTGACCCCTGGCCTGCCTGAACCTCCTGCCCTTGCTTCAGCTCTCAAAACACTGTTTTGGTTGCTTCCTTAATTTTTTTTTGGCACCTCGACTGCCTGGACTATGTCTCCTCTACTGGACTAGACTTGTTCCTCTGTGTGCTTCTGGCTTTGACCTTGGATTTGAATTAGGACTTGAATTAGGTTTGCCTTGATTTTTAGCTTGTGTATTGTGCGTGTGTGTGAGAGAGATTTGGCAGGAAAATACATTACTTGGCCAGCTGCCAGCCTTTCCTTACTATCTGCCTGTAAGAGGAATGGAGGCTGTCAAGTGCTAAAGTCTGGAATCACCACCACCAATGAGTCCCTGCAAATACCAAACACATACATTCAGAAAGCTCCTCTTCCACTACAACCACCCTCATTTATGCAGCCCCGAGCCTAAATGGAAACAACTCAACTAAGAATTTGTGGCTCAGGGCTGTGTAAGGTGTACAGGCTGGGGAAATCTCAAATCCATCGCAGGGCATTGCTTTTCGAACAACTGAAGTAACTTCAGAAACTGTCATTTCATTAAGAGAAATAGGTTTATTATTAAGTGAACATGTAAAGAAGCTACGATGGGGGAAAGAAAGCAATGCTGTCCATCTGATACAGATTTGTTTGTTTTGTACTTGGGATTAATATTTTATGTTTTTAATTCTGTCACTTTTCCAGTGGGAGACGTCAGGAAGCAACTGCATAGGCTGCAACATGAGTAACAAGGAAACTCTAGAGAGACAGGGAACATGTAGTGACAAGCCTACCACAGAGACACAAGATATGCTGTAGATATGCTGTCAGAAAGAATATAAGAGGAGAAAAGTCTTGCTGCTGCTTCCCAAAGCACAGCCCAATCTACCAAGAGACAACATTGACACCCATGGTTCCATACAGAAGAAGAAACTTTCACTACCATGTGCTGTGTGTATATTTGTGACATAGTTCTGCTGTCTCTAAGGAGCATCAATACTGTGGTTTTTCTCCAGGGGGATGAATCATTATGTGATGGTTTTTGCAAGTGATACATTCATTCCATCCAACTTCCACATCATTGTAAAAGTTTTTCAAAAGAATTAAATTTCACCTTTATGTTTACTTGCATTTTGCATGCAATTTCACTGGAAATATATCCAATCCATGGAATGTTCTAAAATTTTGAGCTGAAAAATGGCATCACAAAATACAACATGAAAGCTTGTACATTGATCCAGAAATTTAGAATGTAGATCAAATAAGGTTCTCCTTCATTTGTTCACAGTATTATTTTTGCTAAATCAAATGTTCCAATCCAATTATGCACTCCACACCATGTTTGTATTCTTATTTTTTAATGGATTGAATTATGAGACAAATTGTTAGAATAGTTAGGTTGAGCAACAACATGTCATTTACCTAAACTGTTTTTACTTTCCTAGAAGATCTTTACAGGTTTTATCTAAGGAGAGAGAGAAGAAAGAAACCCCTCCCTCCCCAGAGGAACCATTCTGAGCTCTCCGGAGTTAGACCGCTCTAGCCCCCACTAGGTGAGAGCCTTGCCATAGTGTGGGGACTTGAGTTGTCTAATTACGCTGTGATATCCATCTCTTGTCAATGATGTTATGTCAGGACTAAAGCTCACCAAAGCATCCTCCTTAGGATCCCTTGGGCAAGGTAAAAGCAAAGGGCACATGCCATGGTCTGCCTTGCCAGCAGGTGACGTGATAGCCAAATGGCTAAAAAATGCATGCATTTGTGGAATGTCATCATGTATACCAATGTATACCAATAACAACTCCAAGGTATCCAAGGTAAAGGTAAGGAGTAAAAATAAGAGACAAATTAAATAAATGGACTGATGGTAGGTCCAGCGCCAACCCATACGCAATGCTGAGAGAAAGGCAAAGACTAGGCCGAAAAAGAGAAAGAAAGGCTGTCCAAGAGAAAATAGTGATAGAAAGAGAAAAAGCTCACTAGTGTATCTGCTGCTTATGTTTTTTAAGATAAAGTACATTAGATATCAGTATTGCGCCTTGTTAGTAATTCAGATTACCTGTACTTTTTGGGAACATTTCTCAGTCAAGGCAATGCCCTTTTACCTTTTTTAATCATCATGCCTTTTATCTCTCATCTCATTATCTTTCCTACACTGGACAATTTGCGTCCCTTGCAGCTGTGTTACACATCAATAACGTAGCTGTCATGAGATAACCCAGTATCTCCGATATAAATTATCTTTGCCACAGCAAAGCTCACAGTGAACACAATCCACTGCAAATGGAAATCATTTGAGATGTTGAGTCTGATAGACAACTTTAAGCAAACTGTTTTAATTCTCTTGCAGTTTCTGTCATATATATACACACACACATACAAAATGTGGCAAGTAATTAAAGAGATGGGAATACCAGAGCACCTTATATGCCTCATGAGAAATCTGTACATGAATCAAGAAGCAACAGTTAGGACAGAATACGGAATGACAGAGTGGTTTGGAATAGGAAAAGGAGTAAGACAAGGCTGCATTTTGTCACCCTGATTATTCAACTTATAAACAGAGCACATAATGTACAATGCAGGGATGGAGGAATCGCAATTTGGGATCAAAATTGCTGGGAGAAACTTCAACAATTTGAGATATGCAGATGATACCACCATCATGGCAGAAAGTGAGGAGGACCTAAAGAAGATCCTGATTAGGTTGAAAGAAGAGAGTGAAAAAGCTGGCTTGAGACTCAATATAAAGAAAACCAAAATCATGGCAACAGGCCCTATCAATCCCTGGAAAATAGATGGGGAAGAAGTAGAAGCAGTGACAGATTTTACTTTCTTGGGATCAAAACTCACTGCAGACGGTAATTGCAGCCATGAAATAAAAAGGTGACTGATTCTTGGAAGGCAAGCAATGAGAAACCTGGGGAGCATAATGAAAAGTAGAGACATCATATTGAAAACAAAAATTTGTATTGTCAAAGCAATGGTATTCCCTGTGGCAATGTATGGATGTGAGAGCTGGACCATTAGGAAAGCTGAGCGCAGAAGAATAGATGCCTTTGAGATGTGGTGTTGAAGGAGAGTTTTGAGGGTCCCCTGGACAGCAAGGAGAACAAATAGGTCAATCTTAGAAGAAATCAACCCAGAATGCTCCTTGGAAAGTCAAATTGTAAAGATGAAGCTAAGGTACTTTGGACATCAAATGAGAAGAGAGGATTCGCTTGAGAAGGCCTTGATGCTGGGAAAGGTGGAGGGCAAAAGAAGAAGGGGGCGGCCAAAAATGAGATGGTTAGATGGTATTGTAGAGACAACGGGCATAGAATCGAGCGAGTTGAGGATGATGGTGGAGGACAGGGCTGCCTGGCGGGCAGTGGTCTATGGGGTCGCAGAGGGTCGGAATCAACTGTGCGACTGAACAACAACAACAACAAAAATCATATTCACATGCTCACACACACATCACATCTTTCTATTATTCCTATCCCCATATTACCTCTAAACACAGATTAGGGACAAGGAAATATTTCTATATATGATATCAACTTCACGAATTTACACCAGTAGAGTAGCATGTTTCAAGATGATTCTCTACTGTAAAAAAAATACCCCCATTCAAAAAGGAAATTTAAATGACACTTTAAAAATATATTGAAATATAATGAAATTATATTGAAATACACAATGTACACTATAAATGAAAAATACTTATATGAATACAACAGACTGGGCCTTAGGTAAGAAATGCGAAAGTTAGTTTGTTCCAAATCATGCATTTTAGTTTTATTTAACACATTTCTCAGCCACTTTTTCAGAAAGCAGAATCCTTGTGGTGTATGTTTTTAAAAACATGTTAACACTTCTTTTATCTGGCATCTTTGCCAAGATATCAGGTAAATTCATAATTTAGAAGACGATGAAATAAATTCACATTAGTCCAGAAACTATTGGGCTCTACAATGATCAAATTCCAAAAGCACTCCTTATCCAATTTAGTTTGGGGGGAAAAATTGAATAAAAGATATTACAGTCAATAAAAGAAGAGAAGAAATTGGTAATAGGTCTATTATGGGCCAAACAAAATACCTGTATTTGCCGGCGTATAAGACGACTGGGCGTATAAGACGACCCCCCAACATTTCCACTCAAAATATAGAGTTTGTTATATACTCGCCGTATAAGACTACCCCCTCTTCCGCACACCTTCCACACACCAAATAAAACATAAAAGAACATCAGATTTGATTTCAACATCTCCCTGTGGCCGGCACTAGTGCGCAAGTGCGCATGTGCGAGCTCTGCGTAGACAAGGGGCGGGGCGGACGCCGCTGCTTCCCACCGAGCAGAACAGGGCAGTCATGCTGAAAAGGTTGGCATCCCTGTCTCGCTGCTGATGCTCGCCGCAGCCACGCTGGATACCGCACAATACTGGATGGTATGTAGAATGAGGTTGGTGGGCATCGGGAGGCCACTATGGGCACCAGGCGGGCATCGGGAGGCCACTATGGGCACCGGGCGAGCATCGGGAGGCCACTATGGGCAGCTATGTCTATCCCAACTGAAGTGCCCCCGACGTATAAGAGGACCCCCCCACTTGGAGGCATGTTTTTCAGGGGGGGAAAGTAGTCTTATACGCCAGCAAATACTGTAATTATCAGTTCTCAAAATTTGTCAGTTTTTCTTTTGGATTTTCCAAGCATATTACCTAATCACTGCCTTCCTTTGTTCACAAATGATTACCTTTATATATTTTTTGTATAAAGATTGCTCCTCCCCCCCTAAAAAAGAAAAATCCTTCCTATAAACCAAGAATTATTAAGTTATTTGGCATTAAAAGAATTTGAATAGGACAGGGTTAATGTCAGGACTTGGGGACTCAGAGAAAAAGTGACTGACCTAAGGGGAAGTATAATCAATTGGATTTCATGCATTCCTTCTTAATAATGATAATGGTGTGTCACCAAGTCAATTTTATTACCTATTTATTTTCACTGGCCGTGCTGCGCCATACCACCATGGGCCAGGCCACACTTTTGGTCCACGTTGTGCCGTGCAGCACCGGAGCTGTTGCCACTTGCTCCCCAGGGTAAGTGACTCAGGTTTGTGTTTGTGGTGGGTAGGTGAGTGGAATATGTAGTGTCCTTTTATGTGTATTTATGTATTTATCTGTCTATTTAATTTCAATTTAATTTGTATTTTTATGTGTATTTTTATTTGTACTGTATTTTTATGTATTTTTTAACTTTGGCTCCACCCACATCATTGGCTCCATCCATGACATCATGACATCAGCTCCGCCCATGACATCATGATGTAATGACATTGGTTCCGCCCATGACGTCGGCTCTGCCCACAGTATGGTAGTAAAAATTTTGGCTGCCCATCACTGGGTATAACAAAAAATTGGCCCTGGTTTAGTGTTATGCTAAAATTATTTCACACATATAGCTAACACAGCTATTTGATTTTAAAAAGAGAAAGGCAGAAACAGAACTTTGTGGGAGTTCTCAGAAGAAAGGGAGATGAATTCTTAGCCAGCCTGTTTGCAACCAGATTTCAGTCCCTTTATTCCTATTGTAAATAATACAAATTTTGGTAGATTCTGGGAGATGTGCTCAAAAAAGTAACTTTTCAAAGCATTGGACGAACATGGTCATTGATGGTTTTAGATTTTAAACAAAATTAAGAAAGTCAGATGGTCCGCATGCAAGTTGACTCAGGAGAATAGCTAGCTTCAACTTATAGGTGGAAAACAGGCACATAGTGTTTAGGTGACACCTGAAGAGCCCATGTATGTGAGAAGAATGAAGCAAGTGAGCCCAAACACTTGTTCCAGTATCCTGTTGTTTCCTACAGTGTCCACCTTGCTTTTGCAGAAGATGGAGATCACCCTCTTGAAAAGAACAGGGCTTATGTTTGCATAGTTGATTATTGATGCACATTGTGCAACAAGGAAAGAAACAATGGTAGCACTTGTACAATGAAGTCTGTCTGAGTGAGCAGACAGAACAAGGAGCATTCTGCTCCTGGTCTCAAAGGCATAAAATGTTATCATGACAATGCTGTAGGTAGAAAGACATTAGTAGGAACACACTAAACTACTGTATGTTAACTCAGAATATTACTCAATGTAGTGCACTGTTGCCACCCTTGACTGGTAACAGCTATGCATGATTTCAGGCAGCAATCTGTCTTTGACACACACCCTGTACAATCCACAGCCTCAGAAATGAAAAGGAAATGAAAAGGGCAGTCATGTCCAATTTTAGGGAGCAGTGCCTCATCTCTGTTTACAGCCAAAGCACCAACGCTGTCTGCATCTGCAGACATTTCCGTGGTCATGTGGCAGACATGACTAGACACAGAATGCTGTTACCTTTCTCCCTGAAGTGGTGCATATTTATCTACTTGCACTTTCTTCATTTTGAAATGTTAGGTTGACAGGAGGTGGGACGGGACCTCACTCTGACGCACAACATTCACAATCTCGAACTTCTGACCTGCCAAGCTTCCTATCGTCAAGCTCAACCACTAAGCCAGCACTGTCTTAATGTGTATAGGGTGGCACTAACACAGCTATCCCTGTGGAAATGTACACATGATGTCGTGCAACATACGGCAAAATCCCGATTTACGAATGCCCCAACTTATGAATAATTCGACTTATGAATTGGTTCTGCACTGAAATCCATGCCTGGAGTTACAAACATGCCCTGATTTACGAATAATTCTTTTCCCTCTGTGTTGCCTCGAGTGAAGCAAAAAACGCCATTTTCCCCATGGGATTATATTTTATATACATGCAGCCTCTCAGAGCCCTGTAGGTGGCAGTAGAGTGCTTAGAGAGGTGTTCTTTGTCTGGCGTTTCAGTGCCAAAATGGCTGCCAGTTGCAGTTTCTAGCTGTATTTTTCTGAGTTTTGTGTCCATTTTCAAAGCTTCTTTAAGGTAAGGAACAGTGTTTTTAATTATGCATGCTTTCCTTTCAATGCTGCTGGTTTTTTTTTGGGTGGTTTGACTCATTTTTGGAGGGTGGGGTGGGGGCTTTTTGTTTACCCCTATGGGGATGCTTCGACTTATGAATAGGGCGGCCAACCGTCCCGCATTCTGCGGGGAAATTCCATTTAGGGAGGGGGTAGTTCGACTTACCCTCCGTTCGAAAATCCTCCCGACCTCTCCCGTTGCGTCACGGACGCACCTGTTTCCCCTCTGCCCTGCAGGCAGTTAAAGGGAAACGGAGCCGAAAAGGCTCCAATGAACTGCGCCTGCGCAGAGACCAAATCTGGCGCCAGATTGGGTCTCTGCGCAGGCGCGGTTCATTGGAGCCTTTTCGGCTCCGTTTCCCTTTAACTGCCTGCAGGGCAGAGGGGAAACAGGTGCGTCTGTGATGCAACGGGAGAGGTCGGGAGGATTTTCGAACGGAGGGTAAGTCGAACTACCCCCACCCTAAATGGAATTGCCCCGTAGAACGCGGGACGGTTGGCCGCCTTACTTATGAACAAATTCGACTTACAAACAATGCGATGGGCCTTAGTTTGGGCACCATTGTCCTAGAGTGTTAGCCATAAAGCTCTTCTTCTATCAGATATCCATTTTGGCTTAGCTTCTCCTCTGAAACAAAATGGTATGGAATAAATATTTGCCCCGTCAATATATTGTTGTGAATCATCCCTCTTGTGATAACAAATATTTTGAGTTGGCTTGGTTTTGAAGGCTCCATTAAGACCCATTAGCTTCACGAAGTACCTGCTCTTGATGGAGATGGAAGCTTAGAACTAAGTGATTAAGACAGGTACTTTTTAGCTTTTCTTAGGGGTACGGGTGTTATAATGAGGAACCAGATTTCAGATTTTATTATAATAACACTGAGCTTGAACATAAATTCATATCACATGTAGGAAATGAGAAATATTTCCATTTACTTCCATTTTCTGCTTTGTTTTCATGCCCACACTTTGTAAGAATGCTTATTTGGATTTAGTTCAGAAACATTATTCATAATCCTAGATTTATTGACATAAAATGTACAAATGAATGATGATGTTTGCAAAAAATTGCTTTGGGGCAGAATGCATCATTTACTGCAATAAAAGAAATTCATACTGGAGAGAATGCTAAAAGAAATTTGTTCCACTCAAAATTTATAAGGGAGAAAGAAAGAAAGAAAGAAAAGGCAAATCTCATCTATCTTTAAGAAAAGAGCATGACCAGATACATCAATGAGTCATTCTAATCATTTTCTGTCTCTTTGCTATGTTGATTCTTGCCTGTGGTTTGGAACATTTTTGTTCCATGAGTTATGATATTTTTATGATTAAAAATGCTATGCCTTAATACATAAAAGGAAGCGGTAAAGGAGATGAAAGCCAATATTCTGAAAACTAGGAACAGATACAATCCATATGCTATGCAGTCCCGTGGAATAAAATCATTTTAATTTATTGGATTTGAGTTACCCTATTTGTTGGCATATAAGAACCACTCCCCCCTTAAAATACAATGGAAAAATGGAGTGTGTCTTTCACTGTATATAGTGACCTATAGTGGGTTATTTTGGTAATAATGGAGTGCGTTTTATAATCTGATGCATCTTATACACCAGGAGATACGGTATGTTTTTTAAAAATCAGCAAACTGTCAACTAACATTCTTCAATTAGTGCCACCTAGGCTCAATAACTCAGTGAGTTAGGTTTCTGGCTGCAGAGCCAGAAGTTGGGAATTCAATTCCTTACTGTGTATTTCTGAAGAACCCAGTTGGATGGCCTTGGGCAAACTGCACAGTCTCAGGATGCGGCCAGAAGAATAACAAACCACTTCTGAATACTCTCTGTTTAGGAAATTGTGAAGAGGATCACCATAACTCACAACTGACTTGACTGCACACAACTATTGTTTTTTGTTTTTTAAAAGCCTAAAAAAATGCTGATATACCTGCAACAATGGAGCCAGGCTATTCAATAAGGATATGCCATGTGTCATCTTTACAATGGGAAGATTTGATTTACTGTGCAATATGAAAAATAATAGCAAAGGAAGAAGATTAAGTTCTAGTGCTTATCACAATTTCAAAATTAACAGGTCACAAACTTATCACAATTTCAAAATTAACAGGTCACAAACTTTGGAAGATACAGCTTGACACAAATGAAATGCGAAACTGTTAATCTTCTAAAAATTATGCAGATTCTACTAAAGTTGGCTTTGCTAAGAAGAGGATAACAAGTTGTTTAATTTTTGAAATGTGCTCTGTGATGAGCCAAGAAATTACAGATCTGTTAGCCCGAATTATTCTCCAGGTATACTGGAAGAAAGGATAAACCAGGAAGAGGATCAAGCTTCTCAGATGATCTGGAGATTCCTCCCTTCATCAGCTTAGAAGCAGGCCATTTATGTTGCTGTGGGGGAGGAGGGGAGAGAAGCCACAGCCCCCTCTATGGTGGCGACACTTCCCAGCTGATAGTGGAATGGTACCCTATCAGCTGAAATGTGGGTTGTCCTTGACACTGCTGCAGAAAAGGGTTGCCAACTGAAGCTGTTTCCCCAGTGCTGATCAGAGTCAGATCAGTGGACAAGAAGAAGAGTGCTTTACAGCTGTCACACGCCCCTGCACATGCCATTAGTCGCATCAGCAGAAGATACTTGGGGGGAGGGCTATCACTTGACACACAGCCCTTCTCTAATTTATCCCATCCCCAGTGTTTTTATATGCTTGGGATGGGATAAAATAAAGCTGTGAAATTTAGTTCAAACTCTGATGGGGTCTCAAAATGTGGCAGATTGGACTAACTGTAGTATAGATGTGTTTAAAATGACTGACCCCAAACCACCAACAACCCAATCCAAAGAGTGGACTATATGTTTCTGTAGGTAACTGCTTGAAAACCAGTCATGTCCAACTCTAGGGTTTGGTGCTCATCTCTGTTTATAACCAAGGAACCAATGCTGTTTGCTTCTGCAGGCATTTCTTTGGTTGTGTGGCAGGCATAATTAGACACTGGAACACATGGAACATTGTTACCTTTCCTGCTAAAGCAGTACCTATTTATCTACTTGCAATTTCTTGCTTTTGAAATGCTAAGTTGACAGAAATTGGGGTAAAGAAGGGTGCTCACTCCATCATGCAGCACTCAAGTCTTGAACTGCTGACATTCCAGTAGTCAAATTCAGTGTCTTAACACCACAGACCTTTTATGTTCATGTAGACAACCTCCAAATTAGTCATAGAGGGTTACACCAAAGCAGTTATGCACTTTGCCTTTTCTTTTTATGTTTTGCCATTTTAAAAGCTAGTTTCTTCACCTTCAATATTTATTTAAAAAAACTTAGCAGGTATTGACTTCTCAATGGGAGTCATCAAGATATATTGATATAAGAGATGCACGTTGAGTTCGCCTTTATTGATGCATCCACCAAAGTATAAACTAAAAGTGTTTATGAAATGTGCAATTAGTTTTAACATTTCATGACTGTATGGGGTTGCTTTCTCTGCAAGAAATAACCGAACACAAGCTGGCAAATGCTGCTTGTGTTCATTGATTTCGGCAATAAAGCGAGCAGCCAAATTGGAGAGATGGGGGATTCTGTACTAACCAATTACATGAGGAGTCTATGCCAGTTTCAGACATCTGGAAAGTGAATCTGATAGGAATGCTGAAAAAGGCATGAATTTTAGCAGAAGCAAATCACTGTGGTTGAAATTAAATATGCAACAATCTAGTTTGTGACTCATCTCAAAACTGAGTATTATGACTGTTGTCTGTTACAAAAGCATGCTATCCAGTGGCAAGTAGCCACAGCCTCCGGAACAAAGATTTATTAGACAGAAGGAAGAAAGATTTATTTTAAATTATATATATATATATATTCTTCTTGTGTCGAATCCAATTATGAATATTAGTGATCCTCATGGCAATCAGCTCCCCCCTTCCTGTAACTAATTTTTTAATGTTAAGGTTTGTAGATTTTATACTTGTTTTTATATAGTAAATGGCACAGTGGGGGGTAATACTGCTATGTTTTTACGGGTTTTTAAATGGTTTTATATTGGTTTTAACTTGTGTACACCACCCAGAGTCCATTAGATAGGGTGGTATATAAATCTACTAAATTAAATTAAAATTAATTAAATTAAAAACTGTCCTGTGAATATAATGCAGTGGCCTTTCATCTAACTTCCTCATCACAGTGTGACCCCCGTACCAGCTCTGCGAGTCACTTTCTTGTCCTGAGCCCTTCTTGCACACAAAAATTAGAGTAGCAGGGGAAGAGTTCAATTTGCCCATATCCTGAAGTAGCTTTCTTATTAAGCCACTTCAAGATACTGGAAATTTAAACTGGAAGAAGCCATGGCAGCTTTCATGGCTGTGATTCAACTTTGGTCCTTCCCAGTGGAGGGCATCAGCAGGTTCACACCAGTTCGCCAGAACCAGTAGCAGAAATTCTGGCTGGCCACACCCATCCAAGTTTTGAAATAAAATAGTCCTAACTCAGGTGCAACACAGGGCTTTCCCCTTGGCCACACCCACCATACCACGCCCACAGTGTGGTAGTAATTTTTTTTTTTTTTAGCAGACCACTGGTCCTTTCCCAGTGTTTGCACATGCAAACACTGGACTAATCTGCATCAAAAAGGTAGAACCACTCTAGACAGGGTTTAGAAAGGTGGAGGTTGGGGCATATTGGTCCACCATAGCAGTTACATTGTATATTCCCTGGGGAAAAGAGCAGACTAACCAGTTCTCACAACACATCAAACAGCAGGACAAATGCCTGTTTGAAAGACTCTTTAGTTTTTTCCATAAAAGTTTTCTGTATGCATATGTACAGAGAAATAATAAATTTCAAAAGCTGAAGTAAATATTCCTATAAGTAACTCTAGGGGAAGCTAGAAGAGGATTTGAGAGTACAGTATTTCCCAACAGAGTACAGTACCATAATTCATAGCAGCAGAGGAAAGCATCATTTTAAATTGCTTTCCAGTTTCTTTGCAAACATCTAATTAGTCAAACTTAAATACTTCTGCAAGCCCCCCATACATGTGAGTTAAAAAGAACAAAAGAAATAAGTTGAACTGGGTATTAACGTTGTAATTTTGTAGTTAATTTGTTAAGACTAACTCATGAGAAACTTTCTAAATTTAAACCAACTGCTGGCTGCAATAAGTGCCTGAACAACAAATATTTATGCTAAACAATTAGCAACAATTGTATTTACAGTATTTCATACTTTTATTTTCTTAGACACAGTAGAGTACAGTGTTCAAATTAATCATTGTTTAAAGTAATGTATTAAATTTGGATGGATTCCTTTAAGTCATCTTGGTTTAAGAATGCAATGAAGCTCATAATGTTGATGGGGTTGTACTGATTGGAAGTCTTGCTAGACAAAGAGAAAGCTGCAAGACTTGAATCGGGATAAGAAGCAAACATCAAAAAAAAAATGCAGAATCCATAATCTTTTTAAATAAACCAAACATGACAAAGGAAATCAGATCAGGGTAGTGCTGTTCTATTCATTAAAAAGGTCTAATATTATGGTAATTGCTGTAATGAACTGATGACTTTAAGCCACCACATACTGATTTGTCAAGAAACCCTATAAGCTTATAAATCTGGTCTACACAAGTAGAAAATGACATGGTTAAATAGTGGCTGAAATCCTATTGTTTAGTGCAATAAGTTGCACTAGACCTACTGAATCAGTGGGGACTTGGTGAGTCGACTCCTCCATGACTAGCAGTGGCAGTTCACGAGAGCTGAAATCCAAAATACAGTACAGTGGTGCGTTGCTTAAAGAGCATAATGCGTTCCACAGGATTGCTCTTTAAGCGAGTTTGCTCTTTAAGCGAAACACCATTGTAAATGACCAGTTGTTGGGGGTACTGCAAACCCCAATTTATTTGTTAAGTGAGTTTTTGGTTGGTTTTCTTTGTTAAGCGAAGTGAACATTCAGAGGAAATTCTGTTCTTTAAGCGAGTTATTATTTAAGCGAAACACTCTTTATGTGAGGTTTGACTGTATCTGGAAAGTACCAAGTAGGGTAGGATTCTGTGATCATTATCTTTATAAAAGCAGTTTTTTCTGTATTTCGAAGATCTGTCTGATATAATCATAAGTGCCTAAGATTTTAGATGTGAATCATTAGGTCAGAAGAAGAGGTGCTCTGAAGAAATTTTCTCTTTTCCTGCTGCCATGATGTCTGCTTTGTATATCACTAAAGCACTGTCGAAAGATACGTACAGCCAGTCTGTTTTTTAATCAAATGCAGGTAGATGTTTTACTTCCACAGATGGTTAGTTGTGCTCCTTCAAAATTCCATCTGAGTTCCAGATTATTTATGGGGTCATAAATATAGATATTTAGAAAGAAGGGAACTGATGTTAGTGGAAATAAAGACAGAAAAATAAGCTTAAGAATCTTACTGTTGACAAACAATAATCTATAGGAGGAGGGGACATTTTAAAACAAAACACTTTGCCCACTGTGCAATGATTTTGTGCTACTCTTGGATATATTTTTAACATTGCCAATGAAGGAAGACATTTTGATTTATTTAGGGGAGAAGAACTTTTTTTAATTTGTCAGGTTTTTTTTTTTAAGAGATACACACAAGAATTGAGCTAGAAAAGACTCATTCTAGGAACTGAGTTTGGATTCTCATAATCTTTTCTTTTTACATAAAAAGGCTGTTAGGCTTCTGCCATGGCTTTAAGCATGTTACTTTGAGTAAAGGAATAATTTATTGTTATTAACTTTTCCCATCAAACTGTTCCTGAATATTGTAATGTTCATGCAACAACCTTGAAACTTAGCCTGAGTCTTGCCTGCCTATCTCATATGAGAGAGAAACTGAAGAGGAGAGTCTGTGGCTGGTGACACATCATTTGAGGGCAGCAACATTGGTAGCATATGTATATATCAATCACCAAAGTCAGACATCTGCCATAATATTTTTGATACATTTTGGCCCTCAAAGAGTAAATAGACATGTGCATGTGACAGGAACACATATAAACCAGATCAAAGTTGCTGTAGCTAGCTCTCATTCAGTGAAAATATTTTACTTGCAAAGAATCCCTTCTAAGTAGTGATGGGCTGCTGCTGGATCGGTTCTGCCAAACCGGTAGCAGAAATCCGGAGGGGTTCGCTGGGGTGTGTGTGTAGTAAACCCCCGGGGCGACCGGTTCAGTCGCCTCTCCATCAGCCCTCCGGATTTCTTTTCCGGGCAGCCCAAAATGGCTGCTTGGAAGTGCGCATGCGTCAAAACACCATTTGACACATGCACACTGAAAAACAGAAGTGTGCATGCATCAAATGGTATTTTGACGCATGCGCACTTCCAAGCAGCCATTTGGGACTACAAGGAATGGCGCAGCAGCCTCTTTGGAGGAGCAACAGCAGTGGCAGCAGCCTTTCCTCTGTGCACCGCCAGGCCGGGCCAGGCTGCGCTGCCAGGCTAGGTCGTGCTGCACTGCCAGTTCGCCAGGCCGCTTTGCCACGCTGCCGCTTTGCCGCCCTGCCACCTTGCTGCTGTTACTGCCTGCCTGCCTGCTGCTCCCTGACCTCAGGGTAAGTGACTAGGGTTTATGTTTGGGGTGCATGTGTGGGTTGAGGTATGTGTGTGTTTTATGTAGTGTGTTTTTAGTTCTATTTAGTGTCTATTTTAATTTGTATTTTTATGTTTTTATTTCTATTTAATGTCTATTTTAATTTGTATTTTATGTGTTTTGTATTTCTATTTTTATGTGTACTGTATTTCTATTTTTATGTGTACTGTATTTTTATTTTTTTATTTTTTACCTTGGCTCCGCCCACATCATCATGATGGCTTGATGTTGGCTCCGCCCATGATGTCATGAAGTTGGCTCTGCCCATGACATCAGCTCCACCCACAGTGTGGTAGTAAAATTTTTGGCAGCCCACCACTGCTGCTAAGTGATAAAGAGCAGAAGAAAATTACAAACCAGCATTGGATATTTCCAAGAGTCTGACTCAGTGGAGAGTGATAGAAAATGATTTGTTTAGTCCCTATGGAGAGACATGCCAGATGTCTCACAGTTCCAGCTGTCCCAGACAATTAGGACACAGCGTGATACTATTTTCAGTATTTGTTAAGGAAGCTGTATGGCTGCCCCTGCTTGCCATGGCACAACCAAAAGTACCTATGACCAAAAAAAAAAAAGTATAAATATGATCACAGCATACACTGTATGCAGTTAGGCATAAACCTGCTGTTACGACAAGCATGCCATGATCCAACTAATGATTGAATGTGTACAGAAGCATCCCTTGCAGTATGGAGAGGAGTATGATTGGCCTGGATCACATCTGTGAGATCAGGAAGCTGCATGTTTGGCCTGCTTCCCAGATCTGGCAGCAGGGACTATTTAAAAGGAGTCTTTTGTAAAAAGCTAAGATCCAGTCTGGCCAAGTTATCCTTGAGTAGACCATACTGTCAGCAACTCAAGACCGAGTGTCAGGCAGCGGTTAACTAACCTGACAACCCTGAGGACTAATGGCCTTGGATGCTGAAGTCCACAGGGGTGATGTTCCCCAAGTGGATTAAATCCCGGTTGAATCCATCTTGATGGAGGACAAAAGCTTCATCAATAGTGGGCTGGGCCTGATGAGAACATTCCATGCCAAAAGGGTTCAGTACCAGAAAGTGACTCTCAGAACTGGCTCAGTGGTACAGGGGTCACACTGCTATGAGGAAGGCAGATGAAAGGCTCCTGAATTATATTCTCAGGACAGTCTTAATGGCTGATCACCATGATGATCGCCTATATTTGGATTTGAATAAAGCAGCAGCAAAAGATGATGATGATAATGATCCTGGCTCTCAGCTGCTCAGAAATGGCTGTGGATTCTTTCTTTCCTGCTCTTCCTCCTCCATCGAAATTCCAACTGTCTAATTCTTATTGTTGGTTTAAGAATAGTTCTGCGTAGAGCCTGAAAAAGTAAGCTGTTCAGATTTTATTATTTATTTATTTATTCAGATTTATATTGCTGCCCACTTGCCGAGGCAACTCAGGGCGGCTTACAGTCAAAACAGCAACAGTACAATAAAAATTATAAAATATAACCTCACAAATTGCATTTTCCATTACCTAGATATCTTGGCCACTTTAAATGGGGAGATGCAATAGCAATCACACTTATATACCACCCCATAGCACTTAGGTCACTCTCTGGGCAGTTCACAAGGAAAATAGCATGTTGCCCCCATCATGCTGAGTACTCATTCTGGCAGCCTTGGAAGGATGAAAGGCTGAGTCAGCCTTGAGCCCTGTCAGGATTGAACTCACAATGCCAACAATTTTGGTTCCAAAATAGCAGTTTAATCACTGCATCACCAGGGCTCTTATTCTATAAAAGTCACCTTTCCAATCTCTGCTGATTAGATGTGAAACTGTTTGTTCCTGTTGATCATGCAAGGCATGTGGCAAGACAGGAGCTTTGCACCCAGTTCTTAGATCTAATTATTGGCATCAGTCAAAAGGCCGCTACCAGTCAGAGCAAACAGTGTAGGGTTGTTCTATGGATTAACAGTCTAATGTGGATAAATTGTGTGCTCAATTATATTGGTTAAAAAAACACTTAAGGTTTTGATGAAGTTACCATGGTACCTTTAGGGCTGAGGTAAGAACAGGATGGAGCCCACACAAAACCCCACTGAAGAAGTTTCTAGGACAGTGATGTTGAACCTTGGCACTCCAGGTGTTCTTGGACTTCAGCTGCAAGGATCCCAAGTCAACACTCCTGCTGATCAGGGATTCTGGGAAGTGAAATTCAAGAACAGCTTGAGTGCCAAGGTTGGTCATCACTGTTCTAGGAGAAGGGGCTATCTCTCTGCCTCAGGAGCTTATGAAAGCCCTAACAACTGCAGAAGACTGTGGACTTCATCCTGCAACTACCAGAGCTGCTTTCCTAGCAGGTGGAGCCCTGGAGTTGCCTCAGCTCCTGACAGGCGCCAAAAGTAGGCTCACTGAATCAGTGGGGATTTGGTGAGTCAACTCCACATTAAGTTCTGTTGATTCAAATAGGCCTCTTCTAGTTGTGGCTTCTTTTAGCATAGCAAACTACAACTACAATAGACACACTTCAATAAAGGGAACGTATAGAGGAGTTGACTTACCAAACCCCAGTGATTCAATGGGCCTATCCTAGTCTGATTTACTACATAATTAACAGGATTCCAGCCAGTGCTGTTGCCTCTTTTCCTTGCACATCATACAGGACAGGGAAATTAGTTTCTTTCTACAGAACAGAACAAAGACATAAATTATACATTCAAAATGGCAGCATATGGAACAACCATTGCTGCATAATATATACATATAAATGATTAAAATTCCCCATGTAATGTCAGTTAAGTCTCTACAGATGACTAGAGTGAAGAAGAACAGACAGCATACCTCTGAGTGTCTACAGAAAGAAATAGGCTATTTCCATAGCAATTTTCCTTATGCAGTGTCACAGAATATTAAATGACAGAGAGCCGAATTCATTCTTTATATAACTCCAAGGCCTTATCTCAGTCATGCTGAAGACTATTTTGGTCTACACAGTGGGCTTTCTTTATTATCTTCCTGAAATAAGGTGCAGGAATAATGCAAAAATGAAAATCACTCTTTAAGAAAATTATAAACTAGCTTTAATCTGGTAGTGATGGGGATACTCATCTCAAAGAGCAAAAGTCACCAACCTGGGACAATGACCCAAGGCTGAGATCTCCACTTTTGCCCATCTAACTTGGCATTTCATTTGCAATAAATGTTACATATGCTGAAAAAGACCAGTCTAATTCAAAGGTGACTTGGCACTAAATATGGCTTGTGACATTACCATATAAATTGAGATATAAATATAAATGAACCACTGCACACCTGTTGAATGAAATCCTATTTTATGTTTAGACAATATGGGAACTTAAGTAGATTGCATTTCAAAGTACAGCGAATCTATCTGGAAAACCTTGCTTGCTGGATGACCTTTTGGATATTGAAGTATTGGCTGAAATATGACATGATGGAAGTAATCATCACAACAAATAGACATTTGGCTCTGAAAATATTTCTCTTTTACATGTGTAACAGCAAGAGATAATTAGATCCATCCAAAACACTTCAGGCTCCATCACAGAGTGAAGGTATTGATCAAGGCAGTTAAATATCTCCCCAACACAATATTTAATTAATAGGAAACACTATAATCGCTTTGATTCTTCAGCCTCCTGAACTATTTGGCTTATACAAGAAAACCTCATTTGCAGTACAAATTATCTTGAGGGCATATGTTAAAATGTTAATATGTTTAAAATGTTAATATCTAAAATGTTAATATGTTAAAAAGCAGGCACTGTTTTAGGTAAAATTTCATATTTTGGATGTAGTGCAGCTGCAAAAAATTGAGACACCTGTTCTATCAAAAAGGAAGAATAGAATAATTTCTCCTGACAAATTCTGCATTTTCATTCTGTGAATTACACATAAGCAGCCATCAGTTCACTTTTACATTGTTCTCTGCCCTGTTATGTAGATGGTTAGAATGGGGTGTAATTATTCGACTTAATCAGTCTCATGTTTTGAGGAATGGGGTTTATATGAAGAGCTATGCAACACTGAATCCTGGTTGTATAAAGTAATAGCATAGTCAGCAGCTCCCAAAACTCAGCTATTGCAGTCATACAGCATGGTGAAGCATCCAGAAACTCACATACATTTCATCACACACAAAATATATTTTTTAAAAAAATAAATCATGTGAGCAGCACATAAAGGTGCTTTCTGTGTTGAAAGGATTTTTGCTGAATGGATTCTGCTCAGGGGATGCCCAAATGAGACTCCTTTCCCCAAGATCTTTCCCACCTAAGTGGTCCCTATTTATCTACTTGTGATTTCTTGTTTTCAGACTTCTAGGTTGGCAGAAACTGAGACAGAGATGGGAGCTCATTCTGTCATGCAGTACTCTGCCAACCTGCCAACCTTCCAGCTAACAAAGTGAGCTTCTTAACCACTGAGCCACAACAGACCCAACCAGAAAATAAGAGAGGGACAGCTATGCTATTGATACATGCAAGAACTGTTGGCCATGTAAATATTAAGTGTGCAGAAGTCAAACACAAAACCCCCTCAGCCTCTTAGATAAATTTGTCAGGTTTGGGTTCTCCCACATTCATTTAAAACCAACCAACCAACCAACCAATTCAAGTTCTTTCCATCCTAAATATGAAGAAATGTTGCAAAATTTTGTAAAGTCTTATTATAAAAACTGAAGCAAACTTCCTTCCCATCCCACATAAAAAACAGAACCTGTGGAGGAAGAGGAAATGAAGCCAAAGTGTGCGGGAGAATCAATAGTACTGAACAGGATTTTAAAAGGGGAATATTGACAGAACCTGATGGTTTCCTGAGAATGTTTTAAACTTTTTAAGAACTCTGTGGTGTATCTGTCATTGTCTGTAAAATAATTCTGGATCTGGATCTTTCTATAACATGCACATCTTAGCTACATACAATATTTTGTCCACAAAAAAAATAATAGAAATGTTGAAGAGCAATTTAGAGACCTTTTGGCAGAGACACGTGAATCTTTAAAGGAAAAAGAACCAAGAGGACTCACTTTGAAAGCTTAGCATCTGTGGGCAGAGTGATAATGATAATCAAATGTGAGTTTTCACTCCAACAATGATTTGAAGCTGTTGTTAAGATAAACGTTTCACCTTCATCTCAGCCTTTTCCTTCCAGCACAAGAAAGGAAAACCAGTGGCCTGTCTTGCCTTTCATGCTATAGTTGTTTTCACAAACTTGCTCTCCTTATGTGCTGTGAAGTTGCTTCCAACTTATGATGACCCTTATGATTCAGTGACTTCCAAAAATGACATGACATTAAGAGCCTTGGTTAGATCTTGCAAACTCCTTTACTGGGTCGATCCACTTCCTGCTTGGTCTTCCTCTTTTACAACTGCCTTCAAGTATTATTTTCTTTCCCAGTGAGTCTTGTTCCTGCACAATTGCTCTGCACTTCTGCTTCTACTGCACAACGGTACTATACTCATACAAGCATACCAATGACAAAAGTTTTCCATATTCTAAGGGGATACTCCATTATGATTGCTAGTGTACATGTTCACACTCACATCCTCTCATGCATATCTATCTATCTATCTATCTATCTATCTATCTATCTATCTATCTATCTATCTATCTATCTATCTATCTATCTATCTATCTATCTATCTATCTGAGTGCACACACACTCAGAATAGTTTAAATAATCCCTGCTGGATATTGAAACATGACACCAAACATGCTGACAGGAGGCTGTATCTCCTGTTTATTTTAGTATAATAATAATTTTGTGTCAGAAATTATTCTGGATTGAAAGGATTTTTGCAGAAGAAATTCTGCTCAGGGAATACTCAAATGAGGCTCCTTTCATGTCCCCAAGAGCTAGGACAGAGACAAATACTCAATCCATTATGCGGTACCCGGGATTCAAACTGCCAACTTGCAAGCTTTCCAGCGGTCAAGGCAAGCTTTTTAACCACTGGGCCACCACAGTCCAGTTGTTTATTTTACTTAGTCTCATTTATAGGCTACATTTATCTCCATGAGAGGATTCAAGGAAGCTCACAAGGTTAAAACAAGTATAATTTAAAACAAATAACACATCAAAAAACAAACTACCATAATAATTAAAATAATAATAATAATTTCATGTCAGAAATTATTTTGGGTTAAAAGGATTTTTGCTGGAGAAACTCTGCTCAGGGGATGCCCGAATGAGGCTCCTTTCATGTCTCCAAGATCTTTTTCCACTGAAGTAGCCCCTATTTATCTACTTGCAATTTCTTGCTTTCAAACTGCTAGGTTGAGGGGAGCTGGGACAGAGATGGGGGCTTAAAACAGTCATGCAGTACCTGGTTCTCAAACTGCTGACTTGTTGGCCTTCCAGCTAACAAGGTGAGTTTCTTAAACAATTGAGCCACCACAGCCCTAATAATTAAAATATATCACATGATTAAAACAATTTACTTTAAAAACAAATTAACAAACTTAAAAACAGCTAACAACCAGCATCCAGGGACTCCGTTAAAAGCTAAATGTTAAATGGTAAAAGGCTATGTGACACTACAATCTACTTCTTTTCACCCATCCATGCCAGACTCAATTTCCAAACAGCAGATACAATTTCACAATGGATTCCCAGCTTTCATTTTGCTTCCTCCACGTTTCTGCTTGTAACTGCCATTTGATTTATTTATGAGACCTTCCTCATAAGTGTTCTGTTAATGCACAACAATACTGAGGTGTAATGGTCCTGTCTGAGGCCATTTCATCACAATAACCTGGATCAGCTCAAGGCAGTTATTACAAGCTAAACAAAATATTATGGCATATTGTCCTAAACTACTTCGCTCAGCTTTGACTGCCCTGGAAGATATTTCCGCCTAGTGGTTTATGTAAGGCTAAGCATGGGAAGAAGAAAAAAAGATGTTTTGATTCTAATGTTAGCTAAAAGAAGAACAGGAGCACTTGAACAATCAGTTGCCAAGTGTTCATCCTGTATTATTCAGTGTGACCGTATTGCAAGCTAGAAATAGATGCATGCACGGAGAACCACCAGAACATTTTTGTTTATTCTACTGAGTTATTTCTGATTCTTGGTGTTGATGTCATAAGCCCAAGGGAATGGACACATTTCAGTTTCAGACTTCATCATGTCAAGTCTTAAAAGTGTCACCCCCTAGTGTAAACACTAAATCTCACCCAATTTTGGACACAATGTTCCTTCAATCACTAATAATGATTGATTCTTACAACCAGCCTCTTGGAATGGTATAACTTTATTCACACACTGATTCTCCCATTAAAACCAGAAGGAGATGCATTCACAACTCTTTCTGTCACTAAGACATCCTATCCTCCCTCTTAGTTACTCCTCTTGCAGTCAGGATAAGTATGATCCTGTAGAAAAGCACTGCTGTTGTTTCTCACATTCACCTGAAAAGTGGTAGGAACACTGATGGCAAGTCTGCAACTAGAGTGGGGGCAATTGGGATTTTGGGATTTTGCCCCAGAGTTCCAAAGCTGAAAAGATCTTGAAATCTAGAGTTCCAGAGTTCTAATCCCACACAGATAAAAGAGTCTACTACCTTCAGATATCTCACCACCATGTGTAGAAGACAATGCCTGAGCCCAAAGACTCCCAGGGTCTGGTGTTAAAAAGCGGCCAAGTTGTGGAGATAGGGAGGCAGCAGGGGTGGTAAGAGGAAAGGTCCAGCAGCAATGCAGGTGGATAGCTCAGGAAGTAGATAGAGGGAGGCTCAACTTGCTAGCCTGGCACCATTGAATGTATCTTGACAGCTTTGGGCAGGCAAGAAATTTAAAAAGGAACAAAAAGGGAAGAGTTCAAGGAGGTCAAGATTCCAGCTCAAGGAGTAACTGTTGATGCATACAACCTTAACTGCCGTCAGTCATAGTTAGCAAGGCTGGCATGGAAGGATAAATCATCTAATCTATGTAGCTTGCAGACCTGTCAGTATGAGAATATTTAGTTTCTGTTTGATTTACTTTCCTCTAAAAACCAAACTTCCACAAGGAAGCTGACTTGGCAGAAAGTAACCATGGAACTCAAATGGCAGGAACTTAATTCATGAAAAGATTTAAAGCTACATTTGTCAGTGTATACACTGTCAAGTTCATTATCAGACAAGGTTCCGAGTCAGAGAAATCTACTGGCACAGGGGAAAGCACAGTTTGAAATATTGCAGTGTATATACAGTGTATATATAATACAGTACCTGTATAAGTTTTCCTAATGGTTTAGTTAGTTATATGCCCTCAAGTCAGAACCCACTTTTAGTGACCCCAAGAGGGCTTTCTAGGTAAATGAGGTATTTAATTAGTTATACCAGTTCCACACCCTCAGTGAGCTTCCAAGGCTGACCACAGATTTAAACCATGATCTCTAGAGTCCTAGTCTGTCACTCTTTCTACTACATCATTGTCAATATGCTATATTTCAGATTTAATTTATGAATAATTCAAGATTAGTCTTTTTCTATCTTCTAAATATAGCTGTGTTAGTTGGATACATGTTCGTTTTTTGAGTTCTGTTTGAATACCCATTTAAATATTATGTGCAGAATTTGAGCCTGGTGAAGAAAAAGTATTTGATTGCATCACTGCCTCTAATGTTTGTATTGGTCTCAAGTATCAAAAGCAGGGAGCCAAAAAACGATTAGAGCCATAGAAGTATATTTTTCTGCTTTGTCAAATAATTACTGGCCTGGAATCTAAATGACTAGGCATCTGGAACCTAAATAGCACTTACAAATTGAAAAG
This sequence comes from Furcifer pardalis, assembly GCA_030440675.1. Classification (NCBI taxonomy): domain Eukaryota; kingdom Metazoa; phylum Chordata; class Lepidosauria; order Squamata; family Chamaeleonidae; genus Furcifer; species Furcifer pardalis. The sequence continues at coordinate 88,072,655 of CP126892.1, forward strand.
GTATTTGTTATCCAACTTCCATTAAAAGACAGTCAGTAATATTCCATATGGATAGAACCCAGAATCTGTAACTTACCATTTTAACGTTCACACATCAAGATATTTTTAATTGTATGAGTGTAGCGTAGGTTATTATTTTGTCTTCATGTCAATTTTAATGAGCTGAGGCAAACCCAGTTTCATGGCACTTGAAATATGAACATGCCATAAGTTTTTGTTATCATCAGGCCCACATCTTCAGAGTTTTATGCAAAATATGCCCTTTATGTGCATTTGGAGGCACATTGGAGGACTTGCATAGTGCCACAGATGAATCCCTTCAATGGTTTTCAAACCTGGACATGGAACTCTAGCTAGGAACTTGAGATGGACAATTTGTGCTTATTGTATACGTCAACATTAATGTAGACAACTGAAGTTCATCATAAGATAAATAAATATGCCAAATAAAGTTTTTCACATCTCAAGTGCCTTCAAATTCTTTGTTTTGCTGCAATGGACAGACTATAGACAAGACTAGCTGTCTGGAAATGTACTGAGGTTAAAGTAGTAGATTTTTTATTGTGGTTATGGTTAGCAAAGGGATTCAATATACAGTGGTGCCTCGCTTAAAAAGCATAATGCGTTCCACGGGATTGCTCTTTAAGCGACTTTGCTCTTTAAGCGAAACACCATTGTAAATGACCAATTTATTTGTTAAGCGAGTTTTTGGTTGGTTTTATTTGTTAAGCGAAGCGAACATTCAGAGAAAATGCTGCTCTTTAAGCGAGTTGCTCTTTAAGTGAAACACTCTTTATGCGAGGTTTGACTGTATATATATTGTATTTTTGTAACCTGCTGAGAATATCACTCCCTCCTCTTCATACAGTAACCTGCTGATAATCAAACCACTTTAATTCTCAGCATTTATTTATTAATTCTTAGATGGACTTGATCCATGAAAATGCACCTTAAAATAGAGCAGTAGGTGGGATGTCTTGATGAATAAATATACCGTCCTTTTCACTAAGGATGATAAAATTTGCAATTATTGACTATGGTTGTATTCTGCAGCCTTTCTAGCTTCTGACACACAGTGACCCTAAACAAGTATTAAACCTTGGTAGATAATTCACAACAACTTCAAAGTACAGTACAGTTGTACCTCGCTTAAAGAGCATAATGCGTTCCACAGGATTGCTCTTTAAGAGAGTTTGCTCTTTAACGACCAACTGTGGGGGGGATTGCAAACCCCAATTTATTTGTTAAGCAAATTTTTGGTTGGTTTTATTTGTTAAGCGAAGCAAACATTCAGAGAAAATTCTGCTCTTTAAGCGAGTTACTCTTTAAGCGAGATGCTCTTTATGCGAGGTTTGACTGTATTTGTCGGCTTATAAAACACATTGGAGTATAAGACACACTCCGTTTGCTGGTGTATTTTAAAGGGGGAAGTGGGTTTATACGCCGGTAAATATGGAAGACACATCGGAGTATGGCACACTCCATTTTTCTGGTATATTTTAAATCAAAGCAGTTAAAGGAAAAAGCAAAAGCACATATCTTAGTAATAGGGATAGTCTATTTCAACCAGGAAAGCGGGGAAGGCAAATATGGTACTTTCAAACGGTGTAACAGTTTGGAGATATAGTTCCTGTTGGACTCTTGAATACAAACAGGAATTCTTTAGTCAAACACCAGCCCGAGAATTGAATCATAAACGTAAATCTCATAACTTCATAACACATCACTTTGTATTTCATTATCCATCACTAGTAACTCACAAATAGATGGGTGAATTACTACCACTGAAAATGATTTTGTTTCAGATGATACAGATATTCTGTCTGCAAAGGCAGATGTAAAATGGCACTATTCACACAGGGTCATCATCATTTGGTGTTACAATTGCTGAATGTGAATGGGCAATATATGTATAGACAAAGCAGTCTTTTTCTGGTATTTTTTTGGAATAGTAGCTGTGTTATTCTGTGGTTCAGGCATATCAGAAATCAAAAAACAAACAAAAACAAAACACTGCAGCACTTTAAAGACTAACTGCAATATTTTTACTGTGAGCTTTCATGGAACAAGTCCACTTCTTCAGACTTGATCCATGAAAGTTCACAGTAAAAATATTGCAGTTAGTCTTTAAAGTGCTGCAGTGTTTTGTTTTTGTTTGTTTTTTGATGAATTCAATGAATTCAATGAATATCTTACGTTCTGGTAGGGTGGTCTGACTGCCTTTGGCATGTAACAAAAATTGTGTACTTTTGATGTGTTGCCACAATGAAACTACAGCACTGATGAAAATAAGGATTATGCTGTATGAAAGATCGTCTTGGTGACTTTCAGGAATGCTAGGACCCAAAGTCCGAGAACGCAAAATGATGACGTCATTAAACTCAAAAGGTGCCTTGGAAAAACAACATTTTCTCTGGGGACATACCATTGTCAGTGAGCCAGCAACCAAACCACTCAACCAATCAAGGTGAGCCAAAGTGTGTTAGACAGTGGATAAAATAACCTTTGTTATGACACTATTAGAATTTTGTTCAGACTTCAAAAACAGTTTTTATGATGTTTACAACCCCCCCCTCAAATAACATCACAAAAGCGTTCAAATGAAGGGGACAAATCTGTTGGAAACTGAGCAAAACCATCCAACGTCCTCATCAACAACCTCTATCAACACGGAAAGTGGTTTTGGTTGATTTCAGACAGATTTGTCCCTTTTATCTGAGATTTTTGGGATTCTGATCGAGGACTTTTGGATAAATATCATCATAAAAACTTTTTGGAAAGCCCAAACAAAATTCTAATAGTGCCAGAACATAGGTTATTTTATCCTCATCTAACACACTTTGGATCACTACGATCAGTTGAGTGGTTTGGTTGCTGGCTCACCAACAACTTGACACCCCTAGCGAAAATGTCATTTTTACAGGGCAGCTTCCAAGTGTAATGACGTCATCATTTTGCATTCCTGGCCATTGAGTCCTAGCATTCCTGAAAGTCGCCAAGACGATATTTCATATGGCATAATCCTTATTTTTGTCGGTGCTGTAGTTTCATAGTGCCAACTCATTGAAAGTACACAATCAAATTCACGAACTAAATCCCTGACAGTCTACCTGCCACACTTTTTTTGTTTATGTTTTCTGACAATTTTCTGTTATGTATCACTTTTACATCTCCTTATCCACAGGTTTATTCTAGCCTATTTTTACATTAATTGATATTTCCAGTTAAACACAGAATTAAAATATACATTTTCCAATATATGAATTTTTTGGAATAGTAGCCGTGTTAGTCTGTGGTTCAGGCATCTCAGAAAACAAAACAAAACAAAATAAACAAAATAAAATAAAATAAAAAACACTGTAGCACTTTAAAGACTAACTGCTATATTTTTATTGTTAGCTTTTGTGGATCAAGTCCACCTCATCAGACATTTTCCAATATATTTTCTTTTAAAGTTTCAGAACATATTTTTGCATAGTTTCTGAGCAGGAAACTGCACTGTAATATTTACAGACAGAAAACACTAATGCACAGCTGTGCTCTGATCTGCATATTAGTCCTGAAAATGAAGACCAGGTTCATGGTGGACTTCAGAAACCAAATTCCTCAAGCATTCCCAATTTTTGAAAAATGAATGTGTACACCTTGTATTAACTTCATGCTGATCAGAAAAAGGCTGAACCATTCTAGATAGGATTTTAAAATCTAAATAGAGAAAATCCTAGCTCGTTAAAGGAAAAAGCAAAAGTACATATCTTAGTAACAGAGAGAGTCTATTTAAACCTGGGGGAAATGTTCTTCTTATTGTGTATAAGCCTTCATTTATCTGTTTTTCCACCTCTACTGCCCCCTTGACTGCTGCTACTCAATAATTCTTCTGTGTAAATTTCATCTTCTCTTGTAGTCTTAAGCATAACCACTCACTGCTCCAGTTCATTCATATTTTCTTCCAAAAGTGCTACCAGATTGCATTTCTCAAATGAGAGAAACACTTGTTGCACTTTGATCAACATGGAGTGTCTCTTCCCTCCATAATTAATGCATGGTTGTGAGAGCTGGACCATTAGGAAAGCTGAGCGCAGAAGAATAGATGCCTTTGAGATGTGGTGTTGGAGGAGAGTTTTGAGAGTCCCCTGGACAGCGAGGAGAACAAATAGGTCAATCTTAGAAGAAATCAACCCTGACTGCTCCTTAGAAGGTCAAATAATAAAGATGAAGCTAAAGTACTTTGGACATCAAATGAGAAGAGAGGATTCGCTTGAGAAAGCATTGTTGCTGGGAAGGGTGGAGGGCAAAAGAAAAAGGGGGTGGCCCAAAATGAGATGGCTAGATGGTATTGTAGACACAATGGGCACAGAGCTGAGTGAGTTGAGGGGGATGGTGGAGGACAGGAGTGCCTGGCGGACAGTGGTCCATGGGGTCGCAGAGGGTCGGAATCGACTGTGCGACTGAACAACAACCATTTTACTTTCTTCCATGTGTCTATGAGTGTCTTTTGCCTTGTCTTTTCTGCTTTGAAGGATGCTGAGAAAGTCTACTCAAACATAACTATTTTGTCAAACTCCTATTAATTCTCCTGGTCATTCGCTCTAGTTGCTTGCTCCCTAGGGTAAGTCTCAAGTTTTATTATTCTGCTGTGCTCTGTTAGGAGTTACCAAACAGAAATAAGCTCAATTTCAGTACAGAACATTTTCTGCTTGGTTTCTGAAACCTTTGTCTAAATGTATTACAATTTATTATCACTTGTGAACTTCCTTCTTTGTCTTTTAAAATTCTTGAGTGATTTTCAAATGTATTCATATCTATATGCTTTCTGACACTCCCTCCCACCCCGCCCACAAAATAAAAAAGAAGAGAAGGGGGGGGGACAGTGGGAAATTGGCTAAGAATTGTTGCTAGGCACAGCAGATTCCATCTTTACCATATAAAAAGAAGCAAATTGAAGTGCACTGAATTTTACCTACACTGGTACAAATTTTAAAGCATTTCCCCCTATCACTGCACACAAACTGTTTTGAACAAAAGCTGGTTATTGGATTTTATGCTAACCCAAATGCTCACAATAAATAACAATGCAAGAATCACATTTTTCCATTTTAAAAATCATGTCATTTGGGTATTTCTATTTGAAGATGCAAAGGCATTAGGCAAGGAGAGGATTTTTATTTCTTCTTTTTTGCTGCAAATCATAGCTAGCTAGCGCATTTAAGGATGTCTCTGAGGATTATTTCACAGTATTCAAATTTGCATCCTTCAACTGTGCTGGTCTATTCAAGTAAGGAGATGATTTACTCTCAATTGTAGTAGGCCAAGATCTTCAGTGACTTACTGCAGGGAGCGTGAGGGCCAGGTAACCAATGCACCAGCCACATACACCCTGTCATGTGCAGAACCGGAAGCAGACCCCAATACCCCCTAACAAAGTCCTAATGTTTTTTTCAAACTCCACACTGCACCATTTGACTCCAAATATCTTTAATTAAAACTAGCTGTGAGGGGTCCTCACAGACAAAGAATACTGGGAGTACTGGCCCAAAAGATCACCTGTATGATTCCTACAGCCATGTCTTAATAAGAAACTAACCTGTTTATGGGAGATGAAAAGAACAGAATACAATGAGGGATTCTCTACTAAGACTTTCATCTCTATCAGCAAGATGTCCAGCTTTCCACTAAAATGAGACCAGTCTTTATTAATTTATTTCTCTCCATCCACTGTTCTGCATAGGAACCTGCCCAATTCTGGACAGCTTCACACACTTTCCAGTGAATCTTGTACAGAATGACTGCAGAACTTCAAATAAATAATGTGAATTTTCCTGCAAGATTTCTCAGGCTGACCGAGGGACTCTGCAGAGAAAAATCTCAATGTGAGGTGAAAAGAGTGGTTTCCTTTTCTCCTCCAGTTTATTCTTGAGAGTAGAGGCTTTGCGTTTCATATCCCTACTGTTAGATATATTTAACAGAATTATATAGAGAGGGTGTCAAAAATATATACACATGTTAAGAGATGTTATCTATGTTAAGAGATGTTATAAAAATGTATACACATGTTAAGAGATGTTACATGCAATTCATACACTTTCTGGGAATAATCAATTTTACTTCCAACAAGATGGCACCCCACTGCACTTTCACAGACATGAAAGCTTACCTTGATGAGAATTTGCCAGGACAATAGATAAAACAAAGAGGTGAGGTTGAGTTTCCCCCACATATTCCTGACTTAACACCCCTTGACTTCTAGCTATGGGGGACATTAAAGCATGTGGTAGGTGGCAGTTGTGGCCATGAGTGCTTTTACACAACTTCGTGTTATTCACCAATTATGCCCATTCCTGGACCGGGACTCCTTGCTTATGGTCATACATGCTCTGGTCACCTCCAGACTAGATTATTGTAATACGCTCTACATGGGGCTGCCCTTGATGACCATTTGGAGGTTGCAACTGGTGCAAAATGCAGCTGCCTGTGTGGTGATGGGGTGCAGGCGTTATGCCCAGGGCTCAACCCTGCTGCGGGAGCTGCATTGGTTGCTGGTGTGCCTCCGAGTGCAATTCAAGGTGCTGGTGATTACCTTTAAAGCCCTACATTATAGTGGATCAGGTTACTTAAGAGACCGTGTCACTGCAAGGATATTTGCCTGTCCCACCAGAGCAGACCGGAGAGGTTCCCTATTGGTGCCATCGGCTAGAGAGGCCCACCTCCCTAGCACTAGAAGGAGGGCCTTTTTGATTCCCTATGGAACCTCCTGCCAACTGAGCTGTGTCTCCAGACAGACCTGGTGACCTTTTGGAAAGGTTTAAAAACCTGGCTGGCACAGCAGATGTGGGGTGCTGCTGATGGGGCAGCCCTCTCCCTGCTGGCTTGCTTATTTATTTATTTATTTATTTATTTATTTATTTATTTATTTATTTATTTACGATGGTCGTCGGGGTTTTAGCTTCAGTTTTAACTTATGGGGGTTGTTGGGAGGGTATTTTAATGGTTTTTTAAACATAAAATGTTGTGGTTTTACTGTTTACGGAATATTTTTATATTTGGATGTTTTATTGTGATTGTGAGCCGGTCCTGAGTTGCTTCGGCGAGGGGTCAGCAATAGAAATCAAATTAACAACAATATGCTGTAAAAAACCAACTGCACTGGCAGTACTTTGGGAAGGAATCATAACAGCATATGCAGCATACAAGTAGACACTTTGATCACCGTTGCTCAAACAGAAGTTTGCCATAATCAGAAGTGAATAGATCAGCAAGTTATTTGCATCTCAATCAAGAGGACCCAGAAGATATAAAGACTGAGAACCATGATCTAGACCAGTGGTGGTGAACCAAGCCCTCTCTGTGGGCACATGCTCTGTTGCCCCAGGACAGTGTTTGCCCAGGTCCTCTGCCCAGCAGCCCAATAGGAGCACTTCTTCCTTCCCCCAGCAGAGAGTTCACCCTACTCTACTGCCCAGCAGCCCAATGGGAGCACTTCCTCCCTCCCCCCAGCAGAGTTCACCTCGTCCCTCTGCCCAGCAGCAAAATGGGAGCGCACAGAGTGGGAGTTGGGTTGCAGCTTGGCCACTAGGTCTCTAAAAGGTTTGCCATCACTGATCTAGACAAAAAGAGATCAGTTTCCACAAGCAGCAATAGTTGATTTAATCCATATCCCAGAGGTGAAACGTTGCTAATCGATTTCCTTATTTTTGGCAACATGGATAGTGTATTGGACTTGGGTTAGGAAAATTTAAGAGCACTCCCCTAAGGAGCCATGAAGTTGATAGGGTGGCCTTTACCAACCACTGTCTGAGCCTATTTTATGGGGCCACTCCGTGAACAACAAGTAATGAACAGAGCATGAGTGGCTCATACATTTGCCTGAGAAACATTAGCTATAGGACCAAGAGAATCATTACTAAGTGCACAGACATTTTTCTTCCTAAGTAAAAAAAGTATTTAAGTTGCAGTCACACTGCCTTCTGGAACTGTGATAACACAAGGGGATCATGAAGAAATGTGACAGGAATAAATATAAAAGACTATTGGGAACATATTCTCTCCTTGGTGTGAGCAGAACCTCCATCAACAGTAACAATAAATAATATTGTATAGCAGCACCAGTGAATAACCTTTTGTCACAGACCACTTTCCATGCATGAATTATTCAAGATACACTGCACTGTGTGATCTCACAACATTTGTATCTTATTTTATTTAGTTTTATAAAATCAATTTCCATCTGCAAAAGAGAGCTTTTGTATTAACAAGAGTCCAGATTTATATTTTTATACAATATCAACCAATATTTAGAATCTCCTTGGTGTTCACATAAGGCTTGTGTATTTTGCCATGGCTAATTTCACCTAATGGACAAGGGATGTCTCAGTAGTGTACCTGCTCACATGCCTGACTGTAAGACCAAGATGCACATTGGCACCTCATCAGTCAGCCACAATTAGCCAAGACAAGTTGCACAAAATTTACATTAACAACAACAAAACTCTATTGGCTTACTCTGTCATTTTTCCATATGCACATGTGCTTTAAAATTTATTTATATGTATACATATTAAGTTACAGATAGAAGTAGTTCATATAACCCCCCTGGCTTTTTTTTTTACATCGCAGAGCTCACAGGTGACCTCTGAGTAGAATAAAGAAGCAGGATTAGACCTGTTGTTCTTTAATCTGACCTCATATATTAATTCAAAGATTTAGCAGGCTGTTACTCTCCAGGTGTTTTAGAAAAACTCAGCACTCGGAATGTCACATTTTAAAATGAACTCCCTGTTTTACTAATTGCTTCTCAGCAGCCAGATTGCCATCGTCATTATCAATGCTCCTGTCATGCAAGCTGTTTATTGTGCTGCATGTTATTAATACATTAAAGTGTCATTATCATTGTCATTATTAACAGGCCAGAAAAAGAAAAGGGAATATTCTTTCATTCTTTCTAGCAAATATTTACAGTATATTGCACTTGGAAATATTTATAAACTACCAAAAGATAACACCTCAGAATACTTCCCTCGCCACTTAGAATTAATAACAGAATGGCATAAAACTTCAACAATTTGTACAAATGTATCTCTGAAATACTACATCTTTAAATGCCCTTAAAATAGCTTTTGAAAGTAATCAAATGTTATTGTTGTTCAAAGTAAGTAGTTACTTAGAACTTGTTACCTCACAGCTCTGAGAAATTCTTATAACACCATGCCTGGTCATTTTGGCAGAGGAACAACATCAGGTCGGGCAGTGGGAAGGAGCGCGCCGCCGACCTGAGCCCCCTCGGCCATTTCCCCAGTGACCGGAGGGAAGGCGACGGAGAGGAACAGCATCGCACTCCACCACCGCAACAGAAAGCGGCCACCGGACAGCTAGCAAGGGAAAAGAAACAACAGCGGCGGGTCGGGAGAGGAGCGCACCGCTGACCCACACCTCAACGTACCTCACAGCGGCCACAGCAGTGAGGAGAACCTCGGCAGGCACCAGGCAGCTAGCAGGGTGAGCTTGACCCAACAGCTGAGGAGGGATCTCGCAACCGACACAGGCGCTGCCGACGCAAGAACACCAGCAGGCACTGGGCAGCTGAAACTGACTGCATGCATAGGATAAGTAATTCATCTACATGTAGCTGACTTTAGATACTTTAGTAGAGACTTATAGTGAACTTACAGTAGAGACTTGACTATTGACTTATAACTACATATAACAAAGTAACTTACTTTTCAGTCTGAGACTGCTTAAAATGTTATAATGTGCATGATAATACCTTGTTTTAAGCTGTGATAACATGTATGATGAGAGGATACTGACGTAGAAACCGGCAAACCAACCTCAGGAATTTTGCCAAGAGAACCCTATGGACCAAAACAAAAGGCAAAACAAATGGGGCAATTGAGATGAAACAGGATGCTTAGCACATCAGATCAGAAGAAGGGGAGGGACAGGAAAAGGGGAGGAGAAATACAGTGTTGCAAGGAACAATACTGTATAGGGACATGGAACGTGAGATCAATGAACCAGGGGAAACTAGAAGTAGTAAAAAAGGAAATGGAAAGAATAAGCATTGACATCTTGGGAATCAGCGAATTAAAATGGACAGGGATGGGCGAATTCAGCTCTGGAAACCATCATATCTATTACTGTGGACAAGAAAACCTAAGAAAAAATGAAGTAGCCATAATTGTCAATAAAAGGGTGAGAAAAGCAGTAATGGGATATACTGTAATCTCAAAAATGATAGAATGATGTCAGTCAGAATACAAGGAAAGCCATTCAATATCACTGTAATCCAAGTATATGCACCAACCACTAGTGCAGATGAAGCCACAATTGACCAATTCTATGAGGACCTAGAACACCTCATAGAACAGACACCAAGAAATGATGTACACATTATCATAGGAGACTGGAATGCCAAAGTAGGAAAGCAAAAAGTTACTGGAATAACAGGCAAGTTTGGTCTTGGAACACAGAATGAAGCAGGCCAAAGACTGATAGAATTCTGCCAAGATAATACACTGGTCATAGCAAACACTCTATTCCAGCAACACAAAAGGAGACTTTACACATGGACATCACCGGATGGCAAACATAGAAACCAGATTGATTACATACTCTGCAGCCAAAGATGGAGAACCTCCATCCAGTCAGCAAAAACAAGACCAGGAGCAGATTGTGGTTCAGATCACAACATACTGATTGCAAAATTCAGGCTTAGAATAAAGAAAATAGGAAAAACAATTAGGCCAGACAGATATGACCTAGACAACATTCCTCAGGAATACACAGTGGAGGTGTGGAACAGATTTAATGGCTTGGACCAGATAGAATTTCAAAGAAAAGCAAGGAGAGATAAGGAAACCTACCTGAACGAACAATGCATAGAAATAGAGGAAAACAATATCAGGGGTAGTACTAGAGATCTTTTCAAAAAAAATTGGGGAACTCAAGGGAACTTTTAAAGCAAAAATGACCATGATAAAAGACAAAGATGGCAAGGAGTTAGCAGATGCAGAAGAGATTAAGAAAAGATGGAAAGAGTACACAGAGGAACTCTACAGAAAGGACCTCAACACCCCTGATAATCACAATGATGAGAACATTGAACATGAGCCAGACATTCTAGAGAGTGAGGTCAGAAAGGCCCTAAAAAACACTGCAAACAACAAAGCCAGTGGAGTTGATGGTATCCAAGTTGAACTTTTCAAAGCCCTGCAAGATGATGGAATCAAATTATTGCATTCTATATGCCAGCAGATTTGGAAAACACAACAATGGCCACAGGATTGGAAAAGATCTGTATATGTTCCACTCCCCAAAAAGGGTAATGCCAAAGAATGTTCAAATTATCGAACAATTGCGCTCATCCCTCACGCTAGCAAGGTGATGCTCAAGATAATACAGGATAGACTGCAACAGTATGTGGAGAGAGAATTACCAGAGGTGCAGGCGGGTTTCAGAAGAGGCAGGGGGACTAGAGACCACATCGCCAACATAAGATGGATCATGGAAAAAACAAAGGAATATCAGAAACAAGTCTACTTCTGTTTCATTGATTACACTAAGGCTTTTGACTGTGTCGATCACAACAAAATGTGGCAAGTAATTAAAGAGATGGGAATACCGGAACACCTTACAGGCCTCATGAGAAATCTGTACATGAATCAAGAGGCAACAGTTAGGACAGAAAATGGAATGATGGAGTGGTTTGGAACAGGAAAAGGAGTAAGACAAGGCTGCATTTTGTCACCCTGCTTATTCAACTTATACACAGAACACATAATGCGCAATGCAGGGATGGAGGAATCACAATTTGGGATCAAAATTGCTGGAAGAAACATCAACAATTTGAGATATGCAGATGATACCACCCTCATGGCAGAAAGTGAGGAGGACCTAAAGAAGCTCCTGATTAGGTTGAAAGAAGAAAGTGAAAAAGCTGGCTTGAGACTCAATATCAAGAAAACCAAGATAATGGCAACAGGCCCTATCAGTCCCTGGAAAATAGATGGCGAAGAAGTAGAAGCAGTGACAGATTTTACTTTCCTAGGATCAAAGCTCACTGCAGATGGTGACTGCAGCCATGAAATAAAAAGGCGACTGATTCTTGGGAGGCAAGCAATGAGAAACCTGGGGAACATAGTGAAAAGTAGAGACATCACATTGAAAACAAAAATTCGCATAGTCAAAGCAATGGTATTCCCTGTGGCAATGTATGGTTGTGAGAGCTGGACCATTAGGAAATCTGAGCGCAGAAGAATAGACGCCTTTGAGATGTGGTGTTGGAGGAGAGTTTTGAGAGTCCCCTGGACAGCGAGGAGAACAAATAGGTCAATCTTAGAAGAAATCAACCCTGACTGCTCCTTGGAAGGTCAAATAATAAAGATGAAGCTAAAGTACTTTGGACATCAAATGAGAAGAGAGGATTCACTTGAGAAAGCCTTGATGCATGGAAGGGTAGAGGGCAAAAGAAGAAGGGGATGGCCCAAGATGAGATGGCTGGATGGTATTGTGGAGGCAGTGGGCACAGAGCTGAGTGAGTTGAGGGGGATGGTGGAGGACAGGAGTGCCTGGCGGACGGTGGTCCATGGGGTCGCAGAGGGTCGGAATCGACTGTGCGACTGAACAACAAACTAACTATACATCTTTGTTCACTTGTTTTGTTATCTATGCATTTATTTCATTTATATTCTGCCTTTCACATCAGAAATTGATCCATGACAGCTTGCAAAAATGATTGTTCCTGTCTGTGCCAGATCTGTTTCTTAAATATGAGCTACAGAAAGCAAGCAGTAATCACAAGTCAAGCATGTAGGTTTCAACCTCCATCCCTGGTGGCCGTTGAAGCCTACATTCTTGACTTGCATTTGCAACCTGTTTTTCTAACTCCTCTTTAAGAAGAAAAATACTGTCACAGACATCTACTTTGACTTTGGGGACTTTCATTTCCCTCCTGCTCTATCTACAATATAGAACTGGGAGAATGGAAATGAAAGTCCCCAGAGTCATAGTAGATGTTTGTGGTAGATTTTATCCACCAGATAGGGGCCACGGTGGCTTAGTGGTTAAGACACTGGCCTTGACAATTGGAAGATTGGCAGGTCAGTAGTTCAAGACACAAGTGCTGCATGACAGAGTGAGCTCCCATTATCTGCCCCAGTTACTGCCAACCTAGCAGTTCGAAAGCAAGAAATTGCAAGTAGATAAATAGGTATCACTTCAATGGGAAAGGTAACAGCACTCCTTGCACTCCAGCATCTAGTCATGCCTACCGCATGACCATGGAAACATATGCAGATGCAGGCAGTGCTGGCTGTTTGGCTGTAAATGGAGATGAGCATTGCTTCTTAGAATCGGACATGACTGGTTTTCAAGCAAGGGAGACCTATCCACAATATATTGGTGCACAGCCTAATGAAGACGGATAAATGTCAAAAACTAGCATTTCTCCCCCCACCCCACCCCTAGGGGATATAATAAAACTATCACCTAGCCTTACTTTCAACAGCCTAATTTTCTCGTGGATGATTCAGGGGAAGAGTTCTGATCTGTTAGTGGAAGGACAGCAGAAAGGGTGGCCAACCTCACTTCCAGTGGAAGGGATTTCAAGACCCTGGCTTCCCTTGAAGATCTTAACAGCTAAGGAATATTGTATGGAAGATGCAGTAATAAATTGTACAAAGCTTTTCATTGTAAAAACAAAACCTTACAAATATGTATTTGAATCTTAGAGCCTCCAAACCGAAGTTTATTTTCTTAAAAAACAGAGAAAGAGATTGCCAGGTGAAGCAGGCACTTTAGGGAGCATGAAATCAGCCAAAAAATTATATGCAGAGAATTTTGTACGCAAGCCTCCAACTAGCAGCATTTAATTGGAAAAGCAAAGAAACAACAAACTAGCAAGCAGGCAAACAAATGGATCAGCAGAACCAGAAGAGGAGTGCCACTCTACTCAGATGCATTCTGTGTAGAACAATGCCAAGATAATGTAAAGACTAAGCATAATAAGTCAACAGCCTTGGAGAACAAGATTTGATTGCTTTAGAGACAGAATTTAATGTCAGAGACTAGACAAGGTCATGCAATGAGCTCTTGAAAGAGCCAAAGAATTAATTAGGCAGAAGGAAAGGAGTATGCTAGCACAGATGGTTGAAGGCACCATGGGTGAAGGATCTATTGCCCACTTGACAGAGGGGAAAGGTTGGCTGGCAGGAGAGAGTGCTACCAATCACCCCATGCAAGTCTGATGTCTGTAACTCAGGTTGTAACAGGCATAAAATGAAAGGGAAAATAGGAATGAAGGACTAGCGAGCAACATGGCACAATGCCTGTTCTGCTGGATTAGATGTGAAAGAGCTTTAGTCACATCCCTTTTCAGACTAGCACATGCAGGAAAACCTGCTAAAGGGTTTCCAGGTCAATTTTCACAGCCCCAAGCTTCAGGTTTATTACATTTTTTAAATATCCTCCAGCAGAATCAGAATGAAACAAATTCATTCCCATTCTTTCTGTATTCTGTTTAATTGTTCATTTCAATCTAAGATCTGTTTCTTATATGCCTATATGGCAAGAAAAAACATTCTTGAGGGTACTTCTCCTCCTCCTCCTGCCATATCTGATTCCAAATATTGGCGATCATCATCATGATCAGCCATGAAGACTGTTGTGAAAATATAATGCAGTGGCCTTTCCTCTGCCTTCTGCATCACAGCATGACACATGTACCACTGATCCAGTTCTGAGAGTCACTTTCTGGTCCTGAGCCCTTTTGGCACACAAAGTCCTCATTAGCCCCAGGCCAGTATTGATGAAGCAGCTTCTCTCCATCAAGATGGATTCAAGTGGGATTTAATCCACTTGGGGGCCATCACCCTTCCCTGTGGACTTCGGCACTCAAGGCCGTTAGTCCTTAGGGTTGTCAGATTAGTTAACTGCCACCTGACACTTGGTGTTGAGTTGCTGGCAGTATGATGTACTCTATTACCATAGCAGGATAATAATGAATGTGAAGGGAATTGAAACGGACAAAGGGTATGTAGTGTGTGAAAATTCCCAACATATTTACACTGATAGACAAGGAGTTAAGTTCCAATTGACATTGCTGACTTGGTTCCTTTTTTTAATCACGTAAAATTGCTATTAAAACGCTATTTACATAATAGCAGCTGTAAACTGTCCATCGAAGCCTGCTAATGACTAATGAATATGTTGTCAAGATGCAGGTCTATGTTTTGACCTCTTCTTCCTGGTTCCATCCATGCAGCTGATAACATCTCACTGTCACCTCAACCTACATTTTTGGTAATTGAACTTCCAAATATGAATATTTAATGACCGAAAGACTGTGAACACCACATGAGGACAAATAGTGATTACTACCACCTAAAGAAGTGACAGGCAAGAGAGATGAGGCATCTAACCTGTTAAAACTTTCTCTTCAGTCAAACACAGCTAACTGGGAATGGTGTGCAGAGATACATGAAGGGAAGGGTGCACCTTCTCTAAAAACGAGGTAGAATTTTAAGCATTTAAAAAAGGATGTTGTCTACATCAGGGGTCTCCAACCACCAGGCCACAGACTGGTACCGGGCTGTGGATTATCCGGAACTGGGCCATGGGGGTGGTTGGTGCTGGGAGCCCTGAGGGCAGCCGTCTGCCCTCAGCCTGCTCTGCATGGTCTGCCTGGTGAATGGAACGAGAGCATGGGTTTCAGATGCAGCAGGTGGCTGGGCCCTTTCTCCATGTTGCTTAACTACAGTGGGGCTCCACCCCCTGCCTGTGTGCAGTGTGGTTCATCACTGTCTGAGTCAAATGGTGTGCTGGCAGGCAACTAAGTCCCTCATAAAATTGTTTAGCATTACACCATTCCTTGGTGCAAAACGTTGGGGACCCCTGGTCTACATCATTTGCCTTGAATTTTTCATGTAAGCTTTCAAAACTAGCACTGAGCCAAAAATGATGGACATACATGAGGCAGAATGAGAGAAAATGACAATAGTTAAGTGGTTTCTGAGCAAGGATGGTTTTATCATTACATGGACAGGTGAGATTTTCATTTTGGTTTGTTGTTTTTAAAGTATTTTTCAAAAGTTACAAATGTCTTCATATTCAGAATGGTAAATTCTTTTAATTAAGAAGTTTTTTTAAAAAAAGTCTAATACAGTAATACCTCGCATAACAAACATCTCGTTTAGCGAATAACTTGCTTAATAAGCAGACCTTTCCTCAAAAGGTCTGCCTCATTGAATGAGCAAAAACTCACTTATCAAGAAGCTTCACATCAGCTTCCCGTGCCTGTTTCTGCCGCTGTCACTGGCCTGTACGCCACCCCCTCCACCTCCAGAAGGGTTAGGAGGAACGACTGCATCATTCCCCATCATTGTATGAAGCCCATGGACTTCGCTGCAGTCGAAAAAGTCCCTGGCTTTGCACAAAGACGGGGACCAATGCAATGGGATCAGCACTTGGGTTGTGGGGTGAACTGGTGCATTCATCAGTTCAACCCCCAACCCAACTGCTGATCCCACGCTGCGATTGGTGCTTGGGTTGGGGGAAGAACAGGTGCATGCACGCATTCTTCCTCCCAACCCAAGCACCAATCACAGTGTCGGATAATGAAGTGCACATCGGTGAGGTGTTTTAGAACAAGAAGGGGGGGATCCCCCGCTTCGTTCCCAAATGCCCGGCTGCTGCGAAGCGAAACACATTTCCCAACTCACTTAATGAGCAACCGTGTGGAACACATTTTGCTCGTTAACGGAGGTATCACTGTATGGGAGAAACAAGAGCAGATGGCTTGACTGGAAGCAAATTTGCAGACATTTGCAGAAATTTCATCACATCTATGAAGGAAGAATCCTGAGGTATCATTTTTTCAGCAATGAATGTGAAAGAAATCCATACTGACAGATCCATATATGTAGCTCCAGAGCATGAGTACTTCATCCCAAAGGTACATATGTGTATATTGTTTTTTCAGCCCCGTAAGTATGAATTAGTTACTATCTAGTATGTTTTCTATATTTAATCACCATATGGCAACCAAGTACAACATGCTACTCTCCATGCTGAGAATATTTGGAATGACAGGAAAATCCAGTTTTTTAAATCCAGGAGAAACCAAAGCTGACAAATTTTCCCATCCCATGTGGGATAATAAAAAAACAACATTTGTGATCCCCCATTTTTTTGTCACATTCTAGGAAATGAAAAGACACTTCCATATTCTATAATGAATGTATATCTAGTGCGTTCTTTAGGAGACCAGAAATGAGAGGAATATATTTTGGGCTATGTTAAAATAATAAAATAAATAAATACAAATGCTTGCTGATGTCTTCCCCCTTGAAATTTTAAAGAAACTCCTCTTTTAAAACTGGCATCAGCTTCATGCCCATTGCCTACTTATTCACTGCTGAGAATTTTTAGCTCAGATCTAAAATGGTGGTGCAGTGGTTAAGATGCTGAGCTTGATGACCAGAAAGTTGGCAAGTCAGTTTGAGCCCAGAGTACTGTGGGATGAAGTGAGCTTCCATCTCTGTCCCAGGTCCTGCCACGTAGCAGTTCGAAAGCAAGAAATTGCAAGTAGATAAATTGGTACCACTTCGCTGAGAAAGGTAACAGTGCTCCATTTGCTTTGGTGTCTAGTCATGCCTGGCACATGACCACAGAAACATCTGCAGACAGCGCTGGCTCTTCAACTGTAAATGGAGTTGATCACTGCCCAGCAGCGTAGCGTGGGTTTAAGGCACCCTGGGCAGATGCCAAATTCGCCCCCCCCCAAAAAGTGCCTTGGGGTGGGCTGGCTCCCTACCCACCTCAGCCACAGCAACTGCCCACCCCATTCAGGTTCTTCTTGCAGAGGCGACAGCCAGGCCGGCCCAATGTCGAGCCCGGGAGGGGAGGGAAAACAGCGCGCGCACAAGCACCCCCCCGAACTTTGTTGGCTTCCCTCCGCCGGCAAAGCCCCAGGGCGAAGCTTGGTGCCAGGCGAGGAGGTAGCGAGCGAGAAACCAGAGAGCCTCCCCTCCGCCTTTCCTCTTTCCCCTCCTTGTTTTTTTTCCTCTCTACCTTTAAAAAAAAGGAGGAAAAAAAGAACCCTCTGCCACAAAGCTTTGACATCAGACGAGCCCTTTTGCCAAAGCACACTTTGCAAACGTAGGTTCCCACGCGGGAGAGCCTCCCTCCTCTTCCTCATCCATTAAGGACTTTGCTAAGAGACCTTTTGCAAACCTTGGGCAGGCACTTAAGAGTTTGCATTTCCCTTTAATCCTGTGCACCCAGAAACGTAAACAATGAGGTGGGGGAGGCAGGAAAAGAGGCAAGAGATGTTGCTTGTTCACACTTAAGAGGCCTCTCTTTGAAGTGCAAAGTAGATTAAAACAGGCCCAGACCTCTGAGTGGAAATGCACCTGCTTTGTTTCTTTTGCAAAAAGCCTCATTTGGGAACTTTCTTCTTCAAAAAAAAATCCTTTCAACCCAGAAAAATTTCTGACATGAAATGGTTATTTATAGCAGGGAGGGACGGGGGGGGGGGAGATAAAGGACTTGGGGGGAGAACCGAATTAAGTGAGCAAAGCTGAGCTGGGCTCCATTCCTCTGCCTGGCAAGTGGGAGGAACCAGTTTTTGCACCTCTCTTTAGCTCAAGTGTCTAAGAAGACACTGATTGGAGGCGGGAGGTAAGCAGTTCGATTTCCAAGTACTGTACTGCAGGACGCAATAAGCCCCCGTCTCTGTTGCAGCTCCTGCTAACCTAGCAGTTCAAAAGCAAGAAATTAGAAGGAGATAAATAGGGACCACTTAGGTGGGAAGGTAAACAGCATCCCGTGTTCTCTGGTGTCAGGAGGGAGGGATTCCCAAAAGGCTGCACCCACTCCTCTCTCTCTCTCTTTCTCTCTCTCTCTCTCTCTCACACACACACACACACTCACTCTTAAGCGCGCCTCTGGCTGCCTCCTCTGCCTTCCCTGGGGATCCAATGGCTTCCCTCCTTCTGGGACATTTTGCCGCCGCCTGGAAAGGGCCGCCTGGGGCAGGCGTCCCCCTGCCCCCCACGCTACGCGACTGCCACTGCCCCCAGGCTTTCAAGCATGGGCGACCTTTGCCTTCATTAAGATTGGTATTACCCATCTGAAGTGATATATTCCAGACATAGGACTGGCACAAGAACTTTCATTACCAGAGGTGAAGGACAAGACAGCATCCGAAAAAACTGGCATGAATATCAGTTTAATATTATTTCAACATTGGCAATAGGATTGTTTCTTCTACTACAACTGAGAGTTGAACAACTGAGACTATGACCCCAGCCTGCTGGTTGATTTAAGCCCCATTGCCCTCGATTAGTTTTTAGATTTTGGTCTTAAATTGAGGGGTTTTTTAAGGAATGCTTTTAAGAGTGTTTTATTGTGTTTACCTTGGTGAGGAGGGCGGTTGATAAGTATGAATAATAAATAAAATAAATAAATATTTAGAGAGCAAAGCTACAACTAGTGCTGTGCATAAAACATTTGTCCATTCTCTATCTCTCAGTTTCATTCACCAGAGGGAGCTGCTCCATTCTAACTAATGGTAGGGTTGGCACTTTCAAAATTTCATCACCTCAGTTGTGTCTTAATCTTCATACACTTTTTTATGACTTCATTGTATTTTTCATGATATGCAACAGGGGTCACCAAACATTTTGGACTGTGGGCCGGTCACATGGTTGAGTGGACCAGTCATGTGGTTCGTCCCATTGGAAGCGGAAGTAAAACACACGCACACATGCAAAAGGCTGCCGTAAATGCACCTGTGGCTCTCATAAACGTGTTTATGACAGCCATGGGGGCATTTATGACAGCGTTTTGCGCATGCACTGGCACATTTAACTTCTGCTTTCAGGAGCGGTAAGGGCACTGTCTGGCCCACAGGCCGTAGCTTGACCACTCCTGATATACAACCTGCATTTTATTTTCTTATGATTCTCATGTTCTATCAGTTAAACAAGAAAAACAAAAAGTTTCAGCCCACTCACAGTTTCTTCTTGCAGTATAATTTCACACATCGCTAGATGTACATGAAACATCTCTTCACTTGCATTTTTCTTCTTCCATGCTTCCCATGCCTGATTCTAAATGTAATTTTTGTTTGCTTATTTCCTGGCCTTGGTCTGTGATTTTTGTGTAATTGGAATAATAAAGGTGTAGTAAAAGCCCAATGTGTTTTGTATGCTTTTTTTCCTTGTAAGAGAAAGAAAACCACATCTTCCAGTCATCCTAATTAACAGCTGCAGCTGGCCTCATCACACCAGTATTCCCTGGAAGTCAACAGACTGAAACAGCCAAAAAGTCAGAGCAATTAGTCACAGGCTGACAAGACCAAAAGAAAGATTTGCTTCAAGAAATTTCTTGTCTGAAGAAATATGAAAAGCAAAGAGTTGCTGTAACAGATCTTATTTAAAGCACACACACATTTGTTCACTAGTTACATATCAGCCCTTCTGCTATAGTGCCTACATTTATTCACTAGTTACATATCCTGTGTTTCTGCTTGCTTTGGTTCTTAACTCGCAGGCCATTTTAGATAATGTCTCTAGTCTTGCTGCTCTGAATTCTTGCCTCAGGTCCTGAAAAGAGGATGGACATGGAGACTGGTTGCTGGTAAGTGGTGATAATCTAGAAACTGATGATATGCAAAAGAAATCCTGCTTCTAGTATGGAAAGGAATGGAATACATTTTCTAAATACGTGTAACACAGTGTGTTACATTTCCATGAATATGACCTGCAATTCCCCAGTTCCATTTGTTGTTTGTAAAAGATATTGTCAAGATTTCTGCACATTTCTGTCTGGAAGCCTCTGACACTGCTAATTGTTGTTATTGTTCAGTCGCACAGTTGAGTATGACCCTTTGCAACACCATGAACCACAGCACTCCAGGCTCCTCTGTCATCTGGTGTCCTCCATCGTTTGCCCAGATCTACACCCAAGGCATCAATGATGCCCTCTAGCCATCTCATCCTCTACCGCCCCTTCTCCTTTTGCCTTCAATCTTTCCCAGCACCAGGGGCTTTTCCAGTGAGTCCTCTCTTCTCATTTGATGACCAAAGTACTTGAGCTTCATCTTCAGTATCTATCCTTCCAAGGAGCAGTCAGGGTTAATTTCCTTTAGGATTGTTTGATTTGATATCCTTGCAGTCCAGGTAACTCTCAAGAGTCTCCTCCAGCAGCACAATTCAAAGGTGTCTATTCTTCTGCGCCCAACCTTCCTTATGATCCAGCTCTCACAGCCATACATTACTACTGGGAAGACCACTGCTTTAATTATGCGGACTTTGGTTGGCAGGATGATGTCTCTACTTTTTATTATGCTGCCTAGGTTTGATAGTGCCAATAGCTGAGGTCAAATCTGCAAAGAAGTCCAGCTCTGCTCAGACTAACTCCATAGTCCAGTGCTAATAGTTACCTGGAATTTCCTTTTACTTCTCATTCAATCTCTCACAGCTGATCAATTTTGAATTTAAAACATTTCCTCTAACTAGAGAACCAGGCCCTTCAGGCAATTGACAATTGCAGAATGACCTAAGCCTTGGAGGGAGACTTGAAAACAGTGAATAGCCTCCCGTTTTCTTCAATGAGCTTTTAAAGCCAGGCAGTATATCATCCTTTCATGCATGATGAATGACTACATTTTACAGGGCTTGCATATCTAGAGTTACTGATGTAGACAGAAGCAATTCTACTGAGACGGTCACAGCGTTTACCCAGGTCTGTGCATCCACAAAGTCAAATATCAATCAAAATGCACTATTGAATTCCTCAAGGGTAATGAGTGTTTTTCATCTGAACTCTCACCCCTTTTCAGAGCGGGAAGATCTGGTCTGCCCTTTACCCTTCCAGCACTTAGCCAAAATGCTCATTGACTTCCTTTGAATGCAAGTCTTTGGGGATGAGACTCAAAAGGATATGATTCAGATTTTGGAAGGCAGGGTCCACCCTCTCTGGTCCTCTCACTGCATTGATGAAAGGATGAATCAATGTCTTGTGTCTAAACTTCAGATATCTGAATTTCATGCTATAACCTATTTCTGACATTTTCCTTTTCATTCAATATGTCAGGGCCATTACCACAGCATCAATATCAAAGGCAGGGTCAGAGAAGGGCATTATGAAATTAGACACTGCAATATATATCCTATGAGAGGCATTGAACTTTTATATATTGTAAAGATTCTAGCAACTTCCAAATTGATTTCCCCTTTCTTAAAAAGAAACATTGTCCATTTCCTGTTGTTATTGGTTTTTTTTAAAAAAAATGTGGTTCATTACAACTTAAAATTTCAGAATGAGCATAGTTCGGATATGGTACTTTCTTGGATTACAAATTCCAGAATCCTTCCACATAGCATGACCATTGTCTGAAGGTCAATTAAAAAGAGGATAAAGGGATATTCCAAGCTTTAGTTATGAGATCCTGTGTTTATGGCAAAGGTGACTGGAGAACAGCTGAAATTAAGCTGTTGTGTACCAAATCAAACTCCATTTGGAAGCTACTGGATGGAGACATACTTATTAATAGGCTTAGAGCAGGAGTTCTTAATCTTTTAAAGCTGAAGGCCAAGTCACGCTCCCACAGACAGCTTCGGGGGCCAGGCAGCTATTTTGGCCTTACTCCACCACATGGCACTTCTGGGTGTGGTGGAGGCAGTGGGGGGGGGCAGGCACATGAAATGATGCTGCAGGCCGCATTCAACCCTTGGGCTACAGGTTGAGTATCCCTGGCTTAAAGGAAAGCATCCAGTTCATTGTTATCTCTTCTCATATAGGAAGTGGATTTTAGGTGAATTGCATAAACACTTATGAGTTCATCATATCAAGAGTTCAAATCCCTCCTTTAAGAGTGTAAATGTGGTAGGATAGTTAGAAATGTTTCATGAGGTTTCAGGATATTCAAGTTCCATGAAACTGATTAGATGGCACTCAACAAGTAGTCAGACCTATTTGGGTGTTATCTAACTTGGCATGGCAAATTTAGGTGTGCAGTTTGGGTTTTTCGTCTGCACCTCTTGGAATTCCCCAGGTAGCAGCTTCAAGAATGCCCCCAGCAAAATTCTGGAAGTTGCAGTAACCCCCACCCCACTTTTTTAAAAAAATCAAATCATAAATCCACACACCTCATCCCAGCAGAATGTTGAGCCTATTCAAGTGGAGATTCCACCAAACCTGTAGCCTGGACTCATTCCTCATTAGCCACAACCCATCCACCCTCCACCCACCCCAAAAGGAAGAGCCAGCAGAGCTCATCTTGTGCTCCCTGGGCCAGAAGAGTAAGCAGGCTATCAACACAGTAAGCAGCCTATCAACACATATTCTCACCCTCCATTTCCAGGACACTTCTAACATGTCACCTTCAGGGAGCTTCTACTTCAGTTACAACAGCCATCAAAACACCCAGCATCACAATGCATGGGGAATACCTTTCCTGGGGCTTGTGCCTTCCTCCTTGGCTCTCCACAACACCCCTAGTACCAGTACCCTCTCTTGAGGTTACACAAGAGCAAAACCAAATTAGAAGATGGAGGAAGGAGCTCACTGGACAAAGAATAACATTAAATGAGGATATGGCTGAGGAATGCAACTTCCTCTATGCCACTTGGAGGACCTTGAATAGACTGAGGGTGGGAGTCCCTAAATGCAGACCAACATGCCCAAGTGGGAGCTGCTGGCAGACAACAAGTTGGACAAATGTAGAGATACAGAATCTGGCTCATTTATTGGTCTGCCAATTGCTATCAGAAACATGTACGGATGCGGATTTAATTTTGGTCAACATCAAAGCCAAAAGAATGGTTTCATTTTGGCAGTTTAAAGCCTGACCTGGACATGAAAGAAGCAGCAACAAAGCAGTGGCAGTGAATAGCAACAGCAACACTAAAACCAGGCTTTTTGGACTACAACTCCCAGAATTCTGTCTGCTGAATTATTGGAGAGTTTTGAGCACTGCAGTCCAATTCTGGAAGCTGCAATGAAAAGACACAAAGCTTCATATACCTAGCTGCAAGTCCATTCAGAAGGGAGTTCTAACCTGGGTGATGGCTCTGAGGAACAGGACAAGTAGAAGAAGGGATATATAGACCAACTTGCATTCTTTTTAAATAACTTGCTTCTTCGTCACCTTCAAGTGCTCTTCTACTGTTGCTTGCTGAAGAATTGTAAAAAATCTGGAAGCTCACCAAGTTGGTATTTTTAAAGGAACCAATAAAGGAATTATTCAGCCCGGAACGTTGCTTCTATGGACATTTCACGCTGCTATTTTTGCCGCCCCCGCCCCCCCCCCCTTTATACATAATTTCCCTTTATTTTTAGTGTCTTTTAAAATAACAATTTAGAAGGAAAATTCCTAAGACATTCAAGCAAGTATAAGTCCGTATAAATTAGGGACGATTAACAGGTATAATTGAGGGCTGAGAATTATTAGGAAGGGGTATTTGACCCTCTTCTTGCCTGCTCTTTTTCTGTTCAGAATTATCCTCTCTGTAGTTCAGCTTCTCCTCCATTTTTCTAATAAAAGATAAAGGGTTCATTTTAATATACAAAAATCAACCATTTGCACACAAGTTGGTTGAATGCTTAAATCATTTTAAAGAGGCTTCTCCTTCATTAGGGTGGAGTTTCTGCATGCTGGTAATATGCTTGCCAGCCAAATTCCTTGCTGATGTCCAATTGCACTTCCCTTGCTGAATACATAGGAAACACTTTCAGGCTAGTCTGGCATGATTTGTCTTCATAAGACTATGCTATCAATCACTCTATTTCCCATTAAGCCCCTGCAAATGAGTTGGCTTTTGCTCGTTTGTATTTCTAAAGGAAGCATACGTTTGCAATTTCCTCTTCAGAGGGTATGGAAATCATGAAGACTTCAGGAAGAATGTGGGGAAAGCCAGGCCTTGTGCTCATTATATGTGGCTCAGAAATGTCAGGAAAGGATGGGTAAGTCTCTTATGAGGGTTTATAAAAATTGGCCATGGTTCACTTTGCTCTGTTACAATTCCCCTCCCCCTCATAAAAAAAGTATTCAGAAACAGATAAATAAACTATCTCCTAACTAAATGTCACAACTAAGTTTTGGGGCTATTTTTGCTTTGAAGTATTAATGACAGGACCTTCTGGAGTTCTGTAATTCAGGGGTTTGGCATAAATTAGATTAGACGACAACACATAACAGCAATTTTGCTGTCTTTATGTACTAGGTGGTGGTGTCCATCCCTCATAAATGATATTAGCCTGGGACTAAAACTCACAAAAGCACCCTCTGTCGGATATCTTGGGGCAGGTGAAAGCAGAGGGCACACGTCATGGTCCGCTTCACCAGCAGGTGATGTGATATCCAAATGGCTAAAAAAAACCCAAGTTGTGCAGAATGTTTTCGCGGAGCTGTCTACTTATATAGAGACTCCTTGCTGAATAACAATTCCAAGGTATGTATCATCAAGTTGATTCCACCATACTGTATATGGTGCCCCTATGAATTAACAAACTTCAAAATGTCCTGTCTTTAACACCCCTACTTAACTTGCAAATTCATGGCAGTGACTTCCTTTACTGAGTGAATCCTTCCAATTTTTGTTCTTCCTCATTTCATGTTGCCTTTAACTTTTCCTAGCAATATCCAAGGGACAGTGGTTTAAGTAAATTCAGCAAGTGTGAAGTAATCCTAACTACATCTACTTAGAAGTATATCCAGCTGCTTACTTCTAAGTCCAGTTGCTCATTTTTTCTCTTTAGGGGAGGGTGTGTATATACCACTGCATGTTACTGTGTTTTAATCCCCGCTTCCCGGGGTTGAAAGACTGCATGTTGGCCATCAATGCTTTAGAGAGTGAAGTATATTTAACACTGCAAGCTTAGGTTATCTCAGATCATATGAAATACTACTCCACTTGCTTAATACTTCTCTTTCAAGTGCTTAAAAGTAGCACAATAAGGCAAAGACCACAATTTAACTCATAGGTAGCATGTCTTGCACTCATCCTTGTTAGATAGCTCCTGAATTTCCAGTCCCAAATGGGAAGACTTTAAGAAGATGAGGGTAATTGGTTTAATAATTATTTTTACTATATCCTCAGCTCCACCCTAATTCCCTCTGGCAGGAATTTTAAAAAATGAATCTAATTTCCTAAGTGGCTATTGAGGTTGGAATTTCCTTGGAGCATTCTCAACAAATCAGATTCTTGAACTTTCAAAAGTATTTGGTGTCCTCATACATACCTAAAAAGTTTTGAGGTCATTTAGTTAGGAACTTGTGCTTAAAACTGGTCAATGTGGAATTTTAAAATACATATGTATAAATAGAATGTATTACCTAATGTGGCACACTTGCAAAATTGAGAGCACTGAATGTTTTAGAACGAACACCACAGGGGGGAATGTCAGAAATAATATGAAGCCACAGCGGGCCACCTGTGTCAAGGACCCTCATTTAAGAGGCAAGGACAGGAAGCAGAGGGTAAGAAGTGGAAGATAAGAGGTAGAGACAGGAAGGGAAGAAATGGTTGTCGACATCTGCAAAAAATTAACAATTTAGCATCTTATTATCAACCAACTTCAGTCATCCTACTATCCTAAGAAGTCCTCTGTAAAGTTGACCCTTAGCTTCCCTATCTTTTTGGATGCAGCCCCATTCCAAGGAAGAAAGATGCCAAGCAGAACAGAAACTGCTGTTGTCTGGCAAGTGACCAGTTCTGGCTATTATGAAAGGTGCTTACTAGTATGGCCACTGAGCCCTTGAGACGGATGGATAATTATTTCAAAAATAGATTCTTTCCCAGAGGAGAAACATACCACTGAATGTAGCCATTGCCCAAAAAGCCAGAGAAATGGTCAAAGAAATGGTCAGGGGTGTTTCTTTGTGTTGTAAGCTGCCCAAAGTTGCTTCGGTGAAGTGGCGGCTAAACAAGTCAAATAAATAAATAAATAATAAAAGAAATATGTTCCACTGATCTCAAGATGATATATTTGTCTTTTCTCCTCCACACAATCATCACTATGGTAAATCAGGTTGAGATTGAGTGACTGGCCAAAAGGTACTAGGTAAGCTTGTAAGCTACTAGCCACTTATTCTGATACCCCACACTGGCATACATTCAACACACTCTCATGGCTGAAGATAGGTCCACATACAAAATCCAGACCAAAGCTTTCTACAAACAGTAAACAGTTCTCCATGAACCAAGCAAATCAGGCAAAAAACTCAGATCTCACTTCAATGAGGGGAAACCAGCCATAATATGGTGGCTGGTCAGTTCTTGGCTCTGAGCAGGGAAATCTAGAGGACAAAAATATTGCACTGCCTAACACCTTGTGTTGGTTGTGCCAACTCATGAGATAGCTGATCTTTTCACCTTTTGGAAAATGAGAGGTTGAGACTATGATTAAGCCAGAAGACTATATTACTAAAAGTTTGGGAGTGGGCATAATAAAGTAGAATCTACTCTGTATTTTGAACAGGGATAACAGAATGATTTGTTATGCAATGTAAGATCTGCCAGTGAAGGTCCACATATCAATTATCTGTTAAGGTCTGAAGTACTTTGTTATCCTACCAAACAAGCATCTCTTTATAATGGTTCTGCTTTGATCACAATGATATATGCAAAACTACTTCCAGAGTTGGCAAAGCATGGAATCCCCCACTGATTTAGTTAAAGGCAAACTTTGTTTTTGCTCACCTGACAGAGGTACAGGCCCTAGGAACATTTTGGTTTGAAATTCTGCTCCAACAGTATGCTGAGCTAACAACACAATCTGGCATTCTGAACATTTCCCCAGAAGTTAACTCCAAAGTTTATTTAATCCCATTTGGAAATAGGAGATAGATCTCAAAACAACTAATTCTAACAATGAAGAAATAGCTCAGCTTTCCCAAGTTCAGTTATCAACCAAATGGAGGAAAGGGACTTGCCTGGTGACTACAAAACAATATGCTTAAACAATACTTAAAATTGCTCATTGTTGTTATGGGCCACCCAGTTGCATCTGAGGCATGGTGACCAAACAGAATTTTCAAGTAATGTGAGATATTTAAATTGGCTTTATCAGTACCATTCTACGAGTTTCTATGGCTAAGAAGAGATTTGAACACAGGTCTCCAACATTTTATGCAATATTTCAAACTGGCAATCTCAACTTGCTTACCTGATGTGTTGAAAAGGGACTACTTCTGTTGCTCATTATTGCTTTCCAGCTTTCTCTCTTTCCTATGAAATCACTACTGGTAGTACTTATTAAGCCATACCAAACTACAAACAACACCTGTGCTAGGAAAGAATATTCTAGTTATGCAAGGAGGTTGTCAAAAACTCATATCTGTGAAGATTCCCCATCATTTTCAATCCTTCTGTTTACAGCTGATGGATAGATATGGAATGCTGTCACTCCGGCAGTACAAATTAGGCAAAAAATTTCACCTGAAGTATGAGGATCGAAAAGACAGCTTCCTCTCATTACCAGCAGGCTCGTTGAGAAATGAAATACATCGTAAAGGAAAATACAAGCAAACTTCATGAAAACTAGGATTTTATTTCCTACTCCAAAACAAAACATGAAGACAGCAAGAACTTTCTTTGAATCTATGCAGAAGATTCAGAATCAGTGCTGAGGTGCTTAACACTACAGAGTGTGATGAAGTAGCACATGCATACATACACAATTCACACACACAAGCATATACAGTAATACCTCAGATAACACTAAGACTTGGTTCCACAAGTCTTGGTGTTATCCGATTTTTAGTGTTATCCGATGCATGTTAAAATCCTATGGGATGGATCAGATAACGTTAAAGCTCCATAGAGATACATTGTAACCGCACAGGCTTTAGCGGTTGTTATCCGATCCATCCCATAGGACCTTAACATTATTCGATCCCATTCCCCTCCCCAGATTACTTAATGTTATGCGATTTTAGCGTTATCCGAGGTAAACATTATCCGAGGTATTACTGTAAATGGTATCATTCCAATGGAGTGTTGCATTAATTTTAGTTCTGGAAACAAGATTTCCCCACGTTAGATTCTTCAAAAAATAGATTTTGTGGTCTTTTAAGAAATCTCATCATAGATCTTAATTTAGAAAACAACAATAATATATTCAGAAGTTGCTTGAGTGTCCTGCTGAAGATGGAACTCTATGCACTAGAGCGTCCCAGTTTACTTATGATGATATGCAACTATACATCCATAAAAGAAAAAAGGTGTTTCAGTAAAGCAAGGGTCCTTCCTAAATAACACACATACACACACACAAAGCAAAAAAGCTTCCAAATCAAACAGGTTGTGTGTAGTGTTCCCAGTATGAACTATGACATATTATTCTGAGTACATAAGAGGATGTAATCCTATTTCTAAGCAAGCAAGCAGTTGTGATGGAGGTTGACAGAGAATATAATCCCTTCAAAGAGAATAAAATGTGCAAAATTATTTTAAGACAATGGCCAAAGTCTGCTTACCCAGTTACACTAGCGTAACAGGAAGGACTTAATTTCTGGAAGTAAATTACCCCAAGTTATGAAATAACTGTAGACCTCATTCACTGCATACTCAAGTGTGGCTCAGCACCACTGCTAACGTCTACGGTGATGTCTAACTTAGGCAGTTATTCACCATAAGTTTCCACTGTTTGCTGAGTTACACAAATGGATTTGGGCAAAGAAGTTATAGAAGATGCCATGTGATTTAGAAAATATGTGTGATGTCCAATTAGGCTTTTTACAACATTTTTCTTCCCAGCATCTTGACACTTGGTTAAAGCAAAACAAGAAGCAGGAAAATATACCAGCTTGCACAAATAACAAGGCAGAGCTGTGTTCAGCAGGAATTTTAACTGACCTTTGCATAATTGCTTTGAGCAAAATGACATTAAATTTATCAAAAAGAAAAAAACAACATTTTTTTTAAAATGTTGAGATGGAAGAATATTTTACATGAGAACACCAGTTAAAGCATGGTATATTGACACACTTAGCCATTACCTGCTTTCTGATTCTTTTTAAAGTCATTAACTTTGACTTTTTAAAGCCAATAACTGGCAATAACTAACAGGATTTGCGCAAATATCTAAACTGTTTCTAATGTATTTTAAGAGTCTTAAGCCTGTCTATCGTTTTGTAAAGTTTAAATGAACTGTTATGCATTTGATAATAAATGGATTATTATCTTACTATAGATGTCTTACTATAGTAGAGACATCACCCTGCCAAAAAAGGGTTTGCATAGTAGAGACATCATCCTACCAACAAATGCCCGCATGGTTAAAACAATGGTCTTCCCAGTAGTAATGTATGGTTGTGAGAGCTGGACCATAAGGAAGGCTGAGCGCAGAGGAAAATATGCCTTTGGACTGTGATACTGGAGAAGAATCTTGAGAGTTCCCTGGACTGCAAGGAGATCAAATCAGTCAGTCCTAAAGGAAATCAACCCTGACTGCTCCTTGGAAGGTCAAATAACCAAGCTGAAGCTCAAGCACTTTGGCCACCAAATGAGAAGAGAGAACTCACTGGAGAAGAGAGAAATCACTGGAGAAGGCCCTGGTGCTGGGGAAGATTGAAGGCAAAGGAGAAGGGGGGTGGCAGAGGATGAGATGGCTAGAGGGCATTAGAGGCGTAGATCTGGGTGGACTATGGAGGATGACAAAGGAGCCTGGCATGCTGTGGTCCATGTGGTTGCAAAGAGTCAGACTCGACTGTGTGACTAAACAGCAAGAACAAGTTTTAGTGTACTTCGGCACTGTTTGACTGTTTCCTTTTTAACCCAGTCAAATGATTGCTGGTGTGCTGCTCTACTTTATATTGCCTGTAACTTTTTAGTTTTTCACACATTAATTGCATTATTTAAGTTCACCAAAAAGACTAAGTTGATAATAATGCTGGCCAAGTGGTTTAGGAATCTGGCTGTGAAGCCAGGACTGAGAGTTCAATTTTCCCACTTGCTTCCTCGGGAAAGAGCCAGCCTGCTTGAAAGCCAGTCATTTCTGACTCTAGGGGGGTGTGTTCATCTCTGTTTTTAGCCAATGAGCAAACACTGTTTTTGTGGTCATGTTGTATACAAGACTAGATGCCAGAGTGCATGGAACACAGTTACCTTCCCACCAAAGCAGTACCTATTTTATCTACTTGCAATTTCATTGCTTTCAGACATCTAGGTTTGTAGGAGCTGGGACAGACGCTTATTCCATCATGGAGCAGTCAGTTTTCAAACTGTTGACCCTGCCGACCTTCTGGTCGTCAAACTCAACCACTCAACCACTTAACCACTAAGCCACCACACCTCTGTATAGTCATGTGCAAGTTACATACTCCTAGAAGAAGGGAATGGTAAACCACTTCTGAATATTTGCTACTTAGAAAGGGGGGGCATAAGTTAGAATTAACTTGACAACATGTGATGATGATGATGATGATGATGATGATGATGATGATGATGATGATGATGATGATGATGATGATGATGATGATGAAAAATATTTAGCAAAGAAGCCATAGATCAATGACCAAGCTCATGTTTTGCAAGCAGAAGGTCTTAGAGTGAATATTTAACATCTCTATTTAAAGGGTAGCTCAGCAGTTTTAAGATAGCAGAAATGGGAGATGACAGGAAATCGCTGATAGAAAACCACACTGCATATAAACCAGCTTTACATATTAACAATTGAGCAGAGCATCTGAGATTCTGTAGGTTGATTCCCCCTTTTATCAGTACTATGATGGCATGCTTTATATTTGAACAAAATGACTGTTATTTTTTTTTTACTGCTTGATAGACTGTTTTGCCAGATTTCTCAGGTGCATCAATTTCCCCCATCTGAAAAACAAATACCTACACCTTTGTGAAACAGCTCAATCTTGAGTGCAAACTGAGGGTACTCAACAATATCTCAGAAGCATTTAACAGGTCTAATTTTATCAAGTCCCCGCTGAAGGCTATCTGGAAAAATCCTTTAATCTCATTTAAATTACCTGACATAAAATAAAAGACTTGTGCTCTCCAAGGTATAGAGATAGAATAAAGATTCTATAATACAGTAATAAAATATGTCCTTTCTTTTCATATCAGCTCTCCCCACCTAGCTTACCTGTATTTATGGCAGTTTTAGTTTTTCTCTCCAAGTAAAAAAGATTCATTAATAGTCAAAGGTTACTCCTACCTTTCATTATACAGGTAAAGCAAACCTAAACCTGTAAGCTGGAGTACTGGCCAAGGAGAGGAAGAGGAGAATTTCATGCAATTTATTTATTTAATATTTAATATTTATGCTGGCATTTTATGCAGGCAGATACTGAACCTGGTTTGGAGCATGCCTGGATTGTTAAGAAAAAGCAAATTGCCTCTATGTGGACAAGTCAATTTGCACCCAGAGCCAAACAGTTGGTGACCAAGGTTTACAGCCAATATCAAAGGAAAGGCATAAAAAAGAGGGGGAGTGGGGGCAAATAAGAAATGGATCAGTTTAAAAATCCAAATCATAATTCAACCCTTCTGATTTGTACAGCTGCAATACACACCATGGGATTCATCAACAGGGTGAGATCTTTAATGTGAGACATTGAATGTGGGACCTTCTACACACATAGAATGTGACCTACCATTGAGTGATTTTTACATAAGGAATCAGAAGTGTTAGAAAGAGTTGTCACGTTTTTAATCCAAAATTGAATTCATAAGCAATTGCAAATATGCCAAATACTTCCAATATATGAACTGACTTTGTTGATGACTGCACATTTCAGAACACTGAATTTTAACATTGGTAGTATTTCCTGCTCTCTCTTCAGATCCTTATCATCATGAACGTTTAAAATGCCAGGTGAAAATAGCTGTAGGAATGGCATTATTTCTAATACCTGTCCTTTGTGGTCTACATGGTTTGGAAACAAATTGCAAAAAGATTCCATTTGCTTATACCAGTATTTCAGTAACTCCATTAAGACAATGAGACATGAGCTCAGTCCTTGAGAAGCTACAACTTCGGTTATTTAGAAGAAAAGATATGTTAATTAAACAAAACTGATCAAACTATTCCTCATTTCATCCTTGTAACATTTGTCTCCTTGCCCTCAAAAACAAAACCCTTAATCTTGCTTATTTACTAGACTGATATCCTGCCTTTCTTCCTACAATTCTGCTTGAGACAGTAATGCTGAATAAAAAAAAGCCCATTGCAAACACAAAACAAGATCAAGAAAAAAATACGGTTGAAAGCAGAATTTAAAGCCATTTAAAACCATGTCATTTAAAAACACATCACTATGGAAAACATGGCAGTTTTCTTCTCATAACCCATCAGTTGTCCAATGCCTGCTTGTATAAAAACAAAGTCCTGCATAAAACAAGAAAGATGCTAGTTTATCCTCCTTTTATCGGGAGTTTAAGAGCCTGGGACAGGTCATTGAGAAGGCCTTCTTTTCTGCCTTCACAAGATGTCCTTCTAAGGACGGCAAGGCTGTGAAAATGATAGCTCCTGAATATCTCAAACTCCAAGAATATTCATATGGGGGAAAAAGATCTGTCAGAATTGTTGTGGAATTCAAGGAATGTTACATTTATTAAGTTACTTTTAAGCATTTTTATGTTTTTGTAAGTTAAAAGGTTGACATCTCAGAACACATACCAGACACACATTCCAGAGACATTACATCACTAAGTTTAGTGCCCCTAGTGGATAGTGTTCACCAGAGAGAGAGAGACTCATGGGAGATTATCATCCTTGCCATTTGTGGGTCATTAATCTCTCCAAGGAGTTGGGAGGGGGTGTGTGTGTCCAGGTTGGGATAAACTCTACCCAGACACAACCTTTACAGAGGACATTTGAACTCTCAGATCCAGGGGGGAGGGGAAGAGATGATGGGACCCCCACCTCTGAGAAACACCTGTCAGAAACTTTAGGTAATTCCCATGGAAAAACAAATTCTTGAGGGAAGAGGGGGGAAATTAGTATACACCCCCCTGATTTTAGACACTCAAAAAGAGTGGGAAGGTGTGTAAAGGGGGTGTGGGAACTCTTACAAGAATGTGATCTGACCCTACTGTTCCATAAAGCTAAATGTAGCAATAGTTCTTTTTGTATGCAATTCACCCAGCTGGAGTAGATTCAGGACTAAATATTTCTGACTCTGGATCTTAGAGGTCTTCATGTTCCCCTGTAATCTGGACTCCCTTTTTCAATTGTGGTTTTTTTTTTTTTTTTTAACTGAAAAAGTCCTTTTCCACCCTCTGGTGGCCAATTTCTTTTAATGAAAACAATGGGAGGAAAGGGGTGCTGGCAGAGGCTTCAAAACATGGCAAAACTGTCCCATGCATGGTATATATACACCTTGGGATGTGGGCTTAATATGGGCCAGGAGTGCTACGGCTTACACTTGATCCCTGTTTTATAAGCTCTTTTTAATATATACATTTATATGAAAAAGAAATCAACATATCAGCCATTCAAAGAAGATATGCCAACTGGGAAATTATTCAAGACATAGCTAGGGCTGGGGAGAAAATAAGATCCAGGCAGACACTGTGCAGCCTGACAGCTTTGCTAGAGCATTTAAATAGCAAGCCAACAAAGGGACCCTGTGATAGCCACAGGACTGTAGAAGAGCTGCATAAAAGGAAGAAAGAATTAGGATACTGTAAATGCTTCTTTCCAATGCATTCCATTGAAAAAGTGAAATCTTTAACATGACATATTGAACATATACATATGCTACGTATATTTTTATGTTGAAAGGGAAGAAGTTTTCATTCATAATAAAATGACAAGGGAAAGCTTTTTTCTCATTAAAAAGAAAAGGATGGTGATATATTTCCAACACTTCTACAGGAATATGGGTCTACTGAACACAATATAGTATTTGTAAAAAGTTTTAGTACATACAAGAAAACATTAACAGCACCTGTTCAAACTCTACTTGTTGCAAGACTATACAGGAGAAAGAGGCAAAGGGATGCTACAGAGGGTTGACTAAAAACAAATCCATGCTTTTTGGGCATAAAGTATTGGTGACAGCTCATGTGACTGAGTGCAAAAACAGAGAGTTTGGGAAAGTTTCTATTCCTATGCAGGCAACCCAAGGATGATTATCACAACCCCTGGAGAACAACCTGAAGTTGAGACTTAAGAGACCCAATTTCTCTTCCTTGCAGGATGAGAAACCACAGAATTATTTTTCCTACTGTGAGAAGGCAAAGCTGTTTTGTTGCACTTTTGACAAGGAAGAACTTTTTTGTGTGTACAAATTAAGCAAAACTACACAAAGTGACACTTTAATCAAAAAAGCAGTACTGTATAATGCAAACTAAGCAGATCATGGAAACCGACAATAATTGCTATTCCACTGCATGTGTTTTAAGGATTAAAATCAAAGAAAGGGGAGTTTGTGTTTCTTTTAACCATCAATCCCTGTTCTGCAGTTGCTCAGTTTATGTACACTTTGTTTCTTAAAGGGAAACACAAATTTCACACTGAGTTTGCACAAGTTATAGAGTTTAAAGGCAATAATAATAATAATAATAGGAAGTCTTATCTTACTTTCACAGAAGCTGAATATTCTTTTTTGAGGTGGCTTGTCAAGTTAGACAGCCTAAATTGGATGTAATGAAAAATTTAGCAAGCATTTTTAATCAAGTATCCTATAAATGTAATGCCACTGTAACAAACCTTTATGGATTGGTTTCTCTGGTAAACTCCACCCAAGCCAGATTAAGAGGCTCTAAATCAGGAATTCTCAACCTTTTAAAGCCGAGGACCTGGTCATGCTCCCTCAGACAGCTTCAGGGGCTGGACAGCCATTTTGCCCTTCCTCCGCCACATGCACTTCCAGGTGTGGTGGAGACAGTAGGGGACCACATGTGACCCACAGGCTGCAGGTTGAGAATACCTGTCCTAAACTTAGTGAGGTGAAGTTTTAAAAGCCCATGGCATAATACTACTACACCAACTTACATCAGTATTTTTACTTACGTAGAAACACTGTCAGATTATGAGGCTTTTAGCTTTAGATCATGTGCGTATTCAGTTCTTATTCCCAATTCATTACTGCTTGTAAATGGCCCATCCTAATAACATACAGTGAGCTGGATAACGAAGAGATATAACATGGGGGCAAACTGGTACCTACAGTTACACTGTGTCTACAGTCACCATGTCATTTTTATGAGGAAATTTCAGCTGACATGTTTGCATGCTGTCTTCCCTACTGAAACAGGAAATAATGCAGCCTCCGTCGTTCTTTTAGTCATCCATCTTCATAGCTGTTCTTCACTGATGTTGCCATTCTGCTCCTCAGTCTTACCATCTTGTGAAAGCTTGAAGCTTCAATGAGATGGCTGTTAAGGTAAAGGTTTCCCTTACTTGAAAGCCAGTCGTATCCGACTCTAGGGGTCAGTGCTCATCTCTGTTTCTAAGCCGAAGAGCCAGCACTGTCTGCTTCTGCAGACGTTTCCATGGTCATGTGGCAGGCATGACTAGACCCTGGAGCGAATGAAACACCATTACCTTCCCACCAAAGTGGTCCCTATTTATCTACTTGCAATTTCTTGCTTTCGAACTGCTAGGCCAGGGATCTGCAAACTTGGCTCTCCAGGTGTTCTTAGACTTCAATTACCAGAAGCCCAAGTCAGTATGCCTGCTGATCAGGACTTCTGGGAATTGAAGTCCAAGAACATATGGAGAGCCAAGTTTGCTGATCCCTGTGCTAGGCTGGCAGGAGCTGGGACAGAGACAGGAGCTCATTCCGTCCTGCAGTACTCGGGAATCGAACTGCTGACCTTCCGCCTCCCAGTCAGCATCTTAGTGACTTGAGCCACTGCAGTCCCTGAGATGGCTGAATAAGACACGCTTCAGATGGAATATATCCAATCTGGGAATGTGTTTCCTGGGAGCAAAGTTGATCAGCACTCCAACACTTCAGGGAAAGGTAGATCTATAAATAAAATGTCATAGAATGATATAGGCTTAACCAATAACTCGTTCCCTTTTGTGAGTGGATTCTATATCCACAGAGATCTGCTAGGAGACTGATTTGTTTATTGTTTTCTTTGTTATTTATACTGCAGCCTGTTGATAAAACACTGTTGATGTCCATATTTTCATACATTCAAAAATCCCCCAAAGAGGAGGTACACCTTCAATTTTTAGCTAAAAGGTATGATCTTTTAGCTAGACCCTCCAAAATGAACTTCAGATCACATATCACTGTGCTGCTTGGTCTTCAAAATCTGGGCACATAGACTGCCAAAATGAAATGTCTTTCAGAGAGTACTAAAACCTGTTTGAGAAGTTCTAAAATCCTCTCTCTGGAGCATCCATGTCACCTTTCCTCAAGATGGATTCCTCTCAATGTTTTTGCCAGCAATTAGCAAAATTATTATTTTAGACTATGATCATGAGCTCAAGCATTTCCCGGCTACTACAGCCATTGGCCATATGTCTGGAGAATCATGCAATATTCAAATAATGAGAGAATCATGTTGCTTTCATGTCTGGCTGTGAAGAGACCAAACATGGAAACAGTATTGCTGGGTTTGTAGTTGTTGTTCAGTCACACAGTCGAGTTTGACCCTTTGCGACCCAATGGATCACTGCATGCCAGGCACCCCCTATCCTCCACCATCTTCAGCAGCTCACCCAGATCTACGCCCATTGCATCAACAATGCCATCTAGCCATCTCAACATCTGCCGCTCCTTTCTCCTTTTGCCCTCGGTCTTTCCCAGCATCAAGGCATTCTCGAGTGAGTCCTCTCTTCTCATTTGGTGTCCAAAATACTTTAGCTTCATCTTCAACATTTGTCTTTCCAAGGAGCAGTCAGGGCTGGTTTCCTTCAGGATCAACTTATTTGATCTCTTTTCTGTCCAGGGTGCTCTCAAAATTCCCTTCCAGCACCACATTTCAAAGGCATCTATTCTTCTGCAATCAGCCTTCCTTATGGTCCAGCTCTCACAACCATACATTACTACTGGGAATACCATTGCTTTGATTATGCAGACTTTTGTTGGCAGGGTGATGTCTCTAGTTTTCATTATGTTCCCTAGGTTTCTCATAGCTTGCCTCCCAAGAACTAATCATCTTCAGTGTTTCCCAAATGCTGGTTTTTGGACTTCAGTTCCCAGAAGCCTAAATCATTTCCCCAAAGCACTGATCAGCCAATGTACTGACTTAGGCTTCTGGGAATTGAAGTCCACTAGTGGGCTGTGTACCTCTTGTTGGGAACCACAATCAATTCATGGCTGCAGTCACCATCTGCAGTGATCTTGGATCCTAAGAAGGTAAAGTCTGTCACTGCTTCCATTTCTTCCCCTTCTATTTACCAGGAAGTGATAGGGCCGGTTGCTCTATCGCTTGCTGGGTTAGATTGCCTATTAATCTTAGGAAACAGGATTGCTAGGCTAGATTGGCATGCAATCTAACCCAACAGGTCTCATTTTACGTGGAAAAGATGCCCAGTCTCATACAAACTACTGAACAGGTAGTATAAAACAAGGAGCACACATTTCAAGAAATATTTCACCCCCTTTTCAGAGGCTTCCTTTCAGCCAACTACCCTTTCCTTATTGAGATGCTAATAACCACTATGCCACCTGTAGGTCATCTTATCCAGTAGAAGAGGTTCACCTGCTGAGCAAAGAAAACCCAAGTGATTGCCTTCTATTTGCAGTGTTAAGAGACTGCTAATTCCTCAGTAAACAGATTTATATAGCAAACACCACTGTGCAGTGCTCGCCAAATAGACCTTTCTCTGCAGCCTGCTGTTGCTGTGGCAACCTGTTGTAAAAAGTAACACAGAGGAACCGCCTGGGTAATGCAGCAATTGATGCAGCTATTGAGGTAAAAACATCCTACACAAAATCATAAAGTGACACAATTCAGATTGCAAAGTGCTCTTAAGACCTGCAATTTCATTTATTTCCTTATTAAATTTATACCCCACCTTTCCTCCCCACAATAGCACTAGAATTGCTAATGGAAACATTCAGATAGAAACACATTCTTTCAAAATATTAAAGAGTTAGAATAACCATTAAAAATACACTACATTTCTATTTATCTTAGTTTAGATGCCATGGGTCACTCTGAATAACATGATCTTTGCTGCTGGTGGAAGAACAGGGAGGATAAAAGAGACAAGAAACCTCTAGCAGGGAGTTCCAGACAAATGAACATATTTCATGCTTCATGAAATGTACAAAACTAATATCAAGTGTAATACAGTCAAACCTCGCATAAAGAGTGCCTCACTTAAAGAATAACTTGCTTAAAGAGCAGAATTTTCTCTGAATATTCGCTTCGCTTAACAAATAAAACCAACCAAAGACTTGCTTAACAAATAAATACGAGTTCGCAATCCCCCCACACACCAGAAGTCACAATTGGTCACTTACAATGGTGTTTCGCTTAAAGAGCAAACTCGCTTAAAGAGCAATCCTGTTGAATGCATTATGCTCTTTAAGCGAGGTACAACTGTACTGCAGCTATTAAAATTTATCAACAACATCAAAGTGTCAATCTCTGTTGAGTTCAGAACAATAAATATACTTATTTTTAATGATTAAGACCAGAAGTGAGTAAAACAATGAGTTATGCTGAAAGTTTATATCAAGTCATGGTATCTCTGTAGTAACTTTGCCCACTTTGCCCATTAAATCCTACTTTGATGCAAAAGAACCAGTGACTTCTGAGGACGTCAACACACACACACCATCTTTGTTTGTGATGTTGTGTCTGCTGGTTTACAAGCATGCACACAGGTAACATATGAGAATCTCTGTCTACATAGTTTGGAAAAGTCAGGTTATGCTTTATAATTGCCAAAATCCTCCAGGCAGCATGGCTGCTAAGAGAGTCTACTCCCTCCCTCTAAGATCTATCAGTGTTTAGAACATCTGGGTTCTAGATCCTTGAATACAGAGTCAATACACAAGCATGACTGCTCTCCTGTTCAGACAAAGCACTGAAAAAATGAAGATGGGATATGCGCCTAGGTCTGCAATGGCAAACTTTGGCACTTCAGCTGTTCTTGAACTTAAGTTCCCAGAAGCCCCAGTTCCTGTGACTCCACACAAATGAACCCATCCAAATGGTCCTCTCCCCCCCCCTAAACAAGTTCAACAGTGCTAGTATGTCCCCTATGCTCTTTTTAGTTCAGTCTAATGCAGTGGTTCCCAATTAGTGGTACGCGTACCCCCAGGGGTATGCGAGATTGCATCAAGGGGTATGCGGAGCAATCTCTTAACTAAAATATTAAATCCTTAAAAAACAATAATGCAATAACAATTGCCAAAAAATTATTCAATTTAATTCAACGATCAGTAGGTAAGTCAATCGTATGCATCAAGCACTTTCTCCTGTGGCGGCAGTTTTTCCCGTGCCTCCCGCGTCTTGCATCACCCGATCGCAGCCGCCCCCGTTCCCGCCTATTTGCTCGTCATTGTCAATCAGTCAGTTCGGTTTATGTCGCGTGAGCGTGTCGCTGTGCTCGTTGTGTTGTTTTAATTGTGAATTAATAAATATCCGTCACACTGTGTTGCGTCAATCAGCCTCATATACCTACCTCAGTAAACGGTAAGATAATGTTTTAAAACTGTGTTTAAATTTGCACTTTCACTATAAACTGCAATACAATGTAATGATGTTTAGAAAATAAAAATAATATTCAAGCTGCTTCAGTTGTAAGCATGTTCATGGATTCTGTTTTCTAGATTTTAAGTTACACTAATACTATTTCCATTGTAAATTTCAATACAAAGCAATAATGTTTAATTTGTTTTCTGCTATGTATCTACTTCGAATACAGAAGGACAAATTCAATTTTTTGCCTGTTCGCAGTTTCTGGCTCTGGAGATCCTAATTCCCCATTGCCACAATGTGTCGTTTGTGCAGAAACGCTGTCAAATCATTCGTTAAAACCATCCTTACTATGTCGCCATTTAGAAACCAAAGATGCTAATTTGAAAGATGAATCTGTATCCTTCTTTCAACAAAAATTAAAAGACCTCAAACAAAGACAAAAATCTATTGAGGCGCTTTCTTTAAACACGAATATGAATGCCCTGCAAGCCTCTTTTCAAGTTAGTTATTTAATTGCCAACCAAGCAAAACCACATACAATTGGGGAAAACCTTATACTGCCTGGAGCAAAAGAGATAGTGAAATGTATGTTCGGAGAAAAAATGGCCCGAGAACTTGATGTTATTCCTATGTCAAATAACACTGTCTCGTCATATTGCAGACATGTCAGATAATCTGAAAAACCACCAAATTCAACGCATTTTACAAAGCGATTACTTTGCCATACAACTTGATGAATCCACAGACATATCAAACTTGGCTCAACTTTTAACATATGTTCGTTATGTTCATTCCAAAAAGGTTCATGAAGAGTTCCTATTTTGTCATGCCCTTCCGATTCATACTACCGGGGAGGACATATTTCACATGGTCGACGGTTTTATAAAAGAAAACAAATTGGATTGGTCAAAATGCGTAGGAATATGCACTCATGGTGCCAGAGCAATGACTGGTCGTTTTTCAGGACTTGTGAAGCGAATACAAGATGTAGCCCCAGAAGCATTGTGGTATTCATCGAGAGGCACTTGCTTGCAAAAAAATTCCAGCCTGCTTAGATAGTACTCTTAAAAATGCTGTGAAAATTGTCAATTTAATCAAGGCCCGTGCCACAAACTCAAGAATTTTTACAGACATTTGTAAAGAGCTTGGCAGCGAGCATGAGACCCTGTTATTACATACTGAAGTGTGTTGGCTGTCCAGAGGAAGAGTTGTTTCGAGAATATTTGAGTTGAGACATGAAATTGAGTTATTTTTGACTGAGCAGGGACATGCCGAATACAAACAGATGCTGATTGATCCTTTGTGGCTACAAAAATTGGCATACTTGTCAGATATTTTTACAAAACTGAATGAGTTGAATTTGGGGCTTCAAGGCCAGGATACAACCATATTCACTATGCAGGAGAAGGTTGAGTCAACAATCAAAAAAATGTCTCTCTGGACATCTTTGATCGACAGATGTAAATATGATCAATTTCCGAATTTAAAACTTTTTTTGGAAACTTTTTCTTCATCAGTGAATGAAGATGTAAAATCAGCCATAAAATGCCACTTGCAAAATTTGTTGACCGCATTACACACTTATTTCCCCTTTGGAAACTGTCCCACCGATCACCTATCCATCTCTGATCAAGAGGAATTAATAGACATCTCATGCAACTGTAGACTCAAAAGTTGTTTTGCGGAGCAATCACTGGTTAATTTTTGGGCTGGTCATAAAGACGTTTATCATGTCAGCGAAGTAGCAATAAAACATTTACTGCCATTTTGCACGATGTACCTTTGCGAGAGCGGATTCTCCGCAATGACAAACTTAAAAACTAAACATTGTCACAGACTTCAACTCGAAGACGACTTGAGATTGAAGCTGATCAAAATGCAACCAGATTTTTCAGAGTTGTGCAAAGAAAAACGTGCACATTTGTCACATTAATGAAACATGTGTTATCTGTCATTAGAATGTCTCTTGATGATAATAAATATAAAATACACCTGATTTCATTTTTTTTATTTAACGTTCCTGCAATAAGGGGTACGCAAGTTTGAGGTCTTTCTTGAAGTGGTACGTAGAAAAAACTAATTGGGAACCACTGGTCTAATGGGTGGAGAAATCCTAGGAAAAGGTTGAGTCAGGATTTGAGTTAGGAGTACTGGTGTTCCCACAGAAGATGGAACGGTCTTATTGGTTTCCCATGTTTCCTGGGTTAGCTGTAGCACAACCTGCCAGGCAAATAGCACAACAGAAAGTGAGTCATCAGTTGAGCAGACAGTGATATAGTGATAAGGCTGCTGGAGTGCTTGGTTCAAGATCCTAGTTGCCTTTCAAGTCCTGAGACATGATATACAATTTCCCCTGATTAGAGCAGAATGAGACAAATGCCTGGGCAAGTTCTACTCATCAATAATATTTACTGTGGTTTATGCCAACTCATGTTGCTTTGTCACTTACCATGCAGTTCCTTACTTTCCACCCCTTTCTGCCTCCAAATTGCTCTGGACCATTTAAAGCAAATCCTAGGGGATAAATTATGCAGCAGAATCTATCTCAAACAAACTTGCAAATGACAAGTAAAACCCGCCAGGGAAAGAGCATTGCTCAACAAGAAAAGGAGTCAGAGCTTTGTTGTCAGAATGATCCACAAGAGACACATTTACTTTCACATAATGGCTTAAAACTTTTGAAACACTTCTATAGCCTAATACAGAGGTCTCTGGGCATCTTGTAAATAAAAGGTCAAATCTGCATTTATTTAGCTTCCCTGGGAAGGCAAATTTTCCTCTGCCATGCTAAAAGAGATGAAGTAGACCAAAAAGATGCACCCATTCATTACATTTTAGTCCCACCACTTACTAATGTAGAATATATAGGTACACTAGGTAAAGGTTGCCCTTGCTTGATAGCCAATTGTATCTGACGCTAGGGTTCAGTGCTCATCTCTGTTTATAGCCAAAGAGCTAGCACTGTCTGCATTTGCAGACATTTCTGTGGACATGTGGCAGGCATGACTAGACACCGGAGTGCACGAAATGCTGTTTACCTTGCAAAGTTAAGTGGTACCTATTTATCTACTTGCAGTTTCTTGCTTTCAAACTGGTAGGTTGGTAGGAGCTGGGACGGATGGGAGCTCACTCTGTCATGCAGCACTCGAGTCTCGAACTACTGACCTGCCGACCTTCCAGTCATCAACTTCAGTGTCTTAACCACTAAGTCACCACAGCCCTTGGTACACTACCAGGAGCATAATGTTATACCTGTGAAACAAACATCAAGACTTAACTCTACTAATAGACCTTTAGTATCATTTGCTGTCTTCCTTCTAACATAACAAGTTCAACAAAGGCAATTCATACACAGAGAATTGGCCAAATTCTTATTAACAATATTTATTGGTGTAATACAATTGTTCTAAAAAGTCAGCAGAGAATTTATGCAAGTTTTGATGTCAACACTGACATCTGCTGTTGTGTGCACAGTCAAGTGATTCAATGCACTCCAGCAAATCCTGATGCCAACACTTTAACCTGGCAGAAATGCACCAATAAGCTTTTACACCAATTGCATTAGGCTGACAATTCAAGTCAGATTTGGCCAATGTGTTAGGTGATTTCAGTTATGTGTCAATTAGCCCTTTGCCTTTATTTATTGAATTAATATCTCACTCTGTCTCATGGGCCTAGAGGGGGCCTACAACTATTTCCTCAAATTCTAACATTCCTGCTCCATAATGGCTCACACTTTTAACTCTACCAGTCTGAGCTGGCTTGTATACATGGGTTTGTTACAAACAATGGTGTCAGAATTGAATTAATTTTTATATTTGATTTAGTAAGAAATTGGAATGTTGTTTATTAAAAATCAATGATAACACCCATAAGGATTTAAAATCACCAGACATAAGAGCTTGTTGTTTACCAGCTTAGTCAGAGGGTAATCTACCTTCTTCTCAGCAACACCCAGGGCTGAATTTACACAGTGGCATAGGAAGCTGCCTCATCTGAGTTAGAGCATTAATCCATCTAGCTGACCATTGTGAGATCTCAATTAGCAGAGTCTAGTGTTTCAGGAGTGATTCATTCCTTGCCCTACCTGGAAATTGCTGATATTTTCTGGTGGTCTCCCATCTGTGTCAAGCCTGATCCTTCTGAAAATAAACAAGATTGGTGTATTCAGAGGTATGATGGTATATCTCTTGTGTCTCTCCATGGTGCTGAAAAAGGACTCCTTCTGTTACTTTGTGTATCA
Source organism: Furcifer pardalis (assembly GCA_030440675.1). Taxonomy (NCBI): domain Eukaryota; kingdom Metazoa; phylum Chordata; class Lepidosauria; order Squamata; family Chamaeleonidae; genus Furcifer; species Furcifer pardalis. Next base: position 88,117,478 of record CP126892.1, read on the forward strand.
TTACCAGAGGAGGAATCATTGCTGCTTACCAGCTGGGCTAAATGATATTTCACTTGCTCACTGACACCTGGAATTGATAAATGGCCATGCTGCCCTCTACAACCTTTCTGCTGCTGTCAGTTTCCTTCCTACTCTTTCCAGGGAGCTGCTAACTGGGGGACCAAAAGAGGCTTTTGTTTTAAGCTGGTAATGAATGTTTTGTTTTTGATGCTGTATTTGCTTGTTATGTTATTAATACTTGTTATGTTATTGCTTTCTTGTCAATACTGTTTTGCTTGTTAGCAGATTGTTTTTGTTTTTCCTCAGTAAGAATGCATTGCTGATTGTCTGTCTTGCTTTAGGCAATGTGGTATAGAAATAAAACAAGTGACGGACAAATTGATTGAAATTAGATCCAGACAAGCAAACTATTTTCTTAAAGCTTGGAAATTAGTTCAGTGTATTCCAAGCTGAAACAAACCCCCATTACACAGCAAATGTGCTATCAGAAGTATGTGGACCTGATATTTTCTAATATAAATACATAAGCGCGCACACACATGCACGCACATGCACGCGCGCACACACACACACACACACACACACACACACACACACACACACACACACACACACACACACACACACTTACCTATCTCTTGACAGAATACCCAGGGGACTGTGGTGGCTTATTGGCTATAATGCTGAACCTCATGATCGGAAGGTTGGAAGGTCCAGATGTGAGTGCTGCACAATGGAGTGAATTTCCTGCAAGCAAGGGGACTCAGAGGCTTAGTGGTTAAGATGCTGAGCTTGATTCCTGGAAGGTCGGAAGGTCAGCAGTTCAAGACCCAAGTGCTGTGTGAAGGAGTAAGCTCCCATCTCTGTCCTAGCTCCTGCCAATCTAGCAGTTCGAAAGCAAGAAATTGCAAGTAGATAAATAGGGACCACTTTGGTGGGAAGGTAAACAGCATTCTGTGCAATCTGGTGTCTAGTCACGCATGCCACATGTCCACGGAAATGTCTGCAGATGCAAAGAGTGCTGGCTCTTTGGCTGTAAATAGAGCTGAGCACCAAATCCTAGCGTCGGATACGTTTGGCTTTTCAGCAAGGTCGACCTTTACCTTTCCTTGCCAGTATACATGGGTCAAAACTATGTTTGTTGGTTTTTCGCTTTTCCTGAATGTTCCAGTTAGTTATTTGCATGGAAATCACATTAAAATGCATTGTTTTCTTAGTTAATGTGCTTATAATTTTGTTTCACACATTGACAGAGAAAAATTTTGATAACCTTTGGAGCTCGTCTAAATGATTTTCCTCTCGGTGAGACCAGTGGGATCCAAACATGTTTAGAAACAACTGCAGAAAGAGGATGAAGAACAGAAAACATCTCTCCATCCTGCCAGAGGAGCTGCAGATATTTAGCATTTTGACCTCAAGAGGATTCCAGATAAGACATAGGACTGGATTGTTAGATTGCTGAGTTGTGAGCAAAAAATCCTTTGGAACTCACCTGCATCTGTACTTTCATGTCAAGGTTTCTTTTCTTTTTTAAAATAATATAAAGGGCATTGCAAATGAGTGTGTGTGAAATTTAAAGAAAAACTAAAATTTAAAAATATGTAAACAAAACAAGCAGAAAATACTTTTCATTGGAGACTGTCTCCTTCCTGCTACAGATATATATTCAGTGATTAAAAACTTTTTTTATTTTGAGTGCACATTGTTAATGTCCGGCTCATTACTTCTTCCACCCACAACCTTCATTAACTTGAACATCATTCCTCCTACTACTGTTTTCACCCCTTCTCATGTATTTTTAAAATGCTGTTTGATCATTTCCCACTTTTAAACAACAGTTTCCAATGAGGTTTCCATCATCCCAGCACTTGTTTCATTTTTTTGACAATGAGATCATGTACATGTAACTCTCCTACTGCGTCTTTCATGACTTTCTTCACCCCACAAGATCAGTTGAGGAGAAAAGATGGAACAGGATTGCTAGCATGAGGGTTTTTCCACCATAAACAGCTCCTGGTTGAAATGTCCTCCCAGTTTCTTGTCTAGACATGCTATATTTTGCCTCATACTATATTTTGTCTCATGTCAAACCAAATCATAATTCTGAGGCAAACTACTTTTGTTCCTGGTTCACCTTTTGACCATCTTTTCTTTGTTCTCCAGTCTCTCCACAGGCTTCTTGATCCTTCTTAAATCTGCTCAAACCTTTTCATTTTTAAATGTCTCTCCCTTTAAAATTCTGCTCTATGTTTTATCCTCCTTTTCTATCACATCTCATTCATTGTGTTCTACCATCTTGTTTCCCTTTAGACCAGGTGTCAGGGAAAAGACCTATTTCCTAATGTCTCCCAAGGCTTGAAATTGCTATTTTTCAGCTAGGCCTCATTATTGGCTTCATAGAAATCCTTTGTCTTCTCTCTGTCTCTTGGACAGCATGTTTTTCAGCCATGTTTCAGCCAGTGTTCCCGTGTTATCTTTCTAGCTAGCAGAGCTTAGAGAAAGTTTTCTCTGTTACCAGATTGGCTAAGAGTAACCCACCTGACTGCAGATTCTCCATGTTTGCAGAGAAGTGAGTAGTTCGTTTCTGTTTCCCAATGGCTTAAGACCCTGGACAGTAACTCTGTTTGCTGGTATGGGATTACTCTTTTTTTTCTTTCTATGATTACCTAAAAGATCCTGGACTGTTTACTGGACTGATCTTATGTTTATGACCTTTTGATCTACGCTTTTCCATGGACTTTGCTACATGAACCTGAAGAATAAAACAGCTGTTTCTCTTTGAAGATTGTTGTTTTTCTTAACACACACACACAAGGCAATTCGGCTGCATGCTACCAGAAGAAGAAGCCTCCCTTGTTCTGCTCATGTTCACGAAGTTCCTTTTAAACGCGGCCCAGGTCTCTCAGAGTTGGAAGGTAAGGGTTAAATATGTTCCAGAATTGAGCACATGCTCAGGAGCATGAGGGGGGGGGGCTTACTGAGACGCCTGGAGTTCCGACACCAGGGTTGTTCCCTGTGTCATTTGGCTCCACTGTGTGGATCTCACTCTATTCTCAGAATCAGGTATTTTCAATACTTCATATCGGTCACACCAGGAGATTTGGTTTGCTAACTCTCAGGGCAATGGTTGCAATCCCTGGGAATTATTAGGCTTCTCTGGGTCTCCACACAGGTGGGAAGACAAATCTCCAGGCAAGCACTGCTAAAGGAGGAGAAAGCTTGGTTTTTGATTATTCATCTTTCTCTATTCCAAATCGGTCCCAGCAGTCACTGGCTCAGCACACGGGCATATGTATATGTGTTGTACTTGAGCAATGACAACAGATCAAAAAGTCAAGGGGGGAAATAGAGGAAAGTAGAGAGTGAGGATGTAAATTTTTGCTTGAATGCTCCTCAAAGGCAAGGATAAGGAATTGTACAAAAACAAAAAATCCTCACTCTCCTAAAGAACAAGATATTTTCTGATGGAATAGTTTTATACACCGAGGGACATCCAAAAGTTGCACAGTACTCTAGAGGGGGTTAATGCTGCATTGTTCACACTTCTAAAAATCTAGAGTACTGACTTGGTTCTTTACAGCTTTAAGTATAATACGGAGGCCTGAGCTTAGATATATAAAACAAAAAGGTTGAAGGTAGAGGAGGAAACCTGTCTCATTCTGGAAATGGTAATCTAGTCAATAGCCATATTAGTGTGCCATTATATATATATTTACTAGTCCAATTATCTGGACCTTGGTTACTCTAATCAACAACTATGTGATAGAATTAATCATTGTCTATAGTCTGGAAAAGAACTTCTTTACCTGGGACCCTCACACCTTATCATTGTCCTTTCCTGAGACACCTTCCTTCCAACAATTTTAAACTTCCTCCAGAAATACAGCTACTCAATTCATCGGAAGAAGTGTGCCTCGACACACAAAAATTTGTGAAAAAATAAAAAAAAATAGTCTTAGAGGTGCTCCAAGATTTCTGGTTCCTCTCCCATTCTGTTATCTCCAACCCATTTTATAATATGTACATAAAAGAATGAACTAGCATGCCTATCTTCAAAATTTTACACACCACAACAGCAAAAGAGCAAGATGAAACTACTGTGTATGTTAAATAAAAATGGCTCATTGTCATACGAATCCTCTCATCAGCAAGGTTATGACTGTGCAAGAATCAAACATGCAGTTCATCCTTAGCTAAAGGTAAAGGTCACCCTTGGTTGAAAGCCAGACATATCTGACTTTAGGGTTCAGTGCTCATCTCTGTTTATAAGCCGAAGAGCCAGTGCTGTCTGCGTCTGCAGACAATTCCATGTACATGTGGCAGGCAAGCCTGGTAAACAGAATGCTGTTTACCTTGCTACCGAAGTGGTCCCTATTTATCTACTTGCAATTTCTTGCTTTTGAACTGCTAGGTTGGTAGGAGCTACGACAGAGACAGGAGCTCATTCTGTCATTCAGTACTCGGGTATCAAACTGCTGCCTTGCCACCTTCCAGTCAGCATCATAATCACTCGAAAATACAGAAAACACAGAATACAGAAACAGAAATACAGAAACCATAGAACTGATACAGAAGACACAAAAAGAAACTATCCAGGCCACTGAAGTGGTTTCCATAAGCTCTGTGGGGAAAAGGAATAATTTTAATAAAATCTGGATGTGTATGAATAGGCCTCTTTCACACACATGCCCCTTGCAGACTCTCTAGTCATCTGATTCTACACAACACTGACAGTGGGTAAACTTGTTGAAAGGCATGATCTGTGGTACCGGGGAAAAGAAGATCCCTGAAAACTGGAGAGGCATTTTGTATGAAGAGAACATTTCTAGCAGCAGGAGGAAAATCTTAGAGTTGCTGTTGTTCAGTTGAACAGTTGCGTCCCAACCCTTTGCAACCCAATGGACCACTGCATGCCAGGCTCCTCTGTCATCTGCCATCCTCCGTCGTCCACCAGATCTATACCCACCGCATCAACAATGTCATCTAGCCATCTCATTCTCTGCCACCCACTTCTCCTTTTACCTTCAATCTATCCCAGCATAAGGACTTCTCCAGTGAGTCCTCTTTTCACATTTGGTGGCCAAAATACTTGAGCTTCACCTTCACTATGTCCTTCCAAGGAACAGTCAGGGTTGATTTCCTTTAGGGTTGTTTGAATTGTCTCCTTGCACTCCAGGGAACTCTCAAGAATCTTCTCCAACACCACAGTTCAAAGGCGTCTTAGAGACAACTCAATAAATCAGAAAGACATTTCCAGACCTTGAAGAATATTTGAAGGGCAAGCCTTTTCCCCTTCCCTTCTTTTCTTTTTCCAAACATGATACACAATGGCACAGTTAGGAAAGTTATGACTCTTTAGCTTGCCCTCCATACTTCATCAACCTTAGTTTCTTTAATTGTTGTCTGTCATGCTGGGAATAACCCTGGCTCGCAAAAAAAAAGGAGGCCAGAAAAATCCCTAAGGCCTTATGTGCTCACTTTTTAATTTATATATGTGGTTGCTAACTGAGAGACCATTTGGCAGGTTCAGTCTTCTTTAAAAAAATCCAGTAATTAGTTTCTGAATAAGCTATGAGAGAACTATACAGGGAAAGGTACAAAGAAACTGGGACATAGAACCTGGAGTTTGTCATTATTGCTGGTGACACTACACTTCTCCACAACCACATGGAACAAACATTATTGTCCTTGTTGTTAAGCTAGAACAAAAGAGTGTTGTGGTGCCTTAGGACCAACACATTTATGAACTGCTGCTGCTTCTTCCATGTCTAGGCCAGATGTGAAACTGCCAAAATGAAGGCACCTTTTGGTGAGTTCATTCTGCAGTTCCTTTCACCTGACCAAGTGTGAGAAAGATTAGCTAACAACACATTTTTTTAATAGTAGCTGTGTTAGTCTGTGGTTCAGGCATATCAGAAAACAAAACAAAATAAAACAAATTTTATTCTTTATTTATTTGTTCATATTTCTCCACCGCCCTTCTCACCGAAGTGACTCAGGGTGGTTTGCAAGTAATAAAACAAAACAAAACATGACAATAAAACACAAACACTACCTAAAAACTTCAAAACTGTTAAAACTAAAAAGTAAAATTAAAATCTAAAAAAGATTAAAAGCACACCAAATGCTACATCTTACTAATTAAAAAAGTAGAGGGAGAGAGGGGCTCAGATCATCCAGCGAGCTGGGGTCATTATACCTCCCACACCCCATGCCTGCCCCGCCAGCCATGTTTTTAGATTCTTCCTAAATAAAAAAAACTGTAGCACTTTAAAGACTAACTGCTATATTTTTATTTTTAGCTTTCGTGGATCAAGTTCACTTCTTCAGACAAGGAGTGAAACAATCACACACCACTGTTGTCACCTTCAGCCATCAACTTAAACCCCTCACACACATAATGAGGAATCTTCAACCCATCTTGGACAAGTGTGATTTGCTTTCCAAAGCCCTTGGTGACAGACCCCTACTCACTTATAGACAACCCTCCTATCTCAAACAACTATTGACACACAACAGACTATACAGAAGTGGAGCAGATATGGGGACTAGACCCTGCTGTAAATCCAGATGTCAACTATGCCCCCACATTCACTCTGGAAATAGCATTACTGGACCCAACAGCACCACACACAACATTAAAGGCAGTTTTACTTGTGCTTCTGCCAATGTGATTTATGCCATCTCTTGCCTAAAATGTCTGTCTGTGCTTTATGTAGGACAAACAGGACAATCTTTATGCAAAAGAATTAATGGACACAAATCAGACATCTGGAATGGCACACAGAGAAACCTGTCTCAAACCAATTCAATCTAACTGGACACTCTATCCAAGACCTGAAAGTTACAATTCTGGAACAGAGAAATTACAGAACTAGGATTGAAAGGGAGACAACAGAAATCAAAAACATCCATCTGTTAGACACCCATCGCAGGGGATTAAATATTAGCGAAGGGTTTCTGGGATATTATGAAATTTGATACACAGATTGCTATATGCTGCTAGATATTTTATATATTATATTACAACCTTCCTGCCAATTCTCTTTAGCAAAACAGGAAGTAACTAGATACAGTGTTTTTGTTTGCAGGTCAAAGGTTGATCAGAGACCAGAATGGGCTTTCTCAGACCTTTTGAGATTGAAAGGGAGACTTTTAGACCTAACCTGAATAATCTATTGTTGCTGATGGCTGTGGGAAGCTGTATTGTTGTGCTTGCTTGTCTGTCATTTTGCTTGAACACACCTTTCTCCCTTTGTCCTCCTGAATTTCATACATAAAAACCATGCCTGTTAGTTTTGCTCCTTGTCTGAAGAAGTGGACTTAATCCACGAAAGCTAACAATAAAAATATAGCAGTTAGTCTTTCAAGTGCTATAGTTTTTTATTTTGTTATGTTTATTTTGTTTTGTTTTCTAGCAACACAAGGTTGCCATTACCAGGGTATGTCCACTTGTGGTTCAAAACTACCACAAACTTCTAGGAGGCTCTTCCTGTGTATCCCTCACTTCATCACATTGATGGAATCTAATCGTTATAGGATCAGTTTTGTATACAGCATGCATAATTCAGAATAAGATGTAAACAGTTGTTTTTAAAGCCTGCCTCATGTTGTAGAAGGATAAAAGATTCAGTATTAAGATCAGCTGGGACATGGGCTACAAGTTGGCCCATCTGCATGCTACTATCTCTTGCAGTGAACCAACACAAGTCCTCTGAGGCAGAGGGCAAAAGTCACTGTCTTTTCCATCCTCCCATATGACTTTTTCTCTTTCCCCAACCGAAAAAAGTACAGTATTGGTTTCTACTTGTTTTTACCTTTTTCCCCCCTATGGGGGCTCTCAAACATCATCCCACAAAAAAAAAAAGTAGATTGGACAACAATTGGATGTGCTTCTCTATAGAAATTGGTGTATGGTTAGAAATAATTTACGCTTTAAACAGAACAAAATACATCTCACTATAATGGAGAAGGCTGCAACCAGATAATTAATGTGTCTGGTGCTCAGGTGGCAAACCCACAAGCACTTTCAAGTCTCCTGATTTCTTTTCTGTACTGGTGATGCAGTGATTGAACTGCTGTATTGCAGCCCAAACTCCTCATATTGTGAGCTCGATCCTGATGGGGATCAAGGTTGACTCTGCCTTCCATCCTGGTAAAATGTATACCCAGCATGTTGGGAGCAAAATGCTATTTACCTGGTGAACCACCCACTAAGCACTATGGGGCGGTATAAAACTGTAATTGCTATTACTATTTTCTTCCTTCCTTTTTTATTTGTAAAAACAACTGAACATATAACAATATTAAAATAATTAATTAAAGCTAATAGAAATGGTTTTGGATTCATGCTTCTTAAATGTGACTTGACAAACATTCAAATAAAAGACACATTCCAGCATAGAACTTTTTAATAACGTAAAATAGGACACAAGGTACCCTAAGCCCTCAAGATCTGTGTTATATGTAAAAAGCTAAATATTCTGTACACCATATCAGATGATAGCAACTTTGCCTTTCACAAAGAGGGCTTATCTGGTCTAATTAAATCCCTAAGGAAGATATGTAAAACAGTAAATTAGTAAAATACCAAAAAATGAAGCCACCTCATAGCTTAAACAAAAAATCTGTTCTCACTATACTATCCTGAGTGTATTCAAATGCCCCAAGTGAACAGAGGAAAAGTAAAAAGAAATGTAAATAAAGAGAACTGAGGCTTCTCAATCCCAGGTGGTGAGTTTTATATTCAATATTTGTGTTTTTAAAACATGACTTATTATATGCTTTGGTGATTGGTTGCTTCCATTGTGCACTCCTAGGCAATAGGTAGGAAAACACTCATGCCGTAGTGAACATATTTTAGTAATCTAAATTTATCAAAGATCTAAGAGAATTAAAGTTACATTAAACAGTGGTGAGCCTAATGTGTCTCTTTCTGCCTTCCAGGTTTACAGCTTGAGCTGCCTTTGATCCTTGAATATGAACCTGTCATCCTTTTCCTATTAAGGTTTCATAACACTGATGTAATGATTTCTGTTTTTAACACTGCATATGTAACCTTAGGCCTTTTTATGCATCTTGGGAAGGACGTAATGAATTTGTAAAAGAACATCCTCTAATCTTTGGCTTCTGAAGTTGCGGCAACTGGTCAAAGGTAGCATGTGAAAATTTAGGATTTGTCAAACTGTGAAATTTTGAATATACATAGTGCTGAAAGGAAAAACAGCCCTAAATATGTCCATTGTATTTTTAAAATGAGGTTTGAACAGCAATTTACCAGAAGTCACTGCAAAACAATCACCTCACTCCAGCCAAGTCTGAAAGCAAAAGAACCCCTTTCAGAGTAACCTAATAGTCAAATATGAGGTAAAAAATATTGGGAAAGAAAACATTTTTAAGGTAAAAAAAATATCCCATTTTGAATCGTAAAGTATAGCGTAAATTGGTGTCTGACTGTTAGTCCACCACCACTTGAGTTGTTATTCAGTCGCACAGTCAAGTCTGACCCTTTGCGACCCCATGGACCATCATATGCCAGGCTCCTCTGTCCTCCACTATCCTCCTCAGCCCACACAGATCAATGCCCATTGCTTTGACAATGCCATTCATCCACCTCATCCTCTGCCACTTCCTGCTTCTTTTGCCTTCAATCATTCCCAGGATCAAGGACTTCTCAAGAGAGTCCTCTCTTCTCATTTGGTGGCCAAAATACTTGAGTTTCACCTTCAGCATTTGTCCTTCCAGTGAGCAGTCAGGGTTGATTTCCTTTAGGATCAACTGATTTGATCACTTTGCAGTCCAGGCTATTCTCAAAATCCTTCTCCAGCGCCACAGTTCAAAGGCATCTATTCTTCTGCACTTAGCCTTCCTTATGGTCTATTTGAGACCCCTAGCATTTTGCCTTTTTGGCAAAATAGGACCTGGGCTACTTATAATTATTGAAGGTACAGGGTCATAGAGTCAAAATAAGAGCTCTTACCTGCCATCACAACTTACCAAACCCATATTTTATGGGAGCTATATTTTGCTATATTTTGCCACCCCAGCCAAAGTAAGGAAAATGTCTATTATAATTTTTCAAATCACTTAGTAGTGGTCCCCAACCTTTGGTCCCAAGAAATCTTGGCCAGCACAGCCAATGGTGAAGGCTTTCTGGGAGTTTTAGTCCTAGAACATCCCAAGTTTGGAAACCATTGGTTTGTAGGATTCAGCAAGTTACTACACCAGCCTTTAGAGGCAATGGTGGGATTCAGCAAGTTTGCACCAGTTCGCCAGCCAGAATTTCTGCCACCAGTTCACCAGAACTGGTGGCAGAAATTCTGGCTGGCCCCGCCCACCCAAGTTTTGAAATAAAGTAGTCTTCATCCAGGTTCAATGCAGGGCTTTCCCCCGGCTGTGCCCACTATACCATACCCACAGAATGGTAGTAAATTTTTTTGAATCCCACCACTGTTTATAGAGGGGAAATGTAAACATCTGAGAGAAATATGAATATAGCAAGGCAGGAGACACACACATGCAACAAGAGACACCAAGCTGTTATGCCATACACACCAGACACAACACCACAGAAATCAGGAGTGTCAGGAATCATGTAGCCACTAAAGCAGCACCTCTGAACAGATTATTTTCCTCCATAGATTCAAACTGGCTTGGCTAGTTGAGCATTTAGAATATTTTTGGGTATGTATCCTTAAAGCTCAAAGACTAAGAATGGATTTTTGTTTAACCATTTGTGTTACATTTTTAGCTAAAATTGTGATTTCTATACAACCAGAATGTGCTTGTAACGTCTCAAAAAAGTTATATGTTTTAATATTCAGGATTTGTTTTTGTATGTGTGGAACAAAGAAACAACGAAGATAAATAAAGTTTGTAGAATCAGACAAATTGATGTTGCCTCAATGATGATGATGATGATGATGATGATGATGATAATTAATAATAATAATATCATGTCAGAGATTACTTTGGGTTTAAAAGATTTTTGCTAGAGAAACTCTGCTTAGGGGACTCCAGAATGAGGCTCTTTTCATGTCCCCAAGTGTAGCCCTCGGGTATCAAAACCCGACCTTCCAGTCTCCCAAGCTCATAATCTTAACCACTAAGCCACCAAAAAACTTTTATCTTGACCTCTGGATGAATTTTGGTATGATTAGAAATAACTGCCTGATTTCATTCTGGAATTAATCCAAAATGGAATAAATGCTAGGTATGACAAATACAGACTTCTGCAAAGGGGAGAAGGAACATCCAGTTGTGCAGGATGGTTATGATTCCTGGTACAATAGCATTTTTTCCTGAGCAGGATTGCTCAGGAAAGGTACTAAACTATATAGAAAATAGCAGTTTTCTGTATAGAGTAATGGGAGAAAATAAAAGTTTTTTAAAAAAACGAAATGGCACCTGTATTTTCACATAAAGATTAGAAATCTTGTCTGATTCAGAAGAAATTCTCAGACAAAAGTCTTGGCACTGTGAGAATTTAAGATCACTGAAAATACTCATTTCTTCCCTGATGTAAGCCTTTCTCTATTCTTAATCTAACTGATCACAGTACATTGAAAAGCATGTGGGTTTGCAGGGTTGTTTGTTTACAACAATGAATGAAGAAATGAATAAAGGGCTCATGCCTTCTGCTTGCAATCTGTTGTTACATGTACAAAGGACAGCCTTGAATAACTTTGTAATTGGCACACCAATGTGGCTCTTTTGTATCAGACTTGGATCTTATTTATGCAAAGTCTCCTATATAGCACATAGACCTATGTATAGCATACTCAATTATTCCTCTCAATTGCATTCTGTCTATTCCCTTAAAGAGTCAGTTATACAGCAAGGAAACCACAGGAGGTTTGAGAATCAGAGCTTTCTTCTGCAGTAGAAATTAAATTACGCACACAGACTGTGAAATTAGCTAATAAATGGGCAGTAAGAATATAGCTATTAACCCTTAAAATATATTTTATAATCACAGTTAACAAGACAACCAATTCGTTTAATCTAAAATAGGAGATATAAGAAAAAGTTACGTGCTATTTGAGCATTGGTTAATTAGAAACATTTATTGCTTCTAAGCTATCACAAAAAGATTGCAATTTCAATGAATGCACTAATATATTTTAATAATCACACAGTAATAGTCCTAATAATTTTAAAGTTCACATTAGACCAGAAATTATAAATCTCATCACCATATTGTATTAAATTCTTTGTTAAGGGCAGTTGGTAATAAGCAATTAAGAACATACACTCAGAGATGAGGGGCTCATTCCAAATAGGGGATAAAATCTGCCAAGAATTATTTCTGGCTCAGTTATTCATTTCAATAATGGCCGCATAAGGATTGTGCACTAGCATCCACACATTGTTACTTTTCCACAAGGAAAGCAGTGGAAACAGACCAGTATAAATTGGACTTCACTGCTGAAGACACTAGCCCTGTGCAAATATGACACATGAGAGTAAACTCATTAATAGTAAAATAGAATGTTCTAGCCTTTCCTCATTCCACTATCATTTCCCTTGTCCTCATATTTGTGGGTAGTGTTGAACCTGAAATGGGACAGCCTCTGCTATCCATGAAGGTTCGCTACAAGAGATCACATTTTCCAGTATCTTGACTCACATCCAGAGTCCCCATTGATATCAGACTGTTCAAGCTCAAGACTCCCATGTGTAAGAGGAATGTGAAACAATGGACAGAGAAGCCAAAGCTAGAACACTTCCCTCTCTTCATAGTGAGTTTATCTGAAAATACAACACCTGAATGGAGCCATTGCCATACTATTTTAAAAGGTCTGCATTATCATGGGTAAGAACAGGTAACTGTCTACAGGAGTGTACAGCAATGAAAGCTGTAAATCCTCATTATTTATATAATGAATAAAAGGGGCAGTTCCATCCATGTTTTGCTGGTGTGGTTCCAACAGACAACTGCCAATCTGCATGACCAAGACCAGGTGGACCTTTGCTCTGATTGAGCAAGGTTTATGATCACAGTCATATGATCCAGAAATCATAACGGTATCACAAAATGTGATTTAAAAAATAATGCCCTGCATCCACCCAGGTTAACCACTGGATTCTCATAAACAAGAGAGAGCGATCCAATAACTCTGTATGAGTTGAATATTGACGTCCATATTTTCTATTCATTGATGACCACAGTCAATCTTCCTTTTCCAGTTAAGCTTTGTCTGAACATAAATATTTGTTTATTCTGACATTTCCTCACATTCTTGATTATTTTTTGGCCCTGATCTCTTGTCCCTTGCTCTCCTGATTTACTCTTCAGTTCTGACTACTGGGTTAGGCTATGATTCCTGGATTCCATCTCCTTACTTGTTCAGCCTGGAGAACAATCTTTATCTATGATCAGTGATGGGCAGTCAAAAAATTTACTACCACACTGTGGGTGGAGCCGACGTCATAGGTGGAGCCAATGTCATGATGTTATAGGTGGAGCCAACATCATGACCTCATCAGTCGAGCCAACGACATGGCTGGAGCCAAAGTAAAAAAAGTACACATAAGAATACAAATTAAATAGACATAAAAACACATAAAAATACAAATTAAATACACATAAAACACATAAAAATACACATTAAAAATAAATACATATTAAATGTACATTAAAATATACCCACCCACCCCACACCCAAAGGCGAGTAACTTATCCTGGGGAGCAGGCTGTAGGGAGCTTCAGCCTAGCAGCAACTCTTCCTCCTCCCTGGTTGGGAGGACAGCAAGGAGGCCACCGAGGGCCTCAGCAGCAGTCACTGATTCTTCCGTGGCTGTGTGTGGCCGCCCAATGCTCTGCGCTGCCACACTCCAAGCAGTGAATGGCTGCTTGGCTCGGCAGGCAGAGCGCTGTAGGCACACGTGGCCAAGTGCTGTAGGTGCACATGCGCGCCAAGCGCTGTAGGCATGCATGTGCACTGAGCACTGTAGGTGCATGTGCGCAGTGGGGGAACCAGCAAAAATGTAAACCCCTGAGGTGGTTTCCCCCAAAAGCTGCTACCGGGACACTGGTAAAAGCTACTACCTGTTCTGGCAAACTGATGCGAAATGGCTGCTGCCCATTACTGTCTATGATATACTACCTCCTAATCAGACAAACTGAACATGAGACTCCCGTTGAAAAATATTTGGAGGCCCAGCTAGTACAATGGGTTGTGGGCAGATTGTTTTCTGGCATACATTTCCCAGTGTGCCTCCAGGCGCAATTCAAGGTGCTAGTTATTACCTTTAAATCCCTACATGGTAGTGGGCCAGGATGCTTAAGAGACCACATCACCCTGAGAACATCTGTCCATCCCACTAGAGTGGACCGGAGAGGCTCTCTGGTCGTAGCTTCAGCTAGAGAGGCTCATCTCTCTAGCACGAGAAGGAGGGCCTTTTCTGTGTCCGCTCCGGCCCTATGGAACCTCCTGCCAACAGAGTTGCATCTCCAGATGGAGTTGCTGCCCTTGAGGAAAGGAGTGAAGACCTGGCTGGTGGGGCATGTGTGGGGAGTGGGCCAGACGGCCAACTCGGTCGCCTGGGTCTTTTAAATATCCCACCTTTCTCCTCAGTGTTTTTAACTTGAATTTTAATTTTTAATTCTAATTTAATTTTATGCTAATTTTTAACTTGATTGTATGTATGTGTTTTAATTGTTTTTTAAAGCCGCCCTGATTCTTCGGAGGAGGGTGGAGTACAAATGAAATAAAATAAACAAATACATTTCACACGCTACATAACACCAATCTTGAACTAATTTCACTGGCTTCCAATTTGCTTCTTGGTTCAACTCAAGGTGCTGAATTTGATCTAAAAAATGTGGCTTGCAGACAGGATATTGGTATGTAATGTATTGTTTGTAAGCCGCCCTGAGTCGCTATGGTGAGTAGGTGGCAATATAAATTTAAACAAATAAATAAATAAATATCTTTTTTAAAAAACGCCTTTTCTGCTACATACTTACCTGGAGTCTGAAATTCTCAGCAAAGACCCACTTTTGTGCCATCTCTGCTTCAATACATTCCCCACAAGACTTCCTGTCTCCTATGATCTTCAGACAAAGTCCTTCTCTCAGTCCCACTGCCTTCTCAAACATGTTTGGTGAGAACACAACAATGCCTTTTCTGTACCAGTCCGTAGGCTGTGGAGTGGCCTTCCCTTGGGATGCGAGATTAGCCAGCTCCCTTCCTCTCCTCTTCCCATTTCCAGGAAGACCATCCATTTTAGATAGATTTTCACAACTAGTTAAGGAGTGAAGTGTTTTGATCTTGAATGCTGGATATTTCCACTAGTTTATGTGTGTCTTAATGTGTTTTTAATGTGTTTCCTAACTGTTTTAATTTCATTAGATGTTTACACTTTTCTAATGTGATAATGTGTTCTTTTGAGGCAATTTATTTTTTAATAAATTTTAAATTGCCCTGGGTTACTTCATTGGGAGAAAGGGGGCGTATAAATAACCAAATAATAAATAAAAACATGTATGTAAGATAGGACTTTCTCAGCAACAGAACCTGCCTGGGAACTTCCTTCTAGGGGAATATAAAATGGCTCCATTTCTGTTGAATTTCCACTTGAATGTTTAATTTGTTTTGAATACTTGATTCTTTTATTGTATTGCAAATTAGCTGCCTGGATAGCTGAGTGGTTTAGGTTTAGGTGGTTTAGGCAGCAAAGGTTAGGAGTTTGATTCCCCACTGTGCCTCCTGGGAGAGGAGCCAGGCTATGTATCCATGGGCAACCTGCATAATCACAGCAGAAGAGAGCAGTAAACCACATCTGTGTATTCTTTGTCTAGAAAACCCTGGAAAGGGTCCCATAACTCAGAACTGACTTGATGGCACACAGATTTAAATTATTTTTCCAACTTCGGTAGGCAGAAAGGCATTAAACAAATGCTTTGAATGAATGAACAAACAAATGAATAATGCTCTGGTTCCTTTTCTATGGTCCCAATCCTGCAGCAATTGAATACCTCACTTCTTGTTAACTGAATTAATCACAATACACTCTATGACTGCATTAACACAAAGTGGATTCCTAATCCAAACTGACTTCTTTCAAGACAACTGAAATCCTATTAGAACCAGGGAACAAAGAATAAGTTTGATCCCTAATTTATCCAGCCATTCTGATTGCCTAATTATATAGAAATTGCTTTAAAAGTATCATGTATTTGAAGTCTATCACTCTTTTGCATATGTTAGATAAAAAATTGTAAAATGCATTTCTAAAACCTAGAATAACAATAAATTGAACTATGTCAAATACTAAAAGTATACAGGTTTCTGCCCTTAGGAGAGGTTTGATTTCAAATATAAGAAATACATGAGACCTACAAGAACAGTTCAGGAGAGGTTAGGAGCTGGGTTTTGCCTATGGGAAGCAACGGATAAAGAACATGGTCTCCGATATTTAACCAACTCATACTGTGTTTCCAGTGGTGGGATGTCAAAAATTTTACTACCCTACCGTGACGTCATCACAGTGTGTACGGAGCTAACACCATGATGTCATGATGTCATGGGCGGGGCCAAATAAAAAATACAAAATAATAAAAAAATAAAAATAAGCACACACACCCTTCAACCCACCCACCCACAACACAAAACCGTAAATAAAATAAATAAATAAATAAAAATACATTAGAATACAGCGACCCACCCAAACACCCATCCACCCCAAACACAAATAAAACAGAGCTCTTAAACCAGAGTTTAAAGCTTATTCTGGCTAATCTTTCTCACACTAGGTCAGATGGAAGGAACTACAGAATGAACTCACCACACGATGGCTTCATTTTGGCACTTTTCAACTTTTCAACAGTTAAAGAAGTTAGGTACTAAGTCTTTGCCTAACCAATTCTCTAGGATAATATGCCTTAATGGAACAGCAATTGGAACAGCACAGGTGTAGCTTATTGATGAGGTAACTCCAAGACTTTGCTTAAAAACCTCAAGGCAAGCCTGCTGGCCGCCAGGCCTGCCAATTGCCAGGCCTTTTTTGGAATTCTGGTAGTATGTCAATATAGATAAAGGTATTAAATACCATTAAAATACACAGAGACACACCACATCCAAAGGTGAGTCACTTACCCTGGGGAGCAGGCTATAGGGAGCTTCAGGCTAGCAGCTTCTCTTCCTCCTCCCCGCTTGGGACACAGCAAAGAGGCCTGCATACGCGCCAAGCACTGTAGGTGTGCATGCACACCAAGTGCTTGGTGCGCATGCGCAGTGGGGGTACCAGTGAAAAGGTAAGCCCCAAAGGTGGTTTCCCCCAAAAGCTGCTACCGGTTCTCTGTGATACTGGGAAAAGGTACTACCAGGTCTAGCAAACTGGTGAGAACCTGTTACATTACTGTGTGTTTCTAGATTATTAGATGTATCAAAGCTCTGTTAGTATATCTAGTCTAAAACACCTCTTCTGGGAACATTACAATAATTCATTTTGCGAGGACTAGCTTATTTCAGAAAATGAATAAACTACAGTATCTTCCTCATGAAAAATTTGTATATGAATCAAGAGGCAACAGTTAGGACAGAATACGGAAGGATGGAGTGGTTTGGAATAGGAAAAGGAGTAAGACAAGGCTGCATTTTGTCACCCTGCTTATTCAACTTATACACAGAGCACATAATGTGCAATGCAGGGATGGAGGAATCACAATTTGGGATCAAAATTGCTGGGAGAAACATCAACAATTTGAGATATGCAGATGATACCACCCTAATGGTAGAAAGCGAGGAAGACCTAAAGAAGCTCCTGCTTAGGTTGAAAGAAGAGAGTGCAAAAGCTGGCTTGAGACTCAATATAAAGAAAACAAAGATAATGGCAGCAGGCCCTATCAGTCCCTGGAAAATAGATGGGGAAGAAGTAGAAGCAGTGACAGATTTTACTTTCCTAGGATCAAAGCTCACTGCAGATGGTGATTGCAGCCATGAAATAAAAAGGCGACTGATTCTTGGGAGACAAGCTATGAGAAATCTGGGGAACACAGTTAAAAGTAGAGAAATCACATTACAAACAAAGGTTCATATAGTCAAAGCAATCGTATTCCCAGTGGTAATGTATAGTTGTGAGAACAGGACCATTAGGAAAGCTGAGCGTAGAAGAATAGATGCCATAGATGCCTTTGAGATGTGGTGTTGGAGGAGAGTTTTGAGAGTCCTCTGGACAGCGAGGAGAACTGCTCCTTAGAAGATCAAATAGTAAAGATGAAGCTAAAGTACTTTGGACATCAAACGAGAAGAGAGGATTCACTTGAGAAAGCCTTGATACTGGGAAAGGTGGAGGACAAAAAAAGAAGGGGGCGGCCAAAGATGAGATGGCTGAATGGTATTGTAAACACAATGGGCACAGAGCTTAGCAAGTTGAGGAGGATGGTGGAGGACAGAGGTGCCTAACGGACAATAGTCCAAGGAGTCGCAAAGGGTCAGAATTAACTGTGCAACTGAACAACAAAAAGCATGTTCTCATCTGTTAGAAGCGCCTGTCAATCTTTCTTGGATGCTTTTTACCGCTTTCTAGAAGTACTTCTCCAATTAGTAATTACTGAAATGATATTGATATCTTACAAATACACATGGTCTGACTGCACATGCTTTGAAACTGACTTCATTAGCTTTACATTTATTCTTTAGTCAAACAGTTTGGCTTACCCCTAGCTATGGAACAGCTGGAATTTACTTTTCTAACCAGAAATTTTAATCCCAGAAGGATAGGTTTTTCCTCATTTATGATAGATCCTCTCAAGTCTTTTTCTCTGTATGAAAACAAATGGAAACAGAACACCTGGCAGCTGTCATGTCAAAGTAATGCACTTCAGTCCTATGGCATAATCTATACCTAGAGATTTAATACTTAACGGCATATGGAACGTTCCAATTCAAGTTTTTCTGCTCACTTGAGACTTGTGGTATTTTATGTCTTACACATTAATATCAGTGCCTTGACAAACGTTAGACACGAACAACTGACAGAGCACAACACTTGTAATAGTCAAGGTTGGGCAAACTACATGAAGCCTGATGGCTTTCTATTGTCTCCTTCTTCGTTTATATTCATATTATTGTAAAAATCAGGACTAGAAAACCTCTTAACATATCCTTTATTACTATCAGAAAATCCATTTATCACAATCAAACTTACGCAGAGAGACAGACAAGCTATTGATTTATCAGTCAATCAATCTGTTGTTTTTCTCTCCTTGCCTTGTGAAAGGTTGAGATATCAGCAGGTAGTATTGATTCAATGGTTTAACACAAATTGTGTTATTTTAACAATTTATGAAACTTGCAAATTCTTGGTAGCTGTCCTGAGACTTCCCCATAGAAATCCAGCTGAATCATACTCTTTTGCCATTCAGGGACATAGAGAAGGCAAGATTGCTTCAGCTGTCATTTGAATTATCTGGCAAGTTGGTAGTTTGAGACCCGGGTACTACATGACAGATTGAGTGCCCGTCTCTGTCCCAGCTCTTGGGGACATGTTGCTGCTACTGCTGTTGCTGCCTTCATGACCACCCCAGGAACATCACAGAACTCTCCCTGCCTGTTGGAGAGGGGGAATGAGGGCCAACTGTGTGGACCAGCTAGCCCAGCCATAAAGACCTTGCTACTACTGCTGTTGCTGCCTTCATGACCACCCCAGGAACATCACAGATCTCTCCCTGCCTGTTGGAGAGGGGGAATGATGGCCAGCTGTGTGGACCAGCTAGCCCAGCCACAAAGACCTTGCTGCTACTGCTGTTCCTGCCTTCATGACCACCCCAGGAACATCACAGAACTCTCCCTGCCTGTTGGAGAGGGGGAATGAGGGCCAGCTGTGTGGACCAGCTAGCCCAGCCATAAAGACCTTGCTGTCTCTCTTGACTGTATTGTATTTTTACACTCTATTTTATTGTATTGTTTTTTCTTTTTATGTAAAATTTATTGATTGTATTATCTGTGCTGCATCTGTTGTTATATTTTTATATTATGCTCTATTTATATTTGAGATTGTGATACTGTATATGTTGTTTATGTTATGTGAGCCCCTCTGAGTCGCCTCAGTGAGCTGAGTAGAGGGGCATATAAATCTAATTTAATAATAATAATAATAATAATAATAATAATAATAATAATAATAATAATAATAATAATAATAATAATAATAATAATAATAATAATAATAATAATAATAATAATAATAAAAGGAGCCTCATTTGGCCATTTCCTGAGCAGAGCTTCTTCTGCAAAAATCCTCTCAATCCAGAATAATTTCTGACACAAAATTATTATCTCAACCCAGTTCTGATGGATTGCACTATCTTTGTTGTAGTTTCATTGCCTTTGCAGGCACGTCTGGTGAGAACATAAAACAGGTTCTTCTCTGTGTCTGCACCCAGACAGAACGGCCTCCTCTGGGAGAGCAGGTACTTCATAACAGGTGAAGACCATTTTTAAGGCAACCTTTAAAAATCTAAATAGGAATTTTTAATATAATTATTTTGTGTGTTTTTAACATCTTTAACTAATTATTAATTGTTGAGCCTCCTCAATCCTAAACACAGAAGAAAACAAAATTAATTGTTTTAATATTGCTATGTTTCTAATTGTTTTTTTGCTTCATATATTGTTGTGCTTCTAGTTGACTTTTATTTAAACAACTGTGAGTCATTTCAGGTCCTTTAATTGGGAGAAAGGCAGCATGCACATGAAAATAAAAATTAAATCAATAGTACTTATATTTGTATTATTGGTGAAAATTGGTACTGGGGTTAAATGAAAGCTTTCTTAACTTGTCATGAGCAATTAAAGCTAAGTGACTCAGTTTTAGGGCACATCTCTGTCACATGCATTCCTGAAATATATTCTATCATCTTTTCAATTAGTTCAAATCAGCTGTGGCAAGTTTCAGACACCATGCACAAACATCAATGGTTGGATTTTTCTTGCTATTCTTTGTAAAGGTCTCTGGTAAAACATACTGATTTGAAGTATATTTTGAGCTGTTTGGGTGGAAAGGCAAGAGCTTACCCATACAGTATCTCTGTTTTTCACCCTGAACTCAAAAGAGTTTATGCACAAAGAGGGTCATGTTAAATTTCCCTTCATTTTTACTGACATGTTCACATGCAGAAAGAGAAAGCAATTGTTTGCATCAATTGGGGTGGAATTTTAATGAATGAATGAATGAATGAAGTAGGCCCATTGAATAAGCAAGGATTTGGTGGGCCTTCTTCTCCATAATCTCCATTATTTCTAAAGGGCTTATTCTAGCTGTGTCTTATAATGCTAAACTATGTTACTATTAAAGTAGGTCCTCTGAAATCAATGGAACATATGTTTACACACCTAATCCCCACTGATTTAATGGGACCACTTTAGTCAGACTTACAAAACTAAGCAACAAGATTTCAGCCTATATCTCAGAAATCTGAACCAAGAGTTATCAATAATTGGACACTGGAACAAGGAATAAGAAAAGGGTTAGGGGTTTTTAATGAAACCCATAAGCCTCCGCTTCTAACTGTCATCACTTTCCACCAAATTGTTTTCTAAAGTAGCTCTCTGTAATTTTGCCCATTGGAGCTCAAGCCAGGTAGTCAAAATAGCAAAGCTGATACAGAGTTGGAGAACAAGCACCTCCACAATCTCAGATTGACAAGGAGTCAAATGTGCGGTGGCGAACCAATGTCCAACTCAGTTTGCAGTCATCCTGAATACATAGGAGCCCTTCAAATGTAGCCCTGGTGATTCTACACAAAAGTCAGCTCAGCACAAAGCCATGGGCTCCTGAGTCCAGCCCTTTAACCACTGATGTGTGGATGGAATAAACATGAGAAACAACCCACAGACTTTCCCTTCCTCATTGAAGAATGCCAGTACCTCTTGGATATTAAAGCTATCACCAATTTAGAGCATGTAAGATTATTGGATGTAAACACAAGACATATGAGCATGAGAAGCTTGGGTCCTATGCTTGGGTACATCTTTGTTGTGTTTCTGGGAAATACCACGTATCAAAATACATGCAACAGTGGCCTGTTCTTCTGGTTGAGTTCCCTTCACAGTTCTGCAAGCAGTTACAGAAATTTAGCAAGCCTAAGTTCTGATGGAAACACATATCCATGGGTACTGATGTACTCTGAATTGATGTGGAAGAATTAAGCCTGCTTAATATTAAGAGAGAATGTTGAAAATTGAATCTGAGCTTTGATGTATAACAGCATGTGGCGTTGATGCATCCTCTCTCTACAATGGAGCATTTCATGAGATAAGAGAACAAAGCATTCCTCAAATATATTATGGCCATTTGTCAAAAGGAAGAATTTGATAAGGTATATAAAGAATATAGGATTATATCATTAACCACCTCAGTCATTCCTTTTGCAAATCTGTATAGGGAAAAATGAAATAAGCTGTAATGCATTTTGACATTCATCAAAAGAGCATCCAAACACAGTGGTCCTTTTATGTTCCATAGATATGAGGAAGCAAGCTAATATTCCCCAGAAGAATCCCTTTCTCATCAAATAGGAAGCATCTGTTGGGATCCTACAAAAGCACATTGTATGATTTGCCAGCAAACAGGGGGAAAAAAGGTAGCATTGTGTAGTGTTCCTTGCATAGAGACTATGGTTGCCCTTTCTCAAAAGCCAGTTGTATCCAACTCTAGGGTTCAGTGCTCATCTCCATATATAACCAAAGAGCCAGCACTATCTGCATCTGCAGACGTTTCTGTAGTCATATGGCAAGCATGCCTAGAGTGCATGGAACACTGTTTACCTTCTCATTATTTATCTATTTCCATTTTTTTTGCTTTTGAATAGTAAATCTATCTCTCTGGGGATAGGAACAAGAATAATAGATTTGCTTTCATCTTTGTATGCAGGTTGGTTCATGCATTATGACTGCTTTCCATAGTTTAGATAACTGGCTCCAAGTCCAGAGGTGGGTTTGCATTCTGTTTTAATTCAGTTTTGATAAGAATTTATTAAAGTTTGCAAACATTTACTTATGTTGGAGATAAAATAATAATAATAATAATAATAATAATAATAATAATAATAATAATAATAATAATAATAATAATAATAATAATAATAATAATAATAATAATTTCATTTTAAAAGAATAAAGAAAAGAGAAGAGAACAGGTAGGGAAAAAAAAAACCGACAGATTCACCCAGACAGGTAGAGAACTTTGAGAGCCTACTCTTTAAAGCAGTGGTGCCCAAACCTTTTTCCCCCCTCTGGGCAGGTTCTGCCCACAACATGCAGGTGCAGGGGCCAAAGGTGGACTGTTCCTTTCACTTACAGTTCTGATGTCATCCTGGGCATACCAGGGGGCTCTCCTAGCACTGTGGATTTTGAAATGGGGAAGGTTCTGAAAATTTCCCCAATGCAGCGATCCACGTTCCCAAACAATGCTGAAGCGAAGGGACTGAGCCAGAGACTGCTCGGAGCAGCAGGGACAAAGCGCGAGTCCTTATCTGTGCATGTCTCTGGCAGCAATTGGCAGACCAGCAAATGTGTCTCTCGACATTTACATCGTGTGTTGTTGTCCACCGGCAGTCCCCACTTGAGCATGTTGGTCTTGCATTTAGGGACTCCAACCCTCAGCCTAATCAGGGTCCTCCGGGTGACATAGGGGAGTTTGAGATCTTCAGCTATATCCACCTTTAATGTTGTTCCTTACCCAGTAAGCGCCTTCTTCCATCTTCTAATTTGGTTTTGCTCTTGTGCTGGTAGAATTAATGCAAATGGGACCTTAAAGAATTATTTACTGTCCCACTTAGGAGCAATTACCTGCATTTATTGGCAAAAGTAAAGCTACCTGTAAATGTTGTCTTTCCCCCCTCATTATTGACCAATAAACTACCCTACTTTTTTATTTATACCTTATAACACTGTGAGTAAAAACATGGCTACTAGCAGCAAACAGGCACACTTAAATCTGCTTAATAGCCCCTTACACTTTATGCTGAGCTATTCACTCTGAAACTACTTAAATAACAAAATACTATGTTGAGCTATAATTGCAGCACAATAAGAATTTGCTCTAAGCCCATAAAAGCAGGGCTTTCACCCAACAGGGCAAGATCATTAAAAAAAAATGCAAACTGATGAGCTGGGTTAGACTGAAGGCTCATCAAGTTGAGCATTACTAAAGGGGACAACAAAATACTTACTACCTTTTTCTTGTGTTTTTCAACCACTTCTGCTCAATATTCAGAGGAAAATGGATTCCAGTTTGGGAGGTAAGAGCTACAAACATTTATTAGTCGAAATTTTGTTGAAATTCTCCAACTCCTACCAGCCAAATAATCTTTTTTCATGTATTGTTCCAAGGTTTGTAACAGGGAGGGGGGGGGAGATTTATTCATTACTTAAAACATGTGCATTTATTTGCAATTCTTTTTATCTAATTACACATTTCCTCCCATCTCAAATGTGTTTGTGAGCATTTTTTTCAACTGTGTGCTGCTTCTAGTGGTTGAGATTTTAAAATGTGAATGTTGCTTCGTAGGCATTTCATTTAGCAGAAACACCTTGGTAGGTTGACAAATGTGTAAGTGTTCAAGCCAGGGTGTTCTGAGATGTGAAAAGCTTACTTCAATCAAGACTGAAATGGAATTATTCTCCATCTCTACTAGCAGCCACTGAACACATCTGCACAAGAAACTGTGATTAGTCTTCCACAAGATACTCGAACACACACCAAATTTCATGAAATGAAAACAGAGAGTTCTATGCAAGAGTTATTATAGCCTTTCTTCCATCATATATCAGAGCTTGCTTTGGGCCATAAAACCTGTGGAATCTTAAAGGCTAATGTAGCCAGCAAAACAAATTACAGATAAGAGCCATACAAATTTGATTAACAAAATCCTTCACTTCTTAGGGCCATATAATAAAAAAAGAGCATTCTGAATTTGCCATCCTGCTTGGGGTGTTGTGGCATGAGAGTAACAACATCTCTGCACAAACTTGCACAGTGGTGAGAACACAATTTCTATGGTGGCTTAGTGGTTAAGACACTGAGCTTGATCTTTGGATGGTTGGCAGGTCAGCAGTTCGACAACAGAGTTCTGCATGACGGAATGAACGCCCGTCAGCAGTGATGGGATGTAACAGGTTCGCACCAGTTTGCCAGAACCAGTAGTAACTTTTTCCAGTGTCCCGGAGACCCAGTAGCAGCTTTTGGGGAGAACCACCTTCAGGGATTACCTTTTCACCGCTCCCCCTACTGCGCATGCGCGCCAACCACGGCCTCCTTGCTGTACTCCCAAGCGGGAAGGAGGAAGAGAAGCTGCTAGCCTGAAGCTCCCTATGGCCTGCTTCCCCAGGGTAAGTGACTCACCTTTGGATGTGGTGTGTCTGTGTATATTTTAATGTGTATTTAATATGTTTACCTATATTGACGTACTACCACAGTTCCTAAAAAGGCCTGGAGGCTTGCCTTGGGGTTTTTAAGCAAAGTCTTGGAGTTACCTCATCTATAAGCTACACCTGTGCTGTTCCAATTGCTGTTCCAATTGCTGTTCCAATTGTGTACTCATCCAGGAATGCAAAAACCACCTTATAAAGGAGAGGGGGCAATATCCTGTCAAAATTTGCATGCATTCTCTTGCATAATCATAAATCAGCAAAATGTATTCTGGCCAGTCCATTACTTGGGACTGTGCAAAGGACTGTGGGAGGCATGGATCTTCTTACCTTTCTTTATTCATGTCAGAGGCACCACAAAGCATTTAATAGCATACAAAGCTAAAAGCAACATATATAAAACAAACAGAAGCTTCTTTCTCCCACGATGAAATGCATGCTAGAGGCTAGCCTTGTGCATTGCGCTCAATTCAAATTCAAAACAGTTACTTTTAAAATAAAATAAGAGCATGCATAGATTTTGTGTCCCAAGGAATTGTTCAGACAATAGTCTTTCTCTATCTGACGTTCACATCCATATGAAACATGGTAATCATTTGCTCTACCCAATAAATCTGCAGATGAGGTGAAAAGAAGGCAGTTAGATGTTAAATACAGGAAACAAAATTCTACTCTTCTTTTTTAACACCTCCCCCATTTAAATTTGCACCTCTTACTTCATTATAACTTATTATTGATTATTTACAGTAGTGGCTTCTTTCACCAGGGACCAGAATAAGATGGCTATAGACGAGTGAACAGAAACGTACCTTGCTGAAAATTATTTCAATAACATGGAAATGTTATTATCATTTTGATTAAAGTTTCCAAAAGCCTAAGGACAATAAAAAATATGAAAAGTTACTTTGGCATTGTTTGATTTTCAAAGAACAATTAAAGCCCCTTTAACTTCACAAAGAATCAGCTTCTAGTTCAGGTAACAACTAATAGAGCTCCTTTGTTGATAGGGCTCAATACTGCTGACTAAATTTTTGGATGCCCCTTGGAAAGCTGAGTTATGGGGATTAATATGATGAGTGTTTATGAGTCAGAATCTATCATTCCACACTAGATGGAATAATTTGGAGTAATAATTTCAAATAAATGAATGCACAGTTTACTGAGAAAAAACAGGTTTGGTACAACAACACGAATTTTAAAATTACAAGAGAACCATAAAAGGGGGGAAAGGAGATTAGCAACAGCAAGACCAAACCTCTGTGAAACTGCCCAAAAATGATTTCAGAGAAATAGCTTTGCTAGAAAATTGCATATTTCAGCACTTTAAAGACTTATGAGCTGTAACCCAAGGTGGAAGGCTCTGGCTGAAGCAAGAAATTGCAAGTAGACAACTAGGTACCACTTCAACAGGAAAGGTTACACCATTCTGTGCACTCTAGCATCTAGTCATGCTTGCCACACAACCACAAAAATGTCGGCAGATGTGGGCAGCGCTGGTTCTTTGGCTGTAAACAGAGATGAGTGCCGCCCCCTAGAGTTGAACACAACTGGCTTTTGAGCAAGGGAAACCTTTATCTTTACTATATTTAATTTGAATTGCTTCAGTGTACAAGTATGCTAATCCACAACAAAGGCTACCTCACAAAACAAAGGATGAACTCACACAATTGTCAATAGATGCGGTAGGTTGAACCCAATAGCAAATGCTTAATGCCAGGTGTTTGTCTTGCATTTATCTACTAACCATTTACAATTCAACAGAGCAAAATTTCACAACTAATCTGAATAACAACCAGAGATATCCTATTATTAACAGTTGTAAAAAGCCATATTGATTTGTATATTTATCTATTATGCTAACCAACCATTCGGTACCTCTGTACCTGATGTGTATAAATTGATGCCATAAGGTCTCACTCCTATGTCTGACAAAGTGGACTTGATCCATGAAAGCTAACATTGAAATAGAGCAGTTACTCTTTAAAGTGCCACAATGTGTTTGGTCTTTTTGTTTTGTTTTATATACTCTCTGATATGAACGAACAACTAGGTTTTCAACATTTTCCAGAAAGCCAGTAGGCTTAGGGCAGTCCTAATTTCAGATAGTAAAGAGTTCCACAATATGAGAGCCACTGTTGAAAAAGTTTGGCTCTGGTGGAAGAATATTTTTTATTTCCTTAGTCATAGTAAAATAACCTGCAGCCCCCATGCCATCTAGAGTAAAAACATCACTCTTGATGGACACTTCCCTAATCAGGAAACGTCCGGTTCATTTAGGCTAAAATGAACCAATACAGAACTTAGTGGCTTGGAAGCCCTAGAGTTTGTATAAAACTACATACAAAAGACACCTGTTGGTATGCAGTGGTCTTCCCTCACTTCAGTGGCAGGGGCAGTACACCATATGCAGAATTACATCTCCAATGAACAATAACCCCCTCCTTCGAAGTAAGGATAATGTATGCATGGAACCTTTGAATTGGGAGAGAGTTCTGTTGTTCTAAATCTGTGTTTACTCAGACATAAGATTCATTATATTCAACAGAACTGGACGCTTTATTTATTTATTTATTGCCCCCACTGACCCAAGCCTCTTCAAGGTGCAATTTGTCCTTGAAATGCAACTTGGAACCAGGTCTTCCTTGGCTACAGTGTTTTTCTATTTTGTTTTCCGATTTTCTAATATATATATATCAGATAATACATAAAAAAATGTTGTGGCACTTTAAAGATTAACTTTAACATTAACATTCGTGGATCAGGTCCAGTTTATCAGACATGGGAGTGAGACTTTGTGGCATACATTTATCCGCATCAGGTACAGAGATTCAGAATGTTTAGCATAACAGGTATGTGGGTTTTTTGAAATAGCTGGTAATACCTGTTATTCAAATTAGTGGTAAAGGTTCAACATGTTGAATTGCAAAAGGATGCAACCATTACACATTTGCTAATGAGTTTACCCTTCAGGCCTAGCATCTATTGTGTGAGTGGCCCAGGCCTGGATCTGCCTTTGTTCTGAGAGGAAGCCCAAGACTGTGGATGAGAATTTCACTGAAGTAGGTTTTTTAAAAAGTTACTGTTTTGTTTTATTGGAGTTTTACACTGGAAAGAATGAAAGTGATTTAGTTACTAAATCATTCCACCAGAGGCTTTGGGGGATGTGATATTTTAGAATGCATTCTTCTGTGAAGTAATGGTCTCTCTCTCTCTCTCTCTCATGTCTGTGTGTCTGTGTGTGCTTGCATGCACGCACACACACGCACACACACACTCTTCAGGTGACAGGCATCTGAGAGTTCAGGTGAAGGCAAAAAATTGGATGCTGGTCCTCACAAATTGTACACTCTTAGTCTTAATCAAGAAGGAGTGATGAAAACTTTTAGGGAACTTGTATCTATCAATTAAGAAAAACAAATACTTTTCCATTGATCTGACTGAGATGTTTACTCATTTTCAGCAACTCACAGCAAACCTTAAAGTAGCCATTTAAACAGGAATTAGCATTCATCACTATGGCAAGACCCACATTCTGCTGGAAGATAATAACGTTACAGTCTTGGAATTAGACTAGATCGTTCTCTTACTTCAGTCAGAGACCCACAGTAGCAGTTAATGCATTCATTCTTAATACCTCTTTACCAACTGAACAAACAGGAAATGCACAGGGAGCTCTTAAAAAGTTTTCACAGCCTGCCATTTTCAATGCTGTCAGGAGGTAATATTTAGCAAGCTAATTATTGCTATCCATATTTCTGGCAACAAGACTAGTGAAAAATTAGATCCATATGCACAGTTTGACTACTTTAGACCCACTCTTTTAGATTTGCCTTCTTCCAAATTTCTTCAGTATTTTGCTTCCATGGGAATAATAACCCCTGGAAAAACCTCCTAATGTAGATCTCATACTGTACATGGTCATTGTATGTCATTCTGGGGAACCTTGGATTCTTGAAAGCAGATTGTAAATGTGGAAAAAAAAGGTGAAATAGGATGGAGGCTTGTAAAAAATTAAGGACTTCAGAAGAGTCAAAGTCCTATAGAGTCCAACATTCTCAGTGTGGTCAAGCAGTTGCCTGTGGAAAGCCAACAAGCAGGAGATAATAATAATTTTGTGTCAGAAATTATTCTGGGTTGAAAGGATTTTTGCTGGAGAAATTCCACTCAGGGGACACCTGAATGAGACTTCTTTCATGTCCTCAAGAGCTGGGACAGAGATGGGCGCTCAAAACATCATGCAGTACCCAGGTCTTGAACTGCCGACTTGCCAGCCTAACAAGTCAAGCTTCATAACCACTGAGCCACCGCAGCCCCAGCATGACATGAAAAGAACAGTGTCTTTCTTCCCTTTTGTGTTCTCAAAAAGTTGTGGCTGGCTGCTCTAGGTTGTGTACTGAAAATCTTTCCCCAGGGCAGTTATTAAGATCCTTTTAGTGAGTTCTGGATCTTCTGACTGAAAATTACCTTTCTACCACTGAACAAGACCCTTTTCCTGTGTTTCATTAAGATGAGAACAGATATCCGGAGAAAAGAAACAAAGCTTTCACTGGATAGCACAAACCCCTTGAAGTCATCCTCATGTAGCTTTTGAGAGCCCACTCAAAAAAAGAAATGTGTTTCTCATCTGCATGTTTTCATTAATACAATCACCTATTTTGTTTTATGTGTTGACCCTACCCAACTATTATTAACACTAAGCTTAAGGATAATGCAGAGGACGTGTGAGTAAAGGACTTGCAACTGCACTTATATCTCAAGCAGTTCATCCTTTCTATTTATGCAAAGGTATGCTAATCACCACTTCAGCTCCATTTAAGAGCTGGAAAAATAGCCTCTTAAGTTAAAGTTCAACTTCTCTTTCAGATACAATGCCATAATAGATTGAAAGAAGGAAAGAGGAGTTCCTTATGCCACCTGCAGACCACTTACAATTTTTTTTACAACAGTCACCTCCAAGAAGTCTTAATTTGCATACCATTCTGGTGGTGGAAGTTTGATTTTAAATCTCCAAATTCTGAGATGGAAGATTTCTACATCCCTCCTGTATTCCTTGAAAGCCTATCATTATGCTGTTGCCCTTTACTCTTGACAGCTGCCCACAACTGAAGGGCACATTTAAAAAAGTTTCAAAGCTTACTTATGATTTACTTATGGGCTGTCAGAAAGGCAGTCTGATTGCCATCAACGGTGCTCTAAAGGCCCCATTCATCAATGACTCAAGTGACATTTCAGTCAGAACTGGTGTGTAATTTTCTCAGAGGGGTCATGTAATATGCCACTTTGGAGCAAGTTACAAGACATGGTTGTTATTCACCAGAGTGCTTTATGTAGAATAAGGAGGGTTCTTTTAGCCAGGCACATCAGATAAACAAATCTAGGGCAGATAATTGGATCAAAATGAAAGGAGTTGCTTTTGGGTGGGTGGGTTCTGGAATATAGATGAGGCCCAGTGTCAGAGAGGAACTTAAAATCAGGGAGGCATAACTCCTAAAAGCACTCCTGTGTGCTGAGGTGGTTGGTGGTAGGACCTATAGAGAGAAGGGTAAGGATTATTTCAGCAGCAACTGCTATAATATCACCACATCCAGCTTGACTGCTTTGCCACAAATGAACTTTGTCCAAAATGGAGAATGTACAGCTCCCCAAATGTTGCCAAACTTCCAATTTCCACCATCCCTCACCATTGGCTAGTTACTATCTCTTGGCCAATCTGGTGTAAAGCCTACTCAAAGGGAAGGGGAAACCTGTTCCTGGACTACAACTTGTCATTGTTCATTGTTGCTTATATTGGCTAGAGCTCATGTAACCAATCCAAAATAGTACAGTCAAACCTCGCATAAAGAGCACCTCGCTTAAAGAGTACAGTAATACCTCATATAACATTAGTATCGAATAACACGAAAATCGCATAACATTAAGGAATCGGGGGGGAAGAATTGCATCGGATAACATTAAGATCCTATGGGATGCTTCAGATAACAACCGCTAAAGCCTGTGTGGTTACAGTGTATCTCTATGGATCCCATAGAGGATCAGATAACACTAAAAATCATATAACACCAAGACTTGTGGAACCAGGTTTTAGTGTTATATGAGGTTTTACTGTAACTCGCTTAAAGAGCAGAATTTTCTCTGAATGTTCGCTTCGCTTAACAAATAAAACCAACCAAAAACTCACTTAACAAATAAACTGGGGTTCGCAATTCCCCCCCCCCCAAACACACACACAATTGGTCATTTACAATGGTGTTTTGCTTAAAGAGCAAACTCGCTTAAAGACCAATCCTGTGGAACACATTATGCTCTTTAAGCGAGGTACAACTGTTATCTTTTAATGTTTAAAAGTTTGCAATTTGTAAAACAAACACTGGATGTTTCTTATAATTCACCATGGTCATCAAAGATGGATGCATGAATAGTGTATGACCACACCTCTTTACAGTACTGATTGTATGTACTACATCAGGGGTGCCCAAACTTTTTGGGCCACGGGCCGATCACGTGGTTCAGGGAGCCAGTCACTAAGGCCCGGGGGCCGGATGCAGCCCCTGAGACCAATTCATCCGGCCCACAAAGCCCTCATTGCTCCTGGAAGCGGAAGTAAAATGTGCTCATACAGGTGCGTTTTACTTCCACTTCCAGGAGCAACAAGGGCTTCATGGGCCGGATGAATTGGCCTCATGGGCCGTATCCGGTCCCCGGGCCTTAGTTTGGGCACCCCTGTACTACACAAAGCATGAATACAGCAGTAATGTATTGGCTCCTGAGAACCTTGCGCTCTGTTTCCTATTTCTATATGTTGATGAAGATGCAAAACAAATATTCAGGTACACTTGCAGTCATCTCCTTCCAAAACATGCTGCTATGTCTTTAGACAAAATAACAGGGATTTCTATAAAAAGTCAAAAGCAATGTTTGAGGGTTTGCCTGGCAAAGATAAAGATGGAAGATAGTGTTATTAACATCAAGATTCCCGATAGAATTGTCCACTTCAATTCTCAAATTTTGTTTTAAGATGAAACACATCTTGCCAAGTATAAAAGACTTAAGGTAGTTTTTTAAAAGCAGATCCCACACCAGGCTTGGCTTGGCTTAAATCACTGGCTCAAGTAAGGAGGCCTTAGCATTCCTTCCATATTTTTAT